>CM022303.1:305927162-307135016 GCA_011799875.1 Thinopyrum elongatum | reverse complement strand
CGCCGCGTCCGCCGCTCGCCGCCGCCGCTGCAGCGCCGCCGCCGCACTCTGCCGCGCCGCCTGCCCTCGCAGCAGCAGCAGCAGCCGCCGCCGCCGCGTCCGCCGCTCGCCGCCGCCGCTGCAGCGCCGCCGCCGCACTCTGCCGCGCCGCGCCGCTGCACAGCGCGCGCCCCGCCCCGTCGCCTCGCCGCCGCTCGCGCCGCCGCGCCGCACCCCGCCGTCCCGCCGACCGCCGGAGGTAGTAGCCGCTGCCGCCGTTCGTCGTTTTTTTTTCGGTTAACCGTTCGGTTTTTTTGGTAAACCCTAGATCTAGATCCGTTTTTTTTTTAAATTCTGGTTTATTCTTTTTAGATCGGTTTTCCGTCGGTTTAGTTATTTAGCGAACGCCCGTTCGTACGTTCGTTTTAACGAACGGTTTTCACCGTTTAACCGCAGACAGCGAACGTTCGTTCGTTAGCCTGTTCGTCAGCTTTTCTTTTTCTCGGGTTTTTCGCGATTATTTTCGATCGCGATTCCTGATCCGATTTTCGTTTTAGTATAACTTTTCGCTCGTTTGTCGGAATCAGGCGATTCAAGCGCCTAGATCTTCGTCTCGAAGCCCTCTTTCTGTTTAACCAACTTAAACAAGTTTTTGCTACTGTAAAATTTGACTTTAGTCCAGATTAGTAATCGAAGCTTGTTTCTTTCGCAGTTTGAGTTTCGTTGCTTTGTTTGATTTGATTCTTTTTGCAAACCAGAGTTCTTCAGTTGAACTTTCTGGTTAAATCATCTCATCTGGGTTTTACCCGTGCATCTTCGCTTGATTACTTATGTATGCTATTGTTTGGTTGCGATAGAGTACCCGGAGTGCGAAGCGTGCTACTACGAGTCTTTAGGATTTGCAGATCGTCAGCAAGGCAAGTAACACATTGATCATACTTCTTCGTTACCCAGTTTTTATGCATTAGTTTCGACCCTCAAATATTGCATGATTAGGATGTGATTAACTTGTGGGTACTGGGAAGTAGATGATGAGGTAGAACCTATTGCCCTTTTAATAACAAACCCTTGGGAGTTACTTCTACGCTATGCTTATGTTGCCATGCTATGCTCGTAGACGTGGATTGGGTTTTGAGTGTATCCATGACAGATGTGAGATTTTTTTTAATGGTTCAACTTAAGGTGGCAACTTTAATACACATCTGGGTGGATTGCTTGTTTGGGCACCTGGGGATATACCAGTGTTGTCCTAGGAGATCCCGGGGATATACCGTGTGATCCTCCTACGGTCCGCCACCCAGGCTCAAAGGGATCATAAGATTATTCATGCTAGAAACTTCCGTGTGCAGCCACAAGCTATTATGGGCTCTAGCATAGTTGAGTATGTTACATGACCTCTTTTAGTGGTAGGCTAGCAGATGTAGGGGAAAGTAGGTGTAACTGTCTACCCAGAGTAAAGAGTAAATGTTTCTGAAAGACTGTGTCTCGGTCATCCGTTTCTCAAACACCATGTAGTGCGAGAAATCCAACGGAGGAGATCGAGTCTTGTGGGGAAAAGTGCACAAACCTCTGCAGAGTGTACAAACTAATCATGATTAGCCGTGTCCCCGGTTATGGACATCTTGAGTATCTGGTTCTTGGATCATCATATTGAATCCCATCACTCTAAATTAATTTGTTGGGATTAATGATTACTTTTAATTGGGATTGAGAGGGGGTTTTACCTTCTCAATGTTCAACAACCACCATGATAGCTAAATAAAATATATTCCTTTGTTGTAGGGAAAAATTGGCTTTTCGCAAAACAGTATAACCCTAGAGCTTTTCCACCAGCCAAATATGCATGTAGTATTAGCAATTATTCTGTTCATTGCTCTACTGTGTTATATTGCCAGCATATTCCATGTGCTGACCCGTTTCGGGCTGCAACGTATCATGTTGCACACTTTTCAGACGAAGAGTAAGGTGTGCTAGGTCGTTGTCGTGCACTCAGCTATGCCGTTGGAGTCGATGGACTCACCTTATCTTCCAAGCCTTCCGCTGTTATCTTATTTAGATGGCCTTAAGCCATATTTACTGTAATCAGTTCTCTTTTGAGACATTCGATGTAATAAGTGTGTGATTGCTACTCTGTTATAAATCCCTCAAGTACTGTGTGTGTCAGCATTACCGATCCAGGGATGACACTTGAACACAGAGATTCGATCCATTCGGGTCGGGTCGCTACAAAGATGGTATCAGAGCACACGCTGACTGTAGGACACGACCACTAAGAAAAGCCATAGGTCACTCTTCTCTACTCATTTCTGACTTCTCTCCATCTTCTATTCTCTAGGATGGCGGACTCAAGGAACAAGTTTACACAACCGGATGAAGACACACCTTTTGGACGACACTTGAAGGAAGTCACTAGGTACCTGAACATCGGAATACCAAGCTTCACCGGGACCTACACCACCACTGTACCAGAAGGGGAGCGTTGGATGATTCGAGTTCAAATTCCAGGAAGGACATTCACGCCAGTTACGGAGCCCATAGAGTTTTCCTTTGATGCACCAACCTGGAGTCTAGGGAAGAGCATGGCAGCCCACATCGCCATGGGACGCATCGGTGAAGTGTATCACAAGGATCTTAAGGACACAATCTACCAGTTATGTGGGCGCCGAGATGAGCAATGGGAGATGATCAGCACCCGGAGGGACAGGTCCATTGCAGCTTTCATCCAGGAGTTAAACCAGCACATTCGTCGACAGGAGAACCAGATGTGTGCAAGCATGATAGATTTGAAGAAGGTGATGACCAGGAACATGGAGCTAGAAGAGGAACTCAAGTCTACACGCGATGGATACGAGGAGGAAATCGCAATACTAGTGGAAAAGAATGACGACCTGACAAGGAAGCTAGGAGTATTCATGGGAGACCCCGCGCCCGGAGAAGAAGACGACGAACCTGAGGAAATTCGATCTGAAGACTACATCATCATCGACGACACCGACTCCGACCCCGACAGTAGTGATGATGATTATGAAGACGAAGCTGGAGCGGATATCATGGAGTCTTCCACCGATCAAATTTCTAGATGACCACCATATTATCATTAGTATTTTCCCCATGTAAATAGTAATAGTCCGAGCACTTTTGTAATGGTAGTTAGATCGATTGTATGCTCTTGCTTGAATTGAGTGGTGTGTTATGAATGTGTTTGTCTCATGTGCATATGGGTAGTGCCTTCTCACTAGACCTTACTCTATTCTAATCTCTTCCCTCTAAACCCATCAGATGCCATTGATCATTGGAAGTCATGTTTTCCCCTCAGACCTGATAGTTTTGAAGTCACAAGGATTGGATGTGATACTAGGCATGGATTGGCTATCGATGTATGGAGGAAGCATCGAATGTGCGAGTAAGTCGATTTTGCTTACCACCCCGGAGGGAAAAAGGATCAAGTATGTATCTAGGCATGTGCCTAGAAGGAGCCAAGTAAATTCTCTCACGGGAGTTGTTCAGGAGGAGGTGCCTATTGTGAAGGATTACCCAGATGTATTTCCAGAGGAGTTACCAGGCATGCCGCCGGATCGAGACATTGAATTCTGGAAAACTAAAATGTTCATTAGATAGCAAATAATCCCAAGGCAATTGTAAAATTGGAACCAACCTTACCAAAATTCCCAAAATGCCCCTGGATTTTATTTTGGAGGTCCAGCAGCATTTAACTTGCCCTATTCAATTTCTAAAATTACCTACCCACTTCCCTTTGCCTTGGAACTTTTTGTGGCAGTGCCTAAAAGTGTATTGGATTTACTGGACTTAAACCCATATTTTTAAAAATCATTTGGATGCCTACATAAATCTTTTCCCTTCTCTGTTAATTAAATAAAAGTAAAACAGTAAAAGAAAAAGGCCAATAGGCCACTTACCTGGCTACCGGGCCAAGCCGGCCCAGCCCACCCCCTCACCTGTTCCTCCCTCCGTGTCGTCGTCCCCGTGGCTGGGCGCGCGCGCACCGGCCGTTCGCCGACACGGCGGCACCCACGGACAGCCGAGGAGGGGATAAGGACCCCTCGGCCTCACCCCTCCGTCCTCTTCCACTCACCGCACCTCTCTCTCTCTACCTTGCTCGCGCTCGCTCCTCGCCCCTCAGATCAGCCGCGGCCGACGCGCCATCGCCATTGCCGCCGTCGCCCTCACGCTCCCCGTCGCTCCCGAGCCCCTCTAGCGCGTCTACGAGCTCCGCCCGAGTCCTCTATGTCGACTACAACCAGTGGTTCGAGCCGGGACGGCATCAACCGCTGCCATCGTCGTCTTCCCCAACTCCAGCCGACGCATCTGCTCCGACGAACACCGCCGCGCTGCTGCTACAAAACTGTCGCCGGGCCCCCTTGTGCCTGCAAGGTGAGCCACCCCGCGATTTTCCCCTCTCCCCGGAGCATTTCCGCCCCCGTAGTTGCTGCTCCGCGTTCGCCGTGCTCCGGCCGCCGCTCGAGCCGAAACCGTCGTGGCAACCGGCCGTCCCAGGGCCAGCTGAACACTTGGAAGTGCTCAGGGCTTCTCCGCGAAGCCGCCTGACCTTTTCCCTGGTTGAACCAGAGCCCCACCATGTGTTTTGATCGACGGCCGAACTCCGGCGACCGCCTAGCTCGTCGCCGGCGTCGTTTTAGCTCACCCCCGCTCACGTAGATTGCATCAACGGACGCGGCACGATGCGGCCGTTCCAAAAAGCTCAACTCCGCGTCAAATGATGCACCGAGGCGATTTTCCGAGCTCGCCGGAGTGCTCCGCCGCTCTCGGGCTCGCCGGCGTAACTCCGGTAGCCACCGATGGCGTGGCGCCCACGTGGCACCACCTGGGCCACTGACTGGTGGGCCTAGGGGCCCCGCTTTGACCTGTTGACCGAAGTCAACTGCTGACTGGACTAGGTCCAGCCACTGACCTGTGGGCCACCACCTCCCTAATTAACTAAAAGGTTTTAAAAATTAATTAATTAACTTAATGTGACACTGACAGGTGGGCCCAGTAGCTTAATTAGTTAATTAGTTAAATTTAACTTTGTTTAACACTGACAGAGGCTGACATGTGGGTCCCACTGGACCCACAGGTCAGATTTGACCACGGTCAGCCGACCGTTGACTGCTGACATCACCATTGCGTCATGCTGACGTCGATGCTACTGTTCTGGATAATGTTGATTTAATAAATAAAATAAATTTTAGAAAATGATTAAAACTTTAGAAAATCACAGAAAATAAACCGTAGCTCGGATCGAAAAACTTTCTACATGAAAGTTGCTCAGAACAACGAGACGAATCGGAATACGCAGTCCGTTCGTCCGCCACATGTCCCTAACTATCCGAACATGGAACCGTCCCCCTCCAGTCATCTGTCTGACAAATGTCCGGAACCGGGAAAACACTCCCGGATGGTTTCCCCCTTCCTCGGTGACGTTCAACCATACGTTAGGACACACCCGGCACTGCATATTGTCATGTCATACATTGTGTAGTACTTGTTTGCTTTGTATTTACTGTTCTTCCCCCTCTTCTCTCTCGTTAGATCTCGGTACGGACGTAGTCTCCGAGACCGACGCAGCTCCGGTGATTGGCTACACCACCGACGACCTTGCCTTTGCCACCGAGCAACCAGGCAAGCCCTCCCCCCCTTGATCATCCCGATATCGCCTATTCTATTTTCTCATGCTTACATTAGATTTTGCTACTGTAATTGATTGCTCCTATTCTGCTGCATAGCCTGCTTATTGTAACCTGCTGTTGATACCGCCTGATATCCAAACTGCTTAGTATAGACTGGGTAGAGCCCCATCAGTGACCCCCACTTATCCCGACTGCCCCGCTGGAGTATCAGAAGACCCGATCAACGGGATCAAAGACCAGGACCCGGCACTGCACCTCACTTCCTCCTTAGTTGCTCGACACTACTGGGTTACTATCGAGTGCCTAGGGTGATACCTCGTCAGCACTTCTGATGATAACCTTGTAAGTTAGTTAATCGGTCGTGGTCAGCGAGGGTGATTCCTCCTACACCACCCCCGATAACGACGAAGTCGTGCAGGACCTCGAGGGTGATGCCTCCTACGTCCACCTTGGTATTACATCAGGTGGGGTCCAACGAGGGTGATGCCTCGGATTCCCCCTTGATATGGTAGCCACATGGATGACTTACATAACTGATGATACTGCTACTTGGTAAGGCGGGTCGACCCTGAGGGGTACCCGCGCATGATGGATAGTTACCCGTGAGTTATTTTACAAGGCGCGGCTGAGCATTCTTAGCCCTTGCAGCAAGTCCTCGAGACAGGGCGACGGGGTCACATCGATCATGAGTCTCTGCTCGTTACCGCAAGCCCCTAGACCTCTAACGATTTGGATATTTGATCCGAGCCGGCCTATGGTCGGATAGCACTAACCATCACGTGGGTAGAGTTATGGGCACTCTGCATCGTAGCATCAGCCGAAAGCTCTGTCAGACGTACAGTTCAGCATCGTGGCACAGCTGGGCCGGCGCCATCCTGAGGGGTGGTACCTGGATCCGCGTGTGCGCAACGACCCGGAGGGCGAGGGGCGATGGCCCAAGACCCCCTTGCGTTTAGGAGGTAGACCGGCGGGGACCTCTCTGCTGAGCTGTAGGTAGGGTTGCGGTGTATCGTTTGGCCGAGGCCGGGCATGACCCAGAAAAGTGTGTCCGGCCGGAGTTAATCGAGCGTGGTGGGTAAGTTGGTGCACCCCTGCAGGGAAAAACACATCTATCGATAGCCGGTCCTACGGTAAAAGACACTCGGAGTTGTATCCCGATTGATACAGCTAGAACTTGAGATGATAAATGGATATGATGGCTCCGGGATCGCTTTCTCGCAGGGAGACGAGGAAGGATCTCTGGGCGAGACTGTTACTTGATACTACTACTACTTTACTTTATGCTATACTGGACTCTTCTAATGCTACAAGATCGTTGAAGATGATTGAAGTTGCTGAAGATGCTAGTCTTCGATAGGACTAGATCTTCCTCTCTATTCTGGCATTTCTGCAGCCCAGTCCATATATACAGCCTCCCTTTGATAATGTTGCATATGTAGTGTAGATCCTTGCTTGCTGAGTACTTCGGAGTACTCACGGTTGCTTTGCTTTCTTTTTCTCCCCATATCAGTTTGTCATGACCAGATGACGGAGCCCCTGAGATAGTTGCTTCCGCCGACGACTACTTCTACCACCCCGAGGATGGCTATTACTTCGAGATGGCTGACGACCTGGAGTAGGTTCGGAGGGTCCTAGGCAGGAGGCCTGCGCCTTTCGATCGTAGCTTTTATTTTGCCCCGCCTTCCAAAGGCCTTTCTGTTTCTCTTTTATATCTGTACTCAGATATCTGATGCTTCCGCTGACACTTGTATGCCATCGAGCTATGTATTCGAGCCCTCGAGGCCCTGGCTTGTAATATAAAGCTTGTATGACTTTATTTATGTTTTAGAGTTGTGTTGTGATATCATCAAGTGAGTCCTTAGGCTTCATCGTGTGCATTTGCGTGTATGATTAGTACACGATTAAGCCGGGGGCGTCACATCTGGGACCAGACGCCAGGGTTCCCGGCGTCTGGACCCAGACGCCAGGGTCCCTGGCGTCTGGCCCCTGGCCTCCGCAAAACTACCTTTTGCACTTACCAAAAGCCCCGTGGGCTTTACCCCTTGGCCGAAATAAAGTGTTCTCGCACCAGAACATTTCGGCGAACATCCAAAACCCCTTCCGGTGAATTCCGGAACCCTTCCGGAGACCAAACACTATTATGCCATGTATTAATCTTTACCTCCGGACCATTCCAGAGCTCCTCGTCATGTCTGTAATCTCATCCAGGACTCCGAACAACATTCGGTCACCAACATACATAACTCATATAATACTATATCATGCACGAACGTTAAGCGTGCGGACCCTACGGGTTCGAGAATGATGTAGACATGACCGAGATGCTTCTCCGGTCAATAACCAATAGTGGGACCTGGATGCCAATATTGGTTCCTACATATTCTACGAAGATCTTTATCGGTCGAACCTTTATGACAACATACGTAATTCCCTTTGTCTGTCGGTATGTTACTTGCCCGAGATTCGATCGTCGGTATCTTCATACCTAGTTCAATCTCGTTTCCGGCAAGTCTCTTTACTCGTTCTGTAATACATCATCTCGTAATTAACTCCTTAGTCACATTGCTTGCAAGCTTCTTGTGAAGTGTATTACCGAGAGGGCCCAGAGATACCTCTCCGATACACGGAGTGACAAATCCTAATCTTGACCCATGCTAACTCAACAGATACCTTCGGAGATACCTGTAGAGCATCTTTATGATCACCCAGTTACGTTGTGACGTTTGATAGCACACAAGGTATTCCTCCGGTATCCGGGAGTTGCATGATCTCATAGTCAAAGGAATATGTATTTGACATTTAAGAAAGCAATAGCAATAAACTGAACAATCATATGCTAAGCTAACGGATGGGTCTTGTCCATCACCTCATTCTCCTAATGATGTGATCCCGTCATCAAGTGACAACACATGTCTATGGTTAGGAAACCTTAACCATCTTTGATCAACGAGCTAGTCTAGTAGAGGCTTACTAGGGACACGGTATTTGTTTATGTATCCACACATGTATTTAAGTTTCCGATCAATACAATTCTAGCATGAATAATAAACCTTTATCATGAATAAGGAAATATAATAATAACAACTTTATTATTGCCTCTAGGGCATATTTCCATCAAAATCCCACTCTCGAGCTGTTCGGTCACTTGTTAAACTTTCCGGTGAGCCTGGAAGTTGTCGTTGTGATCACCTTGTTACAGATGACGTTTGAGCAACCCCAAAGCCCACCGTCCAGTAGGAAGTGACCGAGACACTCTCATGGTCTGAGGAACTAAAACACATGCTAACACTCCGTGTTATAACAGATGATTTCAGACAATATGATCACATAGTATAACAGACAAGTATTGGGTCAATTCAATATGATCGTTCTTCTAACGTCATACCCTCAATGTTGTTTTAGGACTATCGTTACACTTAACGATATCCTAAGATCCGGAAACGTGATCACCAACAACACTTGAGCCGGTCTTAGAGGCGAGACCGGGAACCTATTGTTTACCATTTATCATTTCACACGTGCATATGAGTTTTCCACTAAATCGCATATTCCAGGATCATAGCAGTTATAGCATGAAATATAAACTCTTAATTATGAATAATGGAAATATAATAATACAATATTATTGCCTCTAGTGCATATTTCCAACAGATAAAACCAAAGCAATGGAGACCAAAGCTCTGATACCAATTGTAGAATCGAGAAGATAGGTCTAGAGGGGGGTGAATAGACACTTAACCAACCAAAGGTGCAGTTTTTTGTTTTCTTGAAGTTTAGGCAGATTTTGCACTAGTTAAGATACAACCAAGACTTCCTACACATGCATATCTAGAGGCAGAGCAGCGGAAAGAATACAACATGCAGTTGTGTGGAAAGTAAAGGGGTAGAGATGGATGATCAAACGCAATGAAGACATAGTGATTTTTGGCGTGGTTCCGATAGGTGGTGTTATCATACGTCCACGTTGATGGAGACTTCAACCCATGGAGAGTAACGGCTGCGCAAGTCCACAGAGGGCTCCACCCACAAAGGGTCCATGAAGAAGCAACCTTGTCTATTCCATCATGGCTTACGTCCACGAAGGAATAGCCTCACTCAGGGTAGATCTTCACAAAGTAGGCAATCTCCTTGCCCTTACAAACTCCTTGGTTCAACTCCACAAGATCTTGGAGGCTCCCAAGTGACACATAACCAATCTAGGAGACACCACTCTCCAAAAGGTAATAGATTGTTGTTGATGATGAACTCCTTTCTCTTGTGCTTCCAAAGATAGTCTCCTCAACACTCAATCACTCTCTCACAGATTTGGTTTGGGTAGGAGAAGGATTGGAGTGGAAAGCAACTTGGGGAGGCCAGAAATCAAGGTTCAAATGGTTGGATTGGAATGCCCTGATCTTAACACATGAGTAGGTGGTTCTCTCTCAGAAAAATAATGGTGGAAGTGTAGTTTCATTCTGATGGCTCTCTTAGAGAGAAGGTGGGGGTGGAGGGGTATTTATAGCCTTCACCCAAAATCCAACCGGTACATGCTTTTGACTCAACTTGGTGACTCCGATCCAAAAACTCGGTGAGACCGACCTGTGTAAAAGATATGAAAGTTGGGCTTTTCAGTGAGACCGAAGTGGAAATCTCGGACGGATCGAAATGTGATGAGTTAAGCAAGACTTCGATTTGGTAGTTCTGATCAGTTCAACTCGATGATTCCGAAATGAACTAGTTGGTTACAGAAACTTGGTCAAGCAACGTGGTGAAACCGATCGTCATCTCGGTGAGACCGAAATTCTAGGGGTTGGCTCTGGCAGTGTATAGGATCAACTCGGTGAGTCCGGAAAGGATTTTTTCGGTGGGACCGAGTTGGTTAGTTAGGGTTTGAACATATATGATTTGAAGAAAGTGGTTGAGGGTTTTTGGAGCAATATCTTTAAACACTTGAGCAATTGAGTCATGATCAAAACTTCATCCCCTTTTAATAGTGTTGGCTTTCCTATGGACTCAATATGATATTGGATCACTTAACCAAAAATGTAGAGTCTTGATGCTATGCTAATCCATGTCCTTAGCACTTTGATGGTGGTGGGGGGATCCAGATCCTCATGTCCTTGCCATGCCAATGTTGAACTCTTCTGAAATATACTAGGTGAAAATGTTAGTCCAACAACATGTATGTTGACATGAATTACTAAAACCACCAAGAGAGCAAATGTGCTTTTACAATTGTCGAAAACCCACCGCCAAAACGACAACAAAAAACAAACACATCAAATAGCATGTCTTTGATGGTACGATGAAAAAAAAGCACGCCAAACGCAAGAGAACATGAGGAACAACAATGAAGCAAAATGAGGTACCCATCAGAAATAGAAACAACACCACAACTGACGAGGAACAACACGCTTATCGAGACTAGAGGACAGGCAAGGCACGCATACGTGCGAGAATGGGGAGCCCGGAGACGCGTTCGGGCGTCGCCAACGGAAACGGGCGAAGAGCCCTCCCAAGCAAGAGCCACAAAATGAAGCAAGAAGGAGGTCAGCGTGCGCGACATTCGACGTTCAGGATAAACAACGAATTTATACGACAACAAAACTAACAACCCACGACGCACACCGACTTGGGACACCCTGAACCGCACAGGCCAAATACCTTCCAAACGATCAAATCATGAAACACCCCGGCGCACCGGGTCCGACAAACACAGCGCTGGCCACCTGGCCTCTTGTCATCGTGGCCCCTAGTCGGATGGCCCTCAAAGCCGTCTGACCTACCGTCGCGACCCTTGTCGGCTGGCCCTCTGGACCAGCAGACACATACCACCCTCACTCTACCGCGCGCGATGGCACAACTGGCACGGTCGAGGCAACCCGGTAGGCGCCGAATCACACCGACAGCCCAGCCCGGGCAAGCACGTCGCGCGCAAGGCATCATGCGAGATGGCACATGCAGGTGCAACCGAAAACACCACATGATAGTGGCCCCGACCGCGCCTGCGCCCCGTCGACAGTCTCGCCCGCGGACGTTCGCAGGAGGCCTGTGCCCCAGCATCTTTATAGGAGTAATTATAAGGATGAGCTATGTAATCTCCTTTCCAACCCCGTGTTATCTTGTTCTATTTTGCTTCTTTTGACTTAGTGACTTGAAATTGTTTAATATGTAATAAAAAGGGCGTATGCTCCGCTTGATGCAGAGGCCGAGTCTTCCTCTTTTTGAAAAAAAAGAAGATAATAAGTTAAAAAAAAGTATGCACAAAATAGAGCATGTTGATGTTCGCGTACTTGGACTCTTGAAGGATATAAACACGCGCGCACGGGATAGAGACAACTTATTACGACCTTGTGCTCGAGAGATAAGGATGCAGATGCAGCGGAGTCTATCCCAATGAATTGTGTTGATTCATGTATATCTCAGCTAAAAAAGTGTATAGCATCCATCTACCCGGCCAAAAAAGGAAAAGTACATCATCCTTCAACTTGCATGCATGCTGGTTCATAAATAGGATAAATCTACGATTTTTTTTTTTTGAAACGGAGGCAAAAGCTTTGCCTCATCCATTAATTAAGAAGGAAACGGACAAGAGTTTGCAGCACATTGTGAAAAAAAAATATTACATCATGGTCATTACTCTCCCGGCATCAAAAGACCCACATTTTTTGCCCCGGCGGTGACCCAAGTTTAGCCTCGCTCTTTATGTTGATATTTAAAACATGATATTTAAAACACGACCGAGTTGTAAGTTCTAAACAAGAGCTGTCGCAAATGAATATACATAGTCCTAACCGTGCGTGCATTCACCGCGACATGTATATTTAGTAGGGCCCTGATAAGTGTCAAATGTGTGTTACGAAGCAATTCCGCCCTGACATTTTTTTATGACAAGTTTAGTTATCCAAGAATTGTTAGAATATACTCCCTTCGTCCCAAAATTCTTGTCTTAGATTTGTCTAGATACGGATTTTGAGTTCAAGATCCGGCTGACGCAATTAAATTGCAGCCCACTTTTGGTCCACGTTTAGGCCTGAGGGAGCCAGACATGAGGGATAGTGTTGACGTATAAATGTATTGCCTAGTCTCTTTCATCAGATCGGTCTTTTGGTTGCATTGACTAGAGCATGCACTTCTACATGGTATTAGAGCGGTTAGTCTCACGACGCCGATCCTAGGCCTACCCACCACTTCTGCAGCGTGCCGCCCCCGGGAGATTAATCTCCTCTCCCCGGGGGCGCGGCACCCGATCAATTAAAGATTAAATCGGTCTCGTAGTTTAGATTCAATTTCGAGTTCCCTATCATTAGATCCATAGATCAATTCTCTGCTAGATTAGTTTCCAGTAGGCACAAATAAATCTGAGCACCCTCAAATACGGTGAGAAAAAGATCAAGTACGACGTTCGCGGCGGAGCACACGCAGCAGGCGATCCAGGAGCAGGCGCATGCAGGGCCAGGCATTGGAGCAGCCGGCCGATGCATCAGAAGGCGTGGCCAGGGCAGCCCGGTGCAGCGGCGCCACACGCCCACGATTCCAATCGCCTCCAGCTCCGATCCGACCGATCGCCTCAAACCGATCTAGTCGGCGTCACATGCATCCGGTAACTCTGGTGTCCGTGCATATCCAGCCGCGCGACGCGATCGAACTCGATCCGATCTGTGCGACGCACGCGCTGCTCCAGACCTTGGTTCGATGTCGCTCACCTACAGGCTACGATCGACAACATCGACCTCCATAAGCCGCGCGCATGGCCGGAGCCGCGCGGCCACGGGTGTCGTACGACACACGCGAGGACTGCGGGCGTAGGCACTCGGAGCGGGTGTCTTATGCCTCCGAGCCGCCTCTCCCACATCATAAGGTCGGAGGCCACACACGCAGTACCAGGAGTCCAGGGCATCCAGGTTGTGAGGTTCAGATTTCATCAGATGGATGCGTGCATGTGTGGCTAGCTAGGCCCAACTAGACGTGATACAAGTGCATGTCACGGCCGCCACCATAAACTTCTCCGATCGTTCCGAGCGATTCCACCGAGGCCACCGACGCAGCACAACCTGATCTCCATCGACCTTCAGCGCCTGAACCTGCGGCACCACATCTACATCAAGCTGTAGGCTGTACGACTCCACCAGACTACGAATAAAGTTCATCGTCGAGCACACTACGAGAAGCAACGTCGGCATGCATCACCTACAGGCCTGACCGGCGTGGAAAGAGACGCAATTCTTCATCGACTTTTATGGCACGACACGGCATCGACACCCCGTCGCCACGAGAGACGCCTCTAAGCGACGCATCATCGTCGACACGCCGTTGCAGTGTCAATGCCGATACTTCATCGTCAAGGTCTTCATCAACGTGGTCTTCATCAGCATCATCGTCGACACACCGCCGCCGCCTCATCCACAAGATGGACAACTAGCGTCCTCTGACAGACTTTTCTGCAAGACGCGACCTCGACGACGGCAATGACCGCGTCACGACGACGGCATCGACCGCGTCATCCACGATGGCACGGTTGCATCGACGCGGCGTCACTATAGTGACATCCCTACACGGCCACACGGTTCTGGCAAAACCGATGTGTGCTCGATGGGTTTCCTTCGGTTCTGGCAAAACCGGTGGACTCATCGCCGACGATACCCTCTGACATCCGCAAGGTGCATCGTCCACGACTGCAGCTCCGTCATCTACAACATAGAGCTTTTTTTTTGCGCCTCCGGCTTTGTGCGGCTTCATCATCCACGACGACTACACCATTGACCATGACTACCTCGACCACGTCTACATCACCATGATCGGCTACCTCGACATCGATATTAATAGCCTAGTCTACAGCAACTCATCGGCAACAACTCCAGTCAACAGCGTCTGTATCGTCACTAGCGTCCACGCCACTCCCGCTGTGACTGCGGGAGGGAATAGAGAAGGCAGGAAGGCACCAGAAGGGGACGCAGTCACCGTCCTAAGTGCCGACCCATCAAAGACGCAGTTGATGATGACGCAGCGGAGAAGACGACAGAAGCGCAAGACTTCAAATTCAGTCGCAATCATCCTCTTCACTCATGCTACGACTGAGGGAGAATGTTAGAATATATATTGGGTTTAATGATAGAGATTAGGAGTTAGAGATAGAATATGATTAAAACATGTATGACTTGCCCTGTGCTCTAAGTCTCTCTCCCCCACATGTACTTCTATATATACCTTACACTAGGGTCAGATCAATACAACAAATATTGTAGGTTCTATATTTTCTACAAGAATGACAACTTTAGTTGTGAAGCATGTCAACTTTCTGTTTGAATCGAATGGCAAGTTTCCCTTTTTGGGTTTTTTAATGACAATTTTATTTATAAAAAACGTCAGGACGGTGTTACCTCACGCCAACTTATGGAGCTTATCATTTGGATATATTTATACGTGCATTTCGTCCTGAGGGTGACACACAGAGTTCTGTACTGTTCTACGCACCCTATCCGAGTTTGACCACAATCCTTAGTTCCTCACCACTGCTCAGTGCTGACATATACAGTGGCATGCGACACACATGCTACAGACGCTGTTTCTAGTGTTGTGCCTACTGATTTTGCCAAGAATAAATAGGGAAATATACAAACAAAAGGATGAAAAAAAAACAGAACTTGTTTTTGTCATGTACACGTCGATCAGTACGTATTCAGTAAGTACTACTCAGTTACCCTAAAAAAAAGGAGATTACTACTCAGTTAGCAGCCAGGGCCTGCACTTCTCTCGCCATATCCGCGATCATCTGGCCGGGGAGGCGACCCCGAGTCGTGCGCCGGCGTCGACGAAGACGACTGCCCCGGTGTTATCCCGCCCGCTGCAACGGCCCGCAGATCCACGTCACCGCTCTGCAGTATGTGCGCATACCGGTGGAGGTCCGGGAACTCCTCCCGAGCAACGGCTGCCGGGGCGTTGATCTGCGGACGGAAGGCCACCACGGGTCGCTGCTGCTGCCGCAACGACGGCGATGTCCCGCCTCCGGGCGCCAGCAGCTGGCCGACGGCATGGCGGGGTGGCGCAGGCGCACCGCCGGTACCAGGGAAGTTGAGCTTGGCCTTGGCGCCCTTGAAGCGGAGCGCGGCGGCGTCGTAGGCGCGTGCGGCGTCCTCGGCCGTGTCGAAGGTGCCCAGCCATACGCGCGCCGCCTTCACGGGGTCGCGGATCTCCGCCGCCCACTTGCCCCACGGCCGCTGCCGTACGCCACGGTACCGCGGACGCTGCTGCTGCTGCTCCGACGCCGTTGATGACGAGGATATCGCCGCCGCGGCCAGAGGAGCACTGTGTTGGCGGGTCAGAGCTGTTTCACCCATCAGTACATGCATGCATGTTGACACACGATGTCAAAGATCAAATACTTGAAAAATTATTGTATTAATTGAGTATCATACTTTTTTAAAAGAAGGCATCCACTGCCCAGCTTTATACTGTATATAGGAGTATAATAAAGCTCAATCAGTAATTCAGTAGTATCATAGTTGAGATGACGGAGCATTAGTTAGTTTGTTGTTTTTGCCAAGTTGGAGGATGATTGTAAGACTGTCCTGCCACGTAGGCTGACACATGGACAATAATGTAGACGCAAATGCCTGTCAGGGATCTACAGTTGGCGAGTTCCATAAGTCTAAACTTCTCGAAAACAAAGCTCGACACGTGTCTCCTGAGCGTACGAAACCTCGTTTCCCTTCCTTCCGTTTCGCAATTTTTATCCCTTTTCTGCTTTTCTGGTTCGCCCTATCGATCTAGAGTTCTCTACACGGAATCACACATGGATCGCGTAGAATCATCTAGATCAGCACGCAAAGATTCCAAGGACATCAAATCAAAAGGAACAAAAAGAAAGCTGTATGGAAGCTGCAGCATGCACAAATCGAGCAACGTATACAGCACCTTGCTGCCCGGACGCGGTTGCACCGGCGACGGCCCCCGGTCGAGTGGAGCTGATGACGTGGGTGAGCGCCGCCACCATGACGGCGAGCTCGTACTGCTGGTGCTGGTAGCTCGTCGTCGCAACGGCAACGCCAGCAGCCTCCTCCCCGACGACCTCCGGCTCTCCATGCCCATGGTGGTCACCTCGTTGTTGCGCCGGCGGCGGCGGACGAGGTGATGGCAGCGGACCTCTGCTGTCGCGACGGTGCCCCGGAGCCGGAGGAGGAGGAGGAGCGCTTCCGCTTCCGCTCGGATGATCCACGCTTGCTGCCCTGTCGGTTGTCACCGGCGCACGGCGGCACCCGCGGACAGGACACGGCCCGATCGATGGATAATGCCGATGTGTCCTTCGCCTAGTAGCTGCTTTGGTTTTGGTTTGGCCTGGAGAGTAAAGACCAGGGGGCTATAGCGGGCTAGCTAGCGGAGATAAGGATGGGACTGACCCCCTCGACTCTCGAGTGCGTGGGACTGGGGCACTCCTTCCTTCGTGAAGCTTCCCTTTATAACCAAGCCACCTGCTGCTGGTTACGGTTTCGGTTTTGCTAAGTTTAAGTTCAACAATGCTACATCAACGGAGTGTTACGGGCTGATCTCTAGCTGGCAGTTTTTCGTTGGATTAGGGGGAGAAAAGGGCCCCACCCCCAGTGAAATTCAGGGGGGCGGTGGAGAGATTTTATAGTAAGTATCTAACAGCCCCGTGTCCCGGGTATTTAGAATTTTTGAAGTTAGAGCATCTCCCGCCGTCCGCCCCCTAGAGGCTTGAAATAGCGACGTCTGGTGGCGAACCGGCGATAAAATCAGCGTGTGGGCGATCCGGCTCCCAGCCGCCGCCCCCAGGCGCCGATTTGGGCACACTTTCGGCGTAGGTTGGTCCACTTTTCAGCCCATTTTCGACGAAAATTGGCTCACTAACGGCGCAAATTGATCAATTTCGGCTCATATTCTGCGTGCTTCGGCGCAAATTCAACAGAAACTATTTTTTATCACATAGTTCATCACAGAAAATCAATAGAAATCAAATAGTTCAACAAATAGTTCAATACAAATTATATAGTTCAACAGATAAAAACTCATATTTCATCACACGTCGAGCTAGGCGTTGCCCTTAAGCCTCCATATGTGCTCCACCAGATCATGCTGCAGTTGTTGATGCACCTGTGGGTCTCGGATCTCCTGACGCATATTGAGGAAGGCAGTCCAGGTTGCCGGTAGCTGGTGATCAACTTGGGCAAGAGGACCCTACCTGTAATATGGTTCAGTGTCAAACACTGGCTCTTCCTGCTCGCTCTCGATGATCATGTTGTGCAAGATGACACAGCAAGTCATGATCTCCCACATTTGATCTTTCGACCAGGTCTGAGCGGGGTACCGGACAACAGCAAATCGAGATTGGAGCACACCAAATGCCCGTTCGACATCCTTCCTGCAAGCCTCCTGAACCTTGGCAAAATGGGAGTTCTTGCCTCTTGGCACAGGGTTTGAGATAGTCTTCACAAATGTGGAACATCTCGGATAGATGCCATCTGCTAGGTAGTATCCCTTGTTGTAGTGCCGCCCATTGACCTCAAAATTCACCGGAGGAGAATGACCTTTAACAAGCTTGGCAAAGACAGGGGAGCACTGCAGTACGTTCATGTCATTGTGAGTTCCTGGCATACCAAAGAAGGAGTGCCAAATCCAGAGGTCGTGTGTGGCCACTGCCTCAAGTACCACACTGCAACCGCCTTTCGCGCCTTTGTACATCCCCTGCCAAGCAAATTGACAGTTTTTCCATTTTCAATGCATGTAGTCGATGCTTCCAAGCATCCCAGGAAATCTTCTTGCTGCATTCTGTGCTAGGATCCGAGCAGTGTCTTCAGCATTGGGTGATCGCAAGTATTGCAGTCCAAACACTGCCACCACTGCCCTGCAGAACTTGTAGAAACACTCAATGGTCGTGGACTCGGCCATGCGTCCATAGTCTTCTAGTGAATCACCGGGAGCTCCGTATGCAAGCATCCTCATAGCTATCGTGCACTTCTGGAGCGAGGTGAATCCAAGTGTGCTGGCACAATCCTTCTTGCACTTGAAGTAGTTGTCGAACTCACGGATGGATTTCACAATCCTGAGGAAGAGCTTTCGGCTCATCCGATAACGGCGCCGAAATACTTTCTCGCCGTGTAGTGGAGCATCGGCGAAGTAGTCGGAGTAGAGCAAGCAATAGCCTTCCAGTCAATGCCTCTGCTTTGCCTTCAGCCGGCCCGGCGCCGAGCCACCTCGCCACGGCTTTGCATTACTCGCGAGCAGGCTGGCCAAGGCGGCGAGGACCATGAGATGCTCTTCGTCCTGGACGTCGGCATCGGCTTCCTCCTCCAGCAGCGCCGCGAGCGCCTCCTCGTCGTCCGAGTCCATCGCCGAGCAGACAAATCGCCGAACACCTGGCGACCATGGTAGGCATGCAGCCGCCAGTATTCCAGCCCTGCGCGGCCGAAGCGCCGAAAATCTCGCCCAGGAACGAGGTGGAGGATGCCGCGGCGGAAACCCTCTCTTTTCCGGCGGTGGAATGTGTTGGGGAACATTGCACGGAAAACAAAAAAAATTCTACGCACACGCAAGATCTATCTATGGAGATGCATAGCTACGAGGGGAGAGTATCTACTTACCCTTGCAGATCGCTAAGAGAAAGCGTTTATCATGCGGTTGATGTAGTCGTACTCTTCGCGATCCGATCACGATCCAACCGATCTAGTGCCGAACGGACGGCACCTCCGAGTTTAGCACACGTGCGGCTCGATGACATCTCCTCCTTCTTGATCCAGCAAGCGGGAGAGGAGAAGTAGATGGGATCACAACCAACATGACGGCGTGGTGGTGATGGTGGTGGTGGAGCACCGACAGCGCTTCGCTAAGCGTCGTCGGGACGAGGCGGTGGAACTACGGAGTAACGGAAGAGAGAGGGGCGCCAAGGGCTTGGTGTGTCCTCTTCGGACGCCCCCTCCCCTCTATATATAGGTGGAGGGGCATGGGAAACAGCCCCTCCAAGCCCTAGGGCTCAGCTAAGGGGGAGAGGACTTGGACTCCAAGTCCAATCCTATTCCTACTAGGACTCCTTCCATTTTTGCCTTCCCTAGCCACATGGGTTTTTGAGGACTTGGTGCGCCTAGCCCAATAAGGCCAGGGCACCTCCCTGCAGCCCATGCTAGCCCTTGAGTTGTGGTGGACCCACTTGTGGACTTCCGGACCCCTCCGGAATCCTCCGGAACCTTCTGGAAGCTTCCCGGTACAATACCGAAAAAACTGTCCCTTTTTCCGGAACCCAAAATATGACTTCCCATATATAAATCTTTACCTCTCGACCATTCCGAGACTCCTCGTGACGTCCGGGATCTCATCGGGACTCCGAACAACATTTGGTTACCACTCATCAAATATCCCAATACTACTCTAGCGTCAACGAACGTTAAGCGTGCGACCCTGCGGGTTCGGGAATTATGTAGTCATGACCGAGACACCTCTCCGGTCAATAACCAATAGCGGGACCTAGATGCCCATATTGATTCCTACATATTCCACGAAGATCTTTTATCGGTTGAACCTTTATGACAACATACGTAATTCCCTTTGCCCGTCGGTATGTTACTTGCCCGAGATTCGATCGTCGGTATCTCTATACCTAGTTCAATCTTGTTATCGGCAAGTCTCTTTACTCGTTTCGTAATACATCATCTTGCAACTAACTCCTTAGTCACTTTGCTTGCAAGCTTCTTGTGATGTGTATTACCGAGAGGGCCCAGAGATACCTCTCCATCATACGGAGTGACAAATCCCAATCCCGATTCACGCCAACTCAACAGACACCTTCGGAGATACCTGTAGAGCATCTTTATGATCACCCAGTTATGTTGTGATGTTTGATAGCACACAAGGTATTTCTCCGGTATCCGGGAGTTGCATGATCTCATGGTCGAAGGAACATGTATTTGACATTAAGAAAGCAGTAGCAATAAATTGAACGATCATATGCTAAGCTAACGGATGGGTCTTGTCCATCACATCATTCTCCTAATGATGTGATCCTGTTATCAAATGACAACTCATGTCTATGGTTAGGAAACCTTAACCATCTTTGATCAACGAGCTAGTCTAGTAGAGGCTCACTAGGGACACGGTATTTGTTTATGTATCCACACATGTATTTAAGTTGCCGGTCAATAAAATTCTAGCATGAATAATAAACCTTTATCATGATTAAGGAAATATAATGATAACCATTTTATTATTGCCTCTAGGGCATATTTCCATCAGTCTCCCACTTGCACTAGAGTCAATAATCTAGTTCACATCATCATGTGATTAACACCCATAGTTCACATCGCCATGTGACTAACACCCAAAGAGTTTACTAGAGTCAATAATCTAGTTCACATCGCCATGTGATTAACACACGAAGATTTTACTAGAGTGTGATCATGTTTTGCGTGTGAGAGAGGTTTTAGTCAACGGGTCTGCAACATTCAGATCCGTGTGTACTTTGCAAATGTCTATGTCTACAATGCTCTGCATAGAGCTACTCTAGCTAACTGTTCCCACGTTCAATATGTATCCAGATTGAGACTCAGAGTCATCTCGATTAGTGTTAAAGCTTGCATTGACGTAACCCTTTACGACGAACCTTTTATCACCTCCATAACCGAGAAACATTTCTTTAGTCCTCTTTAGGTACCTAAGGATAATTTTGACTGATGTCCAGTGATCCACTCCTGGATCACTATTATACCCCCTTGCCAAACACATGGCAAGGCACACAACTGGTCTGGTACACAGCATGGCATACTTTATAGAACCTATGGCTGAGGCATAGGGAATGACTTTCATTCTCTCTCTATCTTTTGCCGTGGTCGGACTTTGAGTCTTACTCAACTTCACACCTTGCAACACAGGCAAGAACCCTTTCTTTGACTAATCCATTTTGAATTTCTTCAAAACTTTTGCCAAGGTATGTGCTTTGTGAAAGTCCTATTAAGCGTCTCGATCTATCCCTATAGATCTTGATGCCCAATATGTAAGTTGCTTTACCGAGGTCTTTCATTGAAAAATTCTTATTCAAGTATCCTTTTATGCTATCCAGAAATTCTATATCATTTCCAATCAGCAATATATCATCCACATATAATATCAGAAATGCTACAGAGCTCCCACTCACTTTCTTGTAAATACAGGCTTCACCGTAATTCTGTATAAAACCATATGCTTTGATCACCTCATCAAAGCGTATATTCTAACTCCGAGATGCTTGCACCAGTCCATAAATGGATCGCTAGAGCTTGCACACTTTGTTAGCACCTTTAGGATCGACAAAACCTTCTGGTTGCATCATATACAACTCTTCTTTAAGAAATCCGTTAAGGAATGCAGTTTTGACGTCCATTTGTCAGATTTCATAAAATGCGGCAATTGCTAACATGATTCGGACAGACTTAAGCATCGCTACGGGTGAGAAAGTCTCATCGTATTCAACCCTTTGTCGAAAACCTCTCGCGACAAGTCGAGCTTTGTAGACAGTGATATTACCATCAGCGTCTGTCTTCCTCTTGAGGATCCATTTATTTTCAATGGCCTGCCGATCATCGGGCAAGTCCACCAAAGTCCACACTTTGTTCTCATACATGGATCCTATCTCATATTTCATGGCCTCAAGCCATTTGTAGGAATCTGGTCTCATCATAGCTTCTTCATAGTTTGTAGGTTCGCCGTTGTCTAACAACATGACTTCCAGGACAGGATTACCACTCTGGTGTGGAACGTGTTCTGGTTGACCTACGAAGTTCAGTAGTAACTTGATCTGAAGTTTCATGATCATCATCATTAGCTTCCTCTCTAGTTGGTGTAGGCATCACGGAAACATTTTTCCCTGGTGATCTACTTTCCAATTCGAGAGAAAGTACAACTACCTCATCAAGTTCTACTTTCCTCCCACTCACTTCTTTCGAGAGAAACTCCTTCTCTAGAAAGGACCCATTCTCGGCAACAAAGATCTTGCCTTCGGATCTGTGGTAGAAGGTGTACCCAATAGTTTCCTTAGGGTATCCTATGAAGACGCACTTCTCTGATTTGGGTTCGAGCTTATCAGGCTGAAGCCTTTTGACATAAGCGTCGCATCCCCAAACTTTAAGAAATGACAACTTTAGGTTTCTTGCCAAACCATAGTTCATACGGTGTCGTCTCAACGGATTTAGATGGTGCCCTATTTAACGTGAATGTGACCATCTCTAATGCATAACCTCAAAATGATAAAGGCAAATCGGTAAGAGACATCATAGAATGCACCATATCTAATAAATTACGGTTACGACGTTCGGACACACCATTACGCTATGGTGTTCCAGGTGGTGTGAGTTGTGAAACAATTCCACATTGTTTTAAATGAAGGCCAAACTCGTAACTCAGATATTCACCTCCACGATCAGATCGTAGAAACTTTATTTTCTTGTTACGATGATTCTCTACTTCACTCTGAAATTCTTTGAACTTTTCAAATGTTTCAGATTTGTGTTTCATTAAGTAGATATACCCATATCTACTCAAATCATCTTTAAAGGTTAGAAAATAACGATACCCGCCGCGTGCCTCAACACTCATCGGACCGCATAGATCGGTATGTATCATTTCCAATAAGTCATTAGCTCGCTCCATTGTTCCGGAGAACGGAGTTTTAGTCATCTTACCCATAAGGCATGGTTCGCAAGTATCAAATGATTCATAATCAAGTGATTCCAAAAGTCCATCCGCATGGAGTTTCTTCATGCGCTTTACACCAATATGACCTAAACGGCAGTGCAACAAGTATGTTGCACTATCATTATCAACTTTGCATCTTTTGGCATCAATATTATGAATATATGTATCACTATGATCGAGATCCAATAAACCATTCACATTGGGTGTATGACCATAGAAGGTTTTATTCATGTAAACAGAACAACAATTATTTTCTGACTTAGAATATGCAATAAACACGATCTAATCTTGTACATGCTCAACGCAAACACCAAATAACATTTATTCAGGCTCAACACTAATCCCGAAGGTAGAGGGAGTGTGTGATGGTGATCATATCAATCTTGGAAACAGTTCCAACAGACACCGTCACCTCGCCCTTAACTAGTCTCTGTGATGTAGGGTGTGTACCCAAAGGGCCGATCTTTCACGAAATGGAGTGGATCCTACGAAGAACACGATGAACACGAGGGGAAACACGAGGGGAAACACTCAAATCAACGAGAGAGATCACACATGTGCTAGATCCATGAACATAAAGAGTGATACAAGATGCAAACGCAACAAAGGACGATACAATCGGTAGCGAGTTCTTCTCCGAGAGGAGGTCTTGAGGGGTCTTCCCGTGAGGGGTCTTGAATCCAATTGATGGATCTTCTCTGTAGAAGCCGCGGTCTCTCGATGGAGTAGAACCGAATGGATGAGCAAAGCTCTATCTCTTAAATGAGCTAAACCTATGTTAACCCTAATAAGAGGGAGGAGAAGGAGTATATATAGTCTAGGGTCACGAAAGGGTACATGGGCTTCGGCCCAACATGCTGTCAACACACAGGCGTCGGACGTCCGACAGTTACCGGTCGTCCAATGTCTCGCGGGGGCTCGGACATTCGGTAAGTGTCGGATTTCCGATGTTTTGGCTCTGATCAGGTGGTGTCGGATTTCCGGTGGGCGTCGGATGTCCGGAGCGTCGGTCATCCGGTGGTCTCCATACTTCTGACGTTTTGGTTCTGTGATGGTGGCGCCGGTCGTTCGGAGGGGCTCAGTCGTCCGGGCACTGGTAGGTGTCGGACGTCCGGTCGGTGTCAGTCATCCGGCCGCTGGAGCGTGCGCAGGCTGGGACTCGGCTGGTCGGCTGGTACCTCCAGGCTTCGGATGTCCGACAGGTGCCGGTCGTCCGAGGGCTGTAGCTTCCTGGTAGCTCCTCTTGGTCCTTGTACTTGGTGTCCTCGCCGTCTTGTCCATTGAGTGCAGCTGTCCCGTGGCTTCCCTCCAAGTACCTGATCACACATAGGGTCTCCGCTTGAGGTAGTAGCCATGTCTCATATGTAGAAGGTGGTAGTTCGGAGAGGAGCGAGTTCACCTTAGTTTCGATAGCCTTTGCTCGAGCTCTTGTCATTGGTCCAAGTGGTGTCATGGGAGACGTAGGTAGGTCCATGGGGATGACCGTGGGATACTCCGCATCATCTCCCCCCCCCCCCACTTGGGAAAGATCCGACCTCGGATCGAAATCCTCATCACCATGGTAGGGAGAGAGATCCTTGACGTTGAAGACCTCGCTCACGTTGTACTTGTCGTGCAGGAGATCGATCTTGTAAGCATTGTTGTTGTAGCATGCTAGCACCTTGAAGGGTCCGTCTGCTCGAGGTAGACGCTTGGATTTGCGTTCGTTGGGGAAGCGGTCCTTGTGAAGGTGTAGCCACACGAGATCTCCAATGTTGAATATCATGGGTTGCTTGTTGATGTTGAGCTTGGTCGCGAGTCGTTGTACTTGGCGCTCGATGGTGTGCCTTGTATCTTCATGCATCTTCTTTAGGTAGCTCACTCGTGCACTTGCGTCCATGTTGATGCGCTCTTGTAGTGGAAGGGGTAGAATGTCCAATGGGGACAACGGGTTGAAGCCATAGACGACCTCGAAGGGGGACTTGCCGGTAGTAGAGTGTTGTGCTCGATTGTAGGCGTACTCGGTGATGGGTAGACACTCTTCCCACTCCTTGATGTTCTTCTTGATCAACACGCGTAGGAGAGTAGATAGCGTCCGGTTCGTGACCTCCGTTTGGCCGTCAGTTTGGGGATGGTATGCCGAAGAGTACAAGAGCTTGAATCCGAGCTTGGCGCATAAGGTCTTCCAAAAGTAGCTTAAGAACTTGACGTCGCGGTCCAAGACAATAGTCTTTGGCACTCCATGTAGGCGCAAGATTTCCCTACAAAAAAGATTTGCAACATGCGAAGCATCGTCTATCTTGTTGCATGGGATGAAATGAGCCATTTTAGAGAATCGGTCCACAACAACAAACAAGGAATCTTTGCCATTTCTAGTTCTAGGTAGACCAAGCACAAAGTCCATACTAATATCTTCCCATGGGTGATACGGAATAGGAAGGGGCATATAGAGACCATGGGATTAAGCTTTAGACTTAGCTTTGCGACATGTGAAACGAAGAGAAGACTCGGTGAACATCACGTCGCTTCCAAAGTAGTTCTTGGAGAGTGTAGCAAATGTCTTGTCGCTTCCAAAGTGTCCCATAAGTCCTCCTCCATGAGATTCTTGCAAAAGTAACAAACGAAGAGAAGACTCGGTGATACAAAGTTTGTTAGATCTCATAAGATAATCATCTTTGTTGTAATAGCGTTCCCAAGATGTATGCGTCAAACATTTGGCATATGGAATAGCAAAAGTAGGATCATGCGCATACAAATATTTTATGTGCTCAAAGCCAATGACATTCAATTCAAGTTTAGTAACAAGCTTGCATTTGTGGGAAAGCGCATCCGCCACAACATTTTCTTTGCCTTTGATGTACTTGATGACATAGGGAAAAGACTCAATGAATTCACTCCACTTAGCATGACGCTTGTTCAACTTAGTTTGACCCTTAAGGTACTTAAGCGTTTCATGGTCGGTATGAATGACAAATTCATGGGGGCGAAGATAATGTTCCCACTCACGCAAAACTCGCACTAAGGCATATATCTCTTTGTCATAGATGGGATAATTGAGTTGCGCTCTGGAAAGTTTTTAGCTAAAGTAAGCAATAGGGCGCTTCTCTTGCATTAACACACCTCCTATGCCATTACCACTAGCATCGCAATGAACTTCAAAAGTTTTGTCAAAATTGGGTAATGCAAGCACGGGAGCATGAGTAAGCAAATTTTTAAGTTCATTAAATGCGGTATCTTGGGATGGTCCCCAAACAAAAGGTGCATTTTTCTTACTCAATGCATGCAAAGGGGATGCAGTGGTGCTAAAATCCTTCACGAATCTACGATAGAAACCGGCTAGGCTAAGGAAGCTTCGCACTTGTTGCAAGTTGGTTGGTTGTGGCCAAGTTTTAATAGCATTGATCTTAGATTCATCTACATGAACACCCTTAGAAGACACAACGAAACCCAAGAAAACAAGCTTATCAACACCAAAAAGGCATTTGTCCATATTAGCATAAAGGCGCTCTTTTCTAAGAGTTTGCAAAACGGTTCTAAGATGGGTGACATGATCTTTGAGAGATTTGCTAAATACAAGAATATCGTCAAAGTAGACCACAACAAATACACCAATGTAGGGCCTAAGAACAAAATGCATGATGCGCATGAAAGTGCCGGGTGCTTCGGATAAGCCCATTGGCATAACAAGCCATTCATATAAGCCAATTTGGTCTTAAATGCGGTTTTCCATTCATCACCTTCTTGTATGCGGATTTGGTAATAGCCACTCTTAAGGTCAATCTTAGAGAAAATGGTGGCTCCGCTAAGCTCATCTAACATATCATCAAGGCGTGGAATGGGGTAGCGATAACGAACGGTGATAGCATTGATAGGACGACAATCGGAACACATGCGATATGTACCATCTTTCTTGGGAACAAGGATTATCGGGACGACACATGGGCTCAAGCTTCCTCGTACATGGCCATTGTCGATGAGTTGTTGTACTTGCCGTGGAGGATTCCCATTGTTTTGGTGCTCTTGTCAAACTTGTGGTTCTTGTCGAGCTTGTTGTTCTTCTCTAGCTTGTGGAGGAGCTTGTGGAACTTGTCGGTGTAAGCGTGCTTGTTGTCGTCTCTCTTGTACTTCCTCACGAAGTGCTTCTTCTTCTTCACGAACACGTCGGTTACGGGCGGCGACGGCACGATTGGTGTCGCGGAGGGCACGTTGCTCCTCAAGAGCTTGTGCTTCGCGCCGTTGTTGTTGTTGACGAAGAGCTTCGGCGTCTTGCTCATCTTGATGTTGGCGTTGGCGCTCTTGCATTTGCTCTCATAGTCATTGGCGTTCTTGTGCTTCCTCTTGTTGGCGTTGGCGTTGCCTTTCTTGTTCTTGCGCAAGGGTAGCTTGATTGAGATGATGCCGACGTTCTTGCTCTTCAAGTTGCTCTTGTGGATCATTGCCGTGTAGAGGATTGTGGTTTGCTTGACGGTCTTGGCGCGTGGCTCGATGAAGAGTGTTTGATGTCGGTGTACTTGAGCCAGAGATGGTGTCGTCGGAACATCGACTCGAGCGGCTCCGTCTTGAGTATGACGAAGAGGTAGAAGAGTGGTTAACCAACAAGGCACGAATCTCGTCCATTCTTGCATTGCTTTCTTGTTTTTGTTCATCGAGCTTGTTGTTGAAATAGTCTCTTGTATGTTGCTCGGAATGTCGCAAGTCGGTGGCGAGGTTGTCGATGCGGTCGCTTAATGCTTGTTGTTCTTGATGCAAAGCTTGTTGCGCGCCGAAGAGGTGGTTCTTGGTGACGTAGTTGTTCGGGTCCTCATCTTGCTCTATGAAGAGTGGGTTGGTAGAAGTACTTGGCCTATCCATCATTCCAAGTAAATGTATGAGTTGGAGAAAGAGAAGAACTATACCAAATGTACCTTGACCGATGTTGAGAATGGATCAAAGATTACTCAATGATGTAACAAGGAAATAGCACAATTGGTACCGGTTCCCGTCAATTTATCACACCTACACAAATAAAGCCTTTGGTGGAGCTTGGTTAGGATGGTGGACAAAATTTATGCAATTGTTAGTGAGACTCAATAATGTTGGAAAAGATTCACAAATGTGCAAATGCAACAAGTAGACCAAGCAAAATGTGGCACACGGAAACACACACACGGAAAGATAGATGGGGGCGTGCAACCAAAAATGAGCTCAAAATGTGGAATCCACGGAAAATGCTCTTGTTGCACAATGCTAGAGAGACGCTAGCATGATTGCACTATAGGCGGATACGAGACTTGTGCACTACCTACAAAGCAAAAAATGCAACGACTTCTACCCCAAGTATGCTATATGTATGGTGTTCCGGTGATATGATCCAAGATGATTGAGTATGACAATCTTAATGTAGTATGATGCTATGGTTCTTGCTTAAAAAATCTTTGCTTATCTTTCTCTTTTGCTTAAAAGCTTGTTTGGCTCTTTCTCTTTTGAGCTCTTTCTCATGCAAAACTTGACGAACCAAGGTAGCTATTGGGTATATGCGATGACAACCTTGTGACACAAGAGATGATACCAAGATATGTATACCAATGATGTGATATATGCAATGACCACTAATGTGCACAAGTAACGTTGCCGGCAATACTCAAAGGCTAGTCTCGATAGGTAAGGTACACAAAATGGGCTATGGGGTTATCAATGCAATGGCAAGGAGTACACGAAGTGTCGTCGAGGTTACCGTCAATGTTTTGTCGTGTGTAAGCAAGGACAGATAATGATGATGTGGTCGTGGTTGATGACGAGGATAAGCGGCGGTGATGTCGTCGAACCGTCCCTAAGTAGCCGAAACACGTTAGGAAACGGAAACTGCAACTCAAATTCTCAAAGACCAAATAAGGAAAAATTGTCGGAGTTGGTAGCGGGCAAGCGATGGTGGTTGCGGAAGGCGATGGTGGTTGCGGAAGGTGTAGTGGTATGGGAGTGCGTATGCGGAAGTGGAAGTGGATGTGGATCGAACTGAAAATGTTCAGTTTCGTCAGGGTTCATCGGATGTCCGGTGGTGGTCGGACGACCGGAGGTTGTCGGACGTCCGGAGACTGTCGGACGTCTGGTGCCTGGGCGATTTCGGGCACGGGGTGAACTTCTAGGGTTCGTGGTGGAGGGGCAAAATTGGACGAATTTGTGGATGGAAATGGTGGAGATGATGGGGAGAAGCTAGATCCACTCATGGCAAGGCAAATCCATGGATCAAATCCAACAAAACTTCATCAAAACCAACAAATCACAAAAAAAATTGGGGCTATTTTTTGGTGGGGAATTTTTTAAATTGGGACAAAAGCAACAAAACAAGGCTAGAAAACAAGGGTAGGGGCTCCAAATTCGTGATCAACCAAGGCTCATGATACCAAGATGATGTAGGGTGTGTACCCTAAGGGCCGATCTTTCACGAAATGGAGTGGATCCTACGAAGAACACGACGAACACGAGGGGAAACACGAGGGGAAACACTCAAATCAATGGGAGAGATCACACATGTGCTAGATCCATGAACATAAAGAGTGATACAAGATGCAAACGCAACAAAGGACGATACAATCGGTAGCGAGTTCTTCTCCGAGAGGAGGTCTTGAGGGGTCTTCCCGTGAGGGGTCTTGAATCCAATCGATGGATCTTCTCTGTAGAGGCCGCGGTCTCTCGATGAAGTAGAACCGAATGGATGAGCAAAGCTCTATCTCTTAAATGAGCTAAACCTATGTTAACCCTAATAAGAGGGAGGAGAAGGAGTATATATAGTCTAGGGTCACGAAAGGGTACATGGGCTTCGGCCCAACACGCTGTCAACACACAGGCGTCGGACGTCCGACGGCTATCGGTCGTCCGGTGTCTCGTGGGGGCTCGGACGTTCGGTAAGTGTCGGATTCCCGACGTTTTGGCTCTGATCAGGTGGCGCTGGATTTCCGGTGGGCGTCGGACGTCCGGAGCGTCGATCGTCTGGTGGTCTCCATACTTCTGACGTTTTGGTTCTGTGATGGTGGCGCCGGTCGTTCGGAGGGGCTCAGTCGTCCGGGCGCTGGTAGTTGTCGGACGTCCGGTCGGTGTCGGTCGTCCGGCCACTGGAGTGTGCGCAGGCTGGGACTCGGCTGGCCGGCTGGTACCTCCAGGCGTCAAACGTCCGACAGGTGCCGGTCGTCCGAGGGCTGTAGCTTCCTGGTAGCTCCTCTTGGTCCTTGTACTTGCTGTCCTTGCCGTCTTGTCCGTTGAGTGCAGCTGTCTCGTGGCTTCCCTCCAAGTACCTGATCACACATAGGGTCTCTGCTTGAGGTAGTAGCCATGCCTCGTATGTAGAAGGTGGTAGTTCGGAGAGGAGCGAGTTCACCTTAGTTTCGATAGCCTTTGCTCGAGCTCTTGTCATTGGTCCAAGTGATGTCGTGGGAGACGTAGGTAGGTGTAAGGGCATATTTTTCCCTATGTGGTTTTGGTGATTGATGACAATGCATTTGCGGACTAATCATGTGCATTGAGCATTTCAGATATCTCATGTCTAGGCACAAGACGATTCGGTGCCCCTCGGAGCCTAGTGAAGACGGCGTTTCTCTACGTTTCTTTTCGATGGATTTGAGTCGTAGGAAAGCCGTACTATTAAGAGGGGGTCCGCGTCGGAAAGGTTAGGGTGGAATCAACACATACACGTCTGTTCCTTTGCACCACGTTTCCTTTGCTTCTTTGGAGCACCGTCCGTTTATCCGTGTCTTTACAAAATGAAGGCTCCCAAGTGCTATAGTTCTGTGGCGTGCGGTAGTACTGCTCAACGGAGCAGTAGTACCGCAGTGGCCCATGGTAGTACCGGCCAGGGAAGCAGTAGTACCGCTCTATGCGGTAGTACCTCTCCTCAGGTGCGGTAGTACCGTGACCTCTAGCCCAGAACACTGGCATGCGCGGAAGTAGGAGCGGAACTAATTTTTTACATCCGCGCCCTATGTGGTAGTACCGCTCTCAGCATGCGGTAGTACCGTGCCGGATTTTTGCACAGACTGAGAATCAGCGGAAGTAGCCACGGATAATTTTATTAGTCCGTGCCTTCCCAGCCTAGTTGAACCCTGCCTTGCGGTAGTACCGCAAGGGCGCGCGGTAGTACCGCTCCGGCGGTTCTACCGCTCGTTGTTTTAACACAACAGGGCCTCGTCTGGTCTCTGTCGCGGGAGCGGTAGTACCGCATCGTAGAGCGGTAGTACCGCAATGCCTTGCGGTAGTACCGCGGCTTTGTGCGGTAGTACCGCATGTCACGTGCTGAATAAGTGGGTAACGGTTGGATCTTTCCTCCCACTATAAAAAGGGGTCTTCTTCCCCAAGTTGACCACCTCTTCTCTTCCCAAGCTCCATTGTTGCTCAAAGCTCCATTTTCGCCCGATCTCTCTCCCTAGCCAATCAAACTTGTTGATTTTCTAAGGATTGGTTGAGAAGGCCCCGATCTACACTTCCACCAAGAGAAATTTGATTCCCCCCCACTAATCCCTTGCGGATCTTGTTACTCTTGGGTGTTTGAGCACCCTAGACGGTTGAGGTCACTGCGGAGCCATATTCCATTGTGGTGAAGCTTTGTGGTGTCGTTGGGAGCCTCCAATTAAGTTGTGGAGATTGCCCCAACCTTGTTTGTAAAGGTTCGGTCGCCGCCTCCAAGGGTACCAATAGTGGAATCAGGGCATCTCGCATTGTGTGAGGGCGTGAGGAGAATACGGTGGCCCTAGTGGCTTCTTGGGGAGCATTGTGCCTCCACACCGCTCCAACAGAGACGTACTTCCTCTCAAAGGGAAGGAACTTCGGTAACACATCCTCGTCTCCACCGGCTCCACTTTTGGTTATCTCTTACCTTTACTTGTGCAAGCTTAATTTATGTTGTATCCCTTGCTTGCTTGTGTGCTTGTTGTTGTTGCATCATATAGGTTGCTCACCTAGTTGCATTTCTAGACAACCTACTTTGATGCAAAGTTTAAATTGGTAAAGAAAAGCTAAAAATTGTTAGTTGCCTATTCACCCCCCCCCCCCTCTAGTCAACTATATCAATCCTTTTAATTGGTATCAGAGCCTCGTCTCTTTATTAAGGACTTTGCCGTCCGAAGAGTATGGTTGACACCGTAGACGGTGGGGAGGAGCACCCCGGTGTGATTCCGTCCTCGTCTATGACCGATGGGGGATCCTCGGTCTCTCGTGAGGAGTTCAATGCGGCTTTGGACACATTGAAAACCTCCATGACGACCGAGGTTGAAGGCATATTCAATAAGTTTTTAGAAGGCCTTAAATTATTCACCACACCAATGAAAGTGGGTGATCCCGCTAACAAGGTGACGGATGCTAACTCCGACAAGGGGGAAGCTACTAGTGATAAAGTTCCTTTATCTAGCGATAGAAGTGGAAATGGCATCTTTTGCCCATGTTGAACCACCCCTTACTTATGGAGGACCGGTTCCCTCCACTCATTTGAATCATGTTGGTCCTCCTCCTAAGTTTGTGAAAAATGAGGATTTTGCCTCTTGGGTCTACCGTTTTAAACGTCATTTAAATCATAGTTCTACTAATCTTTGGAGAATTATTGAGCAAGGTTTCTACCCGCATGACCCAAGCAACCTCACTCCAAGAGAAGCCACGGATTATCAATTCAACGAGTCCGCCCTCTTCATTATCCAAGATGCAATCCCACCCGAAGATATTGTGCACCTCTGACCCTTCACCGTGGCCAAGGAAGCATGGCAACATGTTGTTTCCATTTACAAGGGAAGCGCAAGCATTCAATGCTCCAACTATGAAGTGGTGCAAGATGAAGCCGATGAGTTTGCGATGAATGAAGATGAAGAACCTCGAGAGCTCTACCGGAGATTAACCACTCTTGCGGTCTCACTCCGAGATCATGGGAGCAAGGATACAGATGACAATTGGATCAAGCGCAAGTTTCTCAAGGCCATGATGCCTTACCATAAGGCCATGTCCTCCGTCTTCCGTCAAAGTTCAGACTTTCACTCCTTGTCCTCAAGTGAAGTGTTGGATGAGTTTGTTGCAATGAGGATCTTGGACAAGACCGCCGACAATGGGGTGTTGCGTTCTCAACGAGCAAAGAAGCCCAACCTTGCTTTGAGGGCCAAGGCTAGCATGGAAGAAGAGGGTGACGAGGAAGAAGAGGAGTGTTGCCCCGAAGATACCAAGTACGCATATCATGAGCACATGGCTCTCGCTTCACGGCAATTTTGGAGCAAGAAGAATTCAAGGCCCAACTTCAACAAGAACAACTCAAGTGGCGCCAAGGGCAAGCAACGCATGAGGACATGCTATAATTGTGGTAATATGAGCCACTTTGTTGCGGAGTGCCCATACGAGAAGAGGGAAGACAATGGTGGCAAGCTTATCCGAAAAGACAAGGCCAAGTCCTTCCCCAACAAGAACAACTTCGCCAAGAAGACTCCTCCCAAGGGGTTGGTGGCACAAGAAGAGTACAATGAGGATGATGATGATGATGAAGATGGTGAGACGGTTGTCATGGCCTCCGTTGCCATTGCAACAACTCCACGGGTGTCCCTCTTCGATTCACCCAACGAGAACATCACCGCCAAGTGCCTCATGGCTAAAGCCACCAACAAGGTAACCCCCAACATCAAAACTACCATCATTACTAATCCTTCCTTGACGGATTGCATTGATGAAAGTGAGGGGACGAAGGAGGAGGAAAATGAATTTGAGTCTTTTATGAGTAAGCTCAAGGGTAAATCCAAGAAGCACTTTGTTGCTCTCTTGGAACAACTTGGTGAAGCCAATGACATGATCGAGGCTCACGAAGAAACCATCTCTAAGATGGAAGGGCATAGTCGTGACTATGCCGATGAGATATCGGATCTCTCTAATGCGCTTGAGGAAGAGCGTGGTCATTGTTTGGCTCTTGAGGAGTCACACAACGATGATCATGCTAAATTAAAGAAAGATCTTGATCATGCTCTTGTTGTATCTCGTGTGCTCAATTCCGAGAAGGCTAAACTTGGGGTTGACCATGCTAGACTCAAGGAGGAGTTTGATGTACTTTACAAGGCTCACAAGGCCTTGAAGGGTGCTCATGCTAGCCTCAAAGAGCCTCATGATCAACTCCAAGTGAAGCTAACCAAGGAGAAAGCCACATTTCCTCATATGGTTCTAATTGATAATGCAAATGCTACTAACCCGTGTTGTGAGCATGTGCATCTTGTGGAGGAGAATGCAAAGTTAAAGGAGCAACTTGAGAAAGGCCTTATGTCTTGCATACAAGGTGAGAAGAACCTCAACGAACTTTTGAGCAATCAAAAGGAAGTGGTGGGCAAGGAGGGAATTGGGTTTGCACCCAAGTCCAAGAACAAGAAGAAGAACGACAAGGCCAAACGACCTCCTCCTCTCAAGCAAAATTTTGTGAAGAAGGGAGAGGGTGCTCCTAAGGAGAAGAAGAACAATGTGAAGGGTGGTGGTGTCAAGAAGGGCAATGCCACCCCTTCCAACAAAGTCGGCGACTTTAACCCTTCCTCTGTGTTATGCCGTGCTAGTGATGGGCATGTTTATGCTAAATTTGTTGGTTCTCCTTATGAGTACATTGAATGGTCTATTTGGGTTCCTAAGACCCTTGTTGCTAACATCAAAGGACCCATTACAAAATGGGTACCTAAAACCAAGCATTGATCTCTTGTAGGTGTTTGCTTCCGGTGGGGGATCATGGTTGCTCGATAGTGGAGCCACAAATCATATGACCGGAAGCAAGGACTTGGTGGTGGACGTGCACAAGATTTCATCTATGCCCACCAATGTCGAGTGGGGTGATGCCTCGTCTTCTAAGGTATTGGGTCTTGGCAAGGTTGTCATTTCTCATGATCTCACGATCGAGAAAGTCATGCTTGTTGAGTCCCTTGCATACAATTTACTTTCCGTTCGTCAACTTGCACTCATGGGCTTTGCCACTTTCTTTGATATTGATACCGTGGCCCTCTTGTGGAGCAAGACTCTTAAAGTAGCCTTTGTTGGGCATGTCGAGAACGGTCTTTATGTGATTAACTTTTCAGAGTGACCCACTAAGACCGCGACATGCCTAATGGCTAAAGTTGACGTGGGTTGGCTTTGGCATCGCCTGTTAGCCCATGTCAATATGAGATCTTTGCAAAGTCTTCTCAAGGGGGACCATGTCCGTGGACTAACAAATGTTAGTTTTGCCAAAGATCGTGCTTGCAGTGCTTGTATCGAAGGAAAGCTACATGAGAAGGCTCACCCTCCCACGACTATCATCTACTCGAAGAGTCCCTTGGAGCTCCTTCACTTGGATCTCTTTGGACCTCCATCCTTTGATAGTCTTGGGGGTAGAAAGTATTGCTTGGTGATTGTGGATGATTATTCAAGATACACTTGGGTATATTTCTTCAAGAGGAAGAGCGAGACCCAACAAACCGTCATCGACTTTGCAAATGAAGCTCAACACCAACACAATGCAAAGATCTTGACAATAAGAAGTGACAACGGCACCGAGTTCAAGAACTACACCTTGGATGAGTTTCTTAGTGATGAGGGGATCAAGCATCAATATTCTGCTCCTTACACCCCTCAACAAAATGGTGTAGCGGAGAGGAAGAACCGGACATTGATGGATGCGGCAAGGACCATGATGGCGGAGTTCAAGTCTCCGTACAACTTTTGGGCCGAAGCCATCAACACCGCTTGTCATGCATCCAATCGGCTCTATCTCCACAAAGGCTTGAACAAGACTCCATATGAGATACTCACCGGTAACAAGCCTAACCTCAAGTACTTTCGGGTGTTCGGGTGTAAGTGTTTCATTCTCAAGAAAGGTGTTTGTTTGTCTAAATTTGAGGCTAGAGCTCATGAGGGCATATTTGTTGGTTATGCTACAAACTCTCATGATTACCGTGTCCTCAACAAATCCACTGGACTCATTGAGGAGACGTGTAACATGGAGTTTGATGAGAATAACGGCTCCCAAGTGGAGCAAAGTGGTACTTGTGATGTAGGTGATGAAATTCCTCCCCAAGCCATAAGAAGAATGTGTGTTGGTCATATCCTACCCATTGAGGAACCCCTTGTGGCCGAAGGAGAAGGACAATGTTCCACTCAAGTCGAACCATCACCAACCCAAGACCCACACGCTTCCGAAGAACAAAGTGAAGGCCCTCAACCAAATGAACAAGATCAAGGGCAAGATCAACCTCAAAATGGTGGTGAACCACCAAATCATGCCCAAGGTCAAGTTTTTACCACCGAGCAAGTTCAAGATCAAGAGCAAGCTCAAGATCGAGATCAAGCTCAAGACGACGCTTACAATGATCAAATTACCGCTCCTCAACTCTCTCTCGAGGAGGAATTGGAGCGTCGTGCCGCTAAGATTGCATCCAAGCTCACTACCAAAGATCATCTTATGAAGAATGTGCTTGGAAGCTTGAGAAAGGGGGTAAGCACTCATAGACAATTAGCAAACTATTGTGAACATCACGCGTTTGTTTCTTGTGTTGAACCCCAAAAGGTCTATGAGGCGCTCGAGGATCCGGATTGGCTTAATGCCATGCATGAAGAACTCAACAACTTCGAGCACAACAAGGTGTGGAGATTGGTGCCAAGGCCAACGGGGAACCATAATTTCATTGGAACCAAGTGGATATTCAAGAACAAGCAAGATGCTCATGGGATTATCGTTCGCAACAAGGCTCGTTTGGTAGCACAAGGCTACTCCCAAGTCGAGGGTATCAACTACGGTGAAACCTTTGCTCCCGTTGCTCGCCTTGAATCTATTCGTTTATTGATTGCTTATGCCTCTCATCATAATTTCAAGTTGCAACAAATGGATGTGAAGAGTGCTTTTCTTAATGGTCTTATTAATGAGTTGGTGTATGTCAAACAACCCCCAGGGTTTGAGGATCCCGAGTTCCCCAATCATGTGTACCAACTCGATAAGGCACTCTATGGCCTTAAACAAGCCCCACGTGTGTGGTATGAGCACCTTACCGAGTTGTTGCAAGATCGTGGGTTTGAAATTGGGAAAATCGACCCCACTCTTTTTACTAAGAAGGTCAAAGGGGAGTTGTTTGTATGCCAACTATATGTTGATGATATTATCTTTGGTTCTCCTAACAAAGCTTTCAATGAGGAGTTTGCCGCTCTCATGACATCGAAGTTCAAGATGTCCATGATGGGAGAGTTGAAGTTCTTCCTCGGGTTCGAAATCAAACAAAGAAGAGAAGGAACTTTCATCAACCAAGCCAAATACACTCAAGACATGCTCAAGAGATTCAAGCTCAGCGATGTCAAGCCGGCTTCCACTCCAATGCCCGTCAAATGCCAACTTGACATAGATCCCAATGGTAAAGCGGTGGATCAAAAGGTATATCGTTCCATGATTGGCTCCTTGCTTTACCTTTGTGCATCTAGACCGGATATCATGTTGAGTGTGGGAATTTGTGCACGGTTTCAAGCCGCACCTAAGGAAAGCCACTATGTGGTGGTCAAGCGAATCTTTCGATATTTGGCTCATACCCCAAACTTTGGCTTATGGTACCCAAGAGGAGCAAACTTCAACCTTGTGGGCTTTTCAGACTCGGATTGGGCGGGAGACAAAGTGGATAGGAAGTCAACTTCCGGAGGGTGCCAATTTCTTGGTTGCTCTTTGGTGAGTTGGTCTTCTAAGAAGCAAAGTTGTGTGTCTCTCTCGTCCACCGAAGCGGAGTATGTGGCCGCCGGTAGTTGTTGTGCTCAACTTCTTTGGATGAGGCAAACCTTAAAGGATTACGGTGTCATTTGTGACAAAGTGCCTCTTTGGTGTGACAATGAAAGTGCCATCAAGATCTCTCTCAACCCGGTGCAACACTTCAAGACGAAGCATATTGAGATTCGGTATCACTTTATCCGGGATCATATTAGGCAAGGGGAGATCGAGCTCAACTATGTCAACACTCATGATAACCTTGCAGATATCTTCACGAAGCCCTTGGATGAAGCAAGATTTCGCGAGTTAAGGCATGAGCTAAATATCATTGATTCGAGCAATGTGGCTTGAACCCTTGCACACCCCACCATACTCATCTTGATGTCTTGTTTAGGTGTAGGCATGGACATAGGGGGAGTGTTGTTCTCTCAATGAACTCTCCCTCCCCCCATTATGCATAAATTGATCAACTCTTTCACATTAGCCATTTTTTATGGTACTTGTGCTTCAAAGACGAGTTTTGGTCATGGGCCCAAGGATAATTCTTCGCGGTGCCATACCAATTGACTCAAACATAGGTGGCTCCGGCCACCGCCCTCTCTTTGAAGAGGTTGTGTTTCGTGTTTGGTTGGTCCTTGTTGTCTCTTGCTTTCCCTTGAGCCACGTTTGTGGTTGAGTTGCCTCGTGTGTGTGCTCTTCTGCGTGTCCGGTTGCTTGAAGGTTGCATTGCAAAGGCTGTGTTTTTACGTTTTTGTCAAATCTTGCACTTTCTTGGGTTTACGGTACTACCGTGGTGAGCCATGGTACTACCGTAGGAGATGGGTTGCCCTGTGCGTGCACAGCTGCATCTCAGGCACGGTACTACCGCTTCCATTGTGGCAGTAATTTTTTACTGCCGCTGGAAGAGCGGTACTACCACCCTGCATGCGGTACTTCCGCCCGGGCGGTACTACCGCGATGACCCGCGGTACTACCACGCTGTCGCGAGAGCGTGGGGGTTAAGAGCGGGCAGGGGGAGTTCCAACTCCCCCATACCCATTCATCGTTTTTCCCCACTTCGTCTCTCCCTCTCCTGCCCAAGAACGGCGCCGGAGGACCTCGCCGGATCTCCGTCTCCGGCCGCTCTCCTCGCATTCCGACCAGTGGGATCGTTCCTCACCTCGCCCTCTTGCCATGGACCCCGGTATCTCCCCTAGTCCCTCTCCTTTTTGCCCTGTTTTTGTGCTTCTAGGTCTTGGGGAGATGCATGTGTTGTTCGTGTGATTTTCGGCTAAATCTTTGCAAGAGGAGATTGTAGGAGAGTGCTAGTGCAGTAGATATGATATTTGGTGTGATACAACAGTGTAGTTTTGATCAACGGTGGTACCGATCTACTTTTACGGATGTTTTTAGATCCGTAGAGGTTGTTCATCTGCGATTTGGTTCCGTGCGGTACTACCGCTCTGCTGGAGCGGTACTACCGCTCACTTGCTTGTGAACCGCCCCACGCGGTACTACCGCTCTGCTGGAGCGGTACTACCGCCCGGGCGCGGAAGTAAAATTTTACTTCTGCTCCAGGCGCGGTACTACCATGCCACCCCGGCATGGTACTACCGCGGATGGAGCGGCTGTAAAATTTTACATCCGTGATCTGGCCCGGTACTACCGTTGAGTTAACAATTGCCTTGTTTTGTCCACTCAATCTCATTTCTATGTGTTTCGTTTGGTTTTGGCCATGGACTTTGCAATGACCCTTCTCGTCCTTCTCGTGTGTTTGTGTTTTGTGTCATAGGTGGTGGCTCCAATGTCCGTCACTCGAATCCCAGCCGGGACACAAGCTCCAAGCGGCTTCGCAACCAAGAAGCACCCGAGGGCTCCACCCCCCAACGCAACGTCAAGTCCACAGCTAGCAAGTTTAAGGAGCCAAATATGGGCATGGATGAGATGCCTCTAGCCGAGTTCATCACTCGAAGGAGGCTCAACCCCTATGTGAAGCCTCGTGAGAATGTCAGAGGAAATGATTTGTTCTGGACCAAGCAGCAGAATCTCATATACCTCGATGTGATCAAGTCCAAGCAGAACATCTATGTTCCAGTTCAGTGGATTGATATGGGTCATATGAAGAAGGACCGGGCATACTTTGGCGAGCCGTTGGATTTGGTGGAGCAGTTTGGCATTGAAGAATTTATCACGTTCCACATGGACTTTGACGCGGAGATCGTGGCTCAGTTCTTTGCTTCCGTCCACTTCCACATGAATGAGGAGCGGACTATGACTTGGATGACCAATGGGAAGAGGATGACTGCTAAGTGGAAGGAATTCATGGAGATGCTGCACGTTCATGATGAGGGGCTCAATGTGCCCATTGGTGTCCGCCCTCATGGCAACCCAGAGTCCACCAACAAGAACAAGCTTAAATCGTTCCTTGTGGAGAAGACGTTAGCCAATGGCAAGAAGACTTGGGTGCTCAAACCTTTTCTTGATGTCATGCATCGGATCTTCCGCAACACTCTCTTTCCGCGCATTGGTGACAAGGACAAGGTGCATGCCTATCTCATGGACATGATGCTTCTTTGTGAGGAGGCGCGTCATCAAATTCGTAGACCACTTGATGTCTCTCATATCATGTGGTGTGAGCTCCGGTTTGCGGTCTTCAATCGCAAAGTTCCCATCTATGGACCGTATTTGCACCTTTTGATCTCGAAGACTTGGGAGAAGCTCTTTCCGGGTGAAGAATTTCTTGCTCCAAACTGGGTTCGTCATGAGCCTATCAAGCTGCGTCAGAAGAACAAGTGGGCTAATACCACAACCCGGGCTGAGGCTGCACGGATGAATGTTGATGAGGACGAGTTTGAGGAGGAGGAGGCTGAGGACAGTTCTGCGGGGTACGCCCCTCCCTCTATTGAGCCCTCTTGGGCTAAGAGGCTGAAGGCAAAGATGAAGGCTCTGTTCTGCATGCAGGCCAAGGGGCAGTACAAGACCCATGTTGCTCAGAAGGAGAGTCGCCAGCGCGACAAGAGGATCTTGAGGACTTTCGGCGAGCACGTGTCGAGCGGGTCAGAGAAGAACATCACTCCTGAGGCTGACTGGATGGCGAAGCAAGGCTATCAGTGGATTGAGTCAGAGGAGGAGTCCCCTCCCGCTGCCGAGACCGATGAGGAGATTGTTGGGTGATCACTGCTGAGGGAGCTATCACCTGTGTGGTAGGTGTCCTCTCTGCCTTTTTGGTGTCTCGATGCCAAAGGGGGAGAGAGTGTAGGATTTGCGAGTCTTTCGTCTTGTGTCGTTTTGCTTTCGTTGATCTCTCATTTTGCTTTGGTTTGTGGTTGTGTTTGTGTGAGTCCATGTCGGCGATATCGTGCGACATATGCCAGGGGGTGGCTTATCGTGGATGGGGACAAAAGTACGTCGCCGGGCTCTAGAAGCGGGAGTGAGCGAGACCGCGTACGCTTGCGAATCTTACCCAGGTTCGGGGCTCTCCTAGGAGATAACACCCCTAGTCCTGCTCTGCGGGGTCTCTGCATGATCACTACTTCACAGGTAGCTACAAGCTTGCTCCTCGACCTGTTTGGCTAGAGCCCGGCGACCCCTTGCATGGGGTGACCTGGGGGGTTTATATAGGCCTACCCCCCAAGGATACAATGGTAATCCGGCCGGGCGTAGGACCCGGCCGTCAGTGTCTCTGGTCGCCGGCTTCTCCGCCGACTGCAGGGGCCCGCCGTCTGGTGGGTCCCCCCGGCGGTCTCGTACTTGGCCGACAAGCTGGGCCTACCACTTGCGGGTCCTGTCGGCTGCGTAGCACTGTAGCCATGCCACTGATGATGCATGCTTGGTCGGGGAGGGCGTGGCTACAGTTCCGCCGCCTGGCGGGCGTTTCACTGTAGCCACTCCCCGTCTCTTCTGGTTAATGGTGCACAAACTTCAAGGAAGGGGGAGGGCCACCTGCCAGGAGCTGACCTCCCACTGAGCCGACTGGTCTGGGCTCGCCGCCTTCTGGCTTGTCACGGACAGGAAGGGCCCTCCGCCTGCGGGCCGTACTGGCCGCCCGTCGCGGGAGCATGGCTTCCTCTGCCATGGATGATGTCATGAGCGGCATGGCAATAGTCCCGCGCTGGGCGCAGGACGCCTGCTTGGTACGCTGTACTGTGGCCACGTTCTGCCCTGGATTCGAGGGTGGCAGGCCTGTACTGTAGCCATGCCCTGTCTCATCATGTTTATGTTGGCGCTGACTTTGAGGGCGCGAGGGGCCGCCTGCTAGGAGTCGGCCCACTTCATGGCCGTCTTGTGGACTCCGCCGCCTCCTGGCAACCGGCTGCTTGGACCAGCCGGCCTCAAGAAGGCGGCCCTTTGTCCTTGATGTTTGAGGGGCGCAGCCTGCCCCGATGTCTTGAAATACCAAAGGGAGCTGATGGGGCTACCCGTGGTCATTTACTCCGACAGTAGTCCCCGAAGCTGATGAGGCGCTGTGGCTGAAGGGGCGAGAAGCCTTAGCAGCTTCATATTTCGGGTCGCCTGGTGTTCTGCTTCGTCCGTCTTCCGAGGTGCCGACTGGTAGGTGTCGGCCATGACCAGGCAGGCCGCCTGGCGATTTCGAAATGTCGTGGTGGGGACCAGGTGGCATGCCAGCCAGACGTCAGGCGTGCCGCCCGCGCATGTCGGCCACATGGCGTCATCAGGTCAAGCCGGCCTGCCAGCCCACGCGCGTGACGGGACGGCGCCGTAGGCCGGGGCCCGCCACTACAGTGCCTTGGCACGCGCGCGGATCCGCTGCGGCCGAGGTGGACGGTTGGGCTCCTGCGGCAGTTAATTCGCGCCTTTACTGGCGCCGCAATCGTGGGAACGTGGGGGAGTGGTCGTAGTTAATCCCATGATCCCCCACGCCCCTGCCCCCTCAGCTTCGCCGCCTGGGGCTATAAGTAGGGGGAGGAGGGGGGCGGTAGATGCACGCGCGCCCTCCTCTCCCTTCGCCGTTCTTCATCTTCTCCGCTGCCGCCACGCCCTTTCCTCTCGTCGAAGTGCTGCCGCAGCCCGCCGTCGTCGAGCGTCCTCTCGCTGCGGCTTCCTTGCTCCGCCGCAGCCTCGCCCACTCGCCACCGCGCCGCGCCTGCGACGAGCTCCTTCATCCATGGCGCGCTCGCGAGCCGGCGACTGGGATGGCTCCAACGTCCATGATGACCACCTCTCCTTCCTCCGTCAAACACGGCGGCTGCCCCGGGAGGCGAATGTGTAGGTGCGCGTTCCCCCCGAAGCAGAAATCTCGCCGGCACCGGAGGATGATGAACGCGTCGTCTTCCGGTCCCATTTCCTTCGCGGCTTCGGCCTTCCGGCAAGCGGCTTCCTCCGCTCCTTCCTCGACTTCTACCGAGTCCAGCCGCACCACCTCACGCCAAACATGGTGGTGCTGCTGGCCGCCTTCGTCACCATGTGCGAAGGGTACCTCGGCACTCTCCCCACCCTCGAACTTTGGGGGGAGTGCTTCTACCTCAAACTTGGCACCGCCGCCAAGGGCTAGGCGGCTCAATGCGAAGCCTGCGTGGCGGTGCGGCGCCCGGGCACCGGGAACCGCTTCCCGCCCATCTCCCTGCTGCAGTCGGCCAAGCTGTGGCAGAAATCCTATTTCTACGTCAAGAGCATCCACCCGACAAGCGACTACGTCAACTTGCCGGCCTACGCAGCCGGCCCGCCAGCCGAGCCGCGCGCCAACTGGCAGTACAAGCCGAGTTCCCTGTCGGCCGCCTCCTCCGCCGCCCTTGCCCGACTTCAGGCAATGACGGAGTCGGAGGGCCTAAAGGGCTCGGACTTGCTGGTTGCCTTTGTGACGCGCCGGGTGCTCCCCCCCCCCCAAGCTCGGCCTCACATCATCAGCTGCATGAGCGGGCACCGGGACCCGTGCCGGATGTGCACACGGGACCTGCCGGACGTGGAGGTGGTTCGGCTGGTCAACTATATCTCCAACTGCAAGCTGTCGGAGGTGGACTGGCAGTTCGGCATGCGGCCGTACGACCGCGCACATCCGCCTCATGTGGTGAGTCTTGTAATTCTTTTCTCTTTGCTGGTCCGAGTTCTTGTTCTGCCGCCTGACCAGTCGGCCATGGTGCAGGTCCTCCCGGCCCAGTCGGCCGCCGGTGCTCTGGATCCAGGTCAGCAGTACATGCCGGACCGAACGAGGAGCGACGTGGAAGACCCCGACTTGGGGGCGGCCGCCATGGAGGAGGACGATGCCACAGGTGGCGGCTGTGGAGCAGGCAGCTCCGGGGGAGGAGGCGGCCTTGAGGACTGGACGGATGATGATGAGGAGGAGAACGAGCCGCGCCGCCCGCACGGCACCGACAGGGTGGGCGCGAGCTCCTCAGCCGCGCCGACCGCACCAGGCGGCCCGCAAAAGCGCCGAGCAGGCTCGTTGCTGTTCGACAGCCGGCCGAAGAAGTCCAAGAACGCGGCCGTCGCGACCAGGCGGCAAGAGGCCGCCGCAAGAGCGGCCCAGTTCCAGAGGGCCCCGAAGCAGCCCCTGATGGTGTCCGCGTAAGTGCTTGGTTGTGTTTTCCTTTCTTCTTCCTTGCAAACTTTTTCTGAGTTTTCTCTTATCTTGCTTGAATCAGGGCCCCACTCACTCTTGAGCGGTTTGCCGCTGCTTCCGTGATCAGGGAGGTGGAAGGCTCCGCCAATACCCGCCGCGTGGACCCGCTCGCCGACCTCCGGGCGGCGACAGAGAGGAACGCGTAGGAGGCGCGCGAGGAGCGGGAGGAGGCGGAAAGGCAAGAGGCGGAGGCGGCCGAGGCAGCGCGGGCGGACATGGACGCGGCGACCAAGGCTCAAACGGACGCCGCCGCCAAGGCTCAGGCGGGCGCGGCCGCTAGGGCGCAAGCGGAAGAAACCGCGTGCGGCCGGACCCCGCGACTTGTCATTCCGTTGCGCGCGGCGCCGCCAGCGCCAGAGATCCCAGTGCCGACTGGAGGAGCCGGCGATGACCAGCCGGTCGTGGAGAGGAGAGGAGGCGATGCCATCGTCTCGGAGGCGGAGGTGCCCCCGCAAGCGCCGACTGCCGGGGCCCGAGGCAATCGGCCTAACGTGCCACAGCGCCGCCGGTCAGTGGCGAGTTGGTGGTGGGGGCGACTCCCGTGGTCCGCCCTTCAGTGCGCCGGCGTGCGACGAAGGCGGCCTCGGCACCGCGGGCGCAGGAGATCGGGGCGACGAGCTCGTCGGCCCCAGACGCAGAGGCCACCAGTGCCGCCCCACCAGGATGGACGCCTGGGGGCGGGACGGGCGTGCTGAACAAGGCCGCGCAGGACGTTCAGGCCCAGCTCCAGTTCCAAGGCGCCGCCCTCCAGCAGTGTACGAAGGTGTTCTTGGCGACGCGGACGGCCGTTCGGGTATGCTTCTTTGCTTTGTTTTCTGATTCTTGCAGTCTTCCGTGGGGGCGCGCCAGCGCACCCACTGGGTGTAGCCCCCGAGTTCCGGGCCGGCTGCTGAGCAGGCGGCTCGGAACTTTAAGGTAGGTTCCGAGTGCTAACTTGTTTTCTCTTCTTTTGTCTTTGTTGCAGGACTACCACAACATCCGCGCAGCCGCCTTCAACTCCGAGGTCCAGGAGTTGGCTAAGCGGACCGCTGACCTCACCGAAAGCCGGCGTAAGCATTCTGTCTACTTCCTCGCGGGGGCGCATCAGCACACCCGCTGGGTGTAGCCCCCGAGATTCGGGCCGACTGCTGAGCAGTCGGGCCGGATCTTCTAGCAACCACTTTTCTTTTTTGGTCATCTTTGTTGATTGTCCTCTCTTTCTCATTTTTGCAAGAGCCAACGCCACATTGCAGCAGCATCTGGGCGAAGTCCAAACCGAGCTGCGCGTCAAGGAGGAGGAGCGCCGTAAGGCGGCCCTGGAGCGCGACCGTCTGGCCAAGAAGTTGGCGGACCAGGCGGACCAGCACAAGGCGGAGCTCCAGGAGCTCAAGGAGGCGGAAGGCGCCCTTTAAGCCGAGTTTGAGGTCGAACGCTCAAAGTGGGCCGAGAAGGAGGCGATCCTCACCGCTTGCTACGGCGAGATTGAGGACATGATCGACGGTAAACTTCTTTCTTTGGAATAGCTGCCGACTGCATCGGAAGTCGGCTTCTGATCTTTGTTTTTCTTTTGCGTAGACTTCTTTCCTGGCCACGCCGTCGCCGTCAGCCAGGCCATCGAGGCGCGGCGTGACCAGCATAGGAGGGAAGGAGTGGAGATCCCGCCCGACGCGCCTCGGAACATGAACGAGCAGCTCCTGGCCGTCAGGACGCGTTTGCAGCCGATTCACCGCCTGCTCCGCCGCCTTCAGCGTGCCGGGTCTCAGCTGGTTTCCGTCCTCTGGCTAGGCGGCCAAGCTCCACGCACCCCCAGTCGGACCGCCGACTGGTTGGAGGCGGCAATCGGCCGCTTCGAGGCTTGGAAAGGCTCCTCCGCTCGGGCAGGCGCCCGAAGAGCCTTGGAGTTCGTCAAGGCGTGGTATCCTGGGCTGAACCTAGCCCAGTTGGCCACGTTCCGGCAGGAGGCCATGGAAGAGTTGGTGGCAGCAGGGCCTACACTCACCCATCGTGCGGTGGCGATCGCCGAGTACACCGACACCAGCGTCTCCTTCCCCGAGCTGGACGAGGAGGGTGCCGAGGTGCCGATGAACTGGGTCGGGCTGAACCCGGATGACGGCGAGGACTCGGCAGAAGAAATCGCCTCAAGCGATGAAGGCGAGGACGGGGAAGATGAGGATGGTGAAGGCGACGCACCGGAGGGCGGAGCAGACGCCCAGCCTCAGCTTGATCGGGCCTAGAGCAACGAGCCGCGTGCGAGTGCCCCGACTGCTGCTGAAGGCGACCAAGCCGAGACTCGCCAGACGGCCACTCCACTAGCTGGCGCCGCCGACTCCACCAACCTGCCAGACTCGCCTGTTGCTCCTTTGGCCTAGGCTGCCAACTTATCTTATCTTTTCCTGCTTTGGTAATCTTTAGAACAAACTTTGTTAAATTCGCGCAGTTCCACCTGGGGGTGTATTCAAACTTTGTTGAATGCTGGCCGAGGGCCTCTTGCTATGTGATTTAATTCTCGCACAAGATGTGCTTCGCCGAGCTCTGACTTGTCTTGCTTTCTGTTCTTTTGCCTTTTTCCTTTGCCGCTTTCCCTTGGCTGCCGCCTTGCCGGCTAGACAGCCATTCTTCGGTCTGCTGGCCGGGTCAAGTACTTGGCCATTTTGGAAAGACAAGTACTTTGGCCGCTTAGAACATAGCAATTTAAGTGAGAAGCCGGCCGGCCGGCTGCTCAGCGACCGGACGGCTAGGCGAGGAGCCGACTTGGCCTATGTGGGTGCTTTCGTCCTTAGCCATTTTTCATGTGAGCACCATTTCCTGCCTTTGACTCTTGCCTGCCAGACAGTCGCTCTGCGAGCTGCGGCTTATGGCAAGGGTGGGCTTAGATGCTGGCACACTACTTGTCCGACTGCAGGTAGAGCCAACATAGTACAAGGCGGCAAGCCCCCGGGCCGACTGGTCGGACCCGGTGCCGGCGGAGGAATGAAATAACATACTCACAGGCATGAAACTTATCATACAGATAAGAAAGGTAGCCCCCGAGTGCTCCTCGAGGGACCCGGTGCCTTTGCCCTTAGTACAAAAGGTAGTGTGGTACATACTGCATTTAACTGTAAAATCTTCGAAGGAGATTTGCGTTCCATGGGCGCTCTGTTTCCTTGCCGGAATCGTCCCTTTTGCGCGCCCTGGGCTTCTGCGCGTCGATGAGGTAATAGGAGGCTTTGCTGATGATGAAGGGGCCTTCCCAAGGGGCCGAGAGCTTGTGCTGGCCGGCTGTTCGCTGGATCAGCCGGAGCATAAGGTCTCCCTCTTGGAAGGATCATGGCTTGACCTTCCTACTGTAGTAGCGGCGCAGGCTCTGCTGGTAGATGGCGGACCGGCTGAGTGCTAACAACCGGCCTTCTTCCAGCAGATCGATGCCGTCTTCTCGTGCTTCCTTCACCTCCGCCTCCGTGTACATGGTGACGCGAGGCGAGTCGAACTCGATGTCAGTTGGGATGACGGCCTCGGCCCGTACACGAGGAAGAAGGGAGTGAAACCGGTTGATCTGTTCGGAGTGGTGCGGAGACTCCAGAGGACGGCCGGCAACTTGTCGATCCAGCAGCCGGCCGAGCGCTCCAGCGGCTCGACCAGTCGGGGTTTGGTGCCGGATAAGATGAGGCCGTTTGCTCATTCTACTTGGCCGTTTGACTGCGGATGGGCAACGGACGCTAAGTCCAGTCGGATGCCCTGCGTTGCGCAGAAACGGGCCAAGGCGCCTTTGGCAAAGTTAGTGCCATTGTCGGTGATAATGCTGTGTGGTACACCATACCGGACGGTGATATCTGCAATGAAGGTCACAGCGGTCGGACCATTTAGTTTCTTGATTGGTTTTGCTTCAATCCACTTGGTGAATTTGTCCACGGCGACAAGCAGATGGGTCATGCCACCGCGTGCTGTCTTGAATGGGCCCACCATGTCCAACCCCCAGACGGCAAAGGGCCAGGTAAGGGGGATGGTCTTGAGTGCAGAAGCCGGCAGATGTTGCTTGGAGCTGAATTTTTGGCACCCCTTGCATTTCTTGACCAGATCCTTGGCGTCCTCCAAAGCAGTCGGCCAGAAGAAACCATGGCGGAAAGCTTTGGCGACAAGGGATCTGGAGGCCGCGTGGTGGCCGCACTCGCCTTGGTGTATGTCTCTAAGGATTGCCTTGCCTTTCTCTGGTTCGACGCAGCGTTGGAAAACGTCGGTCCCGCTGCGCCTGACAAGCTCTCTGTTTACTATCGTGTAAGCTCCTGCTCGGCGTTGCACCTGCCGGGCCGAGATCTCATCAACTGGCAGCTCTTCGCTTACCAGAAAGTTGAGGATGGGCTGCGCCCATGATGGTGCTTCGACTTCATCCACTGTCATTACGGCCACTGAAACTAGGGCGGTTGGGTTGGGAGGTGGCGGGGGGGAGTCGGCCGCGTCTTGCTGCGTTGTTGGAGTCCCTGACGGCCGCTACAGCCCCCGGGCCGGGTTGAAGAACCCCTGGGCCGGGTGCGACTGCCGCAGTCCCCGAGCCGCTTGGTGAAGTCCTCGGGCCGGCTGCCGCAGCCCCCGGGCCGGGTGCGACTGCTGCAGTCTCCGTGCCGCCTGCCGAACTCCCCGGGCCGGCTGCTACAGCCCCCGGGCCGGGTTGCGAAGTCCCCGGGCCGGGTGCGACTGCTGCAGTCCCCGTGCCACTTGCCGAAGTCCCCGGGCCGGCTGCTGCAGCCCTTGAGTCGGATCCGACTGCTTCGGGAGCAGCCGGCACGAAGATGGATTCTGATTCCGGGGAAGGCTTGATAGACGGCTTGCGGAGGCACTGAAGGGACACGCCGGCTGGTATGGCTTGCCTGGTGGAGCCGATCCGTGCCAGGGCGTCTGCTTGCTCGTTGTCGGCCCGTGGCACGTGAAGGAACTCGCACCCATCAAAATATCCGTTGATCTGCTGGACGAGGAAGCGGTAGCTCACCATATTAGCATCCTTGGCGTCCCAGTCGCCAGACGACTGTTGGACCACCAAGTCCGAATCTCTGTAGCACAGAATCCGGCGGATGCCAATCTCCTTGGCCAGCCGGAGTCCGTGTACTAGCGCCTCGTACTCGGCCACGTTGTTGGAGGCGGCAAAGTGGATTTGCAACATGTATCTGAGCTTGTCGCCTTTGGGAGAGGTGAGGACAACGTCGGCTCCCAAACCGGTGCGCATCTTCGAGCCATCAAAGTGCATCCGCCAATGAGTGGAGTCTGGAGCTGGCGGCAGGTACTGGGTCTCGGCCCAGTCGACGAGGAAGTCGGCCAGTGCTTGGGACTTGATGGCAGCGCGAGGCTGGTAGAAGATGGTGTAGGGGGCCAGCTCGATGGCCCACTTGGCCACTCGGCCCGATGCGTCTCTGCTGCCTATGATCTCCGCAAGCGGGGCGGTGCAGACGACCGTGATGGGATGCTCTTGAAAGTATGGCTTGAGCTTCTTGGCGGCAAAATGCACGCCATAGCACAACTTTTGGTAGTGGGGGTAGTTCTGCCTGGAAGCTGACAGCACCTCACTCAAGTAGTAGACGGGCCTCTGGACCGGCTGTGCCTTGCCGTCCTCTCGGCGCTCTACCACCATAACTGTACTGACCACCCGGCTGGTGGCGGTGATGTAAAGAAGCATGGGCTCCTTGGCAGCCGGAGCGGCCAGGACGGGCGGCATGGTCAACATCTTCTTGAGTTGGAGGAAAGCTTCATCCGCCTTGTCGTTCCACTCGAAATGAGTGGTTTTCTTCATCAAATGGTACAATGGAAGAGCCTTCTCACCCAGCCGAGTGATGAAACGGTTGATGGATGCCAAGCAGCCGGTGAACTTCTGAATGTCTCGCAGTCGGGTGGGCCTCTCCATCCTCTCGATGGCCTTGATCTTGACAGGGTTGCACTCTATGCCGTGCTCTGAGACAAGGAAGCCGAGGAGCTGGCCGGCTGGTACTCCAAAGGCACACTTTTCTGGGTTGAGCTTGATTTGAAAATGGCGCAGGTTATCAAAGGTTTCCTTGAGATCTTCCAGGAGGGTACCGCGCTTCTCCGTCTTCACCACAATATCATCCACATAAACATGGGCATTTCTGCCGAGTTGCTTGAGGAGGCACTTCTGCATGCAACGCTGAAACGTGGCGCCGGCGTTTCTCAAGCCGAACATCATGGTTAGGTAGCAGAAGGCTCCGAATGGTGTGATGAAGGCGGTCTTCAGGCGGTCGGCCGGGCTTAACTTGATCTGGTGGTACCCCGAGTAGGCATCCAAAAAACTCAACAGCTCGCATCCGGCTATGGAGTCTATCACTTGGTCAATCTAAGGCAAGGCGAACGGATCTTTTGGGCAAGCTTTGTTGAGGCTGGTGCAGTCAATACACATGCGCCATTTGTTGTTCTTCTTTAGTACAAGGAATGGGTTGGCAAGCCACTCTGGGAAGAATACTTCCATAATGAAGCCGGCTGCTAGAAGCCAGGCTATCTCTTCACCAACAATTCCTCTCTTCTCCTCCGACAGGCGGCGGAGGGGTTGCCTGACTGGTTTTGCATCTGCTCTGACATGTAGCTTGTGCTCGGCGAAATCCATCGGTACACCCGGCATGTCCTTTGGAGACCACGCAAAGATGTCCCGATTCTCACGGAGGAAATCGACGAGCTCGCTTTCCTATTTGCTGTCGAGGCGGGCTCCTATGACAGCGAACCTCTTCGGGTGCTCCGGGTCCAAGGGTATCTTCTTGGTTTATTTGGCCGGTTGGAAAGAGCCCTGAGCTTCTGACCCCTTGGGATCTGGCGACAGGTCCGGCTGCTCGCCGGCCATTGCCACAACCCGGTCAAGGAGCCGTCTCTCGGCAGCAATCACAAGGGACTCAGCCAGCCGACTACTGGTAGTGCCACAGGCGGCAGACTTCTGGTAGTCGCCGGCTATGGTGATAATGCCCTTGGGGCCCGGCATCTTCATCTTGAGGTAGGCGTAGTGGGGGACCGCCATGAACTTGGCTAGAGCAAGCCGGCCAAGCAACGCGTGGTAGGGGCTCTCAAGGTCGACCACCTCGAACCAGATTGGCTCTCGGCGGAAGTGATCCTTGTCTCCGAAGAGGACATCTATCTTGATCTTGCCGATTGGTGAGCAGGATAGGCCAGGCACAGTGCCATGGAAGACAGTCCGGTTGGGCTGGAGCTGTTTCTCTTTGATGCACAATTTCTCCATGGTGTCGCAGTAGAGGATGTTGAAGCTGCTTCCGCCGTCTATCAGAATTCGGGAGAAACGAGCAGCTCGCCTCTCTATTGCAAAGGTGGCATCAAGCACCAGGGCATAGGAACCCGGAGAAGGCATCACCTCCGGGTGGTCAGCTCGGCTCCAACTGATTGGCTTCTCCGACCAGTGCATGAAATCTGGGGCTTCAGAGGCGACAGTATTCACTTCTCGGTGCTGTTGACGCCGGCTGTGCCTGTCGTCAGTCACGCTGGTGAAGACGACGTAAGCTCCATGTTCTTCAGGAAACTCATCTTGGATCGCGCCGACTGGTCAGACCGCCGGCTGCTGGGGAGGCGGAGGTGGCGGGCCAGCAGGCGGCGGAGGCAGTCCTTCGCCTTTGGCGATGCGGGTGAGTCAGTGGCACTTCCGGGTGGTGTGGTTGGATGCCTTCACGCCGCTGTGGAACTTGTAGGGAGCGTCGAGGGTTTGCTCAAACGAGAAGGCGGGCAACCAGGCAGGCTTGCCGCCCTTCTGGCATTTGGGGCCGGGCTGCTCCTCTGGCTGCTGGTCTTCGACTGTCGCCACCTGCCGGCTGGTAGTAGCCGGCTGCGGGGTCTTGCGCTTATTGTCGTTTGACTGTTGGCGCCGACTGGAATCACCAGCCGGTGTCTGAGGGGCCGGAGGGAGCATCTTTCCTGATGCGTCCACTCGGAGCTCCAACTTCATGGAGGAGTCAGCGGTGGCGTACTTGTCCGCTATGATTAGCAGCTCGTCGAGGGTGGCCGGCTCATCGCAGAGGAGTCGGTGCTTGAGTAGGGTGCCCTCCCGGCACCCAGCAGTGAAGTATTCTATGGCTTGTACCTCATGCACCCCTTCGCAGGAGTTGCGCAGCTTGGCCCACCGCGTTAAGTATTCGCGGGTGGACTCGATCGGGCCTTGGATGCACAGGGAGAGCTGGTGAGGCTTGGGCGGCCGCTTGTAGGTGCTGGTGAAGTTGCGGATGAAAACTTCGGTGAAGTCTAGCCAGCTGTTGACGTTGTAGGGCTTGAGGCTGTTCAGCCATGTCCGGGCCATGCCCTGGAGCATGAGCGGAACATACTTCACGGCGACACGCTTGTTGCCATTCGCTATGTTGACGGCAGTGGAGTAGTCGACCAGCCAATCTTCCGGCTTCACAGAGCCGTTGTACTTAGGAGTGTCCCGAGGGAGCGAGAACCCTTTGGGGAAGGGCTCGTCGCGAATGCGGGGGCCGAAACAAGGAGGGCCGATTGCATCTTCTTCTTCCAACGCCAGGGACCGAGCCAAGCGGTCGATCCGTTTGCGGGCGTTGTTCTCTCCGACTCCTTCGCGGGGGCCCAGCCGGCCTCCGAGAGTCGGATGCTCAACAGGAGGCCGGGAGGCGCGCCTCTCCCTGCACGGGAGAGGCGGACGACCGTCCCGCCGTTCCACTGCTCGTGGGCGGCCGTCTTGGTCGCGCTCGATGGAGATGCGGGTGCGGGTGCGGCTGCGGCTAGCAACCGGCTCTTGGTCGCGGGCGCCGGCTATCGGCGTCCGGGAGGTCGCGCCGTGCTCTCGGCGAGGGGGAAGGTTCCCAGCCTGTAGGCCAGGTTCCACCATGCGGCGGCCAGCTTCTTGCTGCGCGGCGGCCGCGTCGATGAGCTGCTGGACGCGCTCCGTCATGCAGCGACGCTCGTCGCCCTCCAGGCGGTCCAGCTCGTCTGCCGCTGCCTGGGCGGCACGCAAGTTCTCCATGGGCGTGGCCTAGACCGGGCGGTCGGCCCCCAACATGCTGGCGATGGCGGCGCCGCGCTGCCGGACCGTGGCCACGCGGCTGGGTTCGCCAGCAGACGGCGCGGTCGATCTCGCGGTGGTGAGCCTCGGTGAGGCGTCTCATGGCCGCCAACTTGTTGGCGCTGTCGAGAAGTGCGATACGGCATGCTTCCAGCGTTTCACCGCTCGCACCGGGCACTATGGGAGCGGACAGGTCCCGCATTGCCGCCTACAACAGGTCCCGGCCGGCCTGGTCGGAGGTTCCGTCGTGGCTGATGACCAGCACCTCAGTGATGGTGCGGGTGCGGGTGCTGGCGCTGCCGTCTGCAGCGGGAAGTGGGTCGTCGAAGATCACCACGTCACCGGGGAAGGCATCAGGAAGCGCGACGTCGGCGTCGATGACCATGTCGACGAGCAGGTCGGTGGAGCCAACGGACTCCGGGTCGGAGACCGGCTCGTCGGCGATGTGAAGCTTGCCGAGGAGATCGACGAGGCAGCTCTCGGAGCTAGCTGCGCCCGCATCGAGTGCGGGATCGCCGAAGAGGTGGATCCCGCCGATGACATCAGCGAGGCTGCTTGCGGTGCAAACAACTTCCACGCCGTGCAGCGTGTCGATGCAAACGCCGTCGGGCGTGCCGGGCTGGCTGCGCGCGCCAGGGAGGAAGAGGGTTCCCGTCCAGAACGTGTTTCCGGACGACGGTGCACCCTGCCCCACGGTGGGCGCCAAATGTCGGGGATATCGTGCGACATATGCCAGGGGGTGGCTTATCGTGGATGGAGACAAAAGTACGTCGCCGGGCTCTAGAAGCGGGAGTGAGCGAGACCGCGTACGCTTGCGAATCTTACCCAGGTTCGGGGCTCTCCTAGGAGATAACACCCCTAGTCCTGCTCTGCGGGGTCTCCGCATGATCACTACTTCACAGGTAGCTACAAGCTTGCTCCTCGAGCTGTTTGGCTAGAGGAGGAAGAAGGGCAAGGCTAGCTCTACTCCACTCTCTCTGCGTGTGTGTGTGTGTGGGTGCTCGACGAGGCGTCCGCCAACGTGCCAACTGCCAACCGCCAACCCCTTGCATGGGGTGACCTGGGGGGTTTATATAGGCCTACCCCCCAGGGATACAATGGTAATCCGGCCGAGCATAGGACCCGGCCGTCAGTGTCTCTGGTCGCCGGCTTCTCCGCCGACTGCAGGGGCCCGCCGCCTGGTGGGTCCCCCCGGCGGTCTCGTACTTGGCCGACAAGCTGGGCCCGCCGCTTGCGGGTCCTGTCGGCTGCGTAGCACTGTAGCCATGCCACTGATGATGCATGCTTGGTCGGGGAGGGCGTGGCTACAGTTCCACCGCCTGGTGGGCGTTTCACTGTAGCCACTCCCCGTCTCTTCTGGTTAATGGCGCACAAACTTCAAGGAAGGGGGAGGGCCACCTGCCAGGAGCCGACCTCCCACTGAGCCGACTGGTCTGGGCTCACCGCCTTCTGGCTTGTCACGGTCAGGTAGGGCCCGCCGCCTGCGGGCCGTACTGGCCGCCCGTCGCGGGAGCATGGCTTCCTCTGCCATGGATGATGTCATGAGCGGCATGGCAATAGTCCCGCGCTGGGCGCAGGACGCCTGCTTGGTACGTTGTACTGTGGCCATGTTCTGCCCTGGATTCGAGGGTGGCAGGCCTGTACTGTAGCCATGCCCTGTCTCATCATGTTTATGTTGGCGCTGACTTTGAGGGCGCGAGGGGCCGCCTGCTAGGACTCGGCTTCCCGGGAGGCCGCCTGCTAGGAGTCGGCCCACTTCATGGCCGTCTTGTGGACTCCGCCGCCTCCTGGCAACCGGCTGCTTGGACCAGCCGGCCTCAAGAAGGCGGCCCTTTGTCCTTGATGTTTGAGGGGCGCTACCTGCCCCGATGTCTTGAAATACCAAAGGGAGCTGATGGGGCTACCCGTGGTCATTTACTCCGACAGTCCAGGAGACTTTCATATGGTGTGAGACATATGCACTCAAGCTTATCTTATCTTATTGTCTAGTATGTTTAGTAGCTTGTGAGCTTGTGCTATCATGTGCCCTTTACCTCTTGCTCTCGCACTTTACCTTGCATCCATGCTTAGTGTAGTTTATTTTGTTGTAAGGATTGCCTTGTCTATAAAATATAGGGGGAGTGTTGATCCTAGTATGTGTGTCGTGCAGTCCAAAGCATATCTATAGAGTGCACACATCTAGGGGGAGCCTGTCTATATTTTATAGATGTTGAGTTTGCTTATGTTCATTTTATATCCTTATGTGCAAATCCAGTATTGTCATCAATCCACCAAAAAGGGGGAGATTGTAAGGGCATATTTTTTCCTATGTGGTTTTGTTGATTGATGACAATGCATTTGCGGACTAATCGTGTGCATTGAGCATTTCAGATATCTCATGTCTAGGCACAAGACGATTCGGTGCCCCTCGAAGCCTAGTGAAGACGGCGTTTCTCTATGTTTCTTTTCGGTGGATTTGAGTCGTAGGAAAGTCGTACTATTAAGAGGGGGTCCGCGTCGGAAAGGTTAGGGTGGAATCAACACGTACACGTCTGTTCCTTTGCACCACGTTTCCTTTGCTTCTTTGGAGCACCGTCTGTTTATCCGTGTCTTTACAAAATGAAGGCTCCCAAGTGCTATAGTTCTGTGGCGTGCGGTAGTACTGCTCAACGGAGCAGTAGTACCGCAGTGGCCCACGGTAGTATCGGCCAGGGAAGCGGTAGTACCGCTCTATGTGGTAGTACCGCTCCTCAGGTGCGGTAGTACCATGACCTCTAGCCCAGAACACTGGCATGCGCGGAAGTAGGAGCGGAAGTAATTTTTTACATCCGCGCCCTACGCGGTAGTACTGCTCTCAGCATGCGGTAGTACCGTGCCGGATTTTTGCACAGACCGAGAATCAACGGAAGTAGCCACGGATGTAATTTTATTAGTCTGTGCCTTCCCAGCCTAGTCGAACCCTGCCTTGCGGTAGTACCGCATGGGCGCGCGGTAGTACCGCTCCGGCGGTTCTACCGCTCGTTGTTTCAACACAACAGGGCCTCGTCTGGTCTCTGCTGCGGGAGCGGTAGTACCGCATCGTAGAGCGGTAGTACCGCGATGCCTTGCGGTAGTACCACGGCTTTGTGCGGTAGTACCGCATGTCGCGGGCTGAATAAGTGGGTAACGGTTGGATCTTTCCTCCCACTATAAAAAGGGGTCTTCTTCCCCAAGTTGACCACCTCTGCTCTTCCCAAGCTCCATTGTTGCTCAAAGCTCCATTTTCGCCCGATCTCTCTCCCTAGCCAATCAAACTTGTTGATTTTCTAAGGATTGGTTGAGAAGGCCCCGATCTACACTTCCACCAAGAGAAATTTGATTCCCCCCCACTAATCCCTTGCAGATCTTGTTACTCTTGGGTGTTTGAGCACCCTAGACGGTTGAGGTCACCGCGGAGCCATATTCTATTGTGGTGAAGCTTCGTGGTGTCGTTGGGAGCCTCCAATTAAGTTGTGGAGATTGCCCCAACCTTGTTTGTAAAGGTTCGGTCGCCGCCTCCAAGGGCACCAATAGTGGAATCACGGCATCTCGCATTGTGTGAGGGCGTGAGGAGAATACGGTGGCCCTAGTGGCTTCTTGGGGAGCATTGTGCCTCCACACCGCTCCAACGGATACGTACTTCCTCTCAAAGGGAAGGAACTTCGGTAACACATCCTCGTCTCCACCGGCTCCACTTTTGGTTATCTCTTACCTTTACTTGTGCAAGCTTAATTTATGTTGTATCCCTTGCTTGCTTGTGTGCTTGTTGTTGTTGCATCATATAGGTTGCTCACCTAGTTGCATTTCTAGACAACCTACTTTGATGCAAAGTTTAAATGGGTAAAGAAAAGCTAAAAATTGTTAGTTGCCTATTCACCCCCCCCCCTCTAGTCAACTATATCGATCCTTTCAGTAGGTCCATGGGGATGACCGTGGGATGCTCCACATCACTATGTTTATTCTGCAACTCCTGTTTCGAGTTACTAATTTTAGCAACTGAACCGGTATCAAATACCCAGGGGCTACTATGAGCACCAGTAAGGTACACATCAATAACATGTATATCAAGTATACCTTTGTTTACATTGCCATCCTTCTTATCCGCCAAGTATTTGGGGCAGTTCCGCTTCCAGTGACCATTTCCCTTGCAGTAGAAGCACTCAGTTTCAGGATTGGGTCCAGCTTTGGGCTTCTTCACGGGAGCGGCAACTTGCTTGCCATTCTTCTTGAAGTTCCCTTTCTTTCCCTTGCCATTTTTCTTGAAACTAGTGGTCTTGTTAACCATCAACACTTGATGCTCCTTCTTGATTTCTACCTCCGTTGATTTCAGCATCGCGAAGAGCTCGGGAATCATTTTCGTCATCCCTTGCATATTATAGTTCATCACGAAGCTCTAGTAGCTTGGTGATAGTGACTGGAGAATTATGTCAATCACTATCTTATCTGGAAGATTAACTCCCACTTGATTCAAGCGATTGTAGTACCCAGACATTCTGAGCACATGCTCACTGGCTGAGCTATTCTCCTCCATCTTGTAGGCAAAGTACTTGTCAGACGTCTCATACCTCTCAACACGGGCATGAGCCTGAAATACCTATTTCAGCTCTTGGAACATCTCATATGCTCCATGGCGTTCAAAACGTCTTTGGAGCCCCGATTCTAAGCCGTAAAGCATGGCACACTAAACTATCAAGTAGTCATCAGATCGAGCTTTGCCAAACATTCATAACGTCTGCATCACCTCCTGCATCAGGTCTGTCACCTAGCGGTGCATCAAGGACATAATTCTTCTGTGCAGCAATGAGGATAATCCTCAGATCACGGACCCAGTCGGCATTATTGCTACCATCAACTTTCAACTTAGTTTTCTCTAGGAACGTATCAAAAAACGGGGAAGCTACATCGCGAGCTATTGATCTATAACATAATTTGCAAAGACATTTTGACTATGTTCATGATAAATTAAGTTCAATTAATCAAATTACTAATAAACACCCACTTAAATTAGCATCCCTCAAGTTATTTAAGTGATACATGATCCAAATCAACTAACCCATGTCCGATCATCACGTGAGATGGGGTAGTCATCAATGGTGAACATCTCTATGTTGATCATATCTACTGTATGACTCACGTTCAACCTTTCGGTCTCCAGTGTTCTGAGACCACGTCTGTACATGCTAGGCTCGTCAAGTTTAACCCAAGTATTTTGCTTGTGTAAAACTGGCTTACACCCGTTGTATAAAACTGGCTTCGAGACGATGAACTTTAGCAACGGTGCATACTCAGGGAGAACACTTTTATCTTGAAATTAAATGAAGGGATCATCTTATAATGCTATCGTCGTTCTAAGCAAAATAAGATGCATAAAGGATAAACATCACATGCAATCAAAATATGTGACATGATATGGCCATCATCATCTTGTGCTTTTGATCTCCATCTTCAAAGCATCGGCATGATTTCCATCGTCACCGGCTCGACACCTTGATCTCCATTGTTGCGTCGGGGTCGTCTCACCAACTATTGCTTCTACAACTATTGCTAATGCATAGCGATAAAGTAAAGCAATTACATGGCGCTTGCAATTCATACAATAATTAAGAGACAACCCTAAGGCTCCTGCCGGTTGTCGATATTACAAAACATGATCATCTCATACAACAACGTATATCACATCACGTCTTGACCATATCACATCACAACATACCCTGCAAAAACAAGTTAGACGTCCTCTACTTTGTTGTTGCAAGTTTTACGTGGCTGCTACGGGCAATTAGCAAGAACCGTTCTTACCTACGCAAAACCACAACGGTGATTATCAAGTTTGCTGTTTTAACCTTCTTCAAGGATCGGCCGTAGTCAAATTCGATTCAACTAAAATAGGAGAAACAAACACCCGCTAGCCACCTTTATGCAAAACAAGTTGCATGTCATTTGGTGGAACCGGTCTCATGTACGTGGACATGTAAGGTTGGTCCGGGCCGCTTCATCCCACAATGCTGCCGAATCAAAATAAGACATTGGAGGTAAGCAGTATGACCATCACCGCCCACAACTCCTTTGTGTTCTACTCGTGCATATCATCTACGCATAGACCTGGCTCATGATGCCACTGTTGGGGAACATTGCATGGAAAACAAAAAAATTCTACGCACACGCAAGATCTATACATGGAGATGCATAGCTATGAGAGGGGGAGAGTATCTACATACCCTTGCAGATCGCTAAGCGAAAGCATTTATCACGCGGTTGATGTAGTCGTACCCTTCGCGATCCGATCACGATCCAACCGATCCAGTGCCGAACGGACGGCACCTCCGAGTTTAGCACACGTGCGGCTCGATAACGTCTCCTCCTTCTTGATCCAGCAAGCGGGAGAGGAGAAGTAGATGGGATCACAACCAACACGACTGCGTGGTGGTGATGGTGGTGGTGGAGCACCGACAGCGCTTCGCTAAGCGTCGCCGGGACGAGGCGGTGGAACGACGGAGTAACGGGAGAGAGAGGGGCGCCAAGGGCTTGGTGTGTCCTCTTGGGGCGTCCCCTCCCCTCTATATATAGGTGGAGGCCGGAGGGGCGTGGGAAATAGCCAGTCCAAGCCCTAGGGCGCAGCTAAGGGGGAGAGGACTTGGACTCCAAGTCCAATCCTATTCCTACTAGGACTCCTTCCTTTTTTGCCTTCCCTAGCCACATGGGCTTTTGAGGACTTGGTGCGCCTAGCCCAATAAGGCCATGGCACCTCCCCACAGCCCATGCTAGCCCTTGGGTCATGGTGGACCCACTTGTGGACTTCCGGACCCCTCTGGAATCCTTCGGAACCTTCTGGAAGCTTCCCGGTACAATATCGAAAAAACTGCACCTTTTTCCGGAACCCAAAATATGATTTCCCATATATAAATCTTTACCTCTCGACCATTCCGAGACTCCTCGTGACGCCCGGGATCTTATCCGGGACTCTGAACAACATTTGGTTACCACTCATCAAATATCCCAATACTACTCTAGCGTCAACGAACGTTAAGCATGCGACCCTGCGGGTTCGGGAATTATGTAGTCATGACCGAGACACCTCTCCGGTCAATAACCAATAGCGGGACCTGGATGCCCATATTGGTTCCTACATATTCCATGAAGATCTTTTATCGGTTGAACCTTTATGACAACATACGTAATTCTCTTTGTCTGTCGGTATGTTACTTGCCCGAGATTAGATCGTCGGTATCTCTATACCTAGTTCAATCTCGTTACCGGCAAGTATCTTTACTCGTTCTGTAATACATCATCTTGCAACTAACTCCTTAGTCACTTTGCTTGCAAGCTTCTTGTGATGTGTATTACCGAGAGGGCCCAGAGATATCTCTCCGTCATACGGAGTGACAAATCCCAATCTCGATTCACGCCAACTCAACAGACACCTTCAGAGATACCTGTAGAGCATCTTTATGATCACCCAGTTACGTTGTGACATTTGATAGCACACAAGGTATTCCTCCGGTATCCGGGAGTTGCATGATCTCATGGTCGAAGGAACATGTATTTGACATCAAGAAAGCAGTAGCAATAAACTGAACGATCATATGCTAAGCTAACGGATGGGTCTTGTCCATCACATCATTCTCCTAATGATGTGATCCCGTTATTAAATGACAACTCATGTCTATGGTTATGAAACCTTAACCATCTTTGATCAACGAGCTAGTCTAGTAGAGGCTCACTAGGGACACGGTATTTGTTTATGTATCCACACATGTATTTAAGTTTCCGGTCAATACAATTCTAGCATGAATAATAAACCTTTATCATGATTAAGGAAATATAATGATAACCATTTTATTATTGCCTCTAGGGCATATTTCCATCAGAATGGCCTATCTAGCGGTGGTGGGTGGGTGGGCGGCGCCGGGAACGGCAAGGCGGCGGGAGGGCGTGCGCACGCGGGGGGGGGGGCGAATCCGGACGTGCAAGATGCATTTTTGACAGACAGTGGTGGCCCATACGCGGTTTTTTCTTCCGCCGGAGCCCCCAAGCGCCCCCTAGTGCGCTGGGTTCGGCCTGGGATCGCCGGGCCAAAACACGGGCTGAGCCGGCGGATTTCAGCGTCCTGGGGGCGCGACTGGGGGTTTTTTCAGTGCCGGCGCGAAAAAAGTCGCCCTGGGAGGCCTGTTGGGGGCGCGAGTGGAGATGCTCTTAGGTTTAACCAATGCGAGCAATGCTACACGCAAGGACGGTCTCTTACGGGATCAACGAAGTGCCTTAGAGCATCTACAGCCGGGTCTCTCATACCCGTCTCAAACGCCCGGGCAGGCCGTCCGGTCAGTTACCGGTCACAAAAGTTTGATTCAATCGGACCTCTCAAACGGGCCTCAAACGCCTGGGCTGACCGGCACCCCTCATATCCAGCCCAGATATAGAGCGGATATGGTGCGGCCCGGGCACACCCGGGCGCGTCCGCCTGACAGGTCCGGCCCACCATGGACCTCACAAAAAAACCCCAATCTGGGCGGCAAGCTCAAACCCTAGCTCACTCTCTTTCTCTCTCGCTCCGTCCGTCCACTCCTCTCCCTCTCCGGTTCCGATCCCATCCACCACCATGAGCAGCTCCGGCAGCGACTCTGGCTCGGAGCTCGACTACGAGGAGGAGATGGCCCTCCACATTGCGCTGGAGCGGTCCAAGGTGGAGATCGGCGGCAGCTCCGGATCTGGAGCGTCGCCGCACCTCCCACGCCGGTGCAGCACGGACGCCGGAGCTGGACCTTCCCGGCCCGCGCATAGCGAGGCCCGTCAGCACAGTCCGCGCCAGCCCCACGTCGTCTCCTTCCCCCGCCGGCCGCTCCTGCACGCGGCCAGTGTTGGGTGCTTGTGCCGACGCCTCCGGCCCGCACACGCACTCCGGAGTCAGAGGCGCACGTCGCGAGAGGCAGCGTGCACGGGAGAGGTAGGCGGTGGAGCAGTCCGCGCGCCGCCGCCATGGGACGGAGCCGGATGCCGATGAGGACGCGCGTTTCCTCGCCTGGGTGTACCGCCGCTCCCTCACGACGGCGGAGACGGACGCTCACCGCCTCCGACAAAAGAACGCCAAGGCGCTCCGGCTAGCCATTGAGCAGTCGGAGCGCGAGGCAAAGGAGGCAGCGGCGGAGAAGGCTCGGGTGGCAAGGCTGAAGCGGGCTCGGGTGGCAAGGGTGGTCCGTCGGATGAAGGGGCTCATCGTCCTCTCCGACTCCGACTCCGACTCCGACGGCGGTGACAACTGCACCTTGTCGTCCGACGACGAAGACCCTCCACCACCCGCGGACGCCTACAGCTGCGCCGGCGACCGGAAGGGCAAAGGACCGGCGAGGAAGTGGTGATTCCGGCCCCCCTCCTCCTCAATGTTTATATCGTTTTAGTTGTAGAAGTTTATGAACTTGTCCGTAGACGAACTATGATCTTTTGGATGTGGTGAAGTATGTTTATCCGTTTGCAGCCGATCTTGTGTTCCTTTGCAGCTCAATTTTGTTGTCCGTTGTCTGATCACGTATGATAGATCAACGTGTGCATGGGTAGTATGGATATAAGACGCCGGATATGAGATACGCGGATGCAGAATGGCAAATATGAGGGGTGCCCGGTCAGGCCCGCGGACGCGCCCGGACGCGTCCGCAGGCGTTTGAGGGGCCAGATTTGCCAAGTCCGGCTGTAGATGCTCTTAGCAGGCATATGCTTTGACTGTCACGCCCTCGTGATACACAAGATCCCAACGCCCAGGCCCCCACGTCGTCCCCACACGGGCGACTCGATCGGCGGCCTCCATCTCCTTCCCGTCGCCTCCTCACCACCTTCCCCCACCCTCGCCGTCGGCCGGGGCCGGCGGCGGGACCCGGTTCTTCGCACCTCGGGAGGGCTGGTACGGGCGGTCTCGCAAGACGGCGGAGTCGGGCGGGCGCGGGAATCGACGGCGTAGCAGCGGCTGCTCACGGCGGCGGCGTCCTCATCGGGCAGGTGACGCGGTGGGTCGGCCCGTTGTACGATGGTTGCATGCCCGTGGCGACGGCGGGTCAGATCTGATCTGACCTCGAAACTGCGGCGGCGGCATGGTGGGCCTAGTCTCCGGTCAGATCTGATCCGGCCGGTGCAGGCTGTTCCATGTGCGACGGTGATGATCGTGGCGGTCCCGTGAACACGATGCTAGATGGAGGGTCCTTGAGCGGATCCAGGTAAAAACCCTACTCTTGGCACGTTGTCAAGGTCGGCGATGGCGGTGTTATTCTGCGTTGTCCTCTTCTTGAAGGCATCGTCGTGGAGAAGCTCTAGACCCCTATCCGCTACCTCCGGGGGAAACCCTAGATTAGTCGATCGGATGGCGACGGCGCTCATGTGTCGTACCCCTCATGAGGGCGTCATTCTTGGAGGTGTGCATAGGCTTGAGGGATCAGTGGACGGCATCTGCGGTGGAGCGGCGTTCTCTGTGACGCATCAACGTCGTGGAGTCTCGATGACGGATACGTGATGATGAACGCGCGTAGGGAAGAGGCGCTGTCTGACGCCGTGGGGGCGCCGACGGCAGGCCTGGCAGGGTCGATGTGTCAGTACTTGCTTCGAAGATGGATTGATGGAAGACGGCGGCGACGACCTATGAGTGCGTCGGACCGGTTTGTGCCCCAGACTCGGTCTGTGGCTTGGTCGGGGCCTCTGACTCCATATCTTAGGCTAGGTAAGAAGCCTGGATATTCGGCTCACACTTTCTGCACTCCTTCATCAATGGATAGGAGTAGTGACAGATGTTATCAAGATGGCGGCTTCAGACATATTAATGTATTATGTTATAAGGTCTTTGTGAATAATTCATAAAGTGACTGCATGTATCTCTCGGATGCAGAGGCCAGGGGTCACCCTCCTTTTCTAAAAAGGCATGCTTTGATTGGATAGAAAATTCTAAATACACGGGCTGCTTAATAGAGATTTTATGGGTCTTTTCCTAACTAATCTTCTCCCCTCTAAATTTTAGTGAGGCTGGGCCCCTCACCACTCCATTGATCCCGTAAAAGTCCATCCGTGCGTGTAGCATTGCTCCAATTGATGCTATTCGTCAATCCTACGCCGTGCAGATTTTGCCTTTTAGCTTGCTTTTCTACGGGTTATGCATATTCATTTGATTAATTTTATTTTATTCTTTTTCATGCAGCTACCAGCAGCACGCAGCTCTGTGCAACTGCATATCCATGGACCACACACAACTGCAGTTGCACGGCTATGTAACGGGGAACAACTATAGTTGCATGTTTGCTAGTCGAGCACAACTACAGTTATATGTCCGCCGGTTCTACCCAATTGCATGTCCACTTACCACACACAATTATGTTGTGGTTATACTTATACATTCGTCAGTTGTGTGGAACTGCACGTCCATTGAGCTCTCGCTAGATCGTGCGCAATTATATTTACATATTTTATTTATTTTAGTGCCAATTTAAAAGTCCATAAAAATTATATTCACGTATTAGAAAACGCAAATAAAAAAGTTAGAAATATTAAAAAACTAAGATGAAAGGATAAAAATGACAACATCACTCGATTTAGACTCGATCGAGTCAATTGCTATCCAGCCACACCCTAGTTGGTGGAAAAGTTTTACCACGATTTCTTTCCTGCAAAATACTCCCTTCGTTCCTAAATATAAGTCTTTTTTAGAGATTTCAATACAAACTGGTTATGTTCTTATTGAAAGAACAAACTGGTTATGTCTCTTATCGATTAAGTATGAATGAACAAACAAAAGGCTGCAATGAAAGTGTAGCGTCTCACGGCACTCGTTATGTCTGCGTGTAAACCGGTTCTCATGTCTAAATCGAAGTCATCTGATTCAAACTTTATTTTATCCACCTCTTTTACAATAAATCACTAGGCGAGTCTGGTTAGGCAAAAATAATAATCTTATGCAACTTAACAAAAAAAAATCAAAATAAAGGTAAAAGATTTGCCTTATTTATTACTCCCAATGTAAAGAAAAATAAGAGCGAGTGATCTAAACACTCTTATATCTTTTTACAGAAGGAGTAATTAAGAAAGAGTTTATAGTTGCTTTCACAAACAAAAACGATAATGAAATGACAATAAATAGTGCCAAAGTTTGGCAGTGCAGTACATAGCTACGGCCGTCATAATGAGTTACCCTTGTCGATGGGCGATGGCTATACTTCCGTTGTCAAATGCCTCACCGGTTGCCACCATTGACCACTTTTCTCTGTCTGTACTTATCGTCTCCAGGCAGCCGGATGCGCCCGATGATTGTCGCCGCTGGTATTTTTCATGGGTTCTGCCTTTTCACTCATTACTCATCATGTCTAATTTGTAATCCAGTTTAGTCATGTGCTCGCACAAAAAACAGGACAAGAATGATTTTTCTTCTACCTCGGGGATACATCACTGTCTGATAACGTAAAAAAAAGGGTAATTACGCCGCCGGTTCTGCTTTGGCTAGGACTGACACGTGATATAATGCTCCGTCTGAATTTTGAAAGACATGGTTTATCTTACCATGGTCTTCGAGACTAGACTTATTTTTGGTCGTTAGCTTCTGTTGACACTCAAGGTCTTGAACGCGAATCAAGGCTCCTATATACATATATCAAAATTGTTTTAGAGTACAATCTCTTTTTTATTGGGTAGTACAGTATCTAAAACGTCTTACATTTGTTTATGAAAGGAGTATAGTAAAAATAGCCTTAGCCAAGCCTAATACAGTACTATGAACTACACGTGCATATGTAGTCGGTTGAGGTGGATACACCGTACCTAGACGCTCCATAGCCCATGGTGGTCATTCACAGCACTTAATCATATGCATGGTCCTCCATGTATACAAGCATGGCAGGTATGGGATATGAATATTAAGTAATATTATATACTCCCTTTGTTCCAAATTAGAAGATGTTCTAGTATATAGTCGCGTTTTGATATGTTTGTTCACTTATCTCAGTCCGTATATAGTCCATATTAAAATATTCAAAACATCTTATAATTCGAAACGGAGGTACTAGTATATATATAGTCCCTTTCGTAGACAAGAGTAAGTGTCATCTTAATTTCTCTTTCTATATGAGCATATACTAGTATCAGCTTGCTTGCTAGCGTACCTTAATTGACTTTGACCTCTTGATTTCCTTCAAAATGATATTGCAATTTGCTCAACCAACGCTCAATGATGCACTTTAAACTTCTTGTATTTCGCTGCTAATATTTTTCAAAATTGGAGCAGATATGAGATCTCAGAGTCACAGAAGCCCGTGCATCAAAAACAAACTCAGAAAGCAACCGCCTTCAGCAAAATACAGAAAGTACGGAACTCAGGAAACCACGAGGAAGTTGCATCACGTCTCCTCAGGTTCAAGTCATTGACTTGGAGTCCTCGGTGTTCACACAAGGTCAAGATATATAGTACTACTGCATTTTTCCCCTTCAGAGACAGCAAATAAAGCACGCCCACTGTCCTTTCTAACATGTCGTTTTACAACTTGTCCAACGCAGTCGACATTGCAACAAAACGGGGGCCACTAGTACGTCGTGCAGCATGTTTCAAATTAAATTTGACATCAAACTACTTGCATCAGTCTGCGTATTTGAAAAGGCGATGATGAAAAGAGGTATACGCTGGAGACTGGAGAGTATGATTCATGAATGAAGGGAGGTTATCCTTCCATCTGTTGCTTGCTTGAGCTGCCAAACAGAAGGCATGAGCAACGGAATACAGTTAAAGATCACATGCTCAGCACCAATTTATTTAATCTTACTTGCCATGACGTAAAATATGAAAATAACCACTGGTCGCATAGATTACTAGCCCAAACACGGAGTGATGACGAATATGGCCTGTGCAATTGGAAGTGTTGTTTAATGTATCAACCGCGGAATGCACAATCCACTCGTTGGCGCGGAATGCATCATGCATTGCATTTGGGGTTTCTTGTTAAACATAGTTCTCATTGACTTATTAACAATCGAGATGGGACAGTTGTTGGAATCCGATTCTCCTTCTAGAAGCAAGACTGACCAGGGCATCAAGAACCAAACAAGTCCCTAGCCAAAGAAATGAGTAAGCAGTTAAGCATGTAAACATTGCGATGCACACAATAAGAATCCGGTTATGGAGCCCAATTCTACAACAGACTATGTAAATATGGTGTATTTCCCAGTGGTGGATGAGATTAATCACAAGCCATTACACCACCTGACAGTAGGTCAGTAGCTAGTTTCTGAGCAATGTAAAATTCCAACATTATACATATACCCCCAAAATTTCTCCTGCTCGTTGGTTATCTAAGAACAATGTTTTCAACCTATCTATAGCCCTCAAATGTTAAGAGTTGGGGCCTGGGAATATATCCAGTTGCAAAAAAGAAACACCAGGATGATTCTCTAGGTAGTAAGTGTGCGTGTACATGTCTGAGCTACTATCTGAACTCACCGGAAACAATATACAGGAGGAGAGGCCATGATGCATTGCTGTATGAGTGATAATTGCTCTCTAAATCAAGACGCTGTGCAGCTCGCGACTCTGATGAAGAACAGTTTCTTCTGAAGACTGGGCATCACGTCCGCTGCAGTAGCAACTCAACCACAATGTGATCTATTAGAAGATACCGATAGGAAGGTGGCTGTGTAGACTAGCCCTTGTGTTATATGGGCTCATTTGTGCTACAACCTGAACTCACAGAAGCAGTGTTCAGGGAGAGCTAATCCCCTCCCCATGATATAATCCTCTCGATGAGCATCCCACATGGCCTTAGCTAGTTGGTCCCCTGCCAGTCCAGCAGCCGTGTAGTTTGCAAAGGCCCTCCTACTCAAGACCAATGTCTTCTGTAGCCCTTGCATTGTTCTCATTGCAGTTACCATCTTATCCATATTTCCAAAGAACGTGGTAACATAAGCATCGCTGTTGACTGAAACATAGTAGTCGAGAGCAGCTTTTGTGTTGCCATGCATCCTCTCAAAATCTTCATGAGTCAGGAGAGACGATTTAGTATACATATTTTTGTAGATCGAAGTGAAGCCCTCGAGTTCCATTAACCCATCCCCAGCAGCTAAATAAATGTTTTTCTCCGTAGGAATACCTAGTGCTTGGAGGATAAATGCTGTTTCACTTGGTGTTAGAGGGCACTTTCCACGGTTCCTCCACAGATGAGCAGCATCACCAATCAATACATTCCTGTCCACCCCACGTGCAGCTTCAATCGCAACCAATGATTTGGAAGAAAGGGCACTGTATTCACATCGACTGTAGGCAACCATATCTGGTTCAAATCTAAGGTGAAGTGATAAGAAAGGTTTTGGTATCGCTTGGAGAAGCTCCATAGCTTTGGCTTCCACCTTCTTGTTCAACTGGAGTGCATTGTAGCAACCTTGGCAGTAACAAGCTTTCGCATGTGCTGGATATCTGAGAAAATACAGGCATATACATCAGCATGGGGAAAAGGCAGACCCAAGGTGAATAATTACCACAGTAAAAAGTTTAAAATTGACAACACACCAAGAATTCAGCAATCAAATCAATGACACAATGAACAGAAAAGTTAGCAATGCAATTTTTAGGTTCATAAGATATTGCGAGTAACCATGAAATCATAGTTGCATTGCAAAGAGCTAACTATAGAGTAACACTAACTAAGTTTATACTACTAGTTATCTCAATGGCTTTATTCTCCGCAAATCTGCATCTTGTGGATTATACCTGTGAAAAGTATTCTTGGGCTGATGACAATCATTAGAACAGAACCCAGCACAAATTTATCAGTAGGTCATCATATCACAAAGCAGACAACAAATCAAGATTAGGTAAGTTGAAGTGGTTGGAGTTAGTAAAGAAGTCATGTAACCAACAAATTTAGGGCACGTGAAAGTCTTGCATTGCATGAATTGACATCTTAATTAAACAAAGTTATCACTCGAGAATATAGCGTATCGGTGTATTTATTCCAATTATGTGAGCTCAAGATGATTGCAAAGGGAAAGGGGGAAGGGCTATAAAGCTATGAAGATAACTTTTATATGAGAGTGTACAGTTTTGGATAGTAACGCAGCATGTCAAATTCGAAGGTTGATAGTCAGAATCGTGATTCTGAATCGGATCGGGGCCCTAATGGTAGGGTCACATATCGTAGGGGCTGTTTGGATGCTGCCCACGGCAACCCTACCAAAAGTGGCCGTGCCAATTTTTTGGCGAAGGAATTCGCCGCCAGCGCCTCGCCCACACGCGGCTGCAGGACCTGAAACAGGCATTGGCTGGGATCCAAAATATTGGCTGTGAACCAAACGCAGGCCAACCCCATCGGTCAACGCCAAATTATTAGCATGGCAGGTCAGGGCTACCATCCAAGCAGCCCCGTAGAATCTTCACTACAAAAATCACAGAATCATAGATTTTACTAAACAGAATTATAGAATCATATGAGTTAGTTTGGATCGTCAAGTCGTAGAATCGTACAACAGAATCGCGATTCTGACTACTTTTAACATATTCACTCCCAATTTGCACTGAGCAAAAAAAAGATAAACGCAGGGAAATAATTTGCATGGTTACATCACACATCTAAACAAAGATAAATACGAAAAATACAGTATGATTTTCTACACTGCTTGATGATACTATGTCTCATGTATGCCAACTTAAGAATGCAGTCAATGACACCACGAATCTGCTTCATACAAGGAACACCTACTACTGCAATATATATTTTTCGAAAGGATTACTGCAATCTATCTACTTTAAGTTACAGGTAGATATACGTGCCCTCGAAAGACATAAGAATTTTAGCATTGGAGAACTTCATCGCCAGCCTTATTACTCCCTCCGATCCGAATTAATTGATGCAGCCTCATTGTATAGAGGCTGCATCAATTAATTCGGATCGGAGGGAGTATTATATATCCATCCTTCACATTATGCTAAGATCCTCAGCAGCAGATACAATTCAAGACATTTGACGTGAACAATGAACAAAATAGCTTGGAAAAAATGGACAGTATGACTAAGATAATTGGTATTATGAAAATGGAAAGTAGATTTCAGGTATCAACTAGATAACTCGGCAATACCTATCTTTTCTTTGGCTCATGGCAGGTGTCAGAGAAATGTATCGATGTTCTAAAAGAGCTGGAAGAACTGTTTCTACATAATCAAAATGTCCTTTCCGTTTTCGGCAATCGACCTTAAATGGCTCTTTCAACGATATCTCCTCGGGCATATCCTTCACCACTTCCACATAACCTCTAGTTTGCTCAATGAAGTGATCAACATCAAACACGTCTGCAAAACCACTGACAAAGCATTCCGATAAGCACATGATTAGTTTTTGAACAGAAGTGCACTACATAGCAACAACAGTAGAAGCCTTCGTTTCCCCCCAAGTGACTCCAGTACCTAGACTCGTTCCAGTATGCAGCAACCTCAAACTTTGGCAGAACCATTGTGGCATTCAGAAGACGTGCAACCGCAATTCCATCGCACAGCTGCAGAACAATTGCACCAGAGGCCAGAATAATTACAACCGAGGAGCTCGTAACATAGCCAATCGACAACACACACCACTGCACAACATTCTATACAACGCTACCTATTTCCTAAAGCTAAATCATATGATCCCATTATTGACTCCACGAGCCTATACTTGTCACTTGTGCATCCAGTACATGGCCAAATGATCCAAGTTTAACAGTACATACATAAGAAAAGGAAGTCTTACTCCATTACAAGGAGGATAAACCAAGTTTAACATACATCGCGCCGCAGCTGGTTGAGGCCGCCGTAGCAATCTATCCTGATGTAGCCATTCCTCGTCGACGGAGCTGCTGAAGGAGAGCGGGGATAGAAACCAATTATCACCACAACTCAAGCTAACCCTAAACCCTGACCGAAAACCACGTAGCACACAAGGCCTCACCGGGTATTGCCGTCTGCCACCACTCGCACGGCCGCCACTCCGCCAAACGCCGCTGCTCCCATATGAGCCGCGACCCCGACGGCGAATGCTCCCTGCGGGAAAAACCCAATGCGGGGGATCTGTAACTTCCAGGAAGAGTCCAGAAGAACCTGGTATGGCAGGTCGGGGCGGGGCGCGTACCTGGAGGCTGGTAGGGCGAAGAAGGATGGGGAGGAGCGCGGAGAGGCGAGGAGGAAGAAGAGGGCGGCGGCGAGGAAGAGGGCCGGGAGAAGGAGGCGTATGTGGTGGTGGGCCCACCACGACGCCGCGGTCGACCACATGACCGCCGCGCGACGCCGCTACCTACGAGAAGCACTGGATCTGATCGCCGGCGGCGTCACCGCGAGCACGGAAGTCCGTCAGAATGCGGGTCCCACTTGTAAATGAGGGACCACCTGTCATGGATGGTTATCTAGATCGAGAGGTGGCGTGTGGAAATGGAGTAGGGTGGTGGTCCAGTAGGAACAGCGTTAACTTCCTGAAAATAGAACGCGGGCCCGCTGCGTCAGCCCCACATGTCAGGGTCACGAAGTACATCATGAAGGTGGATAACGCGAAGGGCTTATCTGCAAAACGACACGCACATACCTTTTTTTCCGCCTGCGGCGAGATCTCCGACTGCCACAAAAGCGAAGGTCTCCTCCGCCCGAATCGAAGCCGTCGTCTCGAACTCCGTCCGGAGCCCACACCCACAACCTGACACCCACCCCACCCACACGCGAAGCTGGCGCGGGAGGCGGCCGACGCGAGCGCCCGCAAGCGCAAGGCGGCGGACGGTGGCGACACCGGCGCCGCGGCTCCGGCCCCCGAGGACGCGGCCATGGGCGACGCGCCCCCGCCGGCCCCCGCGCCGCTCGTCGAGGGGGGAGGAAGCGATGGGGCGGGGCCTGACCCTAACTCGCACCGGTTGAGCCCGGAGACCGTGTCGGTGGAGCTCTCCATGGGCGGGGACTACTACCACGCCTGCTGCGGCGACCCCGACCCCGACCCCAAGCCCGAGGGACCCAAGGTGCCGTACATCGGTAACAAGGTGAGGCATCTCCACTCCTCTCTCATTCCACAGTCGCTATAGGCTTGTCGTTTGTTCATGTGGTACAATTGTTGGCCGGGATCATCACACCTAGTGTTGCTACTCTGCTGCCCATTTTTGGCCGAGGGCTTTTGTTGATTCGATCCTATTGATCCAGCAGTATGCGAATGTTGGTTCTGGTTACTGTTGTACTGTAATTTAGTTTCGTTGGTCAATTGTCGTTTGAAATGGCTAAGGTTGGATACACGGGGAGCAATTCATGTTCTCTTATAGGATCAAGGGTTTATTATGGGCTGGCTGAGCCCTTTGTTTAATCTTCTGGTGTGCAGTACAATAGGTAAGAGACTGAACGAGTTTGTTCCAGCTTGTCAATGTAGGAATAGCCTATGAAAAGTTAGGGGCAACTCAGCACTGAATCTGGAGAACAAAATTTGTTTCTACTTTATTGTACTGAAATTTATCTCAGAAGTTGAGCTAGTCTATGCCAGGGTTTCTCTAATATGTGCTGTTATGCTTGAAGTTTGATGTTCAAAAATGACATGACAGAAAGCCATATGAGATGTTGTGGAGCGACATCCACACAGTTTTCATGTCAAATGAAATAACATACTGAGACTGATCTCTTATTCTCTTCATTTCGGTCAACTAGTTGGATATCTCAAGTGCATTTGGCGGTACTTGTGAATTCAAATGCTATTTAACGTACTGTTATGGTTATCTGTATATTTATGGTGTTGTTTGTATTAATCTGTAATTTTGTTCTGCTGCTTTTGTTTTGCCTTCCATATTAATTACTGTTGTATCTTATCAATTTGTTTATCTGACTGGCATCTTCTGAATCTTGCAGGAACCTCTCTCCGCCTTAGCAGCAGAGTTCCAGTCTGGCAGCCCCATTTTACAGGAGAAAATAAAGGTTGTTGTTTGTTTGCTTGTTCTGTTACATGATAACTGTATTATTTTTCTTCATCCAGTGTGCCATTTTTATGGTGCTTCAGTTTGTTCCATAAGTTTTCTTGCTTAACCTGCAGTTGCTTGGTGAACAATATGATGCTTTAAGACGGACACGAGGAGATGGAAACTGCTTTTATCGAAGCTTTATGTTCTCCTACCTGGTAGTATTTGTGCTGTTGGTTTTCACTCAAAGTATGTCTATTCATAATTTGATGATTGTTTGGTTTGCTGCTAGGAACATATCCTTGAGACACAAGATAGAGCTGAGGTTGAGCGCATCCTAAAAAACATTGAACAGTGCAAGAAGACACTTTCAGGTCTTGGATACATTGAATTCACTTTTGAAGACTTCTTCTCTGTAAGTCTATGCAATGTTTGCTTTTTGTATCTCTCCTTAGTTGCCCCATTCTGTATCACTTTTTGCTCCACTTCATCTGATCTTCCTCACTTGAATAGCTTTTAGATGTGCCCCTTCTGTCTATGTGCACTTGTTTGCAATTCCTTCTACGTGTCTCTGGGGAATTTGCTAGATGACTCATTGGTAATCAGGAACTTGTGTTTTTTCTCTGTAATGAAAAATAAAGTAAATGCCTGCCTGTAACCCCTGTGCACTATTAACTGTCACAACTGTTAATCTAAGTAAGCATACTGCATGCCTTTTCTTCAATCCTTTGATGAATGCATTGGTTTGTTGCTCTTTTTGAGTAAAGTCCGCTGAGATATATACAGTATTCTTAGTTGTTAATAACTAAATATTATACACTGTCTTTCTGAATGCCATGCATTGTGCCCCAGCCAGATGGTCTTTATTATGTTTTATGGTTTTGTTGGGAGCTCTGTTGGTATATGATATGCATTGGTTGAAAATGATGGGTAAGTAGAGATGCTCATATCGAAGAACTTGAGCCTTGCTGATTAATCTGTATATGAAAAATAGAATTATTGTTTTGTTAAATACTCCCTGAACTCATAATTTGCCTCCTTAGTCCTTGCTGAATATTTTTCTCCATTGTTATCCTCAGATGTTCATTGAGGAGCTGCAAAATGTTCTGCAGGGACATGAAACTTCTATTGGGTAAATATTCTATAGTTGTGTTTGTTATGAACAAAAGAAAATAAGTGTTGTTGGAAGAGGCATTTCTTAACTGTTCACATTGTATGGCATGGCCATTATCAGAGTTTTGCTTTTGTGGTGAATCTGTTTTGTTTTCTTGTATCCTTAGGCCTGAAGAACTTCTAGAAAGAACCAGGGATCAAACGACTTCTGATTATGGTTTGTACAACCAGATATTTATGATGTGTCTTTCTTGACTATGATAACACTATTTTCTTATTGTGTCTTCTTTAGTTGTCATGTTCTTTAGGTTTGTTACCTCTGGTGAAATTCAAAGGAGGGCTGAGTTCTTTGAACCATTTATTTCTGGCTTGACAAATTCGACCGTGGCTCAGGTTAGCTTCTTTGTTTTGTTCTTGTATGCAACACTGGGTTGTGGGAACATAGACATCGTACCAGTAGTCATGTATATACCCCTTGTCAACATGTAATGCACTGTCCTGTTTGTAGTGTAAGTCTATTTGATTGGGAGTTGTCGTTTTGCATTGCATGTGAATTGTGGAAATCAAGAGTGTTCTTGCAATAGTTTCACTCCATGTCCCAGCCTTAAATGCTGCTAAACAGGTTGACTGGTGAGATTATAGTATGGCATTTAGTATGGGTTTTTAACCATTCTTTAGGTATGGTGCCTTGGTTTGTGTCCGTAGGCAGTATTCCTACAGGAGTACAGGGCCAGTTTCCTTTGGAATTATTACACAAAGCTAACACTAGATATGATGTGAGTAGGACAGAATTAGCAGCTCTGTAAGCAGTGGATTATTCTTCGAGGGATAGGCCTCTGTGATTCAGAGGTATTTCGGAGGATTTATTCCTTATGAATATTTCATATAGAGCCTTTTGATTTGGAGGATTGGTAACCATAGGAATTTTTCCTATGGACTATTTTGCATCCAGTTCCAAAAGAACTTTCCCTTTGTTTATAAGACAACTATGGCAAACACCTAACCTTTCGAGAAAGTTCATGTTCTTATCCTGTGGTGCAGCCGAACAACTTCTATTTTGTGCCCTCATTTGAATTCCTGTAGAATTTAACTTCCCATAATGTATTATTCCTATGTTTTCCTATTCCTTGGATTTAGCCATGTTAGGACAAGAGATAATGTATTCACCTGTGTTTGTGTGGTGCTATCCTACATGCTTTAATTAAACTTCAGTTAAGTTGTCTGCTGTCCATAGATATGCAGTCGAGGGACTGACCCTGATTTGGAAATCACATTGCAGTTTTGCAAGTCTTCTGTGGAGCCAATGGGCGAGGAAAGCGACCATGTGCACATTATTGCTCTGTCAGATGCGTTAGGGGTGCCAATCCGCGTGATGTACCTAGACCGAAGCTCTTGTGACACAGGCAATCTAAGTGTGAACCACCATGATTTCATCCCTGCAGCCAATTCCTCTGAAGGTGATGCTGCAATGGGATTAAATCCGGCTGATGAGAAACCTTACATTACTCTGCTCTACCGGCCTGGTCACTATGATATTCTCTACCCAAAGTGATCTCTGGCTGATGAAACACCAAGGTTGATTTTTCCCATGAATTCAGGTTGAGAAAGTGTTGTCTAGAACTGTCTAGTTGTGTTGCTCCTGCATGCTGCCAAAGGCGGCCTTACAAGAGGGAACTTGTGTGTTCTTGGGGCGTAATCAGAGCATGCTTTACTTGTCACTGCCCTCAAATTCGAAGTTTTCCTTGTTGTAAGTGTACTCTAGCACAACGATTTAACATTGTGGTTAACTGTTGAGAAGACCCTCTGGATATCGTGACTAATCGTGGTTCTTACTTGTTTTTCCCTGAATTATTTACTCCTCTGCATCATAATGCTTCATCTCAGCAATCAGTTTCTTTTGTCCATAACCCATTGAATTGGGACATGCTCCAGGTTGATGCCTGTGTGCTGTCCATTATATCATTAGCATGTACTACCTCTCTGTTTCTAATTATAAAGACATTTTGGCAGTTTAAATTGAACTCCCAAAACGTCTTATATTTTGGAAGAGGGTGTATATCGGAAGGCAGGTCATCTTGCCCGTGAAATTGCTAGTTTTCATGTTTGTTTCTACACGATGGACATTTCTAGAATTGGTGATATCTCTGCCAGTACTACAGAATTAGCTTTCATGCCTTTCTTGCTCATGAATTATGTCCCTTGGGTTTTATGTTTCAGGCATTCCACTTTTATTCATGTTGCATGGGTTTTATGTTATCCATGGTCGTTTCTAGCTTTGACTCAAATGAGCGATGGCAGGACAGGTGAATGATGGAACTGGAATGGTTGCTCGGGGCGTGTCTTTTCCTTTTTATTATTAAATCTCATACTCCCTTCGATCCATATTGTTGTTCAAACGTCCTGATACATCCTTTTGAGTGACAAATAATATGGATCGGAGGGAGTATTAGCGTTTGCTTCCGGTATATATAAGCTTTGTTGCATGTTTTGGCCCAATCTGATCGGCACTGTTTACTATCGTTTCTTCCTACTCTCCGTCTGTACCAGGTAGCATTTTCTGCTCAAACTCTCCGGCGTATCCTAGCTACACATAGATAGCCTGCTTATATAATGAGGAGAACAAAAAGCGAAAGTACTGTAGTATTACTATAATCATGGGGGTACTATTCCTACACATAGACACCAGTACAAAAATGACTTTACGTGAGCCCCAATAGTCTCGGTTTGGAAACGGACCAGTACCAGTACTAATGTGATCATTAGTCCTGATTCCAACGGCTAGGGGGGCGGGCATCATTAGTCCCGGTTCGTGTTGAACCTCTAATACCGGTTCGTGACACGAACCGGGACTAAAGGGGTGGTGGCATGCTGGTGTCAGGCTGGGGTTCCACGAGCACATTTAGTCCCGGTTTGTGACACAAACCAGGACTAGAGATGCACCTTTAGTCCTGGTTGGTAAAGAGATCACTATATATATAGTGCTTCGTCCAGCTCGAGCCGAAGCTCTCTGTTTTTTCCCTCCTCTCTGTTTTCTTCCCCTCATGCTAGCTCGAGTTCACCTTCATTTTTATCAAGATTTGAAGGCACCCCATCCATCCAAGTGTTCACAAAGGTTAGCAACTTTGTCCTTTCATCTCTCATTGCTAGATTAGCTCTTGCAATGCTCTACAAGTATAGTGATTTGTGGGTTTTAGTTTGGGAGTAATTATATGTGGTAGTTTATTTAATTTATATGCAATTTGAGCTCAAATTAACTTCTTAGTTTGCATACGTAGGTGTGTTTTGCTTAGTGTCTTCCCGTCCCCGACCTAACCACCGTCGATCGCCCGCACCGTCCCGTCGCCGGCACCACCTTGGTGAGCCTCTTGTTCTTATCTTTTTTATAAAAAGAAAATTATGTTTGTGTGATTTAGATTGTTACTTGTATAAATTTCTTACCCGTACGTTGTTTGTTATGCATAGTGGCATGGTTTTGATATCCGTCCCCGTCGGCCCCCGTCCGGTTTATGATTCGAATGTGGTATATTCTCTTTTATAACTATTTGTTGCATTTCGTGTTTATGACAATTATGCCCATCAAGTTGACATAGATATTTTTATCTAGGAGGTATGTGAACCGGAAATTGCAACCGACCCTCTTGTCGAGAAGTTAAATTTAGTTGAAAAAGAAAACGAGTATTTGAAAGAAAAATTGAAAATAATTGAAGAAGAGAAGATGAAACTGGAGTTGTATGTTGACGATGTCGTCGATGATCACAAGATCAAGATGGATGCAATGCGCTTGAAGATTAGAAATATTAGAAAATATGTCGTTGATAGTGAGACTTGGTATCATTATGCTGTTGGATCAATTGTTACCTTAGTTGTGATCTTGATCGCATTTGTTGTTGCATTTAAATGATTTAGCTAGAGAGTTTGTATGTTGTTTTTATGAGAATAAGTGTGTATGAACTTGTATTAATTTGGTGTTTTCGGTGTTGTGTAATGAAGATGAGCCGGCAATGAATGTACGATGACCGATGCTCTCCCCAGTTCATTAATGGCGTGCATACTTTTCTGCTTGCCGAACAAGCGGCCGGATGATTTTATGTATTGTCCATGTGTTGTCTGTAAGAATGATCAAAATTACTCTAACTCAAGAACCATTCAGGTCCACCTGTTTACTCCCGGTTTCATGTCCGGCTATAACTGTTGGACCAAGCACGGAGAAAGAGGGGTTCTAATGGAAGAGAATGAAGAAGAAGAGGATGATGACAGCTATACTGGCCATGGGTTCCCTGAATACGATGGTACTACAATGGGGGAAGAAGCTGATCCGGCAATGCGGGAAGAAGCTGAAGAAGAGGCATCAGATGAGCCCGCTGATGATCTTGGTCGGGCCATTGCCGATGCAAAGAGAAACTGCGCAAGTGAAAAGGAGAAGCTGAAGTTGCAACGCATGTTAGAGGATTGCAAGAAATTGTTGTACCCAAATTGCGAAGATGACAAGAAAAAGCTGGGCACCACACTGGAATTGCTGCAATGGAAGGCAGAGAATGATGTATCTGACAAGGGATTTGAAAAGTTGCTGATAATGTTAAATAAGATGCTTCCAAAGCACAACGAATTGCCCGACAGTACGTACAAAGCAAAGAAGGTTGTCTGCCCTCTAGGATTAGAGGTGCAGAAGATACATGCATGCCCTAATGACTGCATCCTCTACCGCGGTGAGTACGAGGATTTGAATGCATGCCCGGTATGCGGTGCATTGCGCTATAAGATCAGCCGCGATGACCCTGGTGATGTTGAGGGCGAGTGCCCCAGGAAGAAGATTCCTGCCAAGGTGATGTGGTATGCTCCTATAATACCACGGTTGAAACGTTTGTTCCAAAACAAAGAGCATGCCAAGTTGATGCGATGGCACAAAGAAGACCATAAGAAAGACGGGAAGTTGAGAGTACCCGCTGACGGGTCGCAGTGGAGAAAAATCGAGAGAAAGTGGGAGGACTTTGCAGATGACGCAAGAAACGTATGGTTTGGTTTAAGTGCAGATGGCATTAATCCTTTTGGGGAGCAGAGCAGCAATCATAGCACATGGCATGTGACTCTATGTATATATAACCTTCCTCCTTGGTTTTGCATGAAGCGGAAGTTCATTATGATGCCAGTGCTCATCCAAGGCCCTAAGCAACCCGGCAACGACATTGATGTGTACCTAAGGCCATTAGTTGAAGAACTCTTACAGCTGTGGAATGAAAAAGGTGTACATGCGTGGGATGAGCACAAACAGGAGGAACTTGACCTACATGTGTTGCTGTTTGTAACCATCAATGATTGGCCTGCTCTCAGTAACCTTTCAGGACAAACAAACAAGGGATACCACGCATGCACGCACTGTTTAGATGATACCGATAGTATATATTTGGATAAATGTAAGAAGAATGTGTACCTGGGACATCGTCGATTTCTTCCGAGCAGGCATACCTTAAGAAAGAAAGGCAAGCATTTCAAAGGTGAGGCAGATCACCGGAAGAAGCCTCGCCACCGTACTGGTCATGATATACTTGATATGGTCAAGGATTTAAAAGTAATCTTTGGAAAGGGTCCTGGCGGACAATCTGTTCCGAATGACGCTGACGGACGCGCACCCATGTGGAAGAAGAAATCTATATTTTGGAACCTACCCTATTGGAAAGACCTAGAGGTCCGCTCTGCAATCGACGTGATGCACGTGACGAAGAATCTTTGCGTGAACCTGCTAGGCTTCTTGGGCGTGTATGTGAAGACAAAAGATACACCGGAGGCATGGGAGGACCAGCAACGTATGCACGGAAAAGACGACATGCATCCAAAGCAGTATCAGGGTCATGCCAGCTACGCTCTTAGCAAAGAAGAGAAGGAAATCTTATTTGAATGCCTGCTCAGTATGAAGGTCCCGTCTGGCTTCTCGTCGAATATAAAGGGAATAATAAATATGGCAGAGAAAAAGTTCCAGAACCTAAAGTCTCATGACTGCCACGTGATTATGACGCAACTGCTTCCGGTTGCATTGAGGGGGCTTCTACCGGAAAACATTCGATTAGCCATTGTGAAGCTATGTGCATTCCTCAATGCAATCTCTCAGAAGGTAATCGATCCAGAAATCATACCAAGGTTAGAGAATGATTTGGTGCAATGTCTTGTCAGTTTCGAGTTGGTGTTCCCGCCATCCTTCTTCAATATCATGATGCACGTCCTAGTTCACCTAGTCGAAGAGATTGCCATTCTGGATCCTGTATTTTTACACAATATGTTCTCCTTTAAGAGGTTCATGGGAGTCTTAAAGAAATATGTTCATAACCGTGCTAGGCCAGAAGGAAGCATCTCCAAGGGCCATGAAACAGAAGAGGTCATTGAGTTTTGTGTTGACTTTATTCCTGACCTTAAGCCGATTGGTGTTCCTGAATCGCGGCATGAGGGTAGACTGGGTGGAAAAGGCACGCTAGGAAGGGACCAAGTAATATGTATGGACGGGCATTCTTGGGCGCAAGCACACTACACAGTTTTACAAAATTCCGCCTTGGTGGCTCCGTATATCGAGGAACACAAGAATATTCTACGCTCCAAACACCCGGAGTAGTTTGACGACTGGATTACACGTGAACAAACGGGGACTTTCGCCGGTTGGTTGCAGACACGTCTCATGCATGACGACACTGTTGCAGATGAGTTGTACTTGCTGTCCAAGTTACCATCTTCGAATATATTGACTTTCAAAGGGTACGAGATAAATGGGAATACATTTTACACGATCGCCCAAGATAAAAAGAGCACCAACCAAAACAGTGGTGTCCGCTTTGATGCAGCAAACACCAATAGACCAAAGGACACATATTATGGTTACATAGAGGAGATATGGGAACTTGACTATGGACGTGGTTTGAAGGTCCCTTTGTTTCGGTGCAAATGGGTCAATCTGACAGGAGACGGGGTAAAGGAAGACCCGCAGTACGGAATGACAACAGTGGATCTCAACAATCTTGGGTACGCAGACAAACCATTCGTCCTAACCAATGATGTGGCACAGGTTTTCTATGTGAAGGACATGTCTACCAAGCCGAGAAAAAAAAAGATAAGGAAGCTAATACATCATACGATGAGCCAAAGGGCCACATAGTTCTTTAAGGGAAAAGAAACATCGTGGGAGTGGAGGACAAGACAGACATGTCAGAAGATTATGAAAAGTTTCATGAAATTGCCCCCTTCACAGTGAATATTGACCCGAGCATCCCGTTAAATGATGAAGATTGTCCATGGTTACGGCGCAAAGGGACACATGCGAAGAAAAAGTTTTATACCCAAAGATCCCACTCTGGGATGTGACCGGCTTCACCGTCATCACTTTCTTCTCTAGTGAGTTTCCAGACTTATATATCTGGAAAGTCCCACTTCGGACAAACCAGAGGGAATCTTTGTAATAGTTAGGGTACTTATGTATTTTGGCATTTGAAACGCGAAGAAATATTATGTATAAAATGACCCTGAAATTGAAAAGCACTACAAATGAACTCTGAAAAGGTTGAAAGTTGGCATGGTATCATCATTTCACCCACATAGCATGTGCTAAAAAGTTGAGAGGGTTACGGCAAAAACTGGATGCACTTCGTGTACAAAATGGACAATCTCTTTCGAAGTATCAGGGTTTCGGACGAAAACTCATCTGTTACAAAGGCATTTCATTTTTTTAAACTTATTTCAACTCCAGACGTGAAATTGGCATGGTATCATCATTTCACCCACATAGCATGTGCTAAAAAGTTGAGAGGGTTACGGCAAAACTGGATGCACTTCGTGTACAAAATGGACAATCTCTTTCGAAGTATCAGGGTTTCGGACGAAAACTCATTGTTACAAAGGCATTTCATTTTTTTAAACTTATTTCAACTCCAGACATTTGTGCGTTCAGTATGCACCATTCAAAGTCACGTCATCATTTTCAACCCTTTCTGACTTCATTTGCTATTTTTCATGCATTTACTGTTTTTTTGAGCTAAATGAGGGAGCAGAGCAGCAATCATAGCACATGGCATGTGACTCTATGTATATATAACCTTCCTCCTTGGTTTTGCATGAAGCGGAAGTTCATTATGATGCCAGTGCTCATCCAAGGCCCTAAGCAACCCGGCAACGACATTGATGTGTACCTAAGGCCATTAGTTGAAGAACTCTTACAGCTGTGGAATGAAAAAGGTGTACATGCGTGGGATGAGCACAAACAGGAGGAACTTGACCTACATGTGTTGCTGTTTGTAACCATCAATGATTGGCCTGCTCTCAGTAACCTTTCAGGACAAACAAACAAGGGATACCACGCATGCACGCACTGTTTAGATGATACCGATAGTATATATTTGGATAAATGTAAGAAGAATGTGTACCTGGGACATCGTCGATTTCTTCCGAGCAGGCATACCTTAAGAAAGAAAGGCAAGCATTTCAAAGGTGAGGCAGATCACCGGAAGAAGCCTCGCCACCGTACTGGTCATGATATACTTGATATGGTCAAGGATTTAAAAGTAATCTTTGGAAAGGGTCCTGGCGGACAATCTGTTCCGAATGACGCTGACGGACGCGCACCCATGTGGAAGAAGAAATCTATATTTTGGAACCTACCCTATTGGAAAGACCTAGAGGTCCGCTCTGCAATCGACGTGATGCACGTGACGAAGAATCTTTGCGTGAACCTGCTAGGCTTCTTGGGCGTGTATGTGAAGACAAAAGATACACCGGAGGCATGGGAGGACCAGCAACGTATGCACGGAAAAGACGACATGCATCCAAAGCAGTATCAGGGTCATGCCAGCTACGCTCTTAGCAAAGAAGAGAAGGAAATCTTATTTGAATGCCTGCTCAGTATGAAGGTCCCGTCTGGCTTCTCGTCGAATATAAAGGGAATAATAAATATGGCAGAGAAAAAGTTCCAGAACCTAAAGTCTCATGACTGCCACGTGATTATGACGCAACTGCTTCCGGTTGCATTGAGGGGGCTTCTACCGGAAAACATTCGATTAGCCATTGTGAAGCTATGTGCATTCCTCAATGCAATCTCTCAGAAGGTAATCGATCCAGAAATCATACCAAGGTTAGAGAATGATTTGGTGCAATGTCTTGTCAGTTTCGAGTTGGTGTTCCCGCCATCCTTCTTCAATATCATGATGCACGTCCTAGTTCACCTAGTCGAAGAGATTGCCATTCTGGATCCTGTATTTTTACACAATATGTTCTCCTTTAAGAGGTTCATGGGAGTCTTAAAGAAATATGTTCATAACCGTGCTAGGCCAGAAGGAAGCATCTCCAAGGGCCATGAAACAGAAGAGGTCATTGAGTTTTGTGTTGACTTTATTCCTGACCTTAAGCCGATTGGTGTTCCTGAATCGCGGCATGAGGGTAGACTGGGTGGAAAAGGCACGCTAGGAAGGGACCAAGTAATATGTATGGACGGGCATTCTTGGGCGCAAGCACACTACACAGTTTTACAAAATTCCGCCTTGGTGGCTCCGTATATCGAGGAACACAAGAATATTCTACGCTCCAAACACCCGGAGTAGTTTGACGACTGGATTACACGTGAACAAACGGGGACTTTCGCCGGTTGGTTGCAGACACGTCTCATGCATGACGACACTGTTGCAGATGAGTTGTACTTGCTGTCCAAGTTACCATCTTCGAATATATTGACTTTCAAAGGGTACGAGATAAATGGGAATACATTTTACACGATCGCCCAAGATAAAAAGAGCACCAACCAAAACAGTGGTGTCCGCTTTGATGCAGCAAACACCAATAGACCAAAGGACACATATTATGGTTACATAGAGGAGATATGGGAACTTGACTATGGACGTGGTTTGAAGGTCCCTTTGTTTCGGTGCAAATGGGTCAATCTGACAGGAGACGGGGTAAAGGAAGACCCGCAGTACGGAATGACAACAGTGGATCTCAACAATCTTGGGTACGCAGACAAACCATTCGTCCTAACCAATGATGTGGCACAGGTTTTCTATGTGAAGGACATGTCTACCAAGCCGAGAAAAAAAAAGATAAGGAAGCTAATACATCATACGATGAGCCAAAGGGCCACATAGTTCTTTAAGGGAAAAGAAACATCGTGGGAGTGGAGGACAAGACAGACATGTCAGAAGATTATGAAAAGTTTCATGAAATTGCCCCCTTCACAGTGAATATTGACCCGAGCATCCCGTTAAATGATGAAGATTGTCCATGGTTACGGCGCAAAGGGACACATGCGAAGAAAAAGTTTTATACCCAAAGATCCCACTCTGGGATGTGACCGGCTTCACCGTCATCACTTTCTTCTCTAGTGAGTTTCCAGACTTATATATCTGGAAAGTCCCACTTCGGACAAACCAGAGGGAATCTTTGTAATAGTTAGGGTACTTATGTATTTTGGCATTTGAAACGCGAAGAAATATTATGTATAAAATGACCCTGAAATTGAAAAGCACTACAAATGAACTCTGAAAAGGTTGAAAGTTGGCATGGTATCATCATTTCACCCACATAGCATGTGCTAAAAAGTTGAGAGGGTTACGGCAAAAACTGGATGCACTTCGTGTATAAAATGGACAATCTCTTTCGAAGTATCAGGGTTTTGGACAAAAATTCATCTGTTACAAAGGCATTTCATTTTTTAAAACTTATTTCAACTCCAGACTTTTTGTGCGTTCAGTTTGCACCATTCAAAGCCACGTCATTAATTTTCAACCCTTTCTGACTTCATTTGTTGTTTTTCATGCATTTACTAATTTTTTGAGCTAAATGACCCTGAAATTGAAAAGCACTACAAATGAACTCTGAAAAGGTTGAAAGTTGGCATGGTATCATCATTTCGCCCACATAGCATGTGCTAAAAAGTTGAGAGGGTTACGGCAAAAACTGGATGCACTTCGTGTACAAAATGGACAATCTCTTTCGAAGTATCAGGGTTTCGGACGAAAACTCATCTGTTACAAAGGCATTTCATTTTTTTTAACTTCTTTTAACTCCAGACTTTTTGTGCGTTTAGTAAGCACCATTCAAAGCCACGTCATCAATTTTAACCTTTGTGACTTCATTTCTATTTTTCATGCATTTACTGATTTTTTTGAGCTAAATGACCTGAATGAAAAGCACTACAAATGAACTCTGAAAAGGTTGAAAGTTGGCATGGGATCATCATTTCACCCACATAGCAGTGCTAAAAAGTTAAGAGGGGTTACGGCAAAAAGTGGATGCACTTCGTGTACAAAATGGACAATCTCTTTCGAAGTATCAGGGTTTCGGACAAAAAACTCATTGTTACAAAGGCATTTTTTTAATAATCTAAGAATTAGCAATAAATTAAATATAATGATAAAACACACTAATATTAACAACAAACAAAAGAATCACTGAAAAATCTTATTTAAAGTAAAGTTATTCACAAAACTAGTGATTCACACAAATTTCAAATAATTCAAATTTGAAAACTACTGGCACTAACAGAAAGTTTATAATTTTATTTACCTAAAGCAAAAAGATTCACTCAGAAACTCTAAATAAAGCAAAAAAACAACTCAGAAACAAAAGAAAATAAATAAAGCAGAAAACAAAAAAAAATAAAAAAATAAATTAAAAAAAGCCGCCTACTGGGCCGCCACGGCCTGCATACGACTAGAAACCCAACCTCTAGTTGGGCCAGGATGCAGGCCCGCAAGGCCCAGTAGGCCCAACAGGGCAGCACAAGTTCAATAGGCCCACAAAGGCCTGCTTAGAGAGGAGCTTGAGGGTGATGCCGTGGCGGGGCTTATAAGCTGGTGCGGGCGCCTCTCGCCAAGCGAGGTGGACTAAACTTGCCCTGCACCGCGCCTGCGCGAGCACCAGCCTTTAGTCGCGGTTGGTGGCTCCAACCGCGACTAAAGGCCCCCCTTTAGTCGCGGTTGGAGCACCAACCGGGACTAAAGGCCTGGCTTCCCGCCCGTTGGCCTGGCCAAAATTCACCTTTAGTCCCGGTTGGTGGCGCCAACCGGGACTAAAGGTGCCTCGTATATAAGAAACACTTACGAATTTTCCCCTCCGCCCTCTCCATTCCCATCGACGCCGAACCAGGACGCCATCAGGGCTGCCGCCGCCGTCTCGCCTCTCCCCCGACGCCGTCTGCCCTTTCCCCGACGCGGAGCTCGTAGCCAACCCCGACGCCGGCGCCTCCTCCCGATCCCCGACGCCGGACGCGCCCTCCTCCCCGAGCCCCGACGCCGCCCGCGCCCTTCTCCCGAGCTCCTCGCCGCGCCTCTGCCCCGACGCCGTCGCCCGCCCCCGACGCGCTGCCCCACGCCGCCGCGCCCGCAGGCCTCGACCTCGCCCGCTGTGAACTCGCGCCCCCCCTCCGGTGATTTTTTTCACTAGTTTTTTTATACAATGTATATGTTTTGATGTTCTATTAGATGTTTAGATTATTATTAATTAGTATACAATTATGTATCAAAATTTAGATGTTTTAGATGATTATTTTTTCACTATATGTATGTATGTTTTATTTTTTTTTTCACTAGTTTTTTATACAATGTATGTAATATATATGTGGTGTGTGTGTGTATTGTAGATGGACGGTGGAATTTGCATAGATTTTCTTTTTTAGTTTTTATACTTATAGAAAAAAGTTGCATAGAAAAAAGTTGACCATGTATTAATAATATTTTAATGTTAATATATCTTAGTTTTATTTGCAAAAGTTTGTCATGTATTTGCAAAATCAAGTGAAAGAAATTACAAAAATCACAATCAAGCATTTAAAAAATATTAAATTTGCATAGAATTTGTTCTCGACGTCTACGATGCCCGGCCTGCATCCTCGTCGTCGACTCGTTCGCGACGACGTCCTGCTTCAGAGGCGCCATGTCCGGGACTGGGCTCCGCCGGGCTGGCACTGGGAGGTGCTACCTTCCGGGACGCGCAGCTTGGTGAGGAATCGGGCTCCCGTCGTGACCCGGAGCTTCTTGGTGGCGGTCGCGTGGGCCACTTTCGGTGCGGAGGCAGCCGGCCCCTGCGGAGGTGGTACGTCGCCGTGTCAGGGAGGAGGACGAGCATGTCCGTCGCTACATGGTTGCGTTGGACATCAGGTTCTCCAATACCTGGCAGGTTCTTCAGGGATCTCACCCGAGCTATGATCCTGTGATGGTTCCTTCTCTTTGGGTGTCCACCACCCGCGCCTCAGGAACCGCGAGTGAACTAGATTATTCGATAATATTCGATATGTATTAGTAGTGATGATTCGAGACGATGTATTCGAGATTATATTATTCAATAATATTCGAGACGATGTATTCGAGATTATATCGATGATGCATATATCTGGATTATTCGAGATGTATATATTAGTGATATTATTTGAGATGCATATATCTACTATGATTCAATTTTCCTTATTGATTGCATGCATTCTAATTTGAATACTAAATTGTTTTATATTTCTTCTGGATTAGACAATACTGGCAGAGAAGGAGAAGAGACTCTGTTCGACATCATACGCTCCCCGAGCCCAGATGAGAATGAACCTGAAGATGACGGCTCACAACATCTGAACAATTCCGGTGAGGGTAGAATTTGATAAAGACGAATGAATAGATGAAGGCCACAACAATGATGACGAAGGAAATGTTCTTCAAATAACAAAGACCGGCGAGGTATATTTATTATATAAGCCATCCGGTGATCATTACATGTATTAATTGATTTGTATATAATATATATATATTAACGAATCGATTTTCTCTTTTTAGCCCTCCGGATCGAGCAAATCTTCTACAAGCAGTAGGGCAGTTCGAGGCCCGGCCAAAAGGTTGCAGGCTGGCGTAAAGTACAACATCGATGCCATCAAACCAAATGGCAAACCGCTTGAACCTAAGAAGAATGCGAACAAGTTCACTTGTCAATGCGAAGTTATTGTCAGGGACCAAATCCCGATCTTCGTTCAAGAATGGAAAAAGCCAGCAAAGGGAGATCCAAGAGTTACTTTGTCTTCGAAAGAGCAAAAGATCTGCTTTGGGAATCGTCAGTCACATTTCACCCTACGAGATCATTTGACAGATGCAGATCTGTAGAAAGTCAAGAAGAGTGCTCTTAAGAAGATGGCGATAGCATTCAACAACCACAGAAAAATATATGGGCCGGGTACGTCAAAGCTGGAAAGCAGACTCCAGAATTCAAGGGAACACTGGAGAAGGCAAGAGATCACTGGGATGCTTTCGTGAAGTGCAAGGAATCGGAAACAGCTCAGGAACGGTCGAGAATAAACAAGATTAATGCTGCAAAAAAGAAGTGCACCATATTCTGGGCCAAGTGGCTACCAGGTAGCCCGGCCTAAGTGGGATATCACTGAGCAAGAGATGATTGCTGCAGGGGTCACTCCAGTACATTGAGCTGGCCCGACAGGTGCAGGACTTGGTTTTATGCGCATGGGGGGAAGTTGGGCCCAAAGACAGGGTGGTTTGGAGCGGGCAAGTCTTAAAGAAGCCTCCGACGGTTTACTTGTTGCAATAGAGAGGCTGAACGGGGGCGTTCACGCCCAACAAGAGAGAACGACGAGCTTACGCGCGCCTGAAGAATCCTGAACACCCGGGAAGAAAACGAGGCAAAGGCGTTGTTCCATGGTTTGAGGGGTTTGCGGATTGAAACGCCGACTACAGAAGCCGTGCGAGAAATAAGAAGCAGAGGAGGAGCAGAAGAGGAAGCTGGAGGAGGAGCAGAGGAAGGAGGAAGCAGTCCGCCTTCAAGGCCTAGAATCAAAGCACGCGGGGTTGGAAGCGCTTTCAGGCGGCAGCAGGGCAGATCGACTCACTTAGCCAAGAAAGGGGTCTCAGCAGCGGCAGCAGCTAGCGGATCCAGCATTGGATAGCACCGTCCCATCTTGCCGAGAAGCAGCGTGGGTTCCACCCCGGCCGATGATGCACTGCTGGCTAGCTACCCCGTGGATGATATCCAACGTGCGACACCTTGTGAGCTACACATTAAGGTGAAGAACATATCAATGAAGGTGGCGGACGTCTATGCTTTAACAAATCCCCCTGAAGCAACCTTCCATGGCAATCCGATTCCAGCTGGCTATGCTCGTGTCGGGGGTGGATGCAGTGATGTCGGGAATAACGATACAACTTGACATTCATGGAGGTGACGAGGAGAGCACACTGCGAGAGGCCATACATCGTATCATTCTATGGAGAAAGGATTGCATCGTCTTTCAAGGCCACCGACTCCTCCTCCAAGTCCGCCGCGTCAGCCGACTCCTGCTCCTCCAAGTCCGGCACCGCGTCAGCCGACCCTGCTCCTCCAAGTCGGCACCGCGTCAACCGACTCCTCCTCCTCCAAGTCCGGCACCGCGTCAGCCGACTCCTCCTCCTCCAAGTCCGGCACCGCGTCAGCCAACTCCTCCTCCTCCAGTCCGGCAACCGCGTCAGCCGACTCCGCCGCCTCAGCAACCGCGGAAGAGGGCGCCACAGCTACGGCGGCTAGCCGTACAACAGGCAAGAAATTCAGAATGTGTGCAAGCCTCAAGGCTCTTCCAAAGTTGCCTTACGAGTTGTCTGAGGAGGAAACCAACGTCGTAGTGGATGCCGAAGTTCAGGCCCATTTTGCAAAGAAACCGCCCCCCGCCAAAGGAGATATACCTGAGGAAGTGATACAACACTTTATTGATAATGCTCAACCGCGCTGTGAAGAGACCGACCTCAGACTATGAGCGCTCATTAGGAAGTTATATAATGCACAAAAACAGAAGGAGTCGAGCTCGAGCTCGAGCCAAGTAGTTGGCAAAAAAAGCGGAAAACTGTTTCCCAGCTGGGAGAACAGGCAGTGCAATTGATCCCCCCGCTCATTGTACAACCACATGTGAGTACCGCCGATTAGCTGGTAATAACCGACGATCATAGAAGGCAGGCTGAAGAGGCCGGTTGTCACCGTTGAACAACTCCTAGGGATCGAGGAACTCCCCGGGTTACAGAGGAGGATTTATCATGGAAATATGTCCCCGGCCAACCTCTGGTCAAGCCTGAGAGATCCTGCTTCTATCAACGAGAATGCGCACATTGCATGAGGTACCTGAGAGAAGTAAACAACGGGCGAGAGTCCCTCATGGTGAAAGTCAAGAAAGAGCATTCTTCATGCAAAAGATTTTGGGTTGAGTTTGAAGAAATGTTTCAGATTAATCAAGACGCACTCGACAAATCTATCGTCAGTTGCTATGTCTGTAAGTGATTCTTTTCTGTAATTTAAGTCTCTAGCTAGTTGTGCTCGTTCATTACCTGTAATTATCCTTACTATATTCTTTTCTGTGGTATTATGCATAAGAAGATGTATGAAATAAAAAGAGAAGGACGCTATGGCATTGGGTTCATTGACCAAATACCATTAATGAAAAGACATGGTTACTTGAGGCGTATAGAAAAGACACAAGAGAGAAGCTTGCTAGAGTTTTGAAGCGACTAAATACCAACAGAAATACTACTTACTTACAAACTTCAGGTGAGTGTTACTTTCTTGTACTACAAATTCTTTTTTGCTTACTAAATGTTAATAAGTGTAGTTGATGAGTTATGCACATGCCCGCTTAATATACAAACGTGTGCGCATGCAGTTCCACGGATCCTGCTAATCATTGAAGTTGACGAGGGAAAAGTTCAATTATTGGACTCACTACTTAAAGACACTAATGAATACGCAATCGTGAGGGGGATGATCGACAGGTAATTTCAATCATTATCGCACTATGTCGGCCTCTTTAGTTCATTCCTGATATCAACTAATTAATAACTCCTTTATTCATTTTCTTTTGCCGGCGGGCAGGGCTTGGCAAAAGTTCATCAAACAGGTTAAAGGCGAATGGAAACAACAGCTGAAATGGGTGCGACCCAAGGTAATTAAGTAGTACTAGCTATGTCTGCGCATCTCTTTAATTCTAGTTTCAATACCATTATCATGCTTGATAATTATTATCTGATTGAATTCTATTCTCGTAAAGTTCATGAGCCAGGCGCCGGGAATAATTTATGTGCGTACTACGTTTGCGAGAACATTCGCATTATGACGTCCGAAAGGAACACAACTTCAAGACAACTTTGGGTACGCAAACACAATTCAAAGTTCTTTTTATCAATGATCTAATATATATACACACAACTAATATATTCATATTGATCTCCTTCTTTAATAAAGATGTCGGAGATGCGGGTAAGCTCCTACCAACAGACCGCGTACGAGCAATTCAGAGAAAATTGCGGGATTTTTGCTTGACCAGGTATAGATCCCAAAGGAGAATACCATTACACCTAAACCTGAATGTAATGATCTGCAAATTGTAGGAGAAATTGTATATACCAAATTGTATGATATATATATATATATATATATGTGTGTGTGTGGGGTGTGTGTGTGTGTGTGTGTGTGTGGTTGTGTGTGTGTGTGTGCGTGGTCATACGAGAAATTCTATGATATATGATTGGTGTACGAAAAATTCTATTATATAGCGTGTACAATATGTGATAGCAGGGCACTTGACGTACGACTACAATAGCGTAAAATATGTTTGAAATGAAAAAATTAATAAAAAACACAAAACGAAAAGGAAAAATAAATCATAATCATAAATCATAAAACTCTAAACCCTAAACTCTAGTCCGGTTGGTGTCATCAACCGGGAACTAAGGTCCCCCAGCCCTCGGAGTTGGCTCGTTTCACGTGATAGGCCTTTGGTCCCGCGGCCGTGACGACTAGGACTAGGGGGGAGGCTTTAGTCCCTATCTTAGTCCTGTCTGGTTTCCCTTACAAACCGAGGCTAAAGACCGATTCTGCACTAGTGAGATAACCTAGACATGAAAAGTGACACAAAGTTACGTGCGAGCCCAAAGCCCCTTGGTGGTGAAGAAGGAAAAGAGCAGAGCGGGAAATGACTGTTTTTTGCATTTCGTTGTGGTGACCTTTGATCTGTGAGCCAATCAATCAATCAATCCAAGGCATGAATGATGCGGTTGCAGAGGAGAAAGGTTGACAAGCCAGCAGCGTTGACTCCCTACAGCTGCACCTGTACGTATGCAAGTGTGTTCTACAGGAGGCTGTGTACCTACTGAAAGCCATCGTGCTTTGTTTTTCCTTACTTGCAGAGTCGTCTGCGTTTGAGAAACATTGATTGCAAAGTTTAATATCTTACGGAGATCATGTTAGTAGTGATAGTGACACGAACGGGATGCCACTCGCTTTCTCAGTTCCTGCACACCACACCAGGGGATCAAAATAAACCATCTAGCTCCTCCCTCATTTGCTGGCTCCATCTTTTTGTTCCCAACAGCAGGGGGTTGTTGTCGGACTCGTGACAAATCTGGTCATATGTTTCGTTAGAAACAAGAATGGCCTTAACCTCATGGATGAGACCTCTTTCATGCCAAAGGATCGGTCCTAATCCTCCGGAAAATACGATGTACGTACTCTCATAATCCAAATGAATGTTGCAGCATATCAGGAATGGGTCGGGACTCGGTAGTACCAAGTGATGCAGTATTGCTGTCATCTGGTACTAGTACGAGCAGCTGTCAGTTACTGGTAGCATCATCAAGCATATCCGTCTGTCATGCACGGCGGGCCTAGGAATCTTTGAACGGGCCACCCGGACCCACGCGGCGGCACCAAAAGAAAGCCGAAACGCATGGGGGATGTTCTCGCCTGTCAATTTTTTTTTCCGCATGTCAGATCGCCCCGCAAATGTTTCGGACCGAAAGGATCCGGACATTTTTGATCCTTGCTATCCAATGACGCGAACAAATTTGTCTTAACTGGTCTGAACGTTCGAAATCTCGCGAACTGACATCAAACTAGGGAAGATTTGCAGACTTCGTAAAAAATCGCAAGATGATATGCCGGCTCAGTCTCTCGAAGGTGCTCATAGAAGTAGGATGTGCGTGTGTGTGTTCATAGGGGTGAGTGTATGCGCGTGTATATGAGTGTTTGCGTTTGTACTGTGTTAAAAAAAGTGCGGACGTCCGTCACGTTAGACTCCGACAACATGGACCCACCCAAAACTCCTTCTCCGCTCTAGAACCCACCGCCCTGCATTCATACCGGTCAGGGCGAACATGACTGGGCGACCGCTTACCCACATTCATGTCGGCTGATCGACATGGCATTCACACCGGCGCGACGACTGAGAAGCCTACTCCTAAAGCTGCCCGCATTGAAGAAGGGCCAGTCCGCTTGCCCCGACTATTTAAGTCGATCGACCGGGACGCAAGCCCTACACCACCAAGCCACCACCTGTCCTCTCCCCAAACCCGCAAACCTCCACCACTAGCAGCCACGATGGGCAGTCCAACGCTTCCAAGTGGTTCGGTGTGCTCCTCCAGATCCAGGGAGCTCCAGATCCCGGCGTCGTTGCCCAAGTCTAAGGGATCCTCGCGTCCACGGCTTCCTTGAACATCAAGACTGAGCTGTCTCCTCAGATGACGAAGAGCAGAAGTCGCTCCTCCTCACCGAGGCTACTGAAATGAGCGAGATGGACCTAGAGGGGGTCAATATATACAATTACAATTTTTTGTTACTTATTAGCAAATTAAGCCGATGCAGATATAAATGTGAGTCTAACAATCGTTAATGGTGAGTCAAGTTCTAGCAAAGATGTGACAACAAATATGGTGAGGAACAAGCAATATGATAGAGCAAGTGCAAGGTCAGATGACCGAAGTGAACCACAAGTAATGAGTTAGGCTTAGAGATAACCGAAACTCGCAGAAGGGATGACCTAATCTTCACTTCCTTGGAGGGAACCAGTCACCGTTTGAGGAGTGGATGTTACCATGAGGACCATTAACACCACAAGGCTCACCCTATTCTCCATGGGATATCACAACGGATGTGATTCCCAACAATAGTGGTAGACCTTGAGACAACCAACAAAACACTCACAAACTTTCGAGGTAAATCACAAAATTAATTTATCACCGAAGAACTGTTATCGCCTAGGAGTCCCAACCTCCAGAGTAACAATACAAGAGCCAAGGATCAAAATCAAGCTCAAACACAAAAGTGATTGGTCAAAGTGTGGGAATGAGGATCTTCCTATGAAGTGCCTTTACTCCGAATCTCGCCAAGAATCAAAGGTTTAGGGTGTGGGAGAGTAGGAGAGGAAGTGTGGAGGTCGAGAGTGTAACTTTGCTCAAGGGATAACCCTAAAAATAAGTGGGTGGGGTATATATATATATATATATAATTATATATATATATATATAAATATACAGTGGTAGCAAATCCAATTGTTATAGTGCAAAAATGCACCACTAGGGTATGAAAAATGAACTACCGGGCAATCCGGTCTTGGGACTAGACTGTATGCTCTGTCCCGAGAGAAAATAGCTAGCAACTGCAGCTGACGGATAGTCCGGCTCAGAGTAATGCATGAAGTATGATGAAAATGTAGACAGAATAAAAACAAGCAATATGATTAAGGGATTTCTATTTTCATACCCTCCTCGCGTTAGTTCTCCTCACTTTTGCCCACGCTCATGGCAGTCCTCACTTCCCCCCTTCATCGTGCGGCCCACCCTCGTAAAAGCCCAAACGGGGGTTTGCCGTCGGGTCAAGTCTTTGACCGTTGCTGGGCATGGTGTCTGACGCGTGGGACACCCCTGTCAGCGGCTGCCACTCATAGATAGTGGGCGCATTACTGACTTGTGGGACACCTCTGTCAGCGGTTGATGCTCATAGATGGTGGGTGCATTGATACGTCTCCATCGTATCTACTTTTTCAAACTCTTTTGCCCTTATTTTGGACTCTAATTTGCATGATTTGAATGAACTAACCGGACTGAGTTGTTTCAGCAGAATTGCCTTGGTGTTATTTTTGTGCAGAAATAAAAGTTCTCGGATTGACCAGAAAATTTACGGAGAATATTTTTGGAATAATAAAAAATATTAGCGAAAGAATCAACCAGAGGGGGTCCACCCATTGGCCACAAGCCTGGGGGGCGCGCCTAGGTGGCTTGTGGGCCCCCTGGAGACCCTCCGACCTCAACTCCAACTCCATATAACCCTATCGGGGAGAAAAAACCAAGGAGAAGAGTTCATCGCGTTTCACGATACGGAGCCGCCGTCACCTCCTGTTCTTCCTTGGGAGGCAGATCTGGATCTGTTTTGGGCTCCGGAGAGGGGAAATCGACGCCGTCGTCATTATCAACCATCCTCCATCACCAATTTCATGATGCTCATCGCCGGGAGTGAGTAATTCCATCGTAGGCTTGCTGGACGGTGATGGATTGGATGAGATTTATCATGTAATCGAGTTAGTTTGTTGGGTTTGATCCCTAGTATCCACTATGTTCTGAGATTGTTGCTATTACTTTGCTATGTTTAATGCTTGTCACTAGGGCCCGAGTGGCCATGATTTTAGATCTGAACCTATTATGTTTTCATGAATATATTTGTGTTCTTGATCCTATCTTGCAAGTTGTAGACACCTTACGTGTTAGATCGCATACCCAGGTGACAATAATTGGGATTCTTTTCGGTGATTACATAGTTTGAGGAGTTATTGTATTCACTAAGTGCTAATGCTTTGATCCGGTTCTCTATTAAAAGGAGGCCTTAATATCCTTAGTTTCCATTAGGACCCCGCTGCCGCGGGAGGGTAGGACAAAAGATGTCATGCAAGTTCTTTTCCATAAGCACGATGACTATATACGGAATACATGCCTACATTATATTGATGAATTGGAGCTAGTTCTGTGTCACCCTAGGTTATAACTATTGCATGATGAATGCCATCCGACATAATTATCCATCACTGATCCATGCCTACGAGCTTTTCACATATTGATCTTTGCTCAGTTACTTTGCCGTTGCCACTGTTACCATCACTACAAAATTGCTACTGTTACTTTTGCCACCGTTACCGTTACTTCCATACTATTTCTACTAAATATTTTGCTGCAGATATTAAGTCTTTCAGGTGTGGTTGAATTGACAACTCAGCTGCTAATACTTGAGAATATTCTTTGGCTCCCCTGGTGCGAATCAATAAATTTGGGTTGAATACTCTACCTCGAAAACTGTTGTGATCCCCTATACTTGTGGGCTATCAAGACCTTTTTCTGGCGCCGTTGCCGGGGAGCATAGCTCTATTCTCTGAGTCACTTGGGATTTATATCTGTTGATCACTATGAAGAATTTGAAAGATACCAAAACCAAGATCTATCTCTACTACGAGGGGAGGTAAGGAACTGCCATCTAGCTCTGCACTTGATTCACCTTCTGTTTTGAGTAAGCTTGCGACGCCACCACCTGCTAGTAATTCTGATATGTGTCGTAAGTAATTGATGATGCTACTTGCTATGCATGATGCTTATGATGATACTACTACTTTGCTTGATAATACTGTGCCACTGTGAATTTCTTGATGAACAACTTGTAGGGTTAGAGAGAATGAAATTATTGAAACTGAAGATATGATTCTCCCCCTAGATATGAATTGCCTAAGGTACCTGAGGGTTATATATGGATGAAGAAACGCTAGAGACTGGTTATGAATCTGAAACTGTTGTGGCACATCTTACTAAATTTAATGATATAGCCACCCTATTTGCTCATGAGGAAAAAATTCGCTATTACTATATTTTTAAGTTGTTTCCTTTCTCATTAAAGAGTGATGCTAAGATATGGTTTAATTCTCTTGCTCCTGGTTATGTGCGTAGTCCCCAGGATATGATATATTACTTCTCTGAAAAATATTTTCCTGCTCATAAGAAACAAGCTGCCTTACAGGAAATATTTAACTTTGTGCAAATTGAAGAAGAGAGTCTCCCACAAGCTTGGGGGAGGCTTTCCAATTACTTAATTGCTTTGCCTGATCATCCTCTCAAGAAAAACAAAATATTGATATCTTTTATAATGGACTAACCGATGCTTCTAGGGACCACCTAGATAGTTGTGCTGGTTGTGTTTTCAGGGAACGAACTGTTGAATAAGCTGAATTACTACTGAATAGTATATTGAGCAATGATAATGATTGGACTCTGTTGGCGTGCGACACCTATGGGATCCTAAGGGACCCCTTTACGAATCAGCGGGGGGAGAGGTATGCGCAAAGAGCAGAACCAACGATCGACGCGGGAAGATTTTACCCAGGTTCGGGCCGTCTGCAGCGTAAAACTTATCCTGGCCGTTTTATTATCGTGTTCTTGAGCCTAGGCTCCAGAGGAGCGCTCGCAGTGAACAGTATGTTCAAAGAGCAGCTACACATGCAGAATGGGCCAGAAGATCTCCTCCCCCTGTAGCAAGTTGCCGTGGGCCTCCTTTTATACCACAAAGTGGTCACCACAGTGGCAAAATGTACATACATTGAGGTGTAAAGTAGCTACAGGGTTATCATACCTAACCACTGACGGACTAGGACGAACGCATTTAATGCACCGGAGGTGTCCGTTTAGGTGTCCTCACTTTCTTGGGGATGAAAAAGGGCCATCACATAGCACCGCTTAAGCTTCCTCCATGGCGCGTCGCCACACATACAAAGAAGGACCCAGAATGTCAGGTTGTCGCCGTGTGGAGGCGGTGGCACGGCAACAAAACCTTGCCGGCGCCAAGTCTTGCCCGGCGCAAGTCTTGCCGGGCGCCAAGTCTGTGCGGCGCCGATCCTGCCGGGCTCCGCAGGCCACCCGGCAAGATCTTGCGGGAAGCTGGCCTTGGATTCCAGCTCTTTCTTATCTGCTGATCCTCAAGTCTCTGACTTGAAGATTTCTTGGTGGCTTGAGCCAACTCGAACTGTTCCCGACAAGCATTGCCGCGAGTATGGCTACAACTGCCGTGCACAAGTACGGGGTACTAATGGCCCAATACTTAGTACACCGACAGGAGCCCCCGGGCCTAGGCCATACACGAGTGTGAGGGTTGTTGGGCTGGACCCAAACAGTGCACGGTGACACGTGGCAGGGATTAACTGCTCGTAAATATCCCGTTTACTGTGCCCCCCACTACGCGCGCCGAACGCACGATGTGGGAAGCGTGCCTCAAAAGCTGCAACTGCAACGCGCCTGCAGAGGCGCATTACCTTGGGGAGTAAAGAGGCGGCCCCCTCCTTCCATAAAAAGGAGAAGCCGCAGAGGCACAAGCTATACCCCTCTTTCTTCTCAATCTGCGAGTCGCCATTGCCTTCCTTCTCTTGAGCTCAGAGCAAAGCTTTCCTCTCCGCTCGTCGCCTCCACGTCGCTTCACCCGGTTCCGCCCTCGCAGCCGCCATGCCGCCCAGGCCAGCAAAGGCAAGAGCAAGGAGGCGAAAGCCGACGTCCCGGAGAGCGAACTGGTGAAGATGCGGAAGAAGTATGTCGTTCCCTGTCGCTTCGATGCGGAAGCTTGAAGAGGCACTGCCAGCCCGGGGCCCGCCCCTTTCTTTCGCCTACTCCCCGCGGGTACAGTGCATGTGGGCGAAGAGACGCTAGGCTCACCCTGCCACACGCGTGGATTCTAGGTTCTTGTCCAAGAGTGGGTCAGACAGATACCCTTTTTCGTCGCATATTTCATACGGGCTCTGTCCTCCGTTTCTGCCTTCAAGACATCATGTACACAACGGACCTCTTACACATTAGCCCCGAAGCACGATACTGTGCATGTCCATCTTTGCTCACCTTGTGAAAACTTTAACGGAGTGGTTCCCAAACATACCTTTTCCGCCACTATTTTCCCTGATCCAAAAAGGAGGCCTTGAGGTTCGTCTATCGCCGGATTCAAGGGCTTGGAATAAGGAAATATACCCAGAAGGAGTGAGTTTACGTGAAAAAGTGGGACGAATGGTGGGGAATGGTGCTGGATCAAGGAAGCAGATCCCATCCGTTTGCCTTGGCCAGGCAACAGAAAGCGGTCCGCGGCAGTGGTGGAGCAGTCTTGCCGCTTGACGATGAAAAGTCATAATCGCCACTACCAGGATTCTTCGCCGAAGCTACCGGCTAACAATGGAGATGATTGGCTTCGATTTCTCCGCGCCGCAGTGCCCCCATTGCAGAATAGAGGAAGGCCAGCGTGGAATACCGAAAAGCAGCAGCAGTACTCATGAGATTGCGCCCTAGTTGAATAAACATCTGACTGCTATGCAACTTGGCACTCTCTGCAAAAGTTGTTCCAGCGCGACGACAAGCATCGGTTGCCGGCAAGGATTGTCCCTCTGTGCAACAACTTGCTTTGGGGTCAATCATCGCCTTCATGCCGATGTTCAACGCCCACGGTCTTGACGCGAATTGGGCCGAGCAACCGAGGAGGAAGCACAGAAAGAAGTTTATCTGATAATGACGGAGGGAGAGCCGTCCGGGAAGAAGCAGGATCATACGAGCCACCACAGACCAAGAAGTGGCATACAGGCTTTGGGACAAAAACTCATCTGTTACAAGGGCATTTATTTTTTAAAAATTATTTCAACTCCAGACTTTTTGTGTGTTCAGTATGCACCTTTCAAAGCCCGTCATCAATTTTCAACCCTTTCTGACTTCATTTGCTATTTTTCATGCATTTAGTGATTTTTTGAGCTAAATGACCGTGAAATTGAAAAGCCCTACAAATGAAATCTGAAAAGGTTGAAAGTTGGCATAGTATCATCATTTCGCCCACATAGCATGTGCAAAAAAGTTGAGAGGGTTATAGAAAAAACTGGATGCACTTCGTGTACAAAATGGACAATCTCTTTCGAAGTATCAGGCTTTCACACGAAAACTCATCTGTTATAAAGGCATTTCATTTTTTTTAAACTTATTTGAACTCCAGACTTTTTGCGCCTTCAGTATGCACCATTCAAAGCCACGTCATCAATTTTCAACCCTTTCTGAATTTATTTGCTATTTTTCATGCATTTACTGATTTTTTTGAGCTAAATGACCATGAAATTGAAAAGCACTACAAATGAACTCTGAAAACGTTGAAAGTTGGCATGATGTCATCATTTCACCCACATAGCATGTGCAAAAAAGTTGAGAGGATTATAGAAAAAACTGGATGCACTTCGTGTACAAAATGGACAATATCTTTCGAAGTATCACGCTTTCGGACGAAAACTCATCTGTTACAAAGGCATTTCATTTTTTTAAACTTATTTCAACTCCAGACTTTTTGTGCGTTTAGTATGCACCATTCAAAGCCACGTCATCAATTTTCAACCCTTTCTGATTTCATTTACTATTTTTCATGCATTTACTAATTTTTTTGAGCTAAATGACCCTGAAATTGAAAAGCACTACAAATGAACTCTGAAAAGGTTGAAAGTTGGCATGGTATCATCATTTCGCCCACATAGCATGTGCTAAAAAGTTGAGAGGGTTACGGCAAAAACTGGATGCACTTCGTGTACAAAATGGACAATCTCTTTCGAAGTATCAGGGTTTCGGACGAAAACTCATCTGTTACAAAGGCATTTCATTTTTTTTAACTTCTTTTAACTCCAGACTTTTTGTGCGTTTAGTAAGCACCATTCAAAGCCACGTCATCAATTTTCAACCTTTTCTGACTTCATTTGCTATTTTTCATGCATTTACTGATTTTTTTGAGCTAAATGACCCTGAAATTGAAAAGCACTACAAATGAACTCTGAAAAGGTTGAAAGTTGGCATGGTATCATCATTTCACCCACATAGCATGTGCTAAAAAGTTAAGAGGGTTACGGCAAAAAGTGGATGCACTTCGTGTACAAAATGGACAATCTCTTTCGAAGTATCAGGGTTTCGGACAAAAACTCATCTGTTACAAAGGCATTTTTTTAAATAATCTAAGAATTAGCAAATTAAATATAATGATAAAACACACTAATATTAAACAACAACAAAAAGAATCACTGAAAAATCTATTTTTAAAGTAAAGTTATTCACAAACTAGTGATTCACACAAATTTCAAATAATTCAAATTTGAAAACTACTGGCACTAACAGAAAGTTTATAATTTTATTTTACCTAAAGCAAAAAGATTCACTCAGAAACTCTAAATAAAGCAAAAAACAACTCAGAAACAAAAGAAAATAAATAAAGCAGAAAACAAAAAAAAATAAAAAAATAAATTAAAAAAAGCCCGCCTACTGGGCCGCCACGGCCTGCATACGACTAGAAACCCAACCTCTAGTTGGGCCAGGATGCAGGCCCGCAAGGCCCAGTAGGCCCAACAGGGCAGCACAAGTTCAATAGGCCCACAAAGGCCTGCTTAGAGAGGAGCTTGAGGGTGATGCCGTGGCGGGGCTTATAAGCTGGTGCGGGCGCCTCTCGCCAAGCGAGGTGGGACTAAACTTGCCCTGCACCGCGCCTGCGCGAGCACCAGCCTTTAGTCGCGGTTGGTGGCTCCAACCGCGACTAAAGGCCCCCCTTTAGTCGCGGTTGGAGCCACCAACCGGGACTAAAGGCCTGGCTTCCCGCCGCTTGGCCTGGCCAAAATTCACCTTTAGTCCCGGTTGGTGGCGCCAACCGGGACTAAAGGTGCCTCGTATATAAGAAACACTTACGAATTTTCCCCTCCGCCCTCTCCATTCCCATCGACGCCGAACCAGGACGCCATCAGGCTGCCGCCGCCGTCTCGCCTCTCCCCCGACGCCGTCTCGCCTCTTCCCCGACGCCGGAGCTCGTAGCCAACCCCGACGCCGGCGCCTCCTCCCCGATCCCCGACGCCGGACGCGCCCTCCTCCCCGAGCCCCGACGCCGCCCGCGCCCTTCTCCCCGAGCTCCTCGCCGCGCCTCCTGCCCCGACGCCGTCGCCGCCCCCGACGCGCTGCCCACGCCGCCCGCGCCCGCAGGCCTCGACCTCGCCCGCTGTGAACTCGCGCCCCCCCTCCGGTGATTTTTTTCACTAGTTTTTTTTATACAATGTATGAATGTTTTGATGTTCTATTTAGATGTTTTAGATTATTATTAATTAGTATACAATGTATGTATCAAAATTTAGATGTTTTAGATGATTATTTTTTCACTATATGTATGTATGTTTTAGTTTTTTTTTCACTAGTTTTTTTATACAATGTATGTATATATATATGTGTGTGTGTGTGTGTATTGTAGATGGACGGTGGAATTTGCATAGATTTTCTTTTTTTAGTTTTTTTATACTTATAGAAAAAAGTTGCATAGAAAAAAGTTGACCATGTATTAATAATATTTTAATGTTAATATATATCTTAATGTTTTATTTGCAAAAGTTTGTCATGTATTTGCAAAATCAAGTGAAAAAGAATTACAAAAATCACAATCAAGCATTTAAAAAATATTAAATTTGCATAGAATTTGTTCTCGACGTCTACGATGCCCGGCCTGCATCCTCGTCGTCGACTCGTTCGCGACGACGTCCTGCTTCAGAGGCGCCATGTCCGGGACTGGGCTCCGCCGGGCTGGCACTGGGAGGTGCTACCTTCCGGGACGCGCAGCTTGGTGAGGAATCGGGCTCCCGTCGTCGACCCGGAGCTTCTTTGGTGGCGGTCGCGTGGGCCACTTTCGGTGCGGAGGCAGCCGGCCCCTGCGGAGGTGGTACGTCGCCGTGTCAGGGAGGAGGACGAGCATGTCCGTCGCTACATGGTTGCGTTGGACATCAGGTTCTCCAATACCTGGCAGGTTCTTCAGGGATCTCACCCGAGCTATGATCCTGTGATGGTTCCTTCTCTTTGGGTGTCCACCACCCGCGCCTCAGGAACCGCGAGTGAACTAGATTATTCGATAATATTCGATATGTATTAGCTAGTGATGTATTCGAGACGATGTATTCGAGATTATATTATTCAATAATATTCGAGACGATGTATTCGAGATTATATTCGATGATGCATATTATCTGGATTATTCGAGATGTATATATTAGTGATATTATTTGAGATGCATATTATCTACTATGATTCAATTTTTCCTTATTGATTGCATGCATTCTAATTTGAATACTAAATTGTTTTATCTTTCTTCTGGATTAGACAATACTGGCAGAGAAGGAGAAGAGACTCTGTTCGACATCATACGCTCCCCGAGCCCAGATGAGAATGAACCTGAAGATGACGGCTCACAACATCTGAACAATTCCGGTGAGGGTATGATATTTGATAAAGACGAATGAATAGATGAAGGCCACAACAATGATGACGAAGGAAATGTTCTTCAAATAACAAAGACCGGCGAGGTATATTTATTATATAAGCCATCCGGTGATCATTACATGTATTAATTGATTTGTATATATATATATATATATTAACGAATCGATCTTTCTTCTTTTAGCCCTCCGGATCGAGCAAATCTTCTACAAGCAGTAGGGCAGTTCGAGGCCCGGCCAAAAGGTTGCAGGCTGGCGTAAAGTACAACATCGATGCCATCAAACCAAATGGCAAACCGCTTGAACCTAAGAAGAATGCGAACAAGTTCACTTGTCAATGCGAAGTTATTGTCAGGGACCAAATCCCGATCTTCGTTCAAGAATGGAAAAAGCCAGCAAAGGGAGATCCAAGAGTTACTTTTGTCTTCGAAAGAGCAAAAGATCTGCTTTGGGAATCGCTCATGTCACATTTCACCCTACGAGATCATTTGACAGATGCAGATCTGTAGAAAGTCAAGAAGAGTGCTCTTAAGAAGATGGCGATAGCATTCAACAACCACAAGAAAAATATATGGGCCGGGTACGTCAAAGCTGGAAAGCAGACTCCAGAATTCAAGGGAACACTGGAGAAGGCAAGAGATCACTGGGATGCTTTCGTGAAGTGCAAGGAATCGGAAACAGCTCAGGAACGGTCGAGAATAAACAAGATTAATGCTGCAAAAAAGAAGTGGCACCATATTCTGGGGCCAAGTGGCTACCAGGTAGCCCGGCCTAAGTGGGATATCACTGAGCAAGAGATGATTGCTGCAGGGGTCACTCCAGTTACATTGAGCTGGCCCGACAGGTGCAGGACTTGGTTTTATGCGCATGGGGGGAAGTTGGGCCCAAAGACAGGGCTGGTTTTGGAGCGGGCAAGTCTTAAAGAAGCCTCCGACGGTTTACTTGTTGCAATAGAAGAGGCTCGAACGGGGGCGTTCACGCCCAACAGAGAGAACGACGAGCTTACGCGCGCCCTGAAGAATCCTGAACACCCGGGAAGAAAACGAGGCAAAGGCGTTGTTCCATGGTTTGAGGGGTTTGCGGATTGAAACGCCGACTACAGAAGCCGTGCGAGAAATAAGCAGCAGGAGGAGCAGAAGAGGAAGCTGGAGGAGGAGCAGAGGAAGGAGGAAGCAGTCCGCCTTCAAGGCCTAGAATCAAAGCACGCGGGGTTGGAACGCGCTTTCAGGCGGCAGCAGGAGCAGATCGACTCACTTAGCCAAGAAAGTGGGTCTCAGCAGCGGCAGCAGCTAGCGGATCCAGCATTGGATAGCACCGTCCCATCTTTGCCGAGAAGCAGCGTGGGTTCCACCCCGGCCGATGATGCACTGCTGGCTAGCTACCCCGTGGATGATATCCAACGTGCGACACCTTGTGAGCTACACATTAAGGTGAAGAACATATCAATGAAGGTGGCGGACGTCTATGCTTTAACAAATCCCCCTGAAGCAACCTTCCATGGCAATCCGATTCCAGCTGGCTATGCTCGTGTCGGGGGTGGATGCAGTGATGTCGGGATATAACGATCTACAACTTGACATTCATGGAGGTGACGAGGAGAGCACACTGCGAGAGGCCATACATCGTATCATTCTATGGAGAAAGGATTGCATCGTCTTTCAAGGCCACCGACTCCTCCTCCAAGTCCGCCGCGTCAGCCGACTCCTGCTCCTCCAAGTCCGGCACCGCGTCAGCCGACTCCTGCTCCTCCAAGTCCGGCACCGCGTCAACCGACTCCTCCTCCTCCAAGTCCGGCACCGCGTCAGCCGACTCCTCCTCCTCCAAGTCCGGCACCGCGTCAGCCAACTCCTCCTCCTCCAAGTCCGGCACCGCGTCAGCCGACTCCGCCGCCTCAGCAACAGCGGAAGAGAGGCGCCACAGCTACGGCGGCTAGCCGTACAACAGGCAAGAAATTCAGATATGGTGCAAGCCTCAAGGCTCTTCCAAAGTTGCCTTACGAGTTGTCTGAGGAGGAAACCAACGTCGTAGTGGATGCCGAAGTTCAGGCCCATTTTGCAAAGAAACCGCCCCCGCCAAAGGAGATCATACCTGAGGAAGTGATACAACACTTTATTGATAATGCTCAACCGGCTGTGAAGAGACCGACCTCAGACTATGAGCGCTCTATTAGGAAGTTATATAATGCACAAAAACAGAAGGAGTCGAGCTCGAGCTCGAGCCAAGTAGTTGGCAAAAAAAGCGGGAAAACTGTTTCCCAGCTGGGAGAACAGGCAGTGCAATTGATCCCCCCGCTCATTGTACAACCACATGTGAGTACCGCCGATTAGCTGGTAATAACCGACGATCATAGAAGGCAGGCTGAAGAGGCCGGTGTCACAGTTGAACAACTCCTAGGGATCGAGGAACTCCCCGGGTTTACAGAGGAGGATTTATCATGGAAATATGTCCCCGGCCAACCTCTGGTCAAGCCTGAGGAGATCCTGCTTCTATCAACGAGAATGCGCACATTGCATGAGTGGTACCTGAGAGAAGTAAACAACGGGCGAGAGTCCCTCATGGTGAAAGTCAAGAAAGAGCATTACTTCCATGCAAAAGATTTGTGGGTTGAGTTTGAAGAAATGTTTCAGTTATTCAATCAAGACGCACTCGACAAATCTATCGTCAGTTGCTATTGTCTGTAAGTGATTTCTTTCTGTAATTTAAGTCTCTAGCTAGTTGTGCTCGTTCATTACCTGTAATTATCCTTACTATATTCTTTTCTGTGGTATTATGCATAATGAAGATGTATGAAATAAAAAGAGAAGGACGCTATGGCATTGGGTTCATTGACCAAATACCATTAATGAAAAGACATGGTTACTTGAGGCGTATAGAAAAGACACAGAGAGAAGCTTGCTAGAGTTTTTGAAGCGACTAAATACCCAACCAGAAATACTACTTACTTACAACTTCAGGTGAGTGTTACTTTCTTGTACTACAAATTCTTTTTTTGCTTACTAAATGTTAATAAGTGTAGTTGATGAGTTATGCACATGCCCGCTTAATTATACAAACGTGTGCGCATGCAGTTTCCACTGGATCCTGCTAATCATTGAAGTTGACGAGGGAAAAGTTCAATTATTGGACTCACTACTTAAAGACACTAATGAATACGCAATCGTGAGGGGGATGATCGACAGGTAATTTCAATCATTATCGCACTATGTCGGCCTCTTTAGTTCATTTCCTGATATCAACTAATTAATAACTCCTTTATTCATTTTCTTTGCCGGCGGGCAGGGCTTGGCAAAAGTTCATCAAACAGGTTAAAGGCGAATGGAAACAACAGCTGAAATGGGTGCGACCCAAGGTAATTAAGTAGTACTAGCTATGTCTGCGCATCTCTTTAATTCTAGTTTCAATACCATTATCATGCTTGATTAATTATTATCTGATTGAATTCTATTCTCGTAAAGTTCATGAGCCAGGCGCCGGGGAATAATTTATGTGCGTACTACGTTTGCGAGAACATTCGCATTATGACGTCCGAAAGGAACACAACTTCAAGACAACTTTGGGTACGCAAACACAATTCAAAGTTCTTTTTATCAATGATCTAATATATATACACACAACTAATATATTCATATTGATCTCCTTCTTTAATAAAGATGTCGGAGATGCGGGGTAAGCTCCTACCAACAGACCGCGTACGAGCAATTCAAGAGAAAATTGCGGGATTTTTGCTTGACCAGGTCATAGATCCCAAAGGAGAATACCATTACACCTAATACCTGAATGTAATGATCTGCAAATTGTAGGAGAAATTGTATATACCAAATTGTATGTATATATATATATATATATATATGTGTGTGTGTGTGTGTGTGTGTGTGTGTGTGTGTGTGTGTGTGTGTGTGTGTGCGTGGTCATACGAGAAATTCTATGATATATGATTGGTCGTACGAAAAATTCTATTATATATGACGTGTACAATATGTGATAGCAGTGGCACTTGACGTACGACTACAATAGCGTAAAATATGTTTGAAATGAAAAACAATTAAATAAAAAACACAAAACGAAAAGGAAAAATAAATCATAATTCATAAATCATAAAACTCTAAACCCCTAAACCTCTAGTCCCGGTTGGTGTCATCAACCGGGACTAAAGGTCCCCCAGCCCTCGGAGTTGGCTCGTTTCACGTGATAGGCCTTTGGTCCCGGGCCGTGACGAACTAGGACTAGGGGGGAGGCTTTAGTCCCTATCTTTAGTCCTGGTTTCCCTTACAAACCGAGGCTAAAGACCGATTCTGCACTAGTGAGATAACCTAGACATGAAAAGTGACACAAAGTTACGTGCGAGCCCAAAGCCCCTTGGTGGTGAAGAAGGAAAAGAGCAGAGCGGGAAATGACTGTTTTTGCATTTCGTTGTGGTGACCTTTGATCTGTGAGCCAATCAATCAATCAATCCAAGGCATGAATGATGCGGTTGCAGGAGGAAAAGGTTGACAAGCCAGCAGCGTTGACTCCCTACAGCTGCACCTGTACGTATGCAAGTGTGTTCTACAGGAGGCTGTGTACCTACTGAAAGCCATCGTGCTTTTGTCTTTTCCTTAACTTGCAGAGTCGTCTGCGTTTGAGAAACATTGATTGCAAAGTTTAATAATCTTACGGAGATCATGTTAGTAGTGATAGTGACACGAACGGGATGCCACTCGCTTTCTCAGTTCCTGCACACCACACCAGGGGATCAAAATAAACCATCTAGCTCCTCCCTCATTTGCTGGCTCCATCTTTTTTGTTCCCAACAAGCAGGGGGTTGTTGTCGGACTCGTGACAAATCTGGTCATATGTTTCGTTAGAAACAAGAATGGCCCTTAACCTCATGGATGAGACCATCTTTCATGCCAAAGGATCGGTCCTAATCCTCCGGAAAATACGATGTACGTACTCTCATAAATCCAAATGAATGTTGCAGCATATCAGGAATGGGTCGGGACTCGGTAGTACCAAGTGATGCAGTATTGCTGTCATCTGGTACTAGTACGAGCAGCTGTCAGTTACTGGTAGCATCATCAAGCATATCCGTCTGTCATGCACGGCGGGCCTAGGAATCTTTGAACGGGCCACCCGGACCCACGCGGCGGCACCAAAAGAAAGCCGAAACGCATGGGGGAGTGTCTCGCCTGTCAATTTTTTTTTCCGCATGTCAGATCGCCCCGCAAATGTTTCGGACCGAAAGGATCCGGACATTTTTGCTATCCTTGCTATCCAATGACGCCGAACAAATTTGTCTTAACTGGTCTGAACGTTCGAAATCTCGCGAACTGACATCAAACTAGGGAAGATTTGCAGACTTCGTAAAAAATCGCAAGATGATATGCCGGCTCAGTCTCTCGAAGGTGCTCATAGAAGTAGGATGTGCGTGTGTGTGTTCATAGGGGTGAGTGTATGCGCGTGTATATGAGTGTTTGCGTTTGTACTGTGTTAAAAAAAGTGCGGACGTCCGTCACGTTAGACTCCGACAACATGGACCCACCCAAAACTCCTTTCTCCGCTCTAGAACCCACCGCCCTGCATTCATACCGGTCAGGGCGAACATGACTGGGCGACCGCTTACCCACATTCATGTCGGCTGATCGACATGGCATTCACACCGGCGCGACGACTGAGAAGCCTACTCCTAAAGCTGCCCGCATTGAAGCAGGGCCAGTCCGCTTGCCCCGACTATTTAAGTCGATCGACCGCGGACGCAAGCCCTACACCACCAAGCCACCACCTGTCCTCTCCCAAACCCGCAAACCTCCACCACTAGCAGCCACGATGGGCAAGTCCAACGCTTCCAAGTGGTTCTCGGTGTGCTCCTCCAGATCCAGGGGAGCTCCAGATCCCGGCGTCGTTGCCCAAGGTCTAAGGGATCCTCGCGTCCACGGCTTCCTTGAACATCAAGACTGAGCTGATCTCCTCAGATGACGAAGAGCAGAAGTCGCTCCTCCTCACCGAGGCTACTGAAATGAGCGAGATGGACCTAGAGGGGGGTCAATATATACAATTACAATTTTTTGTTACTTATTAGCAAATTTAAGCCGATGCAGAATATAAATGTGAGTCTAACAATCGTTAATGGTGAGTCAAGTTCTAGCAAAGATGTGACAACAATAATATGGTGAGGCAACAAAGCAATATGATAGAGCAAGTGCAAGGTCAGATGACCGAAGTGAACCACAAGTAATGAGTTAGGCTTAGAGATAACCGAAACTCTGCAGAAGAGGATGTATCCTAATCTTCACTTCCTTGGAGGGAACCTAGTCACCGTTTGAGGAGTGGATGTTACCATGAAGGCACATTAACACCACAAAGGCTCACCCTATTCTCCATGGGATATCACAACGGATGTGATTCCCAACAACTAGTGGTAGACCTTGAGACAACCAACAAACACTCACAAACTTTCGAGGTAAATCACAAAATTAATTTATCACCGAAGAACTGTTATCGCCTAGGAGTCTCCAACCTCCAGGAGTAACAATACAAGAGCCAAGGATCAAAATCAAGCTCAAACACAAAAGTGATTGGTCAAAGTGTGGGAATGAGTGGATCTTCCTATGAAGTGCTTTACTCCGAATCTCGCCAAGAATCAAAGGTTTAGGGTGTGGGAGAGTAGGAGAGGAAGTGTGGAGGTCGAGAGTGTAACTTTGCTCAAGGGATAACCCTAAAAATAAGTGGGTGGGGTATATATATATATATATATATATATATATATATATATATATATATATACAGTGGTAGCAAATCCAATTGTTATAGTGCAAAAATGCACCACTAGGGTATGAAAAATGAACTACCGGGCAATCCGGTCTTGGGAACTAGACTGTATGCTCTGTCCAGAGAGAAAATAGCTAGCAACTGCAGCTGACCGGATAGTCCGGCTCAGAGTAATGCATGAAGTATGATGACAAATGTAGACAGAATAAAACCAAGCAATATGATTAAGGGATTTCTATTTTCATACCCTTCCTCGCTTAGTTCTCCTCACTTTTGCCCACGCTCTATGGCAGTCCTCACTTCCCCCCTTCATCGTGCGGCCCACCCTCGTAAAAGCCCAAACGGGGGTTTGCCGTCGGGTCAAAGTCTTTGACCGTTGCTGGGCATGGTGTCTGACGCGTGGGACACCCCTGTCAGCGGCTGCCCACTCATAGATAGTGGGCGCATATACTGACTTGTGGGACACCTCTGTCAGCGGTTGCATGCTCATAGATGGTGGGTGCATTGATACGTCTCCATCGTATCTACTTTTTCAAACTCTTTTGCCCTTATTTTGGACTCTAATTTGCATGATTTGAATGGAACTAACCCGGACTGACGTTGTTTTCAGCAGAATTGCCTTGGTGTTATTTTTGTGCAGAAATAAAAGTTCTCGGATTGACCAGAAAATTTACGGAGAATATTTTTGGAATTAATAAAAAATATTAGCGAAAGAATCAACCAGAGGGGGTCCACCCATTGGCCACAAGCCTGGGGGGCGCGCCTAGGTGGCTTGTGGGCCCCCTGGAGACCCTCCGACCTCAACTCCAACTCCATATAACCCTATCCGGGGAGAAAAAAACCAAGGAGAAGAGTTCATCGCGTTTCACGATACGGAGCCGCCGTCACCTCCTGTTCTTCCTTGGGAGGGCAGATCTGGAGTCTGTTTTGGGCTCCGGAGAGGGGAAATCGACGCCGTCGTCATTATCAACCATCCTCCATCACCAATTTCATGATGCTCATCGCCGGGAGTGAGTAATTCCATCGTAGGCTTGCTGGACGGTGATGGATTGGATGAGATTTATCATGTAATCGAGTTAGTTTTGTTAGGGTTTGATCCCTAGTATCCACTATGTTCTGAGATTGATGTTGCTATTACTTTGCTATGTTTAATGCTTGTCACTAGGGCCCGAGTGCCATGATTTTAGATCTGAACCTATTATGTTTTCATGAATATATTTGTGTTCTTGATCCTATCTTGCAAGTTGTAGACACCTATTACGTGTTATGATCCGCATACCCCAAGGTGACAATAATTGGGATTCTTTTCGGTGATTACCATAGTTTGAGGAGTTCATGTATTCACTAAGTGCTAATGCTTTGATCCGGTTCTCTATTAAAAGGAGGCCTTAATATCCCTTAGTTTCCATTAGGACCCCGCTGCCGCGGGAGGGTAGGACAAAAGATGTCATGCAAGTTCTTTTCCATAAGCACGTATGACTATATACGGAATACATGCCTACATTATATTGATGAATTGGAGCTAGTTCTGTGTCACCCTAGGTTATAACTATTGCATGATGAATGCCATCCGACATAATTATCCATCACTGATCCATTGCCTACGAGCTTTTCACATATTGATCTTTGCTCAGTTACTTTGCCGTTGCCACTGTTACCATCACTACAAAATTGCTACTGTTACTTTTGCCACCGTTACCGTTACTTCCATACTACTTTTCTACTAAATATTTTGCTGCAGATATTAAGTCTTTCAGGTGTGGTTGAATTGACAACTCAGCTGCTAATACTTGAGAATATTCTTTGGCTCCCCTTGTGTCGAATCAATAAATTTGGGTTGAATACTCTACCCTCGAAAACTGTTGTGATCCCCTATACTTGTGGGCTATCAAGACCTTTTTCTGGCGCCGTTGCCGGGGAGCATAGCTCTATTCTCTGAGTCACTTGGGATTTATATCTGTTGATCACTATGAAGAATTTGAAAGATACCAAAACCAAGATCTATCCCTCTACTACGAGGGGAGGTAAGGAACTGCCATCTAGCTCTGCACTTGATTCACCTTCTGTTTTGAGTAAGCTTGCGACGCCACCACCTGCTAGTAATTCTGATATGTCGTAAGTAATTGATGATGCTACTTCTGCTATGCATGATGCTTATGATGATACTACTACTTTGCTTGATAATACTGTGCCACTAGGTGAATTTCTTGATGAACAACTTGCTAGGGTTAGAGAGAATGAAATTATTGAAACTGAAGATTATGATTCTCCCCCTAGATATGAATTGCCTAAGGTACCTGAGGGTTATATTATGGATGAAGAAACTGCTAGAGACTGGTTATGAATCTGAAACTGTTGTGGCACATCTTACTAAATTTAATGATATAGCCACCCTATTTGCTCATGAGGAAAAAATTCGCTATTACTATATTTTTAAGTTGTTTCCTTTCTCATTAAAGAGTGATGCTAAGATATGGTTTAATTCTCTTGCTCCTGGTTATGTGCGTAGTCCCCAGGATATGATATATTACTTCTCTGAAAAATATTTTCCTGCTCATAAGAAACAAGCTGCCTTACAGGAAATATTTAACTTTGTGCAAATTGAAGAAGAGAGTCTCCCACAAGCTTGGGGGAGGCTTCTCCAATTACTTAATGCTTTGCCTGATCATCCTCTCAAGAAAAACAAAATACTTGATATCTTTTATAATGGACTAACCGATGCTTCTAGGGACCACCTAGATAGTTGTGCTGGTTGTGTTTTCAGGGAACGAACTGTTGAATAAGCTGAATTACTACTGAATAGTATATTGAGCAATGATAATGATTGGACTCTGTTGGCGTGCGACACCTATGGGATCCTAAGGGACCCCTTTACGATTCAGCGGGGGGAGAGGTATGCGCAAAGAGCAGAACCAACGATCGACGCGGGAAGATTTTACCCAGGTTCGGGCCGCTGATCAGCGTAAAACTCTACTCCTGCCTTGTTTTATTATCGATGTTCTTGAGCCTAGGCTCCAGGAGCGCTCGCAGTGAACAGTATGTTCAAAGAGCAGCTACACATGCAGAATGGGCCAGAAGATCTCCTCCCCCTGTAGCAGTTGCCGTGGGCCTCCTTTTATACCACAAAGTGGTCACCACAGTGGCAAAATGTACATACATTGAGGTGTAAAGTAGCTACAGGGTTATCATACCTAACCACTGACGGACTAGGACGAACGCATTTAATGCACCGTGAGGTGTCCGTTTAGGTGTCCTCACTTTCTTGGGGATGGAAAAAGGGGCCATCCCATCAGCACCGCTTAAGCTCTCCTCCACTGGCGCGTCGCCACACATACAAAGAAGGACCCAGAATGTCAGGTTTGTCGCCGTGCTGGAGCGGTGGCACGGCAACAAAACCTTGCCGGGCGCCAAGTCTTGCCGGGCGCCAAGTCTTGCCGGGCGCCAAGTCTTGCCGGGCGCCGATCCTTGCCGGGCTCCGCAGGCCACCCCGGCAAGATCTTGCCGGGGAAGCTGGCCTTCGGATTCCAGCTCTTCTTATCTGCTGATCCTCAAGTCTCTGACTTGAAGATTTCTTTGGTGGCTTGAGCCAACCTCGAACTGTTCCCCGACAAGCATTGCCGCGAGTATGGCTACAACTGCCCGTGCACAAGTACGGGGTACTAATGGCCCAATACTTAGTACACCGACAGGAGCCCCCGGGCCTAGGCCATACACGAGTGTGAGGCGTTGTTGGGCTGGACCCAAACAGTGCACGGTGACACGTGGCAGGGGATTAACTGCTCGTAAATATCCCGTTTACTGTGCCCCCCACTACGCGCGCCGAACGCACGATGTGGGAAGCGTGCCTCAAAAGCTGCAACTGCAACGCGCCTGCAGAGGCGCATTCACATTGGGGAGTAAAAGAGGCGGCCCCGCTCCTTCCCCATAAAAAGGAGAAGCCGCAGAGGCACAAGCTTATTTACCCCTCTTTTCTTCTCAATCTGGCAGTCGCCATTGCCTTCCTTCTCTTGAGCTCAGAGCAAAGCTTTCCCTCTTCCGCTCGTCGCCTCCACGCTCGCTTCATCCCCGGCTTCCGCCCTCGCAGCCGCCATGCCGCCCAGGGCCAGCAAAGGCAAGAGCAAGGAGGCGAAAGCCGACGTCCCGGAGAGCGAACTGGTGAAGATGCGGAAGAAGTATGTCGTCTTCGCCCTGTCGCTCGATGCGGAAGCTTTGAAGAGGCGGTACCAGTGCATGTGGGCGAAGGAGACGCAGGCTCACCCTGCCACACGCGTGATTCTAGGTTCTTGCTCCAAGAGTGGGTCAGACAGATACCCCTTTTTCGTCGCATATTTCTATTACGGGCTCTGTCCTCCGTTTTCTGACTTCTTCAACGACATCATGTACACATACGGCTTCCATCTTCTCGATTTCACGCCGAATGCGATACTGTGCATGTCCATCTTTGCTCACCTTTGTGAAAACTTTAACGGAGTGGTTCCCAACACTACCCTTTTCCGCCACTACTTTTTCCCTCGTATCCAAAAAGGAGAGGCCCTCTCTGGTTCTATCGCCTGGATTCCAAGGGCTTGGAATAAGGAAATATACCCAGAAGGAGTTTACCGTGAAAAGTGGGACGAATGGTGGGCTGAATGGTGCTGGATCAAGGAAGCAGATCCCCATCCGTTTTGCCTGCGCCGGCAACAGAAAGCGGTCCGCGGCAGTGGCTGGAGCAGTCTTGCCGCTGACGATGAAAAGCTCATAATCGCCACTACCAGGATTCTTCGCCTGAAAGCTACCGGGCTAACAATGGAGATGATTGGCTTCGACTTTCTCCGCCGCCGCATTGCCCCCTTGCAGAATAGAGGAAGGCCAGCTTGGGAATACCGAAACGCAGCAGATATCATGAGATTGCGCCCTAGGTTGAATAACAATCTGACTGCTATGCAACTTGGCACTCTCTGTCAAAAGCTGTTCCAGCGCGACGACAAGCATCGGTTGCCGGCAAGGATTGTCCCTCTGTGCAACAACTCTGCTTTGGGGTCAATCATCGCCTTCATGCCGATGTTCAACGCCCACGGTCTTGACGCGACTTGGGCCGAGCCAACCGAGGAGGAAGCACAGAAGTTTTTTGATAACTTGACGGAGAGAGCCGTCCGGGAAGAAGCAGACTTCATCCGAGCCACCACCGACCAAGAAGTGGCATACATCGCCACTAGGGTGGAGGAAGCAAATCTTGCCGCGGAGGCCGGCAGCGCTGGCTTCACAGAATGGGAAACCAGCGATGCAGAGGTAGTGGTGGAAGTAAAACCTGCCGGGAAGGATAAAGCTGCTAGGGAACAGAGCAGCACAGCCGCTGAGAGCTCGTCTGACGAGAACACGGCTGAAGAAGAACCGCAAGAAGAGCTCCTAGCCCCGAAGAAGACAAAGCGTGTTCTTCAAAAGGCTGCATCTGGCATCCCGACAAGCCAGCCTTCCTCGAGCGGTGAGGCTCCCGGCAAGAAAGCGGCCGGTAAGACTGCACCGTGGCAAGGGGTTCGTCAACAGCCTGCGCGGCGCGCGAAACCCACATCAGCGGCAACTGCTGAGCGGGCAGAGGTGTCTCGCACTACCGCACCGGAAGCTGAGGTGACGGAAACACGCCACCCCCCAGCGCGTGCTACAGCCAAGCGACCTAGGAGCCCTCCTCCGCCTCCCTACTCAGGCATCGCAACGGAGGTCGATTTTGACATCTCCGGCTTTAGTCCAGAGCGAGAAGAGGAAGAGTGAGTACCTTGACACAGCCTTTATCTTCTAATCTTGGATCAATCTTACTGACTTGCTTGTATTGTCTCTGCAGTGATGCAGAAACCTTGATGGAGAGGATGACGAAGAGGACAAAGACTTCCACGGGCGACGAGCCCCCGGCAGGCTCCACGAGCGTGCCAGAAACTGTCATCGTCAGCCCGGAGCTCAGCCCTCAACACAGCCCCTAGCGCAGCCCCCAGCATAAGTTCACTGCTCTTTTTCCGCTGGTGGGCGTTGAGGTTTCTATTCTTGCCGCTGATATCTCTGGGCTTGCAGGAGAAGAACGGCAACAAGGAGAGTTATTGGAAAACGCCCCCATCGTGCCGTCTCCATCGACCACGCCGCCCACAAGCGCATCCCCGGCAAGGGATCCTACCGACGAGCCCATCTTGATTGAGGAGGAGCCGGCAAGCATGGGTACCGGCAACCTTCCCTCGGCAACCGAGGTTGCCGGGAGGGGCGAGGCCACCTCCCAACAGCTCGACGCAGGTAACCGATTGCCTCAGAGCGCTTGCTATTCTTTCCTTTATCTCTCTGTCTTTGGTCCCTTCGAACTTCAATCTTGATCTTATTATGTTTTCCTCCTTTGTCCTCCAGAGTTCCCTGTGATGGAACACATGGACGTCGACGTTGCCATCGAGGAGACCGCCAGGGACGCCGTTGCCGAAGCATACAGGATCGCCGCCAGCGAGGCCGCCAAAGATGCCACTGTCGGGGCCGGCGGTGCTCTTGCCGAGGAGGCCGCCAAGACTGCACAAGAGGAACCCGCCAAGGAGTCTACTGAAGAGGGCGGCAAGGAGGCTGATGACCGTACTGACGGCATTCCTGCCGCAGGAGCGCCAGGCGCTGCGCCGGCCACGGAGCCCCCTGCCACTGGTGAGGCGGTTGCTGAAGATCAACCGTCAACATCTGAAGGACCCTCATCCAGCAAATATCTTAAGGTTGGCGAGAACCTGTTTGTCAACCTGCCGGGGACGGCAAGCATTGGGGCACCAGCCGGAGGAGAAGTCTTTGATGAAGAAATCATCGCTGCTGCCGGGCTTGAGGTTGTTGACGATCCCAGCGCTAGCAGCGGCAAGTCTGAAGAGGATCAGCTCCTTCAGGCCATGGGCGAAAATTTCCGCAAACTTCAGGCTCTCCACCGCGCCCGGAAAGAGAAAGCGGATTCCAGAATGGCAGTTGTCGAGGCGGCCGAAGCAGATTTTCAGAGGCGCGTCGAACAAATGCAAGTCTAGTACGCCGAGGCCCTCCAAGAGTTGACTGCCGGCCGGGAACACATGAGCCAACAGTGGACAGAAATCCTCCTGAAACAGTCTGACATGGAGAAGGCGCAGGATGAAGCTACACAAAGAATCGCTGCCGAAGATGCCCTCCTGACGGGGCGTCGCGTTGCGCTTGATGCTCACGAGGAAGATCTCACCGCACGTGAGCAGGCGCTCGCCGCCAAGCTTCGCAGCAAAGATGAAGATATCGAAAAGCTTGTCGCGCGGCGGATCCAGGAGCTGGAGCAGAAACACAAAGAGGCGCTCGAAGCTCTAGCTATAAATCACACCGGCAAGCTCAAGGAGGCCGTCGATGCTGCCGAGGCTGCAGAGGCCGCCAAGAACGAGCTGAGCGACAAAGTAAAGAAGCTGGAAGTGGATCTTGAAGAACACGGCAAGGAGCTCTCGACGCTCAAAGGTGATAGGGAAAAAACCCTCCACACCTTGGCGGAGATGCAAGTTGCCATATCTAACAAGACCAAGCAGCTCTCCTCAGCAACTGATGCTATTGCAGTTCTGGAATTGAAACTGACCACGTTGCAGAAGTCTCTCGAGGCTGGCAGGGCCCGCGAGAAGGCCTTACTCAAAGATCTCCAGGGAGAGAGAAACCTGCTCAAGAGCGCTGCCGCCGCCCAAATCGATTACGAAAAGGGGGTGGAGATCTGGACTGGACGTCTCATCGCCGCTGCGGAGAAGCTTACGGCAGAACTGTCAACCATGGGCCTGTCAAACTTCAGGTATTCTTTCGAGGAAAGGATATCTTCAAGTGCCAGGTTGACAATGTTCTTCGAAAGCATCATCGACGCCTTAAGGCTGCTTCAGTCTAGCCGGGCGACCCAATTGGCCAACGAGACCCGCCGGCTTTACCGGGCCGTCCTCCGCAAAGTACTTATCAAGGTGGTGTATAACAATCCCGGCGTCGACCTCTCCAACGTGCTTGGCCACCTGCCAAAGGAGGCAAATCTCGAGGCGCTTGAAGAACTTATTGCGCCTATTCTTGAGAAGGTGGATTCCATCAAAAGGATCGAAGGCCAGCGCAGAGATTAACTGCTCCACCTCTTCTTGCCGTTGTCATTCCATGTCAAAAGACAATTAAGTCTTAAGTTAGAACTGCGGCAACTTATTAATGTAGTATAACTTGCTTATGTTTGGGTACATGCATGCTATCTCCCTTGTCTGATTCCTTTATGTATGGAGTTCACCCTACGCTTACTGAAAAACTTGCCGGCGCGCAACCTGCCGCGAGCGCTGGGTGCGGGACTTCAGCAGCCTGCCGGAGGTGCAGCGGCCGGCAAGACTCCTTGGCATTCTCAGTGCAGCCACTTAAATCGTTGAGCGGACTCGAAACAAAATAAGGGCGCAACCGATTACAACAAGGGTTCCTTAGCGTGTAGATTTTCCATACAAAAGTCGGAATCGTCCAAGGAAATAACTTTGCAATAAAGGAAACTTGTTCTAAGTTTTAGAACTTAGGTTTCTGTCACTGTCCTTCCTCCGGCAAGCGTCGATTCTGAACGTCGCCAACTGGTACTCATATCTCCCTTCCCCCCCCCCCTCCCGGCAAATGTGCGCGCGAGGAATCCTTCTGTCTTTTAAGAAAGAAGAGAAAGTAAAGATATGAAACCTTGGCGGTTCGTTAGAACTTACCGGGAGTAAGTGTCATACAACATCTTAGACAAACATGCATATAAAAATATGAACATGGAAATCAATAAGGAAATGCACAACACTTAAATTTATTCATCTGTGCTCAGGGTTTGCGCCTGGCTTTGTACAAAGGATCATATGCCTTGCCGGCAAGACCTGTACAAAAGAGTGGTTGTCGGGAGCCCCCGGCAACCGCGCCTTATGGGTAGAACTTGCGAAGATGCTCGATATTCCAGGAATTACTCACTGGAACGCCATCTTCGGTCTCCAGGCGGACAGCGCCGGGCCTGGTGACTCGTACTACCCGATAAGGGCCTTCCCACTTCGGCGTCAACTTGTTTGAATTCTTGGCGGACTGAATCCGTCGAAGAACAAGGTCGCCTTCCTCAAGGCTTCGGGCATGAACTTTGCGGCTATGGTAGCGGCACAAAGCTTGCTGGTAGCATGCAGCTCGCACAGCAGTCTGAAGACAATTCTCCTCGAGGAGCACAGCGTCATCTTGCCACAGTTGCTCTTGCTCGAGCTCATCATAAGCGAGCACTCGAGGTGATCCGTACGTGAGTTCTGTGGGGAGAATTGCTTCCGCTCCGTAGACCAGAGCGAAGGGTGTCTGGCCGGTGGCTCGATTTGGTGTCGTTCTGATTGACCAAAGAACCGCTGGCAACTCATCAATCCAGTGTCTTCCGCACTTTTTCAGCCTGTCAAAAGTTCTGGTCCTGAGACCGCGCAGCACTTCAGCATTGGCCCTCTCCGCTTGGCTGTTGCTTCTCGGGTGAGCAACAGAGGCAAAACAAATTTTGCCGCCAAGGTCTTGGACGTACTGCATGAAGGTGCGACTTGTGAATTGCGTGCCATTGTCGGTGATGATCCTGTTGGGCACACCGAAACGGCAAACTATCCCTTTAAAGAACTTGACGGCTGATTGTGCTGTCACCTTCCTCACTGCTTCCACCTCCGGCCACTTTGTGAACTTGTCGATAGCGACGTATAAGTACTCAAAGCCCCCGGTAGCACGGGGAAAAGGGCCCAGTATATCGAGCCCCCAGACCGAAAATGGCCAGGAGAGAGGGATTGTCTGAAGAGCTTGAGCTGGTTGATGCGATTTCTTTGAATGAAACTGGCACGCTTCACACTAAGTTACTAGTGCAGTTGCATACTGGAGAGCGGTGGGCCAAAAGAAACCTTGCCGGAATGCCTTCCCGACAAGTGCTCTTGATCCTATGTGAGAGCCACATATGCCTCCATGTATTTCTGCCAACGGCTCTAGTCCATCCTCCCGAGGAATGCACTTCAATTTCACACCGTTTGGTCTCTTTCTGTACAGGACGTCATCGACGAACTTGTACATAACAGACCGACGGGCTACTCTTTCCGCTTCTTCCTGTTCCTCCGGGAGTTCTCCTGTTTGAAGGAAATGGACAATGTGTTGTGCCCATGCTGGAGCCTGGGGCTCGACAGCTAGGACTAAAGGCATCTCCTCTGCCGGGGGAACGTTTGTCTCGACGGCAAGGGCCTGAGCCCCTACTGGAGCCTGTTGTTCCCTGGCAGGCATGTCATTGATCCCGGCAACTTCCTTGCCGGCGGCTCCCGGGAGCTCTGCCGGGAAGTACTGACCAGAATTCAATTTTCTTCTCTTCTCTTGCCGCATTGATGGCGCCACGGATGACTGAGTCAAATGGAGCACAAAAGTTCCTGGTTCCATAGGCAACTTGAGGGTAGCACGCTTTGACAGCTTGTCAGCAACACTATTCTCGGCACGAGGGATGTGCTCCATTTGCAGACCGTCAAAGTGCTCTTCCATTTTTCTCACTTCATCTACGTATGCTTGCATCAATGGACTCTGATAACTCTTATTAACTTGCCTGACGACAAGCTGTGAATCGCCTCTGATGACCAGCTTCTTGATACCGAGGTCTGCCGCGATCCTGAGACCGGCAAGCAAACCCTCGTATTCTGCAGTGTTGTTCGTCGAACTCTCCCGGGGAAAATGCATTTGGACTACGTACTTGAGGTGCTCTCCGGTGGGTGCGACAAGCAGCACGCCAGCACCGGCGCCTTGCAGCGAAAAAGCCCCATCAAAGTACATAACCCATTGCTGGTCAATTTCCTTGCCGGGAAGAGTTGTTTCTTGAACCTCTTCGTCTGGCGTTGGGGTCCATTCCGCAACGAACTCCGCCAAGGCCCTGCTCTGAATTGTCGAAGTGCTTTCAAACTTGAGGCCAAAGCTCGACAACTCCAACGGCCACTCCACGATCCTGCCGGTTGCTTCTGGATTTCGCAAAATCCGTTGCAACGGAAAGCGAGTGACGACGGTGATTTCATGTGCTTGAAAGTAATGGCCCGGCTTCCTTGAGGCCATAAGGAGACCGAAAAGCAATTTCTGCACGCCAGAATATCTTGACCTAGCTCCTTGTAAGAGAGAGCTAAGCAAAATACACTGGGCATGGCACCACCTTTTTCTTCTGTAATGGTCCTTCTGACTACACAGATCTTGCCTTGCCGGGATCAACCCTTGCCGGGGAAGATCCTGCCGCGTCATCTGACGGTCCTACCGCTGGTGTTGCTTCCTCATCAGCTTCTCTCTGCGCCACTAACACATCACTAACCACTTGATTTGTCGCTGCCAGATACAGCAGCAACGGCTCTTGTGGTTTAGGCGCGACTAGCATCGGCGGAGAGGAAAGGTATTTCTTCAAATCTTGCAGCGCAGCCTCCGCCTTCGGAGTCCACTTCATTGGACCTGCCTTCTTCAAAATTTTGAAAAAGGGCAGGGCGTGCTCAGCAGATTTGGAAATAAACCTGCTTAGAGCAGCAACACAGCCGGCAAGACGACGCACATCCTTGACGCGTCTTGGCGCTTCAATCTGCTCAATAGCTTTGATCTTGTTGGGGTTCGCTTCGATTCCCCAGCAAGATACAAAGAATCCGAGGAGCTTGCCGGAAGGAACACCGAACACGCACTTCTCAGGATTGAGCTTTAAGTTGATCTTGCGCAGATTTGCAAATGTTTCCTCTAAATCTTGTATGAGCGTTGATTTGTCCTTGGTTTTGACCACTATGTCATCCATGTATGCCTCCATATTTCTATGGAGTTGAGGCTCAAAACCAATTTGGACCGCTCTTGCAAATGTGGAACCAGCACTTTTCAACCCGAAAGGCATTCGTATAAAACAATACGTACCACATGGGGTGATAAATGCGGTCTTTTCTTCATCTTCCTTCGCCATGAAGATCTGATGATACCCTGAGTAGGCATCAAGGAAGGACAGGAGGTCACAACCAGCGGTGGAATCCACAATCTGGTCGATGCGCGGCAAGGGAAAGGGGTCTTTTGGACAGGCTTTATTGATATCTGTAGAATCGATACAAAGCCTCCATTTCCCATTCACCTTGCGCACTACAACCGGATTGGCCAACCAGGTTGGATGAAGCACTCCTCTGACCAATCCTGCCGCCTCCAGCTTTCTGATTTCCTCGGCAATGAATTCTTGCCACTCCAAGGCTTGCTTCCTGACCCTCTGCTTGACGGGCCGCGCGTGAGGACAGACAGCAAGGTGGTGCTCAATTACCTCCCTGGGAACACCGGGGATGTCAGACGGTTGCCATGCAAACACGTCGACATTCGCCCGCAGGAAGGCAACGAGCGCGCTTTCCTATTTGTCATCTAGGGTGGAACTTATGGTGAAAGTTCCCCCCGTTCCGTCCTCCCTGACGGGCACCTTCTTGGTCTCCGGCGGAGCAGCCTTGGATTTCTTGTTCTTGCCGGTGGAACTCTCTGGTGCATCCTCGACGGAAGCGCAGCACTCCGAGGAGGCGCGCTTACCGGAGTTCGCGCCAAGATTCTCGCCGGTCTTCTTCTTCTTCCCCCCGGGAGTTCCATTGGCAGGAGCAGATGCCTTGACGGCAGGTGCTGCAACTGCTTCCCGGTAGAGTTGGTCGGCACAGATGAGCGCATCCTTTTTATCGGAATGGATAGTAATGACACTCAACAGCCCAGGCATCTTCAAAACATTATAAGCGTAGTGCGATGCCGCCATGAACTTAGCCAGCGCTAGCCGACCAAGGATCCCATTGTATGACATGGGGATCTTGGCGACATCAAACACTACTTTCTCGGTCCTGTAGTTTAGCTCGCTACCAAATGTTACCGGTAGCGTGATCTTGCCCTTTGGCTGGGTTCTTCCCGGATTGACCCCTTGAAACATGCCCGTTTCTTCGAGATCTTCATCAGGAATCTGAAGCCTCTTGAGCACATCCGGTGAGATTAGGTTTAGGCCGGCCCCACCGTCAACTAGCATTTTCGTCACCCTGAGGTTGCGAATTGTTGGCGAGACCAACAATGGCAAACACCCGACCGCGGTTGTGCGATCAGGGTGATCCTCGGCGTCGAAAATGATAGGCGTGTTGGACCATTTCAGGGGCCTACATGCATCTGGCGACGGCTCTGCTGCATTGACTTCCCGTACCCACTGTTTGAGTCGACGGTGGGAAGAATGCAGTGAGGCGCCCCCATCGATACACATAGCCTCTGTAGCTTTCTGGAATTCTTGCTCACTGGACTCATCGTCTTCTTCATCATCTTCTTCCTTGTCTCGGCCTCGAGCGGGCCTCTCCTTTTGTTGCTTGGCCTTGCCGCGGTGACCCCCTCGGCCACCGCGCTTCTTGCCAGACCCCTCAGCACCATCATGGGCCATCTCCTTATCCCACCTTTCATATTCAGCCCTCTATTTCTCGGCAAGCTGTTCAACTTGCCGGCAGTTTTGGAGATCATGGCCCTTGGTGCGATGGATCTTGCAATACTGCTTGCCGGAGTTTTCCGACTTGTCGGCTGCCGCCAAGGCCTGACAGGAAGGGCACCCGGCAAGATCCTTGCCGGGGTCACCAACCTTGGCCTTCTTGGCGGCGCCGGGGTTGTCGGATTCCTCGACAGCAAGCACGGCCTTGCCTCCGCGTTTCCTGTTCCGCCGCCGTCCTTTCCTTGACGGGGCCACGACGTCTTCATCTTCGGATTCGCCCGCCGCGCCAACAGCCTCGCCAGGGAGTTTCCTCCCCTCTTCAGCTCGAGCGCATTTGTCGGCCAAAGCGTAAAGCTCGGCAATACTCCTGACTTTGTTCATCGCCAGCTCCTCCCGCATTCTGCGGTTACGCATGTTCTGATGAAACGCGCTAATGACAGTGGCAGGGTGAACATCAGGAATATTGTACTGCACCCGGCTAAACCTCTGCATAAACTTGCGCAGGGATTCGCCCTCCTTCTGAGGGATGATATGCAAATCACTCTCTTGGCCAGGAGCTTCGTGGCCTCCAACAAAGGCGCCAACAAACTGATGGCACAGATCTTACCAAGAAGAAATAGAATTATCCGGCAGATGCATCAACCACAACCTGACGTTGGGCTTAAGCACCAACGGGAAGTAGTTGGCAAGTATCTTGTCATCTCGGCCCCCGGCAGCCTGCACCGCAATGGTGTAGATGCTCAGGAACTCCGAGGGATGAGTCTTACCGTCATATTTCTCCGGGACCTCTGGCTTGAAGGTTTGGGAATTGGGCCACTGGACTTGCCGCAGCTCACGGGTAAACGCTAGAGTCCCTACCTCGTAAGGCAAGTCTCCTACGTCCCCTGGCGCAGGCTCGTCGACAGCCGGCCCTGCGCGCTTATCAGACTGATAGCGCGCTTCCCGTCGCCGCTCGATGGTAGTTCGAGCGTCCTCCTTGCCTCGTTCCCGGAGAACTTGACGCTGGTCACGGCGCATCCGTGGATTGGACGACGCCGTGGAAACTTCTTCACGGCGGTCGACCTGCTGGGTTGTCGCCCACCGCTGGTGTCACGGAGGGGAGTGCACCGTGGTTGCACCACCTCCGGTTTTCTCCACATCGGCTCGCGCCGGATCGATGGGCCTTCGCTGTGAGGGCCCTGCCTCTTGTGGCCCATCTTTGTTGGCGAAGCCAATAAGGCTCTGGATAGTAGCTCGCCACTCCTCCATCTTCTCCGGAGCAGGAGGGAAATCGAGGAGTAGCTGCGCACATGCCAAGGCTTCCGCTGGCGTAGGCGGCGGCGACAGGTGCGAGGTACGTGAGGTGCTCTCACTCCTAGCCATGTTAGAAGGAGCGCCGTCACGATCACGCGACCGCGTGCCACCTCCGCCGGCAGCTCGGTGTGCATGCTGGGCCCGCGCATCTTGGGATCGATGCACAGAAATCTTTTCATGGGGACGCCCTGAACCACCAGCGCCATGACGTCGCTCGTCGTGCACAACCTGGGTTGGCCGTGACGCTTGCGCCGGCGCGGGAGTTCCAACAGGCGTCCTCCGATCTCTGGAATTCATTGTGCCACCTGTAGGTAACACAACTCCGTCTCTGGATCCAGCGGCGTGTGGGTTGCCGCTGCCACTGCGAACGACGCCGCTCGCCTGGCTTGGGTCACCGGAACGTCGTGGAGGTTCTAGTCCTCTTCCTTCTGCACCCACGCCATCGCCCGTATGCGAAGGCGCAGGCAAAACGGACGTGGACGGTCGCGCCGTCGCAGCGCTCTTCTTCTTGGGTGGCATGATGATGAAGGCGATGAAGAAATTAAGGCGCCGATCACTGGATCAGGTTCACACAACCTTCAATCCCCCTACCTGGCGCGCCATAGATGTCGGCGTGCGACACCTATGGGATCCTAAGGGAGCCCTTTACGATTCAGCGGGGGGAGAGGTATGCGCAAAGAGCAGAACCAACGATCGATGCGGGAAGATTTTACCCAGGTTCGGGCCGCTGATCAGCGTAAAACCCTACTCCTGCCTTGTTTTATTATTGATGTTCTTGAGCCCAGGCTCCAGGAGCACTTGCAGTGAACAGTACGTTCAAAGAGCAGCTACGCATGCAGAATGGGCCAGAAGACCTCCTCCCCCTGTAGCAGTTGCCGTGGGCCTCCTTTTATACCACAAAGGGGTCACCACAGTGGCAAAATGTACATACATTGAGGTGTAAAGTAGCTACAGGGTTATCATACCTAACCCCTGACGGACTAGAACGAACGCATTTAATGCACCGTGAGGTGTCCGTTTAGGTGTCCTCACTTTCTTGGGGATGGAAAAAGGGGCCATCCCATCAGCACCGCTTAAGCTCTCCTCCACTGGCGCGTCGCCACGCATCCAAAGAAGGACCCAGAATGTCAGGTTTGTCGCCGTGCTGGAGCGGTGGCACGGCAACAAAACCTTGTCGGGCGCCGAAGCTTGCCGGGCGCCAAGTCTTGCCAGGCGCCGATCCTTGCCGGGCTCCGCAGGCCACCCCGGCAAGATCTTGCCGGGGAAGCTGGCCTTCGGATTCCAGCTCTTCTTATATGTTGATCCTCAGGTCTCTGACTTGAAGATTTCTTTGGTGGCTTGAGCCAACCTCGAACTGTTCCCCGACAAGCCTTGCCGCGAGTATGGCTACAACTGCCCGTGCACAAGTACGGGGTACTAATGGCCCAATACTTAGTACACCGACAGACTCTTCCCGAACCACTGCCTAAGCCAACTCCGAAGAAAAGAGGTATTCTATTTCTCAGTCCTGAAGATATGCAAGAGGCAAAGAAATCTATGAAAGAAAAAGGTATTAAAGCTGAAGATGTTAAGAATTTACCACCTATTGAAGAAATATATGGTCTTGATAACCCGACACAGGTAGTAGAGGTAAATTCTCTCTATAGATTTGATGAAGGTGATATTCCTCATAATAAGTCTGCTAGTCAATGCTTGGATGAATTTGATAACTTTATTGTTAAACAAGAAAATTTCAATGCTTTTGTTAGTAGACAATTGAAACGTAATGCTTACATGCTTGACCGCTTAGGTGATTATATGTGTAGAACTGTTAACGATCTTAAGCTTATCAGTAAACATGCTTCCATGGTGAAAACTCAAGTAGAACAAGTTCTCAAAGCACATAATGAGTTGTTGAATGAGATGAATAGTAAGAACAATGATAATGATGTTAGAGTTATGACTAGAGGTGGTAAAATGACTCAGGAACCTTTGTATCCTGAGGGCCATCCTAAGAGGATTGAGCAAGATTCTCAGAGAATTAATACTGATGCACCTAGTCCTCCTAGTAATAAAAAGAAAAGGAATGATGATAGGACTTTGCATGCTTCTAGTGAACTTGTTATAGGCACACCTGAGAATCCAAATGATATTTCTATTTCTGATGCTGAAACACAATCTCGAGATGGGCATGAACCTAGTAATAATGATAATGATGATGTTTATGTTGATTCTCAACCTAGTAATGATAATGATGTGGAGATAGAACCTGTTGTTGATCTTGATAACCCACAACCTAAGAATAAAAGATATGATAAGAGAGACTTCGTTGCTTGGAAGCATGGTAAAGAAAGAGAACCATGGGTTCGGAAACCCATGCCCTTTCCTCCTAAACCATCCAAGAAAAAGGATGACGAGGATTTTGAGCGCTTTGTTGAAATGCTTAGACCTGTCTTTTTGCGTACGCGTTTGACTGATATTCTGAAAATGTCTCCTGATGCCAAGTATATGAAAGATATTGTTACAAATAAAAGAAAGATACCAGAAGCTGAAATTTCCACCATGCTTGCTAATTACACATTTAAGGATGGAATACCGAAGAAACTAGGAGACCCTGGAATACCAAATATACCATGCTCCATTAAAAGAAATTATGTTAAAACTGCTTTATGTGATCTTGGAGCCGGTGTTAGTGTTATGCCTTTCTCTTTGTATCATAGACTTGATTTGAATAAGTTGACACCTACTGAAATCTCTTTGCAAATGGCTGATAAATCAACTGTTATACCCATCGGTGTTTGTGAGGATGTGCCTGTTGTGGTTACAAACGTTACTATCTTAACGGACTTTGTTATTCTTGATATGCCTGAGGACGACAGTATGTCGATCATCCTTGGTAGACCCTTTTTGAATACTGCAGGGGCTGTTATTGATTGCAACAAGGGCAATGTCACTTTTCATGTCAATGGTAATGAGCATACGGTACACTTTCCGAAGAAACAACCTCAAGTGAATAGTATCAACTCTATTGGAGAAGTTCCAACAATTGCTATTGGAGGTTTTAAATTCCCTCTTCCTACTGTCAAAAAGAAATACGATATTCTTATTGTTGGGGACATGCATATCCCCATTGAGGTAACCTAGTGTTATTCGAAGATTCTCCACTTTCATGTCATTCGGAAGAAGTTTGTTAATAAGACTTGATCAACCTTCTTAACGGATTCCTTTTGATGGGCATGAGATGGATCAATTTAGTAAACACAACTTTCTGTACCCACTTTTTACTTTCTGTTATTTAGAATAAATAAAGCAAAAATACTATTATTTGTCTGTTTTCTGAATTATCCGAGCAATAAAAAAATGACCCAAAAATAAAAGTTCTCCAAATGCCCTGAAAATTCAGTATATATTTTTTAGAATATTTTAGAATTTCTGGCACTGAGAACACACCAGGGGGCAGCACCAGTGGGCCACAAGCCCACAGGGCGTGCCCACCCCCCAGGGCGCGCCTAGGTGGCTTGTGGGTCCCACGTGGCCCCCCCTCACTTATTCCAGCACCCATCCACTTCGTCTTCCTCCATAAAAAATCCCACCATTGCTCAAACCCGTGTTCTAGCTCATTTTGCTGCCATTTTTGATCTCCTTGTGCAAAGCTCCATTTGCAAAATTGTTTTGGGGGATTGTTCTTCGGTATGTGACTCCTCCAATGGTCCAATTAGTTTTTGTTCTAGTGCTTTATATATTGCAAATTTTTGTTGCTGTGGTGACCTTGTTCTTGAGCTCGCATGTCAAATTTGTATGGTCCCAAGTAGTTTTGATGCATGACATAGCCTCTAGGCACTTGTGGGAGTAGTTGCTATCAATTTTGTTGAGTTTTGTGCACTTTTGTTTTGAGTCACTAAAAATTTCAGAAAATTTTCAGAGGAAGAAAGATGTTTAGGAGAATATACCAAGGTGGTTCCTCGAGCAAGAAAGCCCCGAGACTCGCGATACGTGAGCCTGATTTCGAACCACGAAGGGAAGCTCAAGTGCGGCCTTGTGAATGGTCGTTGGATCAATTCATGGTACATGCTGGTTTCAAGGAGGAATTTGATGCGTACATACAAAACGCTGGCCTTGAGGACTTCGTTCCAGATAAGTGCAGGCAATACTATCACCTTACTGATTCCTTTGTGCGGAGGTTTGAATTTACATCCAAGCGTAACACGCATTCTGTTTTGTTTGATCTTTATGATAAATCATACACCATGGACCTAGAAGATTTTAATGATGCATGCAAATTCCCACAATGGGGCATTCATAGTGAACCTCGCAAAACTGAATATAATGACTTCCTTGCTAGCATCACTGTGGGAGAAACTAGAAATATTACACAAGCCACCATAGGGAGCATTCACTTTCCTGCCATACATTATTTTGCTCTCTTCATAGGTAGATGCATTAATGGTAAACATGATCATAGCCACCTTTGTGCATCAGATCTTAGTGTTCTCAAGTGTGCGGTAATGGGTGATAAACGATATAACTTGGGGGCTATTATTGCAAGGAGGTTACATAATAATGCTAAAGATGGGGATTTCTTTGGTGGGATTTATGCCACCCGTTTAGCTAATTATCTTGGGGTATCCATAAGGAAGAATGACATTGAGTTACCATAAGCTTTTCTTGATTATAATGCTATGGTATGCTACCAGTTTCTTGAGAGGAACGAACCGTCCCTCTTGTACCTACTGATCTTTGACAGGCAGCGTGCTATCCATATTACCCTTCCTGCTCCTGCCTTCTTTAACTTTCAGGTAAAGCGGAGATACTTTATAACCAGAGAGGAGGTGAACGAGTATGAGAGAGAGGTGGAGGCCGCTCACCTCCACGCTGCAGCCCTTCAGGCAGTAGCTGCTGCATCCCAGTACAACCCCAACTATGATTTTGGATACTATCCGGGCCAGCCGTGGCCCTAGACCAACTTAGGCCAAAAGCCTAAGCTTGGGGGATTACGTATTTCTCACCGACATTACATTCATGTTCACACATTCATTCCAGTTGTCGGTGTTCATACTTTTTCATTGTATTATCCATGTTAGTTTATTTTTCTCGCTTTCTTCTTGTGTGTTTGAAAAACTTTGAGAAAATCCAAAAAAATAATTAGTTTTAGTTTTACTTTCTAGTTTGCTTAGTAGTAGTAAAAGAAAACCCAAAAAGATTTCTCGTTCTTCTTTTGCTTGTTGGGAGCTTTCCCGTGTAAATAATTTTTCTCGTTCTTGTTTTACTTTCTTCAGAAAAACAAAAACTCCAAAAACATTTCAGTGTGTTTCTTTGAAATTCTTTTTCTTTTTCTTTGGGTCGTAAGGAGAAGACCACGATGAAAATGTTGAGTGGCTCTCATATGCATTATTGTTGATCTAACAAAGAGCCCATATTACTTTGTCTTCTCCTTTGAATAAAGGTTTGCAGATTTCAGCTTAGTCCAATGCACGTGCACTATTATTATTATTCACACCATTCTGTCGTGCAAGTGAAAGGCAATAATGACGATATATGATGAAGAGATTGAGATGGAGAAAAGCTGGTACGAACTCGACCTATTTTGTTTTTGTAAATATGATTAGCTCATCGTTCTTGATTCAGCTCATTATGAATGAAACATGTTTGCAATGACAATTAGAGATTATAGTTACTCATGCCATGCTTAATTAGCTAGGAGTGTATAATGGTTTATCTTGTGTGCCAACATGCATTTTAAAATGGTTATGATGTAGTATGATAGGATGGTATCCTCCTTTGAATGATTCAAGTGGATTGACTTGGCACATGTTCGCGCATGTAGTTGAAACAAAATCAACATAGCCTCCACGATATTTATGTTCATGGTGATTTATATCCTACTCATGCTTGCATTCAATGTTGGTTAATCTCAATGCATTGTTTATGACCGTTGTCACTCTCTAGTTGGTCGCTCCTCAATCTTTTGCTAGCCTTCACTTGTACTAAGCGGGATTACTGCTTGTGCATCCACTTCCTTAAACCCAAAGTTGTTCCATATGAGTCCACCATATCTACCTATATGCGGTATTTACCTGCCGTTCCAAGTAAATTTGCATGTGCCAAACTCTAAACCTTCAAATAATAATCTGTTTTGTATGCCCAAATTGCTCATGTAGCGACTGGGGGCTGTCATTATTTTCCATGCTAGGTGGGTTATTCTCACGATGAGTGTTGATTCACTTGTCATTCACGAGAAAGTGGCTGGTAATCAGGATGCCCAGTTCCATGCTCTAAATCAAATCAAAATATAATTTCAAACAAAACTCCCCCAGGAATGTTGTTGGTATGGACGGTACCCGTTGTTTCGGATCAGCCGTGGAGTGTGATTGTTGGTGGAGGGGGAGTACAAACTTTACCATTATGTTTGGGAACCGCTATAATGTATCTAGCATGGAAGATACCGAGATCTCTTGGTTGTTATGTTGACAATGAAAGCATACCGCTCAAAATTATATTCATCTCTATTTTTAAAAACTCCGAGCTCTGGCACCTCTGCAAATCCCTGCTTCCCTCTGCGAAGGGCCTATCTATTTACTTTTATTGTTGAGTCATCATCCTCTTATAAAAAGCACTAGTTAGAGAGCACCACTGTCATTCATATGCATTGTTATTAATTGATATTGAGTATGACTGTGACTGTGACTGGATCTCTTTTACCATGAATTATAATGTCTAGTCAGTCCTTGGTCTTCAGAGGTGCTCTACATTTATGTTTTGCGGTCTCAGAAAGGGCTAGCGAGATACCATTATATCATATTGTATCATGATTGTTTTGAAAAAGTGTTGTCATCCGAGATTTACTATTATTGCTCGCTAGTTGATTATGCCATTGATATGAGTAAATGTGAGACCTAAATGTTATTGTGAATATGGTTAGTTCATAATCTTTGCTGAAAACCTGAACATGAGTTAGACATATTTACAACAACAAGATCAAACAGAGTTTGTAAAAGTTTTTCTTTGCCACTTTCTGTTTGTCAACTGAATTGCTTGAGGACAAGCAATGGGTTAAGCTTGGGGGAGTTGATACGTCTCCATTGTATCGACTTTTCCAAACTCTTTTGCCCTTGTTTTGGACTCTAATTTGCATGATTTGAATCGAACTAACCCGGATTGACGATGTTTTTAGCAGAATTGCCTTGGTGTTATTTTTGTGCAAAAATAAAAGTTCTCGGATTGACCTGAAAATTTACGAAGAATATTTTTGGAATTAATAAAAAATACTGGCGAAAGAATCAACCAGAGGGGGTCCACCCATTGGCCACAAGCTTGGGGGGCGCGCCTAGGTGGCTTGTGGGCCCCCTGGAGACCCTCCGACCTCAACTCCAACTCCATATAACCCTATTCGGGGAGAAAAAATCAAGGAGAAGAGTTCATCACGTTTCACGATACGGAGCCGCCGCCACCTCCTGTTCTTCCTCGGGAGGGCAGACCTGGAGTCTGTTTTGGGCTCCGAAGAGGGGAAATCGACGCCGTCGTCATCATTAACCATCCTCCATCACCAATTTCATGATGCTCACCGCTGGGAGTGAGTAATTCCATCGTAGGCTTGCTGGACGGTGATGGGTTGGATGAGATTTATCATGTAATCGAGTTAGTTTTGTTAGGGTTTGATCCCTAGTATCCACTATGTTCTGAGATTGATGTTGCTATTACTTTGCTATGTTTAATGCTTGTCACTAGGGCCCGAGTGCCATGATTTTAGATCTGAACCTATTATGTTTTCATGAATATATTTGTGTTCTTGATCCTATCTTGCAAGTTGTAGACACCTATTACGTGTTATGATCCGCATACCCCAAGGTGACAATAATTGGGATTCTTTTCGGTGATTACCATAGTTTGAGGAGTTCATGTATTCACTAAGTGCTAATGCTTTGGTCCGGTTCTCTATTAAAAGGAGGCCTTAATATCCCTTAGTTTCCATTAGGACCCCGCTGCCGCGGGAGGGTAGGACAAAAGATGTCATGCAAGTTCTTCTCCATAAGCACGTATGACTATATACGGAATACATGCCTACATTATATTGATGAATTGGAGCTAGTTCTGTGTCACCCTAGGTTATAACTATTGCATGATGAATGTCATTCGACATAATTATCCATCACTGATCCATTGCCTATGAGCTTTTCACATATTGATCTTTGCTCAGTTACTTTGCCGTTGCCACTGTTACCATCACTACAAAATTGCTACTGTTACTTTTGCCACCGTTACCGTTACTTCCATACTACTTTTCTACTAAATATTTTGCTGCAGATATTAAGTCTTTCAGGTGTGGTTGAATTGACAACTCAGCTGCTAATACTTGAGAATATTCTTTGGCTCCCCTTGTGTCGAATCAATAAATTTGGGTTGAATACTCTACCCTCGAAAACTGTTGCGATCCCCTATACTTGTGGGTTATCACGCATATTCTGACTTGTGGGACACCTCTGTTAGTGGCTGCACGGTCATAGATGGCGGGAGCATATTCTAACTTGTGGGACACCTCTGTCAGCAGTTGCGCGATCGTAGGTGATGGTTGCAGTTACTGGCGCATGGGACACCTCTGTCATCGGCTGCGCGATCGTAGGTGGTGGTCGCAGTTACTGGCGCGTGGGACACCTTTGTCAGTGGCTTCACGGTCCTAGGTGGTGGGCGCAGTGGCTTGTGGGACACCTTTATCTACGGCTGCGCCAACCAAAAAAAAGAGGTGGCTTATTAAGCCAGGAAGAGTACTCGAACTCAAGACCACATGCTCAAAGAGAGGTGCAAGAGCCAACCGACCAAGTATGTGTATGTGACTTTTGAAACATTCCTCACCGTTTTATGCACTAAACGAAGTGAAGCATAAACCAGCCGTTTACTCACTATATGTAGTGTACCATCGGGGTGTTAATAGTTTTGTTCAAGCCATTTGGTGTGGCAGATGCACTTGAGTCAACCAAATTAGTTTAGTACTGAATATCGGTTTGATGAATGAACTTGGGACTAGCAAAGTAACAAAAGTAGGCCACAGAAATTAGTTTAGTCCTTAAAAATCATTTGTTTGTGAAGGAAGAGCCTCAAATAATTTTGAAATTTGTTCCATTTCATTTTTCATCAAAAGCAGGCCACATTGTGGAAAATGTTTCATAGGAATTTGCAATTATTTTATAATAAAAAATAAAATTTCCAATTTCCAAGCCACAGAAATGACTTTTGTATGTGAAGGAAGTGCCTCAAATAATTTTGAAATTTGTTCCATTTCATTTTTCATCAAAAGCAGGCCACATTGGATGGCCACTGACCAGGTTTCAGCAATTTCAGAGTAATATTGCTATATTCCATGCATTTAGTTGAGTTTTAGTGAATCAGAAAAGGCCCAAATTTGCACTACAAATGTGACATAGATTGGTCCTAGAATTTTTCAAAAATCATTTTATGCTACAATATTGGTGGTGGATGAACTTGGGACAAGGCAAGTAGGAATTCCAAACCATTTTGTATGAATAGTCAACACTGCACGTTTGACCCCCGTTTAAAAAAAACAAAGAAAATGAAAAAAGGCTCAAAAATTCAAATGCCTTTGCACCGAGCCATCTTATGTGCACTAGTTTGTGGAAAAAATATTAAACTTGCAATACAACAAGTTTGAAAAAAAAACTTCACAAAATGGCCTATCTAGAATGGACTTGTGTGGATTTCAAGGCATATGCACATGGAAATGGCCACATACATGGCAAAATCCATGATAACATGCCCAAATTTGGCACAACTATTGGTGTTACCATTATGGACAATGTTTCATAGGAATTTGTAATTATTTTGTAATAAAAATAAATTTTCCAATTTCCAATCACTAGAAATGACATTTGTTTGTGAAGGAAGTGCCTTAAATAATTTTGAAGTTTGTTCCATTTCTTTTTTCATCAAAAGGAGTCCACATTGGATGGCCACTGACTAGGTTGCTACCAATTTCAGAGTAATATTGCTATATTCCATGCATTTAGTTGATTTTTAGTGAATTATCAGAAAAGGCCCAAATTTGCACTACAAGTGTGATGTAGATTGATCCTGAAATTTTTCAAAAATCATTTTATGCTACAATATTGGTGGTGGATGAACTTGGGACAAGGCAAGTAGGAATTCCAAACCATTTTGTATAATGGTTAACACTGCAAGTTTGACCCCAGTTTGAAAAAAAAAACACAGAAAATGAAAAAGGCTCAAAAATTCAAATGCCTTTGCACCGAGCCATCCAATGTGCACTACTTTGTGGGAAAATATTAAACTTGCAATACAACAAGTCTGGAAAAAAACTTCATAAAATTTACATTGTTCGATTGAAAACACCCAAATTTTTTTGCATCTTCATGAAATTTGGGTCACCACTAGTCACACACAAGCAAACAGGGCACAAATTGGACATTCGAACATGCATAGATACAGACATTCAAATTGGACATTCAAACAACACAAATTTCATTTAAAGTTTATAATTTGTACATAATAAACCCTAAATAAAGCTACTGATCGTCGTCATCCATGTCGGAGCCGCTGTCGCCACTAAAGACGTCCTTGTCGTCGTTGTCCTTTTTCTCGTCCACATCATCGTCGCTCACGAGGTCGATGGTGACGTCAGCCACCAAGGCGATGACCGCCTCTCGCAGACCTAGCGAGTCCACCGGGTCATCGGGGTGGCGCTGCAGCCCTTTTGTTGATTCACGCAGGGCCAGAAGTAGCCCCAGCAGTTCTGTAGGGTCGCCGGGCGCGCTGGCCACAACACCCCTGTACTCCGCCAGCAGCGGCGGCTCCGGCTCCAGCTTGGGAATGTGCAGGGGGTCGCACAAGCTTGTCCCCGGCTTGGGCACGCGCAAGGGGCCGTGCGAGCTCATTCCCAGCTCCGGCTTGGGCACAAGCAGGGGGGCGCGAGCTTGTCCCCGGCGTCGCTGGCTCCGGCTTAGGAACACGGAGGCCCCTGCTGCTGCTAGCACCAGGGCCGCCTCCTCCGAATGTGGGTGTGGCCCCTGTCGTGGATCTATCTGTGGCCCGCGGTGGCGAAACCCGGTCGCCTTCTCGCAGACCTAGCTGGACGCGGCACGTGACCATGACATCAGGGAAGGTACGCCCTTCCCAGAAGGCGTACCTCTCGTCGATGTTGTGTCACGACGGCGATGGGTATTGTCCATCGTAGTGTTGGATGCAGGCGGTGTTCTCCTCCGCCAGAATCTCCGGCCACCGTAGGCTGTCGGGCGCGTAGCGCTACTTCGACCGCTTCGCTAGCGGCAGGCTTTGCCGAAAGTCATGTATTGCACGCGACATGGCCGGCGTGCCGACGGTGGGGATAGGCTACACCGAGAGCCCCCCCCCCCCCCCCGCGTGCGCACTCAGGTGCCATCCGCTCGGCAGGCGTGTGTCCGGTGGCACCATGACGCTGCAGCGGGCGAGGAGCGACGCCTCTTCGACCCAGAGGGCCCGCGGCAGGCCGAGAATGACATACGCGCGGCGTCCATTATGGCTGGACATTGTTGTGGCTGCTGGAAGGGGAGGTGGCTAGGGTTTGGTGGAGGCGCACGACGAAGAAGGTTGTAGGACGGCGAGGGGAGGGGAGGGGATTGGGACAAGAGTGGGTACACGCCGGTGCGCCCACCCGCGCCTATAAAATGCATTAATAGACACCTGCCGGGAACACCGGCGACGCGACTCCTCGCATGGGAAACCGCGCGATGCATGCTGCCCGTGTGTGAAAGCGCTGACGTGACCGCGATGGGACTACTCATGCACTCAGGCACACACACCGCCGATTATGAGAGCCCCACCTGGCACGGTGTGCCCCACATGTTAGTAACAACGTCGGCTAACAGTCAACTCCCCTGACCAACGGCAAACCCCCGTTTGGGCATTGGTGAGGGTGGGTGGCATAGTGGAGGGGAAACGTGAGCAAAATAAGTGTGCTTGGGAAAAACTGAGGACTAAGCAATAAGGGGCACAGAAATAGAAAACCCTATGATTAAACCCCCGTTGTTTTCTCCTTAGTAGCAACAATACAAATATGTGCCTCGCTACCGGTACCCCTCCTGTCACAGAGTGAGGACACCGCAAGATTAAACCTACCACAAGGCACCTCTCATGCTGAAGATAAATCAATCTAGTTGGCCAAACCAAATGGATAGATCAGACAGAAATACGAAGCTATAACAATCACATGTAATAAAGTTCGAAAAAGACTCAATTACTTTCAATGAATAATCTGATCATAAACCCACAATTCATTGGATCCCAACAAACGCATTGCAAAAGAAGATTACATTGAATAGAACTCCGAGGAGAACATTGTATTAAATACCAGAGAGAGAGAGAGAGAAAGAGATCTAGCTAATCATTATGGACCCATAGGTCCCTGTGGGAACTACTCACACATCATCAGAGGTGCAGCAAGGTTGGACTAGAAGCCCTCCATGATCGATTCCCCCTCTGGTAGAGTACCGGCGAAGGACTCCAAATGGGATCACGGAAGAACAAATGCTTGCAGCGACGAAAAAGTTGTTTTGTTGGTGCCTCTGGGGTTTTCCAATATTTTAGAATTTATAGCGCTGGAATTAGGTCAGACGGAGCCACGAGGGGCCCACAAGACATCAGGGCGTGCCCTGTTGTCTTGTCATCTCCTTGTTTTCTCTTCTGGAGTCCCTTAGAAGCTTCTAGAGTATCTTATGTTCCAGAAAAAATCGTCAAAAAGTTTCATCGTGTTTGGACTTCGTTTGGTATGGATTTTCTGTAAAAACCAAAATAAAGCAAAAAACAACAACTAGTGGTAGGCACTAGGTTAGTTCCCAAAAATGATATAAAATTGCATATAAAGTATATAAGATCGATAATATAATAGCATGAAACAATAAAAAATTATAGACACGTTGGAGACATATAAACCACCGCGCCTTCCCCCGTCATCGATTTCGTCCCCAATTGTTCCCACAAGATCCTTGGCTCATAACGAAGGGATGAAGAAAGGATAAGGCTCATCTTGAGCCCTTGGACACATCACATCAATGGAGGAGACGGAGGAGGTGCCCTATATAAACCTCTCCAACCCTAGCCGCCGCTAGATCATCTCATTCATCCTCAACATCCAAGACCATCTCCATTGTTGTTACATCACCGTAGAAGGAGGGACAACATCAAGGGAAGTAGGAGGAGTCTCCTCCCCATGGGTACCGGCCTTCGGGTCGATGCCATCATGTCAGCGCCGTCATCGGCGCTGCCCCCATCATCACCATCGCCGACGCAGCCACCATCACCACCACACTGTCTCTCCACCAACACCACCATGCCTTCCCCCTTAACTGGCTTGATGTCGGATTGTAACTTGTCCCTAACCTTCATGTTTATGTTTGAGTAGTTGTACTAGTTCTTGAGGATATGGTTGAACCCTATATGGTACTTGATGTGATCCAATATCTTATGTTCATGATTTGAGTTAGTAGCCTTCGTGAATGTTGAGAGGAGTTCTCAATCACATTTGTGCCTTGTTATCGTGAAGTATATTACAATCGTTGTGAGGGTTGGGGATATTGGGGTAATTCGAGGTGACAGTAAAAGTCTCGATTCCTCACCGTTGCAATTGATTGGGGATAAATGGAGAACCCTTAGTGAGGCTATGTCCACAGGGAAACCCTTGATTATTGATGACCCACAAGTATAGGGGATCAATCATAGTCCTTTCGATAAGTAAGAGTGTCGAACTCAACGAGGAGCAGAAGGAAACGAGGAGCAGAAGGTTTTCAGCAAGGTATTTTCTGCAGGCACTGAAATTGTCGGCAATAGGTAGTTTGATAGCAGGATAATTTGTAACAAGCAAGTAATAGTAATGGTAACAAAAGTGCAGCAAGGTAGCCCAATCCTTTTTGTAGCAAAGGACAGGCTGGAACGGTCTCTGATAATAAGTAAAACGTTCTTGAGGACACACGGGAATTTCATCTAGTCACTTTCATCATGTTGGTTTTATTCGCGTTCGCTACTTTGATAATTTGATATGTGGGTGGACCGGTGCTTGGGTGCTGCTCTTACTTGAACAAGCCTCCCACTTATGATTAACCCCTCTCGCAAGCATTCGCAACTATAAAAGAAGAATTAAGATAACATCTAACCATAGCATTAAACATAGGGATCCAAATCAGCCCCTTACGGAATAGCGCATAAACTAGGGTTTAAGCTTCTATCACTCTAGCAACCCATCATCTAATAACTACCCCACAATGCATTCCCTTAGGCCCAAAGATGGTGAAGTGTCATGTAGTCGATGTTCACATAACACCACTAAGGGAATCACAACATACACATCATCAAAATATCGAACGAATACCAAATTCACATGATTACTTATGACAAGACTTCTCCCATGTCCTCAAGAACAAAAGCAACTACTCACAAATCATATTCATGCTCAAGATCAGAGGGATAATAAATAGCATAATGGATCTGAACATATAATCTTCCACCAAATAAACCAACTAGCATCAACTACAAGATGTAATCAACACTACTAGTCACCCACAGGTACCAATCTGAGGTTTTGATACAAAGATTGAACACAAGAGATGAACTAGGCTTTTGAGATGAGATGGTGCTGGTGAAGATGTTGATGAAGATTGATCCTCCCAAGATGAGAGGGTTGTTGGTGATGACGATGGCTTAGATTTCCCCCTCCCGGAGGGAAGTATCCCCGGCGGAATCGCTCTGCCGGAGAGAAAAATTGCTCCTGCCCAGGTTCCGCCTCGAGACGGCGGTGCTCCATCCCGAAAGACTTCTCTTTATTTTTTTCTAGGGCAAATGGGCTTATATATCAGAAGATGGGCACCGGAGGCTGGCTAGGGGCCCCACTACCCACCAGGGGCGCGCCAGGGGGTAGGCGCGCCCTGGTGCCTAGTGGGCACCTGGGTGGCCCCCTCTGGTATTTCTTTTCTCCAATAATTCTTATATATTCCAAAATAAATCTCCGTGAAATTTCAGCTTATTTGGAGATGTGCAGAATCGGTATCTCTGATATAGCTTTTCAGGTCCAGAGTTCCAGCTGCCGGTATTCTCCCTCTTTGTGTAAACCTTGCATAATTACTCTACAAAAGTGTTATATTGATTAAAAACACAATAAATAACATTAGAAAAACATGATGCAAAATGGACGTATCAACTCCCCCAAGCTTAGATCTCGCTTGTCCTCAAGCGAAAGCCGATATCAATAATCATGTCCACATGTTTAGAGAGAGGGGTGTCGATAAAAACAAAATACGGACATAGTAGTATCATGATCATTATTGTAACAACAATATTTATTATCATATAACTTCTCATGAGCAAGTAATAATTCATCACAACATCAAAGTATAAAGCATAAACTTTCTTGAAAACTAACAAACTATGTTCTCAGTCAACAATGCAATTGCAATTCATCATATTTTCAGGAAGGGTCTCATGTCGGAGCTTTTTAGCAAGTCCACATACTCAACCATCATTTAGTCTTCTATGATTGCTAACACTCATGACATATATATGGAGCAAAAAGTTTCAGCCAGACACATAGAAAGATAGGGGCTTATAATTTCGCCTCCCAACCTATTCACCTCATGGGTGATGTCAACAATAATAACTCATGATCCCTCATATCCAACTGGATATATGTGCCTAGATCTTTATCCACCACATGATGCTTGCAAAAGAGAAAAATAAAAGGAATAGAGGAGAATACTATTGACTCTTGCATAAAAAGTTAAATACATAAAAGTAAAAGATAGGCCCTTCGCAGAGGGAAGCAAAGGTTGTCATGCGCTTTTTATTTTTGGATGCATAAGCTCTTAGTGCAAAATAATGTCATGTTATATTGCCCCTTGTGATAGCAACCTTTATTATGCAGTCCGTCGCTTTTATTACTTTGCCATCTCAAGTTCGTACAGCGCTTATTTTCCCTTACACTAAAAGATCATACATATTTAGAAGCAATTTTTATTGCCTTATGCACCGATGACAACTTACTTGAAGGATCTTATTCATCCATAGGTAGGTATAGTGGACTCTCATAACTTGAAATTGGGTTCAAAGTTTTTGGATGCACAAGTAGTATCTCTACTTTGTGCGGATTTTTGGCTAGCAAAGATATTGGGCAAGCACCACATGTTGGAGGATCTATGCCAATATAACTTCTATGTGAATATGACCAAACATAAAGCACTATGTTGTCTTCCTTGTCCAACGTTAACAATTTGGCATAAAATACTTATTTGGGGCTCACAATCATATAATATGTCCAAGATAGTATATTTGCATGTGAATCTTCTCTTCGCTTATTAATTTCTTTCATGAATTGCATCATTAACCAATGTTATGTTTGTCAACTTTCAATATATTTTACTACTTATACTTTTCCTTATGTAATGTCATTACTTTCCATAAGATTAGCATATGATCTTTTTCATTATTTTCTTTATTTTGATTGAAACATGAAAGTAAAGAAGCAAAAACTCAAACTAATCTTTATTATATAACTCTCAACTCGATTACATAGATAGATAGATCACAAAACTAGCACTCGAAAATAGATCATACTAAACTTTTATTCTACTAAATCAAAAAATAACTAAGGATCGAACTAAGATAGGTAAAGATAGGTAAAGATAATAAAACTGATGGTGATACGATAACGGGGCACATCCCCCAAGCTTGGCACAAGCCAAGGGGAGTGCCCATACCCGTGTACTCAAGTCTCCTTCTTTGGTGATGGTGGTGGTGATGAGGTGGTATTATTCTTCTCCAGCCTACGTTTGAGGATAAAATTTTCCTCCCTTAAATCATCGTTTTCTCGCTCAAGCTTCAATATCCTTTTACATAATGCCTCCTTGCTTTCCTGCATAAAACGGGACGGGATAAATTGGATCTTAGATTTGTTTACTCCATTTGGGAGACTTCACTTCTTGAATTCCACATGCATATCTCCAGGCTGAGGTAGTTGAACTTCATCTTCATCTGAACTGGCATCCTCCATCTCCTCCAAGTCGGTATCTTCCTCCTCATCTGTGGCCCATAGGTAGGGATAAATATCCCCAAAGATCTTTGGATCTGCAACATAGTGGGAAACATAGCTCTCTCCATCTGAATCTTGTGATGACATTGATGGAAATATGCCCTAGAGGCAATAATAAAATGGTTATTATTATATTTCCTTAATCATGATAAAGGTTTATTATTCATGCTAGAATTGTATTGACCGGAAACTTAAATACATGTGTGAATACATAAACAAATACCGTGTCCCTAGTAAGCCTCTACTAGACTAGCTCGTTGGTCAAAGATAGTTAAGGTTTCCTAACCATAGACATGTGTTGTCATTTGATAACGGGATCACATCATTAGGAGAATGATGTGATGGACATGACCCATCCGTTAGCTTAGCATATTGATCGTTCAGTTTATTGCTATTGCTTTCTTAAATGTCAAATACATATTCCTTCGACTATGAGATTATGCAACTCCCGGATACCGGAGGAATACCTTGTGTGCTATCAAACATCACAACGTAACTGGGTGATCATAAAGATGTTCTACAGGTATCTCCGAAGGTGTTTGTTGAGTTGGCATAGATCGAGATTAGGATTTGTCACTCCGAGTATCGGAGAGGTATCTCTGGGCCCTCTCGGTAATACACATCATAAGCTTGCAAGCAAATGACTAAGGAGTTAGTTACGAGGTGATGTATTACGAAACGAGTAAAGAGACTTGTTGGTAACGATATTGAACTAGGTATGAAGATACCGACGATCGAATCTCGGGCAAGTAACATACCGATGGACAAAGGGAATTGCGTATGTTGTCATAATGGTTCGATCGATAAAGATCTTCGTAGAATATGTAGGAACCAATATGGGCATCCAGGTTCCACTATTGGTTATTGACCGGAGAGGTGTCTCGGTCATGTCTACATAGTTCTCGAACCCGTAGGGTCCGCACGCTTAACGTTCGTTGACGATATAGTGTTATTTGAGTTATATGTTTTGGTGACAGAATGTTGTTCGGAGTCCCGGATGAGATCACGGACATGATGAGGAGTCTCAAAATGGTTAAGAGGTAAAGATTGATATATAGGACGATGGTATTTGGACACCGGAAGTGTTTCGGGACGTACCGGGAAGGAATCGGGTCACCGGAAGGGGTTCCGGGCACCCCCCGGGAAGATATGGGCCTTATGGGCCAAAGGAGGGGACAGAGCAGCCCACAAGGGGGATGGCGCGCCCCTCCCATGGCTGGCCGGCCCTAAGGGGAAGGAAAGGGGAGGGGTGGCCCCTCCTGCCTTTCCCTCCTCAGGAGAGAAAGGAAAGGGGGGGGGCGCCACCTCCTCCTTCCTTCCTCCCGCGCTCCAAATAAGGAAAGGGGGCGGCTTGGGAGAGACCCCAAGTAGGATTCCCCCTACTTGGGCGCCCCCCTTGGCTGCTCCTCCCTCCCTCCCACCTATATATATGTGGGAGGGGGCGCCTATCACACAACAGACAATTGCTTAGCCGTGTGCGGCGACCCCTCCACCGTTTATACCCCCGGTCATATTTTCGTAGTGCTTAGGCGAAGCCCTGCAGAGATCACTTCACCATCACCGTCACCATGCCGTCGTGCTGCCAGAACTCATCCACTACCTCGCCGTCTTGCTGGATCAAGAAGGCGGAGGACGTCATCGAGCTGAACGTGTGCTGAACGCGGAGGTGCCGTACGTTCGGTGCTCGATCGGTTGGAACGCGAAGAAGTTCGACTACATCAACCGCGTTGTCAAATGCTTCCGCTTACGGTCTACGAGGGTACGTAGACACACTCTCCCCTCTTGTTGCTATGCATCTCCTTGATAGATCTTGCGTGTGCGTAGAATTTTTTTGTTTTCCATGCAACGTTTCCCAACAGTGGCATCCGAGCCAGGTCTATGCGTAGATGATATGCACGAGTAGAACACAAAGAGTTGTCGGCGGTGATAGTCTTACTGCGGTATTGTGGGATGAAGCAGCCCTGACCAACCTTACATGTCCACGCACATGAGACCGGTTCCACCGACAGATATGCAACTAGTTTTGCATAAAGGTGGCTGGCGGGTGTCAGTTTCTCCTACTTTAGTTGAATTGAATTTGACTATGGTCAGTCCTTGAAGAAGGTTAAAACAACAAACTTGATGAAACACCATTGTGGTTTTTGCCGTAGGTAAGAACGGTTCTTGCTAGAAGCCCGTAGCAGCCACGTAAAACTTGCAACAACAAAGTAGAGGACGTCTAACTTGTTTTTGCAGGGCATGTTGTGATGTGATATGGTCAAGATATGATGTGATATATGTTGATGTATGAGATGATCATGTTTTGTAATATCGACAACCGGCAGGAGCCTTAGGGTTGTCTCTTTATTGTATGAAGTGCAAGCGCCATGTAATTGCTTTACTTTATCGCTATGCGTTAGCAATAGTTGTAGAAGCAATAGTTGGCGAGACGACCCCGACGCAACGATGGAGATCAAGGTGTCAAGCCGATGACGATGGAGATCATGACGATGCTTTGGAGATGGAGATAAAAAGCACAAGATGATGATGGCCATATCATGTCACATAGTTTGATTGCATGTGATGTTTATCCTTTATGCATCTTATTTTGCTTAGAACGGCGGTAGCATTATAAGATGATCCCTTCACTAAATTTCAAGATAAAAGTGTTCTCCTCGAGTATGCACCGTTGCCAAAGTTCGTCGTTTCGAAGCACCACGTGATGATCGGGTGTGATAGACTCTACGTTCACATACAACGGGTGTAAGACAGTTTTGCACATGCAGAATACTTGGGTTAAACTTGACGAGCCTAGCATGTACAGACATGGTCTCGGAACACTGGAGACCGAAAGGTCAAACGTGAGTCATATAGTAGGTATGATCAACATAGAGATGTTCACCATTGATGACTACCCCATCTCACATGATGATCGGACATGGGTTAGTTGATTTGGATCATGTATCACTTAGATAACTTGAGGGATGTTAATTTAAGTGGGAGTTCATTAGTAATTTGATTAAATTGAACTTAAATTTATCATGAACTTAGTCTTAGTAGTATTTGCATAATTATGTCATAGATCAATAGCTCGCGATGTAGCTCCCCTATATTTTTGATATGTTCCTAGAGAAAACTAAGTTGAAAGATGATAGTAGCAATAATGCGGACTGGGTCCGTGATCTGAGGATTATCCTCATTGCTGCACAGAAGAATTATGTCCTCGATGCACCGCTAGGTGATAGACCTGTTGCAGGAGTAGATGCAGATGTTATGAATGTTTGGCAAGCTCGATATGATGACTACTTGATAGTTTAGTGCGACATGCTTTACGGTTTAGAAACGGGACTTCAAAAATGTTTTGAACGCCACGGAACATATGAGATGTTCCAAGAGCTGAAATTGGTATCTCAGACTAATGCCCATGTCGAGAGGTATGAGACCTCTGACAAGTACTTTGCCTACAAGATGGAGGAGAATAGCTCAGCCAGTGAACATTTGCACAGAATGCCTGGGTACTACAATCGCTTGAGTCAAGTGGGAGTTATTCTTCCAGATAAGATAGTGATTGACAGAGTTCTCTAGTCACTATCACCAAGCTACTAGAACTTCGTGATGAACTATAAAATGCAAGGGATGCCGAAAATGATTCCCGAGCTCTTCGCGATGCTAAAATCGGCGAAGGTAGAAATCAAGAAAAGAGCATCAAGTGTTGATGGTTAATAAGACCACTGGTTTCAAGAAAAAGGGCAAGGGAAAGAAAGGGAACTTCAAGAAGAATGGCAAGCAAGTTGCCACTCCCGGGAAGAGCTGGACCCAAGCCTGAAACTAAGTGCTTCTACTGCAAAGGGAATGGTCACTGGAAGCGGAACTGCCCCAAATACTTGGCGGATAAGAAGGATGGCAGGGTGAAGAAAAGTATATTTGATATACATGTTATTGATGTGTACCTTACTAGTATTTGTAGTAGCCCCTGGGAATTCGATACCGGTTCAGTTGCTAAGATTAGTAACTCAAAACAGGAGTTGTAGAATAAACAGAGACTAGTTAAGTGTGAGGTGACGATGTGTGTTGGAAGTGATTCCAAGGTTGATACGATCACCATCGCACACTCCCTCTACCTTCAGGATTAGTGTTGAACCTAAATAAATGTTATTTGGTGTTTGTGTTGAGCATGAATATGATTAGATCATCTTTATTGCAATACAGTTATTCATTTAAGTTAGAGAATAATTGTTGTTCTATTTACATGAATAAAACCTTCTATGGTCATACACCCAATGTGAATGGTTTATTGAATCTCGATCATAGTGATACACATATTCATAATATTGATGCCAAAAGATGCAAAGTTGATAATGATAGTGCAACATACTTGTGGCACTGCCGTTTAGGTCATATTGGTGTAAAGCGCATGAAGAAACTCCATGCAGATGGACTTTTGGAGTCACTTGCTTATGAATCATTTGATACTTGCGAACCATGCCTCATGGGCAACATGACTAAAACTCCGTTCTTCGAAAAAATGGAGCGAGCTAATGACTTATTGGAAATAATACATACCGATGTATGCGGTCCGATGAGTGTTGAGGCACGCGGCAGGTATCGCTATTTTCTGACCTTCACAGATGATTTGAGTTGGTATGGTTATATCTATTTGATGAAACACAAGTTTGAAACATTTGAAAAGTTCAAAGAATTTCAGAGTGAAGTGGAGAATCATCGTAACAAGAAAATAAAGTTTCTACGATCTGATCGCGGAGGCGAATATTTGAGTTACGAGTTTGGCCTTCATTTAAAACAATGTGGAATTGTTTCAGAACTCACGCCACCTAGAACACCACAGCGTAATGGTGTGTCTGAACGTCGTAACCGTACTTTATTAGATAGGGTGCGATCTATGATGTCTCTTACCGATTTACCACTATCATTTTGGGGTTATGCAATAGACAGCCGCATTCACGTTAAATAGGGCACCGCCTAAATCCATTGAGATGACACCGTATGAACTGTGGTTTGGCATGAAACCTAAGTTGTCGTTTCTTAAAGTTTGGGGTTGCGACACTTATGTCAAAAGGCTTCAGCCTGATAAGCTCGAAGCCAAATCGTAGAAGTGTGTCTTCATAGGATACCCTAAGAAAACAATTGGGTACACCTTCTACCACAGATCCGAAGGCAAAATCTTTGTTGCCAAGAATGGTTCCTTTCTAGAGAAGGAGTTTCTCTCGAAAGAAGTGAGTGGGAGGAAAGTAGAACTTGATGAGGTAATTGTACCTTCTCTCGAATTGGAGAGTAGCACATCACAGAAAACTGTTCCAGTGATGCCTACACCAACTAGAGAGGAAGCAAATGATGATGATCATGAAACTTCAGATCAAGTTACTACTGAACCTCGTAGGTCGACCAGAGCACGATCCGCACCAGAGTGGTATGGTAATCCTGTCCTGGAAGTCATGTTACTAGAGCAAGGCGAACCTACGAACTATGAAGAAGCTATGATGAGCCCAAATTCCGACAGATGGCTTGAGGCCATGAAATCTAAGATAGGATCCAAGTATGAGAACAAAGTGGGGACTTTGGTGGACTTGCCCGATGATCGGCAAGCCATAGAAAATAAATGGATCTTCAAGAAGAAGACTGACGCTGATGGTAATGTTACTGTCTACAAAGCTCGACTTGTCGCGAAAGATTTTCGACAAGTTCAAGGAGTTGACTACGATGAGACTTTCTCACCCATAGCGATGCTTAAGTCTGTCCGAATCATGTTAGCAATTGCCGCATTTTATTATTATGAAATCTGGCAAATGGACGTCAAAATTGCATTCCTTAATGGATTTCTCAAAGAAGAGTTGTATATGATGCAACCAGAAGGTTTTGTCGATCCTAAAGGTGCTAACAAAGTGTGCAAGCTCCAACGATCCATCTATGGACTCGTGCAAGCATCTCGGAGTTGGAATATACGCTTTGATGAGGTGATCAAAGCATATGGTTTTATACAGACTTACGGTGAAGCCTGTATTTACATGAAAGTGAGTGGGAGCTCTGTAGCATTTCTGATATTATATGTGGATGACATATTGCTGATTGGAAATGATATAGAATTTTTGGATAGCATAAAAGGATACTTGAATAAGAATTTTTCAATGAAAGACCTCGGTGAAGCTACTTACATATTAGGCATCAAGATCTATAGAGATAGATCAAGATGCTTGATAAGATTTTCAATGAGTACATACCTTGACAAGATTTTGAAGGAGTTAAAAATGGATCAGTCAAAGAAGGAGTTCTAGCCTGTGTTGCAAGGTGTGAAATTGAGTAAGACTCAAAGCCCGACCATGGCAGAAGATAGAGAGAGAATGAAAGTCATTTCCTATGCCTCAGCCATAGGTTCTATAAAGTATGCCATGCTGTGTACCAGACCTATTGTGTACCTTGCCATGAGTTTGGCAAGGGGGTACGATAGTGATCCAGTAGTAGATCACTTTACAGCGGTCAAAATTATCCTTAGTTACCTAAGAGTACTAAGGAAATATTTCTCGGTTATGGAGGTGATAAAGAGTTCATCGTAAAGGGTTACGTTGATGCAAGCTTTAACACTGATTCAGATGACTCTGAGTCTCAATCTGGATACATATTGAAAGTGGGGGCAATTAGCTAGAGTAGCTCCATGCAGAGCATTGTAGACATAGAAACTTACAAAATACATACGGATCTGAATGTGGCAGACCCTTGACTAAACCTCTCTCACAAGCAAAACATGATCACACCTTAGTACTCTTTGGGTGTTAATCACATGGCGATGTGAACTAGATTATTGACTCTAGTAAACAATTTGGGTGTTGGTCACATGGCGATGTGAACTATGGGTGTTAATCACATGGTGATGTGAACTAGATTATTGACTCTAGTAAACTCTTTGGGTGTTAATCACATGGCGATGTGAACTAGATTATTGACTCTAGTGCAAGTGGGATACTAATGGAAATATGCTCTAGAGGCAATAATAAAATGGCTATTATTATATTTCCTTAATCATGATAATGGTTTATTATTCATGCTAGAATTGTATTGACCGGAAACTTAAATACATGTGTGAATACATAAACAAATACCGTGTCCCTAGTAAGCCTCTACTAGACTAGCTCGTTGGTTAAAGATGGTTAAGGTTTCCTAACCATAGACATGTGTTGTCATTTGATAACGGGATCACATCATTAGGAGAATGATGTGGTAGACATGACCCATCCGTTAGCTTAGCATATTGATCGTTCAGTTTATTGCTATTGCTTCCTTAAATGTCAAATACATATTCCTTCGACTATGAGATTATGCAACTCCCAGATACCGGAGGGATACCTTGTGTGCTATCAAACGTCACAACGTAACTGGGTGATCATAAAGATGCTCTACAGATATCTCCGAAGGTGTTTGTTGAGTTGGCATAGATCGAGATTAGGATTTGTCACTCCGAGTATCGGAGAGGTATCTCTGGACCCTCTCGGTAATACACATCATAAGCTTGCAAGCAAATGACTAAGGAGTTAGTTACAAGGTGATGTATTACAGAACGAGTAAAGAGACTTGCCGGTAACGAGATTGAACTAGGTATGAAGATATCGACGATCGAATCTCGGGCAAGTAATATACCGATGGACAAAGGGAATTGCGTATGTTGTCATAATGGTTCGACCGATAAAGATCTTCGTAGAATATGTAGGAACCAATATGGGCATCCAGGTTCCGCTATTGGTTATTGACCGGAGAGGTGTCTCGGTCATGTCTACATAGTTCGTGAACCCGTAGGGTCCGCACACTTAACGTTCGTTGACGATATAGTGTTATATGAGTTATATGTTTTGGTGACCAAATGTTGTTTGGAGTCCCGGATGAGATCACAGACATGAAGAGGAGTCTCGAAATGGTCGAGAGGTAAAGATTGATATATAGGACGATGGTATTTGGACACCGGAAGTGTTTCGGGACATACCGGGAAGGAATCGGGTCACCTGAAGGGGTTCCGGGCACCTCCCCCCCCCCCCCCCCCCGGGGGAAGATATGGGCCTTATGTGCCAAAGGAGGGGACAGACCAGCCCACAAGGGGGCTGGCGCGCCCCTCCCATGGCTGGCCGGCCCTAAGGGGAAGGAAAGGGGAGGGGTGGCCCCTCCTGCCTTTCCCTCCTCGAGAGAGAAAGGAAAGGGGGGCACCACCTCCTCCTTCCTTCCTCCCGCGCTCCAAATAAGGAAAGGGGGCGCGGCTTGGGAGAGACCCCAAGTAGGATTCCCCCTACTTGGGCGCTCCCCTTGGCTGCTCCTCCCTCCCTCCCACCTATATATATGTGGGAGGGGGGCGCCTAGCACACAACAGACAATTGCTTAGCCGTGTGCGGCGCCCCCCTCCACCGTTTACACCCCCGGTCATATTTTCGTAGTGCTTAGGCGAAGCCCTGCGGAGATCACTTCACCATCCCTGTAACCATGCAGTCGTGCTGCCGGAACTCATCCACTACCTCACCGTCTTGCTGGATCAAGAAGGCGGAGGACGTCATCGAGCTGAACGTGTGCTGAACGCGGAGGTGCTGTACGTTCGGTGCTCGATCGGTTGGAATGCGAAGAAGTTCAACTACATCAACCGCGTTGTCAAACGCTTCCGCTTACGGTCTACGAGGGTACATAGACACACTCTCCCCTCTTGTTGCTATGCATCTCCTTGATAGATCTTGCGTGTGCGTAGAAATTTTTTTGTTTTCCATGCAACGTTTCACAACAGACATACTTTCAGATTTGCCAGAAAAATAGCACGAAACAAGAACAAAGGATTTTTCCGTGATACGGTGGTCAAAACGTCCAGGAGTATATACAAAGAATTTTTTTCTTGCAAAACAAGTAACCCAAAGGAAAACGAATCGGGAAGGTTCCCAAGGGGCCCACTACCCACCAGGGCATGCCAGGAGGGGCAGGCGCGCCCTAGTGCCTAGTGGGCACCTGGGTTGCCTTCTCGGGTGTTTCTTATTTATTTTTCTAATATTCCAAAACTGACAGAAAATATTTTTGCGGAATTTTTGGAGTCGGTTTACTTACCGTATCACGTACCTCTTCCTTTTCAGGGTTCTGGAGTGTTCTAGAAGGTCTCTTTTATGTATTCCTCGGGTGTCATGGTTTGAATAATGTTAGTCAAGGGTACCTGAGATATAGTGCTTAATTCTTTGTCCATTGACCACCTTCGGATTAGTGCCTTCGGCATTATTAATCTTAATAGCTCCAGAGCGATAAACTTCTTCAATGATATATGGTCCTTCCCACTTGGAGAGGAATTTTCCTGCAAAGAATCTAAAACGAGAAATGTACAATTGAACATACTCGCCCACTTTGAATTCCTGCTTTTGGATTCTTTTGTCATGCCATCTTTTAGCTTTTTCTTTGAACAATTTGGCATTTTCATAGGCTTGGGTACTCCATTCATCTAATGAGCTAATATCAAAGAGCCTCTTTTCACCAGCAAGTTTGAAGTCATAATTGAGTTCTTTAATTGCCCAATATGCTTTATGTTCTAACTCAAGAGGAAAATGACAAGCTTTTCCATAAACCATTTTATATGGAGACATACCCATAGGATTTTTATAAGTTGTTCCATAAGCCCAAAGTGCATCATCAAATTTCTTAGACCAATTCTTTCAAGATCTGTTGACAGTCTTTTGCAATATTAGTTTTATTTCCCTATTGCTCAACTCAACTTGACCACTAGATTGAGGGTGATAAGGGGATGCAATTCTATGGTTGACATCATATTTAGCAAGCAATTTATGAAAAGCACCATGAATAAAATGTGAACCACCATCAGTTATTAAATATCTAGGGACTCCAAACCTTGGGAAAATAACTTCTTTAAGCATTTTAATGGAGGTGTTATGATCAACACTACTAGTTGGGATAGCTTCTACCCACTTAATAACATAATCAACAGCAACCAAAAAATGTGTATACCCATTAGAGGAAGGAAAAGGTCCGATATAATCAAAGCCCCAAACACTAAATGGTTCAATAACAAGTGAATAATTCATAGGCATCTCCTGACGTCTACCAATATTACCAATTCTTTGACATTCATCACAAGATAAAACAAACTTACGAGCATCCTTGAAAAGAGTAGGCCAATAAAAACCAGATTGTAATACCTTGTGTGAAGTTCTATCTCCCGCATGGTGTCCTCCATAGGCTTCGGAGTGACATTTCTGTAGGATTTGTTCGTGTTCATGCTCAGGTATACAACATCTAATAATACCATCTACTCCTTCTTTATAAAGATGTGGGTCATCCCAAAAGTAATGTCTTAAATCAAAGAAGAATATTTTCTTTTGTTGGTACATCAAACTAGATGGTATGAATTTAGCAACAATATAATTAGCATAGTCTGCATACCAAGGAGTATTACGAGAAGAATTTATGACACCTAGTTGTTCATCAGGAAAGTTATCATCAATAGGTAGTGGGTCATCAAGAACATTTTCTAACCTAGACTAGTTATCAGCCACGGGATTCTCAGCTCCCTTCCTATTAGTGATATCCAACTCAAATTCTTGTAGCAAAAGAACCCACCTAATGAGTCTAGGTTTAGCATCTTTCTTTTCCATAAGGTATTTAGTAGCAGCATGATCGATGTGAACAATCACTTTAGAATCGACTATGTAAGATCTGAATTTATCACAAGCAAACACAACTGCTAGAAATTCTTTCTCAGTAGTAGCATAATTTCTTTGAGCGTTGTATAGAGTCTTACTAGCATAATGGATAACATTTAATTTCTTATCAACTCTTTGTCCTAGAACAGCACCAATAGCATAATCACTAGCATCACACATAATTTCAAAAGGCAAGTTCCAATCAGGTGGTTGAACAATAGGTGCAGAGGTCAACGCTTTCTTAAGTGTTTCAAAAGTTTCTACACAATCATCATAAAAAAAGGAATATCTTTTTGCAAGAGATTAGTAAGAGGCCTAGAAATTTTAGGGAAGTCTTTAATAAACCTTCTATAGAAGCCAGCATGACCGAGGAAACTTCTTATACCTTTAATATCTTTAGGACATGGCATTTTCTCAATAGCATCAACTTTAGCTTTATCCACCTCAATACCTCATTCAGAAATTTTATGCCCCAAGACAATACCTTCATTCACCATAAAATGGCACTTCTCCCAATTCAAGACAAGATTAGTTTGTTCACATCTTTGCAAAACTCGATCAAGGTTGCTGAAGCAATCATCAAAAGAAGTTCCATAAACGGAAAAATCATCCATGAAAACCTCAACAATCTTTTCACAAAAGTCAGAGAATATAGCAGTCATTCATCTTTGAAAGGTAGCAGGTGCATTGCATAAACCAAAAGGCATACGTCTATAAGCATAAGTTCCAAAAGGACAAGTAAAGGTGGTTTTCCCTTGGTCAGGTTGCGACATAGGTATTTGAGAGAAACCAGAATATCCATCAAGAAAGCAAAAGTGTGTGTGCTTAGATAATCTTTCTAACATTTGATCAATGAAAGGCAAAGGGTAATGATCTTTTCTAGTGGCTTTGTTTAATTTTCTGAAATCAATTACCATTCTATAACCATTCACAATTCTTTGTGGGATAAGTTCATTTTTATCATTAGGAACAACAGTAATGCCTCCTTTCCTAGGACACAATGAACAGGACTTACCCATCTACTATCAGCTATAGGATAAATTATACGTGCTTTCAGAAGCTTTAATATTTCAGTTCTTACCACTTCCTTCATCTTAGGAGTTAATCATCGTTGATGATCAACAACCGGTTTAGCATCGGGTTCCATATTAATCTTGTGCTGACAGAGAGTGGGAATGATGCCCTTAAGATCATCAAGAGTATATCCAATAGCAGCATGGTGCTTGCTCAGAGTTTTTAATAATCTCTTTTCTTCATGCTCTGTAAGGTTAGCACTAATAATAACAGGATATATCTTCTTCTCATCAATATAAGCATATTTCAAAGTATCAAGTAATTGTTTCAATTTAAACACAGGATCACCCTTAGGTGGAGGAGGGCCTCCTAGAGTTTCAATAGGCAAATTGTGTTTAAGAATAGGTTGTTGATCAAAGAACATCTTATCTATTTCATTTCTTTCATACAAGTGCATATCATTTTCATCGTCTAGCAAATATTGTTCTAACGGATCAGTAGGAGGTACGGCAATAGAAGCAAGACCAATTATTTCATCCTTACTAGGCAATTCTTTATTATGAGGTTGTCTACGAAACTTAGAGTAATTAAACTCATGAGACACATCACCAAAATTAACACTGACAGTTTCTTTATTGCAATCTATCTTAGCATTAACAGTGTTCAAGAAAGGTCTACAAAATATTATGGAACAAAAATCATCTTGTGGAGAACCAAGGACTAGGAAATCAGTAGGGTATTTTATTTTCCCACACAAGACTTCAACATCTCTAACAATCCCAAGTGGTGTGATAGTATCGCTATTAACAAGCTTAATAGTAACAGCAATATCTTCTATTTCAGCAAGTGCAATATCATTCATAATTTCTTGGTATAGAGTAAAAGGGATAGCACTAACACTAGCACCCAAATCACATAAGCCATGCACTGGTACAGTGAGCTGGTATACAAATGGTTTTTAATCCCTTTCTGCGACGGCATTTTAAACCGTCGCCTAGTGAGTGTGGGAGATAGGGGGGGTGCTTCCCACACGACCTAGAAACCATCAGGGATAGGCCCTCCGGTCACACACACGCTGCGCAAAATGAGCTTGTGTGCGATCGGGCTAGCCATCGCATACAATTATACAGGCTCAATCGTTTCCGTTCGTAAGTACATCCCACACAGTGAATCCCAGAGAAACGTTTCCCTTCGTATGTACATCCCACACAGTCAATCCACGGAATACGTTTCCGTTTGTATGTACATCCCACACAGTCAATCCAAGAAGAACGTTACCGTTCATATGTACATCCCACACGATGAATCCCAGACAAACGTTTTCGTTCGCACGTACATCACACAAAATTTTCCTCATCAAATTGTGTGTGATAGCGTTGCCATTGCAGATGATATTAACAATTTTATTGTTTGCATTATTGAATGCATCACGCATGATGCGTAGAAGAAACTGTGTGGCATAGGCTGTCCATCACACACACTTTTTATGTGGAAAACGTTTGCGCAAGGTTGCCTAACGCAAACAATTTTCAAGAGGAAGTCGTGTGTGATTGTTCGTTGATCCAACACATTTTCTTCCTAGAAACTATGTACGTTGTCTGAGGTAATCGCCCACGGTGTTTTCTCAATAACCGTTTGCAATAGAAAAACCCAATTAGTAGGCTAATTGGCCTATTATTAATAATCCATTTATTAATCAAATTGACATTTCATATTAAGAACACAATATCTTTCATTTTTGTAAGTGCATCTGGTGCCACCCCTAGTTGGTTTTCGAGTATTGACAACAAACATGGTTGAGGGACTAATGTGTTCGTGAGAATTGCAGGATAACACAAGTAGAAGTCCCTCATTGATTCGGTTTTCCTACCAGAGATGACCCCTAAAAATGTATGAAGACATTGATGACAATGGTGGTTCGTGAAGACATTCACGTCGAAGATAACGACGTGTGAAGACATTCACTTGAAGACAATGGGGTGCGAAGACATAATTTCTTTCGTAGTTTCATTTTCTTCTTTCTTGAGTCATAGGAACCACCGAACTGTTAAGTGGGGTCCAAGTGAACAAAGTCAGAAGACTGACATGATGCTCAACCAAAATCCTATGTCTTCGAGTGAAGACAATGAGAGTAAATCTTATCCAGAGTTGGATGAGTCAGCTTTGCTTGTAGCCCAAGTTAAGCTGCCACGTGTGTTTGAAATCCGACCATTGGACACGTGTCGGTTCCTTAGTGACCCAGGGTCATTTCGGACATATCATGTCGGGTCGCCTCCTGGCTATAAATAGCCCACCCCCTACACCATAAATTGGTGGCTGCTCAGAGTTAGTACACGACTTTTGTCGTTTGAGAGCAACCCACCTCCGAAGCCTTTGAGAGAGAAACCTTGCGCGGACAAAACCCAAAACACCCAGAGCTAAAGAGTGTTAGGCATCACTGAAGTCTTTCTGTCCGCGTGATCTGAAGACTTATTACACTTGAGGACTGTGCATCCTCCAGCCGGTTAGGCATCTCATTCTGAGGATCCAAGAGTCATTGTGGATCGCCGGTGAACGGAGTCTGTGAAGGTTTGGAAGTCTACCTTGAAGACTTACCTGAGTGATTGGGCGAGGACTAAGTGTTCTTAGCTCAAGGGGAATAAGGTGAAGACGTGGTCTTCTGAGTTCAATCTCAGCCTCCCTAACCAGACGTACAGTTGTCACAGCAACTGGAACTGGTCTACCAAATCCTTGTCTTCACCAAGCAACTGGTTTTATCCCCTACCTCCCTTACATTTCAGTTTGTCTTCGTGAAGTCATTGCTTGCTTGCTTGATCTGTTTGACTTCATTGTGTGAAGACGTTCGCATGTTTGGCTTCATACTGTCTTCCTTTCCGATGTGTTCTACCTAGCTGCTATTAGTCTTCGTGCTTTCATTGTACTGTTTACTTGGCTATAGCCTGTCTAGTGTAGCTTATCTTCTGCTGCATATCGTATAGGTGTTGTTTGATTGTCTGTCTTCGAAGATCTTTCATCTTCTGAAGACTTTCATAAAAATTGCCTATTCACCCCCCCTCTAGTCGATAACTAGCACTTTCAATTGGTATCAGAGCAAGGTGCTCCCTTGTTCTATGTGATTCGGTTTAACCACCTGGAGTTTTAGCTATGTCGACTGCAGGGATAATCAAGGTCTCTGCTGCGTGCCCCGTCTTTGATGGCACTGATTACCCCTACTGGCAGAATAAGATGTGGATGCATCTTGAAGCCATTGGCAACGACCTCTGGTATGTCATCAGGACTGGCGTTCCCAAAGTCGGTGAAGGCGTCACCGCTGCTGATGTCAAGAGGTTCGCGCAACTGGACTCAACCGCCAAGAACATCATCTGTGGTCATCTGACCAAAGGGCAGTATGGCCGTGTGAGTGCTCTGGAATCTGCGAAGCTAGTCTGGGACTGGCTGTCCAAGGTCAACAAAGGCGTCTCAACTCAAAGAGATTCCAGAATCGATGTGCTTCGCAACCTCTTCAACCGATTCAAGAGGAATGACAATGAGAATGTCCAGCTCACTTTCGACCGCCTCACTGATATCACAAATGAACTTTGTGCTCTTGGCGCCACTGAAATCACCAAGCATGAAGTGGTGAAGAAGCTACTGAGATCACTTGACAGCTCATTTGACACTCTAGCATTGATGATCCAAGAACGCCCTGACTTCAAATATCTCGATCCGTCTGGCATACTTGAGACGCTCAACACACATGAGTTCCAGCTATCCGAGAAGAGAGATATCTATGGCCCCAATTATGGACGATCCCGTGCTTTGAAGGCAAAAGATGTTTCCTCATCTGAAGAAGAATCTGACTGTGGTTCTGATGATCCTGAAGACATTGGCAAAGAACTAGCAATGCTTGTGAGAAAGTTCCAGAAGTTCTCCAAGAAGAATCGCTTCGGAAAGTCTTCAAGATCCAGTTCCAAGAATGATGAGGCTTCCACTCGTGAATACAAGAAGAGAACATGCCGCAAATGCAAGAAGCCAGGCTACTACATATCTGAATGTCCTCAATGGGACAAGGAAGCAAAGAAAAAGAAGAAGAGCAAGGAATATGACTCCGACGAGAAGAAGAAGAAGAAATCCTCAAAGTCTTCATCATACAAAAAGAGCTCATCTGGCAAGGCTCGTGCATTCATTGGCAAGGAGATGGATTCAGAGGAGGAGTCTGCTTCTGAGGAGGCAGAGGTGGAGTCTGAGGAGGAGTCTGATTCAGGCGTGGCAAACCTGGCTCTGGCTTCAGCATTCGTCGCCAAGTCCATCTTCAACCCTGAAGACAATGGTCACGACGTCGACGCCGAAGCCAATGATGACGACGACTCTGCTCCCACCTACTGCTTCATGGCAAGAGGTGCTAAGGTAAACTCACGCGATGCTTACTTTCAGACCTCTAGTGAAGATGACTCTGAATGTGAATCCAAACCCAGCTATAAGACTCTTACTAAAATTGCAACTGAACAACAAACAACTATAGAAAAGATTCAAAAATTGCTAGACAAAAGCGATGACCTGTTGGATGAGGAAATGAATCGAACCCAATCCTTAATCGAAGACATAAAAAATCTTCACATTAAGTACGAGGAACTTGAAAGTCGTCATGAAACCCTCTCAGCTACTCATGAGAAGCTTTCCTATGATTATCTTCAAAGGAAGCAAGATCTAGAGAAACTGAGAGCGTCTCATGAAGATCTTGAAAAGGAAAACGATTCCCTGCTCACTCAATAGATCAGTTCCGCTTAGGAAGATTTTGTGCCACCTTGTTTAAAATGTCTTGAGCATAACAATGATGTCTCTATTGCTGAATGTTCTACTACTTCTGAAGTTGCAATATCTTCAACTGCTGAAGTGGTAACTAACCCCACTTCTGAGGATGCCACTACCATTGCTAATGAGAATACCAGGTTGAAGACATTGCTTGAAACAGGCATGTACAAAAGCCTCAAAGGGCATCAGACACTATGTGATGTCCTCAAGAAACAGATTCTGAACCGAAACCCTAGGAAAGAGGGTGTTGGTTTCGAGAGGAAAATGAATGTTGATGGTTCTTACTGGAAGCCTGAGCAGGACCCCAAAACCACATGGGTTGCTGCACAGGGCCCTTCAGTGGATCCATCCACTTTATCTGGCTTCACTTGTGCTAACCCTATTATCATTGATGAGTCATTTGACTCAAACTATAAACTGTTCAAGAATCAGAACGGTGAAGTGTTTGCCAGGTTTATTGGAACTAACTGCAGGAATGGGTCACCTATGAAGAAGATCTGGGTTCCTTAAAGTTGTCTTGAGAATCTTCCTGTGAATGTCATCATGACACCACCAGGGAAGAAGACAAACCCCAGACCAAAGGATTCATATGGCCCAAAGGCTTTATACAGACAGAGGACCTCATATCACTACTAGGGAAAAGCCTAGCAATAGCGCGGGTCTAAGTGCTATCAGTAGCGCGGGGTCCCGCACTACTGATACGACGCTACAGCTAACGTTTAGTAGTAGCGTGTTTTGACACGCGCTACTGCTATACCTACTTAGCAGTAGCGTTGTCCATACCAGCGCTACTGCTAAGTGGCTTAGCAGTAGCGTTTTCCTGTCCAGAGCTAAAGAGCGCTACTGCTATATTTTCACATTTTTTGGTACGTATTTGTGATGTTTTTGTACAGACTTTATATAGTATTCTAATCATATCATAAACATGCAATATGCTCATCATGTCATACACATAATAGTCTCATCATATCATCCAACACAAATCATGTCGTCACATCATAATCACGATATAGCGATACAAGTTAACTGACATGTCTCATCATACATAATGTAGTACTTCTTGAGGCGCCGGTTCGGATCCCTCTCTCGCACTAGCGTGAACCTAAACTAACTATTTTACGCTTCGGCTCTGCTATCGAACCCTCTCTGACTGTCGCTCGGAAACCAGTACACCTGGGCCTGACACTCAGGCCACTCGTCATATACTCCTGGCGTAGCACTTCTTCGCCATCGATGATCTATGTACCTGCATCGTCACATGAGTCGATAATATGCAACATATATAGTTGAGCAACAAAAAGAGACAGAGTTGGCAAAAATAGAAGCAACATATCATAAGCATAAATAACAAAGTTCATCGTACCCAAAATGCCCTAACTAGAGTGATATTCGCTAGTTGAGGAGGACGGTTTAATTACATCACAAAGTTTTGTCGTGCATAACTCAAAGTTTCGTCATAGAGAAAGTATGGACTAAACGGACACATTGTCATATATCGTCAATCACTCCAACATGTCGTTCCATCCATCCAAATCAGGGAGATAGTCCCCGAGCGAAGTGAAAGGCTTCAGGTCGAGACGCTGAGCGGCTACGCGTGTTCGGACGTCTTCCCGCGACATTTGCCCTTCTTTGTAGAACCTCCTTGTTTTTCCGAGGACCTCTTTCATGATGATTTGGGCAAGTTCACGCTGGATGTGATAGAACTCAGCTCGGAGTCGATGATCCGGGACATCTCCTAGTTTCTTTGCCCATTGCAAAATATTGGCATCGTCGGATCTAGGTGACATGCGAAGGTTCTGGTGATCCCGTCTGTACTCCAGCATGTGGTGGAGGACATAGGATCCATCACTGAGAGTACCACTCGATTGCTGGATGCAGCAGAAGTCGGTCTTATGGCTGAAGGCGGGCGCGTGGTTCCTTGTCTTCTTGAGCATGATCTCTCCACCCCGTAGGCCATAGCTTAAGATAGCACTGTCGAGAACAGACTTGATGTGGGTGTAATCCTTTTTCTTCATGTTCTTCGACGAGTCCAAGTAAAGAGCGTGGGAGAATCAGGGGTAAAGGATGATGAGGACGGCGCGCCCATCGCTGCGCAAAATAAGTACACCTCAAATTAGCCTCCATGCGTGCAAATGAATGATTGAAATCGAAGGAAGGATATCCGTGGATGACTTACATGGGATGATGAGGCACGAGAATCGTCTCCTTGTCCTTATTGCCGACCATGAAATCGGTGATGTAGTTACTCGCGTATTCATGGTGCTTTGGGCAGACTGCCAAGAAGCCCTCGTGCATGAAGTACGGGTCGGTGACACAGATATAAGGTATTTGCTCAATCCTGATGATGTAGTTCATGTACAAGGCAAAAAGGCGGACAAACGTAAAATCCAGCTTTTTCAAGTGAAACATGTCGAAGATGTAATCGAATCGAAGGAAGAATTTTTCCGCAGGGAATGTGTCGATGTATAACCTTAGCTGCGGCATGTTAACCATGTAGAGCGGGTATCCTGGATTTTTCGAGGCGATCAGGCTTTTCTCTCTCCGCAGCACATCGTCATGAAGTCTCCTTAGATCGTCGTATATGACCTCTACCGCTGCCTTAGGTAGGATCGGATCACCGGGGATATGGTATTTCGCTGCACCTATGATAGGCATACGGTCTTCAACCCGAGGCTGCGGAGGCGGCTGGCTCATAGAAGTAGCTTTGCCTTTCTTCGGTCTCTTCCTATGCTTCTTTGCTACTAGAAGTGAGCCTATCATACGTTCATCCTCCGGCAATTCAGGCACCAACTCATCACGCTCAAACCCTGAGTACTCATACTGCTGAGCCATCAATCCTCCGTCGTCATAGGCGCCGGTATTGAGATACTGTAGAGGGTCATCGTCATCCTCGTCGATGGCATCATGCATTGCTTCTTCGACGGCGGCGACGTCATCAGCCACTAATGGAGCCTCTTCCTCACACCGTCCGCTATCACCCGGCACGACAGGCGACGCTAATTGGGTAGGTGGGGTGTTGGTGTTCATACCTTGCTGAGGCTACATGGTCGTGGGTGTGCTCCCGGCCGCCTCCAGACGAAGCAGACTCTTCGGCCACAACAGGACCCAACTCTTGCAATCGCCAAGCCGCCGCGGGGTCTCGTCGTCATCTCCCCCTAGTGCTACCGGAGGAGCCAAATTCTCATGGCCCGGTTTGACACTGGCCACGGAAACCTTGAAGACGTCAGGGGGGATCGGTCGGCTGTGGAACAATTGTTCCTTAGGCTTCACTATCTTCGCCTTTCCCACGTCCACCTTCTGGCCGCTGATGGTGTACAGTATGGTGCACAGGGTTACGTCGGCCTGCAAAGACATGTCTGCGACGTGAGACATCCGAAAGGCAACGGAAACGAGAGATTATACATATATTGAAGAGGGCCGGTGTGACAGGTACCGTGAGGGCATCGAGCTCAGCCAAAGACGATGCCCCGCCGAGCACGCCAGAGACGGAGGACGGGCTGCTATGAGCAGGTGGAGGAGCAGGTGCGGTTGCATGAGCAGGTGCTGGTGCAACGCTAAATGAGCTGCTCCTGAAGAAGTTGGAAAGGGGAGAGTCTGCTGCCTCTTTATCTGGATTTTGCTTGCTCCAACTGACGATAGCCGGAATCAAGACACTATACGAAGCTGCCATTTCCTCTCTTGCGGCAGCTACCGCTGCTTTGACTGTCTCAGCTGATTTCTTATCAACCGCAATCTTCTTGTCGATGTTTTCTTCGTTTAACCTCCGTCTTTCCTTTCTCTCCTCGGCGGTCTCACGGTAGTACTTCTTCCACGTGGTGCCGTCTCCGACACCGTGCACGTGTCCATACGACTGCCGAGTGTCCACCGGGAGTCCTTTCAATATGTTCAAGGCCCGGTTGAATGGGGCATCCCACTTGGGCCTCGCCAACACCTCAGATGGCGAGTCGCTTTCGGCCGCAATCATGTGTTGCTCTTTCTGCAAAAGGAACATGGATCATTTACAAATGTGACTAAACAAGCAGTCGAATTGATCAGAAGCTAAAATTAGGGGGTAAATTAATAATTACCAGCAGTCTCATGAACTCCTTCGTGACCGCGTATGTATCGAAAACCTTCTTGACTCGGTCCCAACGGTACCGGGCCCTGATGATGTCATGCTCCTGTGGGACGGTGAACTCCGCCAAGGGGTCTGGGATCCCCAGACTTTCGTGTTCCGCGTCGTCCTTGGCCCATATGGGCCTCTTCCCCGTGTAACCACGGCTTCCGAGGTGGTGGCACCCCATGTTCCTCTCTTGAAGCCCCTTCATGTACTCCGACTTTCCTTTGGCAGCTTCGGCAACGCAAGCCTTCTTGAATATTTCGAACTGCTCTTCCGTAATTGTCGGATTATCCTTTACAATCTCGGAGTAGGGTTCCTCTTTGACGAAGATCCGATGTTTCACCCTAACTTTCCAGGCGGACAACGCGCCGCTAAACTTGCCCATGGCATGTCTGTTTATCTTCTTCATTGCCGGGTCTTGCCATGGTCGAGTATATTTGATTTCATCCCGGCCCGGGAACAAGAATCCCTGGTGCAGCTTCCTTAGGAGGGAGTGCTCCATATTTGGTATCTTCTTTAATTTCTCATCGTTGATGGTGGCGGTTGCCCGTAGGATGCAGCATATTTGATTGCCGTAGCACGTGCGCGCTTCCGCAGGCTCTTTTGGCTCAAAATTACTGGAGTCCACCTCCGTGACCACCAGTCTGGTAGTGTTGAGCTGGTTTGGGCGCCGCATCCTCTTCGGTTTCGGTTCTATACCGGCTTCGCCAGTCTCGGTGCCAGTCTCGGCGCCGGTCTCAACGCCGGTGTTGGTGCCGGTTTCGGTCTCAGTGCCGGTCTCGGCGCCGGTCTCGATGTCGGTCTCAGTCTCGGATGTGATAGGTGGGCACTGCAACAACTGTTGCTCCTCGAGATAGTTCAAAAAGGCGCCTGCCGCCTCGTAGACATTGCAATCACCAGAACCCTGTCCTTCATCGTTGCTAGCCTTGTTTCCTACGATTAAATCTAGTCAATTAATTCTAGACCTAATAAAATGAATAATGACATAAAAAAGGCCTATGTTTTGCAGGAATGTTGATTCATTCCCGTTGCGGCAAATCCCGGGCACTCGATATGTCCTCGTTTATAGCACAAGTCATGCCGAAATTCATGGAAAATTTCGGCATGGCCTTTGCTACAAAGTGGACAAATCGAGCGCCTGAAATTTGCCAGAACGGAAATGAATCAACATTACGGCAAAACATAAGCCAGTCGGAATCATTCCCTGCAAACAACAAAAGGCCACTTGGGCACAATCGAACCACTTCAATGTTGCATATAACAGGACCACTTAAGAACCTGTACATGAGCAACTAATAAAAAATATGTCCTAATAAAAATTATGAACCCTAGAACTCAATTTCTGTCCTAAATTTCAAATTATGAACCCTAGAACTCAATTCAAATTATGTCCTAAATTTCTGTCATAATAAAAAATCAGTAAAAATTAAGAACCTACTGGACTTGCAGCACTAATAGAAATTTATATTTTTATATTGAATTTTTTCTCTAAACTAAACCCTACTGCCCTAATTAACATCTAATTCAAAAACTAAGTGTAGAAGAAAATTCAGTTAAGTACTAATAGAACAAAATTCAGTTAACTTTAGTGCTCTATAATGATGAAATGAAAAAAATTCAGTTAACTACTAATTTCATTCATTTAGGTCATTCATTTAACTTCACCTAATTAACGTACTATACCACTACTACTAGCAGCACTACTAACCTAATTAACCTAGTAAAACCCTACTGCCCTAACTAAAGACATCTAATTAACATCTACTACTACCACTACTGCCCAAACCTAATTAACATCTACTAGTACCACTATATACTACTAGCAGCACTGCTGCAACATTTTCTTCAATTTGTTCTTTAAAAAAAACATCTATGAAAACAAAAACCACAATTAAACCCTACTGCCCTAGTTAAACCCTACTGCTCTAACTAAATTTTTGCTCTAAACCCTACTGCCCTAGTTAAACCCTACTACCCTAACTAAATTTTTGCTCTAACCTAGCCAACCTAGTTAACCTAGCTAGTTAACCTACTCGAATTGCAGCACTAATAGAAATTTATTTTTTATATTGAATTTTTTCTCTAAACTAAACCCTACTGCCCTAATTAACATCTAGTTAAACCCTACTGCCCTAACATTTCTAGTTAAACCCTACTGCCCTAGTACTTAAGCAACTATACAACCCTAAAATATATTTAGTTAACTACTTAAGCATATACAAATTTGTCATAAAAATTATATTTAGTTAACTACTTAAGCATATACAAATCTGTCCTAAAAATTATATTTAGTTAACTACATTGGGTGCACAACAACTATACAACTACTTAAGCATCTACAAGTACTAGCTAATTTGATGAACCCTAACTAATTTGATGAACCCTAGCTAATTTGATGAACCCTAGGAACCCTAGCTAGGCAGAGGTAGGGGAGGAGGAGGAGGAGGTGTAGGCGTGCTCACCTCAGGCGCCGGCGGAGTTTGGGAACAGGAGGAGGCAGAGCGGCCAAGGGAGGGGGCGCACAGCGTTGAGGTCGGGGTCGGGGCTCGGGCGCGCGGCGAGGGAGGGCACCAGACAGCGACGGAGGGCAGCAGACGGCGTGCGGAGGGCGACGGGAGGGCGCGCGGAGGCCGACGGCGATGTAGGGCGACGGCGGCGACAACAGTGGGGATTTGGGGGAGAGGTGGCCGGGGGGGAGAAACCGCACGGGGGGTTAAGTCAAACGTAGCGGTAGCGCTGGTCGGGAAAAGCGCTATAGCTAAGTTAGCTATAGCACGGGTAGATAAAACGCGCTACTGCTATAGGAAGTAGCTATAGCGCTTGTTGAGTACAGACGCTACTGCTATGCCTTTCTCCTTTATTTTTCTTTTTCTTTTATTTTTCTTTACATTTTCTTTTCTCCTTTCTCCTTTTTCTATTTCTATCATTTTCTATTTGTTTTTCATTTTATTTTCTTTTCATTAGCAGTAGCACTGTCCACAGAAACGCGCTGCTACAATGATCTTAGCGGCAACGCGTTTTGCCCAACAACGCTACTACTATTCCTAGCCTCCGGCAACAGTGTGGGAATTATAGTTGTAGCGCTCTTTCATCCTGATGCGCTACTACTATGTGGATAGCAGTAGCGCCCTTTGAGAGAACGCGCTACTGCTAAGTAATAGTAGCGCTTCTTTTTAACAGGCGCTACTGGTAAGCTTCTGTGTATAAGGTTTTCCCTAGTAGTGTATGGTCACCCTAATGCCAATATTTTGCAGGGAAACTATCATCAGACTCATGAATATGAGCGGGTTTCATCAAACCGCTATGTTCACAAATCAAATAATTTTTCTGCATATTCTTTTGAGTACTATTCACCTCCTGCAAAACTATTTGCTAGGGCTCCAAAGCCAAAGTTCTCAGATGCTGCACTTAGACTCATTGCTTCTAAGCCACCCCTTAAGATGTGGGTGGTTAAGAAGAATTAACTTCTCTTGCAGGGAAAGGTCTCCAGTCGGAAATCATTGACTTCTGAAGACAATGCTGGGGACCTAAAACATCTTGTGGGACGCAAGATAAAGTGCCAAAATGGTCTTACCATTTATTTCATCCCTGGATTTCTTGATGAGCATCCCATCACACCATCCAAGAATCTTAATTTTGATAGTATGCTCGTACATCAAATTTTTGTGCTTCACAATACTCTTGGTGAAGCCTATCCCGCTAACTGCACTATAGGGTACGACTCCGAAAGCTACTGAATGGATTATGGACAGTGGATGCACTAACCACATGTCTGGTGATCGAAGTCTTCTCATGGATTCAACTCTACGACCGTCTACTAAAAGCCACATCACATTCGTTGACACTAGTAAAAGCAAGGTATTGGGCCTAGGTAGAGTTGCTATCTCAAAGGATCAACACATGGATAAAGTGATGCTTGTTGAATCCCTTGGATACAACTTAATGTCTGTCTCAATGCTTTGTGATCTTAATATGATCGTGATATTTGGAAAAATTTGGTGCCTTGTGCTTATGGATTCTGACAAATCTCTAGTCTTTGAACGTTATCGAAGAGGTGATCTGTATATGGTAGATTTCTCCGCAGGACCACAGCTTGCCGCATGTCTTCTAGCAAAAGTTCCAGAGTGTTAGCTTTGGCATCGAAGGCTAGGACATGCGGGCATGAGGAACTTGCACACTATCATGAAGAAGAAGCATATCATTGGCATCGAGGGTGTCAAGTTCAAGAAGGATCATCTATGTGATGCTTGTGAAGCCGGGAAGATGACTAGGGCAAAGCATCCCTCGAAGACAATCATCATGGCTTCACGTCCCTTTGAGCTGTTACACATGGACTTATTTGGCCCTACTCACTACTCTACCCTTACTACCACTACACATCTTTATGGCTTCGCCATTGTTGATGATTACTCTCGATACACTTGGGTGCACATAATTCTCTATAAGAATGAAGTACAGGATGTCTTCAGATGATTCGCCAATCGAGCCATGACTAACTATGGCATCAAGATCAAGCACATCAGGAGTGATAATGGCACGGAATTCAAAAACACAGGTATCGACACTTATCTTGATACACTAGGCATCACTCATGAGCTCTCTACTCCATACACACCTCAGCAGAATGGCGTCGTGGAGTGCAAGAACAAGACTCTTATTGAGATGGCCCGTACAATGCTCGATGAATACAAGACACCAAGAAAGTTCTGGCCTGAAGCCATTGATACTGCATGCCATATCATCAACAGAGTTTATCTTCACAAATTCTTCAAGAAGACATCTTATGAACTACTCACTGGTAAGAAGCCAAACGTAAGCTATTTCAAAATCTTTGGTGCTAGGTGCTGGATCAAGGATCCACATCACACTTCCAAATTTGCACCGAAAGCACATGAAGGATTTATGCTTGGTTATGGAAAGGATTCGCACACCTACAGAGTATTCAACCTCTTTCACTACAAAGTGGTTGAAACTGTAGATGTGCGGTTCGATGAGACTAACGGCTCGCAAAGAGAGCATTTGCCAAATATGCTAGATGAAGCTTCTCCTAGTGAATCCATCAAGCTGATGGGAACCGGAGAAATCATACCCACCGAGGAACAGGCTGAAGAGGAAATTGTCATTCCAGCTCCTACTCAACATGAAGACAATGTTGAGCCTGAAGACAATGTTGAAGGCAAAGACAATGATCAGCAAAACCAAAGTCTTCGTCCTGTTCATCCTCGCGTGGCCAATGAAGTTCAGATTGAGAAGATTCTTGATAGTATCAATGCACCTGGTCCGCTTACTCGATCAAGAGCTACACAACTAGCAAACTTCTGTGGGCACTTTGCGTTTGTCTCCATATCCGAACCCAAGAAAGTTGATGAAGCCTTCATGGAACCTGAATGGATTCAAGCTATGCAAGAAGAGCTTCAATAATTTGAGCTCAACAACGTCTGGGAGCTAGTCAAGCGTCCTGATCCTCGCAAGCACAATATTATTGGCACCAAATGGATCTATCGTAACAACCAAGATGAACATGGTCAAGTTGTCATAAACAAAGCTTGTCTCGTTGCTCAAGGTTACACACAAGTAGAGGGAATTAACTTCGATGAAACCTTTGCTCCTGTGGCTAGGCTTGAAGCCATTCACATACTGCTAGCCTATGCTAATCACAACAACATCCTCCTGTACCAAATGGATGTGAAGAGTGCCTTCCTCAATGGCAAAATTGAAGAAGAAGTATATGTAGCTCAACCACCTGGTTTTGAAGATCCAAAGCATCCTGATATGGTCTATAAGCTCAACAAGGCATTGTATGGCCTCAAACAAGCACCACGTGCTTGGTATGACACACTCAAAGACTTCCTGAAGATTAAAGGCTTCAAACATGGTTCTCTAGATCCCACTCTCTTCACGAAGACATATGATGGAGAACTGTTTGTATGCCAAATCTATGTGGATGACATTATCTTCGGCTGCACTAACAAAAGATACAGTGATGAGTTTGGGCATATGATGCAAGAGCAATATCAGATGTCCATGATGGGGGAGCTGAAATTCTTCCTTGGTCTTCAAATCCATCAACAGAGAAATCGCATCTTCATATCTCAAGAAAAATACCTCAAAGATTGCCTGAAGAAGTTTGGAATGCAAGATTGCAAAGGGTACATGACGCCAATGCCAACCAAAGGTCAATTGGGCCCCGACGACAATGGTAAAGAGTTCGATCAAAAGGTATACCGCTCCATGATTGGTTCTTTATTGTGCTTATGTGCATCTAGGCCAGATATAATGCTTAGCGTTTGCATGTGTGCCCGATTCCAAGCGGCACCAAAGGAGTCGCATCACCTCGCGGTGAAGCGAATACTTCGATATTTGGCTCACACCCCAACGCTAGGATTATGGTATCCAAAGGGCTCAGAGTTTGATCTAGTTGGATTCTCAGATGTTGATTATGCTGGTGACAAGGTTGATCGGAAGTCTACATCAGGCACATGTCACTTTCTTGTACGATCTCTTGTCTGTTGGTCTTCAAAGAAACAGAACTGTGTATCGCTCTCCACTGCTGAATCTGAATACATTGCTGCGGGATCTTGTTGCGCTCAGCTTCTCTGGATCAAGCAAACTCTCAAGGACTATGGCATCAACAAGAAGAAGGTGCCCCTCTACTGTGACAATGAAAGCGCCATCAAGATTGCTCACAATCCAGTTCAGCACTCGAAGACAAAGCACATTCAGATTCGTCATCACTTTCTCAGAGACCATGTATTGAAGGAAGACATTGATATCATTCACGTCAACACTAAAGAGTAATTGGCAGATAACTTCACAAAGCCCTTGGATGAGAAAAGGTTTTGCAAGCTGCGGTGTGAGCTAAATATCTTAGAATCCTCAAATGTCCTGTGAATAGACACACATCCTAATGCTTATGCATATTGATGACTTAGGTGCGCAACACACAAAGTAACGTATGTCTTCAATTAATGAAAACATACCCTCTGAGTGTGAATACATTAATGCGGAAATTGACTTCGGAGTGCCACGATAATTGAGCGCCGTGTCTGGGTCTAATACTTCCTATACGGTGGGTAACGCCACCACCAACCTTTCTTGAAGATTTTTGTTTGGCGTCATGTTGCATTATCTTCAAAGTTGGTCTGTTTTCAACATTGTTTGTCTTCATGATTTATCTTCTCAATGTTGTATTGGTCTTCATTACAACATTCGAAGATATAGAGACAAACATTTAAAATGATTTTAATATCTTTATCCCATTTGCCTGAACCCGGAGAAGCTGGAATGACCACCCGACAAACCAGGCGCGCGTGGGGTCGTGGCACAACATTTAAGTTGTTGCATGCATGCCACGTGTCCCTCAGATGTGAACCGCCAGGGGCAGCTGAGTAAATTCGCTCAGCCGTCACCTTCCTTATAAATACTCAACCCCCTGCGGTCATTATTTCCTACTCCCCTCATTGTCTCGCTCAAACCCTAGCGCCATCGCTAGCTTCCATCGTCGCTGGAGACGAAGCACTTCGCTGCCGCGACTTCTCCGTCGTCGTCGTCACGCCGGTTGCGGATCTTCTTCCGTCCGCCGCCGCCATAGGTGTCTTCCGCTGCCAAGTTAGGGCGCGGAAGATTGGACTGCTCGGCCTCCATCCAGCAGTCTCATCTGTTCTTGAGCGGTAATTAAAAGTCTATTTTTACCGCACGTTTGATCCGTTAAAACTTTCTATATCTTCGGAAAGTTGTTTCTTCACTTCCAAATCTGGATCTTTACTTCTATGCATCTCATGACTTGCAAGTACTTTCACTTATGCTTCATTACTAGTTAGATTCCTCACTTGTACTTATTCATGGATTCGTACAAATCTGGAACCAACTCACATCTATAAGTGAATGTCTTCGCGCTATGAGGTCAATATCTTCAAACTGATTTATCTTCCAAATCTTCTGAGAATGCATATGACCTCTTCCCCTTCCCTCGCATCTCTAATGATGTCACAGATACATGTTCGTGGGAGAGTCCCTTGGTTCTCATAGTCTGCATTCATTTGCAGAACAACATCATATTTAATCACCTGAAGCCAGTTCTTGTTTGACAAGCAGACTGAAGCCTAACATAGTTGTGAAGCCTTTCAGTCTGAAACCAATGGCCGGTGGCAAATCTGCAAAGAAAGGCGGTAGACAGCGCCATGACAACACTGCCAAAGACCTGCCACCAGATCTCTATGAAATGTATAAATCTGATCCAGATGAGAGCTACGGTGAACGCAAATCTCGTGTCCAATGGATTCGAAGATATTGGGGCAGAGCAGTGGTTCCTGTATCATTTTGTGACTCCAGAGTATGCGGACAAGAAAGCTGTGAGGCCACCATGGGCTGATATCATATACAAGAAACTTCAACCCAAGACCAAGGCGGAAGCCATTGAGAAAGGCTTCTTTCCTTGCATGGTCAGAGGCCCTATGCCTGAAGATGCCGACCCATCCAGTCTTCGATGGTGTCGTGAGGATGATCTGTTTGAAGCCAATCTCCAATTTGCCAAGGCTTCGGCAGAAAAGTTCAGAACAAGGACTTTGGGATTGACTTCAACCCAGGTCCAGCTGCTCCAAGGCCCGATGGCAGTCGCGAGGCTGAACAAAATCTTGTTGGTCCCTTTGATGACTTCAACTCATTTCTGGCACATTGTGCCGCACAAAGGGCCAACATTGAAGATGCTGCTGTGGATGAGGAACATGCTGCAGCTCCTGAGCCCCCAAAGCCAGTGAAGAAGTCAAAGGCTTCTAAGTCTTCTGCTGCATCAAAAGCTTCACGAGCGAAGCCACTGAAATCTGCACCTCCTGAATCCAGTGTGCAGTCTGAAGATTTATCTCGCATGTCTATGAAGACTAAGAAGATCTCAGGGCAAGGCCTCACACCAGCAAACATCCTACAAAATGAAGAGGGTGCCATAGATCTATCAAGTGATGAAGATCTTGCTGATGATGCCCTTGAGATGCTGATCAAGAGCAAACAGGAGGCCAAAATCTTCAATGATCTGCCTCTGTTTGATGTTGATATTTTGAACAACTTCATTGATGAATGGTTTGAAGACACTTCTCTTACCATTGATGATCTGCAGCTACCCATTGACATCAGTGTGACATTTCAAATCTTTATTGCCAAAGAGCTTGCAATCGCTCAAAAGGTCATTGAGCAGAAAAACAAGATTGATCATGAGAAGGCTGTCTTCAAGAAGCACATGGCCAAGCTCAGCGTCACTGATGTGCAGAAATTCCAGAAGATGATGGCTGATCTAAAGGCTGAATTTGTCACGCGTCATGATGAAGCCAAAGGCTCACGAGAGCGCCTCAAGCGTTATGCTGAGAAATGAGTTCAGGCTCACAATGAAGCCTTGAAGAGGAAAGCACATGGGCGTCCTGGCATTGACCCCAAGCTGGCTGCTAAGAAGAAGAAGCCAATGCAAGCTGAAGCTGAGGCTCCAAGGCAGGAAAGGCCTAGCATTATCTTCCTCTCAAGCATGACTAGCTCGAAGCCAAAGGTCGCATCAACTGCTTCTGAGGGAAAGAAGATAAAGCAGGCTGAGTCTGAAGCTAGAAAGCGCAAGCATCAAGAAGCCTCTGATGCCGCTCTGTCCAAGAAGAAGATGAAGACAAAATCTTCAAAGTCTTCAAGAAAATATCAAGCTCCACCTCAAGAGCCTCTGATGGTTGAGCCAATTTCTGTTGCACTACCAGCTTCGTCCAACAGAGATTGGCGTCTGATTGTTCATGAGCCTGCTTCCACAGAGGCCCATGACTCTGAAGAGATACCAGCTGCTGACACCATCACAGCTGAAGACATTGGTCATAAAGACAATGTTGTTGATGATGAAGTCCTTCCTCAAGTTCCCCTGCTCACTCAGAAACCGGTATCATCGCCTGGTCCCATGAGCAGTGAACAGATCAGTATTGGTGGTCCTACGACGCCAATCACTCAAGATGAGTTATGGGAAGAGCAACACCCCAACACTCCACTCCGTGAAGTCAATCCGCGCACTTCACCAGCTCAAGTCACTACTCCAGTGATTGAGACTCCACAAGACACCCCCGAAGACATGGAGAAGACCACTGCCTCGCCAAAGGCGTCGCCCTCCTTCCGAAGGCTTTGCCGAGGCCCAAGGCCAATGGTATCCATGTCGAGCATTCCTGAAGAGGATGTGCAAGCCACAAGCTCAGTAGCATGTCAAGTGTTCCCTGAAGCCATCCCCTCAGAGTCTGCTCATGAGTCTGAAGCCAAAATGGCTAAAGATATTCCGGCTACATCAGCCGAGGAAAGAGAAGAAGAAGACCAAGCTGTTATTCCTCCCACTGAACCAACCGTGATTCTAGATGTGATTGTGCCAGACCCACCAGTCCTTGATGCTCCTGAAGCCACTGCAAATGATGCTGCTGCTGCCACTGCTACTGAAGCCAATGACGTTGTCATGGCTGAAGCCAATACACAGCCTGAAGCCACTCTTTAGTCTGAAGCCCATGATGCCACTGAAGACATTCAGCCATCCACCTCGGATGTGGCTGCTGCTCCACCTGTACCTCACACTATGGCAAGGGCCTTCAATCGTGAAGGTGAGCTCATCACCGTCAGATGGCCCATCATGACACCTCCGGCAGCTTCTGGTCCTCAATATGACTATCATATCGAGCAAAGGCCTCAGACGCAGAAGCCACAACCCAGATTGCCAAGGCTTCCTAGTGCTGTCACAACTTAGGGTGCATTTAGTGTATTAAGCTTCAGAGAGCACAACACATTCTTTGACAAGGCCAAGAATCCCTACAAGAAGCTCATGATATCTTCAGACAGGTTCTGGAGTCATCAGCAAAGAAGCTATTACTCATGCATCTTGTACAACCAGGACAGGATCTTCCCTCACAAGCGCCTGTGTTGTGATGCCATTGCTGGACTCCCTTGCCTTGAAGAAGCTCTTGATTGCTTTCGTGAAGTTGGCTTGCTCCCCTTTGTCGTCGACAAGGAGCACTGGAATGAGGAGCTCTTGCTTCAATTTTATGCCACCCTTCATATCTCAGGCTACAACAAGGATCCGAAGACATGGGTCCTTGAGTGGATGTCAGGTGATGTACACCATGAAGCCAAAGCTCAAGACATCATCGAGCTTACTTCCCTGCCCACTCCTGGTGATCTCTATGAGCCAGGTTGTCAGCTCTATGAATAGGAACTTCAAAGCATCTTCCAGAAGCCAGAGCCCAACATGAGCCAAATGTTAAGCATGATGAAGCCCTTGCCAGTGGATGCTGAATACCCCAAGGAATTCTTTGTAAATGACCTCGAGTACCTGCCCCGCACCATATATCATATACCGAGGCATACTCTATGGCCAATCAAAGGGCATTCTCCTCATGCCAAGATTGAAGGCACTATGAAGACATTAGTCTTCTACATTCTGAATGGCATCACGTTCAATACTCAAGATTTCTTCATTCGTCAGTTGGCAGCTTCAGGCATTGATCTGTTTGGCCTCAAGTTCTATGCACCTTGGGTTATGCAGCTGATTAAGCTTCACTCCACCATCAACTATCAAGCTTTAGCGCGCAATCATGTTGTCTTTCTGCCTGAAGTGGACATGTCTCATGAAGCCATCTATCCAGAGCCTGCCAAGGAACCAGTGCATGAAGACAATGCTGCCTTCCAAAGCTTCTCAGCACCTCTTGAAGCCATCCATGTTCCAAATCTGCCTACTACTGCTGGTCCTCTTGTCGATCAGTTTAGGTTGCCGCATCGTGCTCCCACTGATGCAACAGCCAGCACAATAGCTCAAAGGCCTCAGAAGCGCACTCGTGTGCTTAATGATCGAGAGCTTCTAGTTTCTCTTCATCAGAAGCAGAATAGGCATCATGACTGGATGAAGCATCAGATGCAAAGTCGTCTTGTGGATGTCAATCACATACGCAACATCTCCACCAAGAATTCTTTCATTGCTCATGAAGCCTGTCGGCGTGCCTGGAAGAGCCTTACTCTGCTATGCTCTGAAGATGAACTTCAAGCAGATGGTTTCACGGAATGTTTCAAGTTTGACTCCAGGCCTCCATAGTCGGCAAGTTGGCATCCAACACCTTCCATTGAAGATTCTGAATACTCATCTTCGGCTCCAACTGTTGTTGCTCGAGTCATTGATGAAGAGGACGACGCCACTTCACCAGCTATGGCTTCACTGCATCACGATTCTGCATCAGGCCCTTCTTCACCGCCCAACTCCAATGTCGACCCGGCTGCCCCAATATCTTCACCAACACCTCATGGGGATGCTTAGACACTCTATGTCTTCACTCCTTTTTGGTCATTCCTGACAAAAGGGGGAGAAGCATTTGAGTTGATAGTCTTCAAGCGGGTTTATATGGGTCGGGTGCTTATTTTTTGTTGTTAAGTTTTGCAACTCTCGTTCTTGAACTGTTGGTTTTGAGTTGTAACACTTAAACCTTGATGGTCGTCTACCACTTTTGCTGCTACCTTTTATTGCGATGATAAATTCCGCATGAAGTCATTCTACAGACGCCCATTTTTCATTGTGCTTGTCATTATCTTCACTACATTTTTGTTTGCATGATGAATTGTCTTCATGAATTGAAGGAGATCTCCACAAAGCAGAACCTGCCATGTGCATTTGCATTCCAAGGCAAATTACTTATATGCACATCTTCAGGGGGAGCCCTTTTAATTTCATGAAGCCATTGACCGCGTTCTTAAACTTACATATTTTTTATCCACGTTGAAAACTTCAACCAGTTTGTCATCAATCACCAAAAAGCGGGATATTGTAAGTGCATCTAGTGCCACCCCTAGTTGGTTTTGGAGTATTGACGACAAACGTGGTTAAGGGACTAATGTGTTTGTGAGAATTGCAGGATAACACAGGTAGAAGTCCCTCATTGATTCGGTTTTCCTACCAGAGATGACCCCTAAAAATGTATGAAGACATTGAAGACAATGGTGGTTCGTGAAGACATTCACGTCGAAGATAATGACATGTGAAGACATTCACTTGAAGACAATGGGGTGCGAAGACATAGTTTCTTTCGTAGTTTCATTTTCTTCTTTCTTGAGTCATAGGAACCACCGAACTATTAAGTGGGGTCCAAGTGAACAAAGTCAGAAGGCTGACGTGATGCTCAACCAAAATCATATGTCTTCGAGTGAAGACAATGAGAGTAAATCTTATCCAGAGTTGGATGAGTCAGCTTTGCTTATAGCCCAAGTCAAGCTGCCGCGTGTGTTTGAAATCTGACTATTGGACACGTGTCGGTTCCTTAGTGATCCAGGGTCATTTCGGACATATCATGTTGGGTTGCCTCCTGGCTATAAATAGCCCACCCCCTACACCATAAATTGGTGGATACTCAGAGTTAGTACACGGCTTTTGTCGTTTGAGACCAACCCACCTTCGAAGCCTTTGAGAGAGAAACCTTGCGAGGACAAAGCCCAAAACACCCAGAGCCAAAGAGTGTTAGGCATCACTAAAGTCTTTCTATCTGCGTGATCTGAAGACTTATTACACTTGAGGACCGTGCATCCTCCGGCCGGTTAGGCGTCTCGTTCTGAGGATCCAAGAGTCATTGTGGATCACCGGTGAACGGAGTCTGTGAAGGTTTGGAAGTCTACCTTGAAGACTTACCTGAGTGATTGGGCGAGGACTAAGTGTTCTTAGCTCAAGGGGAATAAGGTGAAGGCGTGGTCTTCTGAGTTCAATCTCAGCCTCCCTAACCAGACATACAGTTGTCACAGCAACTGGAACTGGTCTACCAAATCCTTGTATTCACCAAGCAACTGGTTCTATCCCCTACCTCCCTTACATTTCAGTTTGTCTTCGTGAAGTCATTGCTTGCTTGCTTGATCTATTTGACTTAATTGTGTGAAGATGTTCGCATGTTTGGCTTCATACTGTCTTCCTTTCCGATCTGTTCTACCTAGCTGCTATTAGTCTTTGTGCTTTCATTGTACTATTTACTTGACTAGGGCCTGTCTAGTGTGGCTTATCTTCCGCTGCATATCGTACAGGTGTTGTTTGATTGTCTGTCTTCGAAGATCTTTCATCTTCTGAAGAATTTCATAAAAATCGCCTATTCACCCCCCTCTAGTCGATAACTAGCACTTTCTATTTTCGTATTACGGAACCAGGATTTCATAACTGAAATACATCAGAGTACAACATCATATAGCTTCAGCACTCAGTTACACCATATAGGCATATAGCTAGCTACCCCATTACACAACTGCACCAGCACCAAGTTTCACATGCAACATCTATAACCTTTGGAAATTGGCATCATAGACGGTAGATAGACAGGTGAATCTCTTCTGGAAAACTGCTGAAGCGGAAGGCGAATATTGAGCCTTCATTGATGTTGAAGGTCTTTGCAACTTTAGGCCAATGCCCGTGGATGATTGACCGTCCATCCTTCATCCTCTTTAGGAAGACTTCCATATTGTACCGTGGGTGTTTGCTACTTCTTGAGCTTGCATTGATTTTTCCCTTGAAGAGGAAAGGGTGATGCAGCAAAGTAGAGATAAGTATTTCCCTCAGTTAAGAACCAAGGTATCAATCTAGTAGGAGGCACAAGCAAGTCTCCAATCTATGCACCTTCACAAACTAACAAACACTTGCACTCAACGCGAAAAGGGGGTTGTCAATCCCTTCACGGTCTCGGACAAGAGTGAGATCTAATAGAGATAGGTATAAAAGATAAAGAAAAAAGAAAACTAAAGTAAATCTAAATAAATTGTAGCAAGGTATTTTTTGGTTTTTTGGTTTATAGATATGAAAATATATGATGGAAAATAGACCCGGGGGCCATAAGTTTCACTAGAGGCTTCTCTCTTGAAAGAAAACATATGGTGGGTGAACAAATTACTGTCAAGCAATTAATAGAAAAGCGCAAAGTTATGACAATATCCAAGGCAATGATTATGAATATAGGCATCACGTCCGTGTCAAGTAGACCGAAACGATTCTGCATCTACTACTATTACTCCACACATCGACCGCTATCCAGCATGCATCTAGAGTATTAAGTTCATAAGAACGGAGTAACGCCTTAAGTAAGATGACATGATGTAGAGGGATAAACTCAAGCAATATGATGAAAGCCCCATCTTTTTACCCATGATGTCAACAATACAATACGTGCCTCGCTACCCCTACTTTGTCACTGGGTGAGGACACCGCAAGATTGAACCCAAAACTAAGCACCTCTCCCATTGCAAGAAGAACCAATCTAGTTGGCCAAACCAAACCGATAATTCAAAGAGAAATACAAAGATATTTAATCACGCATAAAAGAGTTCAGAAAAGACTCAAATAATATTCATAGATAATCTGATCATAAATCCACAATTCATCGGATCTCGACAAACACACCGCAAAAGAATATTACATCGGATAGAACTCCAAGAACATCGAGGAGAACATTGTATTAAAGATCAAAGAGAGAGAAGAAGCCATCTAGCTACTAGCTATGGACCCGTAGGTCTGTGGTAAACTACTCACGCTTCATCGGAAAGGCAGCAAGGTTGATGTAGAGGCTGATGTCTACTACACAACCTGTTCTTGTAGACTCGTGTTGGGCCTCCAAGCGCAGAGTTTTGTAGGACAGTAGCAAATTTCCCTCAAGTGGATGACCTAAGGTTTATCAATCCATGGGAGGCGTAGGATGAAGATGGTCTCTCTCAAACAACCCTGCAACCAAATAATAAAAAGTCTCTTGTGTCCCCAACACACTAAATACAATGGTAATTTGTATAGGTGCACTAGTTCGGCGAAGAGATGGTGATAAAAGTGTAATATGGATGGTTGAAATATATTTTTATAATCTGAATAAATAAAAACAGCAAGGTAGCAAGTGATAAAATGGAGCACAAACGGTATTGCAATGCTTGAAAACAAGGCCTAGGGTCCATACTTTCGCTAGTGCAATCTCTCAACAATGCTAATCTAATTGGATCATATAACCATCCCTCAACGTGCGATGAAGAATCACTCCAAAGTTCTTATCTAGCGGAGAACATAAGAAGAAATTGTTTGTAGCTATTCTTTCTGATCAATCTATCCAAGAGTTCGTACTAAAATAACACCAAGTTATTCTTTCCGATCGATCTATCAAGAGTTCGTACTAAAATAACACAAGTTATTCTTTCCGATCGATCTATCAAGAGTTCGTACTAAAATAACACGAAAACAAATTCAGATTCATAATACTCAATCCAACACAAAGAACCTCAAAGAGCGCCCCAAGATTTCTACCAGAGAAACAAAGACGAGAACGTGCATCAACCCCTATGCATAGATTACCCCAATGTCACGTCGGGAATCCGCGAGTTGAGTGCCAAAACACATATCAAGTGAATCAATATGATACCCCATTGTCACCACAGGTATTCATAGCAAGACATACATCAAGTGCTCTCAAATCCATAAAAGAATTCAATCCGATAATATGAAATCTCAAAGGGAAAACTCAATTCACAACAAGATAGAGAGGGGAAAACACCAAATGATACAACTATATTAACAAAGCCCGCGATACATCAAGATCGTGACATCTCAAGAACACGAGAGAGAGAGAGATTAAACACATAGCTACTGGTACAAACCCTCAGCCCCGAGGGTGGACTACTCCCTCCTCATCATGGTGGCTGCCGGGATGATGAAGATGGCCACCGGTGATGATTTCCCCCTCCGGCAGGGTGCCGGAACGGGGTCTAGATTGGTTTTTCGTGGCTACAGAGGCTTGCGGCGGCGGAACTTCTGATCTAGGGTTACCCTGAGGGTTTTTGGAATATTTGGGAATTTATAGGGCGAACAGGCGGTGCGGGAAGCCACCGAGGTGGGCACAACCCACCTGGGCACGCCTAGGCCCCCAAGCGCGCCCTGGTGGGTTGTTCTCCCCTCGGAGCTCCCCTCTGGTACTTCTGTGGCCCACCAGGTGTCTTCTGGTCTAGAAAAAATCTCCAAAAAGTTTTGCTGCATTTGGACTCCGTTTGGTATTGATTTTCTGCAATGTAAAAAACAAGCAAAAAACAGCAACTGGCACTGGGCACTATGTCAATAGGTTAGTCCCAAAAAAATTATATAAAGTTGCTATAAAATGATTGTAAAACATCTAAGAATGATAATATAACGGCATGAATACTTCATAAATTATAGATACATTGGAGACGTATCAGCATCCCCAAGCTTAATTCCTACTCGTCCTCGAGTAGGTAAATGATAAAAGAAATAATTTATGAAGTGTGAATGCTAACATAGTGCATAAGTTTGATCAATGATAATTTCAATCACTTTTCCTAGCATCATAACAGTAACTCTTTCTCATAAAACTCATCATGACAAAGTAGCAATCAATTCACATGTTAAGGTTCAAACAATGAATTCTCTTGAAACTCAACAACCTATATTTTTAGTCACCAAACAATTGCAATTCAACTTATTCAACAGAGTCCAAGTAAGAGCTCCACATACTCAATCATCATATAGTCTTCCATGATTGCTAGTACTCAAAGCATATTATTAGAACAAATGGCATCCATCGAACACAGAGAAAGATAGGGGCTTAATGTTTCGCCTCCCAACTCATTTATCATAGATATAATTGTCAACAATAATAAATCATGATCAAATATATCTGACTGGTCATATGTGCCTAGATCTTTCCCCACCATATGATGCTTGCCAACTAGAGAATAGTTGAGTTTGAAATGAGATTTCATACTATTGACTCTTTGCATAAAAGTAAATACTGAAAAGTAAAAGATAGGCCCTTTGCAGAGGGAAGCAGAGGTTGTCATGCGCTTTTTATTTTTGGATGTCCAAACTCTTAATGCAAAGGAACGTCACGTTATATTTCCCCATATGATAGTGTAACACCCCATGTCATTAGCCACAGTAATCACTTTTGATAATGACAAGTCAGCATGTTTAACAGTGCATAATCATCATTAGCATCATATTGCATTTCAACTCCTAACTCAAATTAAAATTTAAATGAAAGTGGAAAATAAAAGTTATCCAACATAGAAACTAAAATGTTCAATAAATAGCAAATATTGCAAAGACCATTCTAAAATTGTAACCAACAATAAATAAGTTAATTAGGTGGCACTAACATTACCAAAACAGCTAGGATTAAGGCATTTTATTTATTATAAAAATTGTGTGAACTCAAATTGACTCCAAACTGATTTTTGGTAGTGGTAGAGGATGCCTAGTAATTATTGGAACAATTGCCATGTTCTACAAAAATCATTTTGAGGCCTAACTATTTACTACACAGAGACATGAGATTAAATAAAAAGAAAAAGGCAAAAGAAAACAAAACAGTAAAAGAAAAAGAAAAAGAGAAAAAAAAAACCCGGCCCAACTGGGCCAAGGCCCCGTGCCGGACGGCCGCACCCACCCCCTTATCCCCTGGAGGCCGAACCCTACCCCCTCCCACCGACAGCCACTTCCCCCCCCACCCCGAAAACATCTCTCTCCCTCTCTCCCGATTGGATCGGGATCGAGAGGAGAGGAGCCCGCCGCGCCGCACGCTCGCCCTGCCCCCGCCCGACGCGCCACCGCCGTCGTCGCCTCTCCGCCACCACGCCGCCGTCCTCCTCGTCCTCCCCCTCGAGCTCAAGCCCACTGCCCCGTGCCCTACAGCTCGTGGTGAGCTCCGGCCTCCGTCGCCCGCCCCCTCTCCTCTCGGTCACCGCCGCCTCCGCTCGCGCTCGCCACGGTCGCCGTGTGCCGGGCCGCGCCCCGGCCGCGTCCGCGTCGCCCCGCTCGCCCGCCGACTCGCCTGCGCTGACCGCGCCCAGGCGCGCCTCGCAGCCGCCCGCCGCCTGCCTCTGCGCCGCTCGCGCGCCCGGCACTGCCCCGCATAGCCCCGCTGCCGTGACTCCCGCTCCGCTGCTGCCGAGCCGCCCTCTGCCGCGCCACCGCGCTCGCCCCGACCGGCTCCACCGCCTGCACAGGCCGGGTCGACGACCACGCGCCCGCGCACGCGCTGCCGCCCGTCGCCGCGCCCCTGTCGCCCACGCACACGCGCGCACGCGCCCGCGCACGCGCGCCGCGCCCGTCGCCCGCGCCATCGCCTCGCCACGCCTTGGCGCTGCTCGCCTCGCCCGCCAGCGCCCTCGGGCGCATACGGGTGCCCAGCGCCCGCTCCGGCGCCCGAACCCACTAAGGCCCTACGGGCCTATGACAGCACGGGCCCACGCCCAGAGAAAAAAAAAGAAAATAGAAAATAAAAATAAAAATAATTAAAAATTAGTTAATTAATTAAGTTAATTAACCCTGTTTAGATTAATCTAATTTAATTAATTAGTTTAATTAAATCTTAATTAATTAGTTAACCCTAATTAACCTAACCAGTCTATGACATGTGGGACCCACGTGTCAGGACACCTGCTGATGTCATGCTGACGTCAGCATAACACTGTTTCGAAAAATGTTTATTTTAAATGAATAATTAAATTCTAGAAATTAATAAAAAAAATTGAAAATCATATTAAATAATCCGTAACTCCGATGAAAATACTTTATACATGAAACTTGCTCAGAATTCCGATACGAACCCGAATACGCCCTTCGTATTCCCGTCAGATGCCTCTAGCTATAAGAACATTGAACTTTTAGACCGATTTCAATAAATGAATAGTGCCCAACTATAATTAAATAAATCCGAATAAATTCCTAATTTAACTAAATCATTTAGTTAGGCGTTAGTACACACCCGGCACTGCATATTGTCATGTCATACTTTGTGTAGCATTGTTTGCTTTGTATTTACTATTTCCTCCCCCCTCCTTCTCTCTCGATAGACGCGGAGACCGCTGACGACGCTGCCGTGAACGACTACTACGTCGACGACCCTTCTCTCTCGACACAGCTTCCAGGCAAGCCCCCCCCTTGATCAACCCGATATCGCCTATTCCTTCTCTCTACTGCTTGCATTAGAGTAGTGTAGCATGTTACTGCTTTCGGTTAATCCTATTCTGCTGCATAGCCTGTCTTTGCTACTACTGTTGATACCTTACTTGCAATCCTAAATGCTTAGTATAGGTTGCTAGAATTACATCAGTGGCCCTACATGCTTGTCCGTCTGCCATGCTATACTACTGGGCCGTGATCACTTCGGGAGGTGATCACGGGTACATTTACTATATACTTTTACATTACCTATGTTACTGTTCGGAGATGGGGGCTGAAGAGGCAGGTGGTTCCATCCAGGCAGAGGTGGGCCTAGGTTCCCGACGGCCCCCGAGTGTTACTTTGTGGCGGAGCGACAGGGCAGGTTGTGACCACCTAGGAGACAGGTGGGCCTGGTCCTGGCCGGCGTCCGCGGTTACTTCAAAATAACACGCTTAACGAGATTGGGTATTTGATCTAAGTCTGGCTACGAGCCTATACGCGCTAACCACCACGCGGGAACAGTTATGGGTACTCGACGTCGTGGTATCAGCCGAAGCCTCCTAGACGTCAGCGACTGAGCGGCGCGCGCCGGGTTGGACCGCGTAACGCGACTTCCTTTGTAATGGAGGTTGCTAGGTCTGCTCTCCGGCCGCCCACGCAACGTGCAGGTGTGCAATGGGCGATGGGCCCAGACCCCTGCGCGCATAGGATTTAGACCGGCGTGCTGACCTCTCTGTTAGGCTTAGGTAGGGCTGCGACGTGTTGATCTTCCGAGGCCAGACATGACCCAGGAAAGTGTGCCCGGCCAGAGGGATCGAGCGTGTTGGGTAATGTGGTGCACCCCTGCAGGGAAGTTTATCTATTCGAATAGCTTTGTCCCTCGGTAAAAAGACGACCCAGAGTTGTACCTCGACCTTAAGACAACTAGAACCGGATACTTAATAAAACACACCCTTTCAAGTGTCAGATACAACCCGGTGATCGCTCTCTCACAGGGCGACAAGGAGAGGATCGTCGGGTAGGATTATGCTATGCGATGTTACTTGATGCTGCACATGCTACTCTCTTCTATATGCTTCAAGATGGAGGCTACCAGAAGCGTAGTCTTCGATAGGACTAGCTATCCCCCCTCTTATTCTGGCATTCTGCAGTTCAGTCCATAGATACTACCATTTCATTGATACCCATTGCATATGTAGTGTAGATCCTTGCTTGTGAGTACTTTGGATGAGTACTCACGGTTGCTTTGCTCCCCCTTTTTCCCCTTTCTATACTCGGTCGTCGCAACCAGATGCTGGAGCCCAGGAGCCAGACGCCACCTTCGATGACCCCTACTACACCGAGGGTGCCTACTACTATGTGCAGGCCGCCGACGACGACCAGGAGTAGTTTAGGAGGATCCCAGGCAGGAGGCCTGCACCTCTTTGCTCTGTATTCCAGTTTGTGCTAGCCATCTTATGGCACCTTGTTTAACTTATGTCTGTACTCAAATATTGTTGCTTCCGCTGACTCGTCTATGATCGAGCACTTGTATTCGAGCCCTCGAGGCCCCTGGCTTGTATTATGATGCGTGTATGACTTATTTTTTTACTTTTAGAGTTGTGTTGTGATATCTTCCCGTGAGTCCCTTATCTTGATCGTACACGTTTGCGTGTATGATTAGTGTACGATTGAACCGGGGGCGTCACAAGTTGGTATCAGAGCCGACTGCCTGTAGGAACCCCCCTTCCACACTCCTTGGCCGAAGTTGAGTCTAGACAAAGAAAATTGTTTTACTAACATGGTTGTGTGTCTTACGGGCCCACGTCGCCATTGGGTGGTATTTGGATCTTTTGCTCCTCGTTCTTTACTCCGGGACTCTGAACTCTCTTCTACTCGGGTTAAACAAATTTACTAACACTAATATTAGGATCCCGTGACCACATTCACCCCAAAGTTGGATAAGCCATAGTTATTCCTTAGAATAGTACTTTGGACAATATCCACACTGTCATATGACTCCTTTGAAACATCTTTGTTTTCAGATGGAACCCACGAGGCAGGTCGTGCGCCACACGGCGGCCATTGGTGTCCAGGGTTCACCTGCTGTGTTAGCTGAGATGATGACCTATCTGGGTTATCGCTGGCACCCTGAGTACACCGTGTACGAGCAGTACCAGGACTTTAACCAGGAGCAGTACCGTGCCATCGTCCACCTCTACTCTCGGGAGTATGACTCCACCACTATGCTGCACACCGCTCATGGTGTTGGAGTGACCATCGATATGGCAGTCCACGATGCTGCTTATGCAGCTCTGACACATCTTCGTGGAGAGTATTGGGCGTTGGACACCTCCCCTTTCAGGCACGTTGCTATCGCATCTGACGATGGTGCGGAGGGATATTACACTGCTGCCTACTCCACCGTCACCCGAGAGCCCTTCCACCATCAGAACCTGGTTCTGCATGCTGATGGGCTGGATCGAGCTAACCAAGCTCTTCGCCACAAGTTGTACACCACCCGTCAGCACCTTTACAGTGCTTTGACACTGTTGCACCCCTTTGTCCGATCTGGTGAGCTGCCGCGATCTGCGATCTACCCAGTCAGGACCGTGATGCCCCAGGGTGTCGGTTGGCCAGATGTGGGAGGCTACACTCTCGCACTTGGTCCTCTTTTGCCACCTGGACGTCGGGTTCTACACCAGAGTGTTCACGGACCGCAGGCTACTGACGTGGAGGACTTCCCGTCGCGTCACTACCAGCTGTCAGGCTACACCTACCTCCACAATTCCTCCTGGGACTGATGTAGTCTTGCTTATTAGCATTAGATGCATTCGCCGCGAGCCTGCATGCCGCCTATGATGTCTTTAGTCTTATGTACTGAAGTCTATGCATGATCCCTTTTGTAAGATATGCCAACTACTATGTAGTATCTATCGTGCTCCTTTCATTATGCATGTTTCACCAAGAATGATTCTTGTCTTTGCAAATTTCTCAATGTTGAACTACCCCTGTTATATATTAGCAGGATGGTTAGACCAGGTGGTCGTGGTCGTGGTGGCAACGCCCCACCACCGCGTGAGTATATGGCTGGTATGATCCAACAGTTCGAGCTGAACCGCCAGTTCATGGAGAATATGATGGCTCAGTTCCCGCGCCCCAATATGAACCAGCAGCCAGCCCAAATAACTCTGTAGGATTTCATACGCCTCAACCCAACCATGTACCGCAGCTCAACTCAGCCTCTGGATGCTGATGACTGGCTCCGTGACATCACCTATGAGATGGAGTCTGCTGATGTAGCCCCTTCCAGCTATGTCACCTTTGCTTCCTTCTTTCTGAAGGGACCTGCTGCTCAATGGTGGGACAGCCATAGGCGTACTCTGCCGGTTGGAGCGATCATCACCTGGCCAGACTTTCAAGCTGCTTTCCATGCCCGCTTCATCCCACAGGGAATCATGGACCGGAAGAAGCGCGAATTCCGCAACCTCACCCAAGGCAACAAAACTGTGGAAGCTTATCAGCAGGAGTTTCTGGACTTATCCCACTATGCTGAAGAAGACATTGCAACTGATGCACGCAGACAGGAGAAGTTCCGTGATGGCCTTCAAGCTGACATCAAGCTCGCACTGCTAGTGCATGACTTTCCCGATTTCGCCACCTTGGTGAACAAGGCCATCAATGTTGAAACTGGTCTGCAGGAACACCAGAGCTCTCACAGGCGTAACCGTGACACGGGCTCATCTTCGGGCCCGCCCTCGCAGAAGCGTAAGATCTGGATCTCGAACAACATGTACCGTCCAAATGCACCTGCTCCAAGGCAGTCTTATGCTGCGCCGTGTCTGCCTCCTCCACCACCCAGGCAGCCAAGACTTCCAGCTGCACCACCCCAAGCTCCTGCTCCCACCCCCAATAATGGTATGTGCTACAAGTGTGGTCAACCAGGTCACCTTGCCAGGAACTGCTATCAGAACCAGAATCAACTGGCCCTTCCTGCAGCTGGCCGTGGAAGCAACCAGCCCCGCAACAACAATGCCAAGTCTTATGGTCGTGTTCATGCCAACCACGTTGATCTCAATGAAGCTCGAGACCAGCCTGCTACTGTGATGGGTACACTCCTCGTAAATTCAGTACCAGCATCCGTTTTATTTGATACAGGTGCATCGCATTCATTCATGTCGGAAGATTTTGCATGCTTGCACGACATTAAATGTGAGGACATGAACGCTTCGCTATTAGTACACACCCCTGCGGGCCAATGTCGAACCTCCATGTTTTGCAAGGACGTCCCCATTGAAATCGAAGGACTGGAATTCCTTGTCTCTCCCATCGCACTGAAGTCCTGTAGCATTGATCTCATTCTAGGAATGGAATGGTTGAAAGCGCATACTGCTTCTATAGTTTGCGCCACTAAGACCGTCCATCTGCTACACCCTTCCGATGAAATAATAAGCTACAACGCTCGTCTAGTTCAGAATGCCAAGGCAAGGCTTTATGCGTTGAACGCATTGAACGCTGCACCACTCGAGGGCATTGAAAACATTCCCGTTGTTCGTGAATTCCAAGACGTCTTTCCTGAAGAACTTCCAGGGATTCCCCCTGCTAGAGCTGTCGAATTCATCATCGACTTGAAACCAGGCACCACCCCTATAGCCAAACGACCCTACAAGATGCCGCCACATGAACTCATTGCGTTTAAGGAGGAAATCGACACATCTCTTCGCAGTGGTTTCATTCGCCCAAGTTGCTCTCCTTGGGGAGCACCTTCCCTCTTTGTCAAGAAGAAGGATGGGACAAACCGATTGGTCCAAGACTACCGTCCTATTAACCAAGCTACCATTCAGAACAAATATCCTCTTCCTCGGATCAATGATCTGTATGATCAACTGGCTGGCTCATCAGTGTTCTCCAAACTCGACTTAAGGTTGGGATACCACCAGATCCGTGTTCGTGAAGAGGATATCCCAAAGACCGCATTCGTGACTCGATATGGTTCATATGAGTACACTGTCATGTCATTCGGCTTAACCAATGCTCCAGCCACCTTCTCTCGTTTGATGAACTATATCTTCATGGAATACCTCGACAAGTTCGTCGTGGTTTATCTGGATGATATCCTTGTGTACTCCAAGAATAAAGAAGAGCATGCTGAACATCTTCGTCTTGTCCTGGAGAAGCTTCGAGAGCATCAACTCTATGCTAAGTATTCCAAGTGTGAATTCTGGCTTCCCGAAGTAACTTATCTTGGGCATGTCATCTCCAAGGATGGTATTGCCGTCAACCCCGAGCGAGTTCAGGCTATTCTCGATTGGACTCCTCCGAAGAACGTCAAGCAAGTCAGGAGTTTTCTCGGTCTCGCCAGCTATTGCCGTCGATTCGTCGAGAACTTCTCCAAGATCGCCAGGCCTCTGACTAACCTATTGCATAAGGGCGTCAAGTACCAATGGACAGACAAATGTCAGGAAAGTTTCCAGGCACTCAAGGACAAGTTGACTTCTGCTCCAGTGCTTGCTCCACCTGATACTAAGAAGGACTTCGTCATTTACTGCGACGCTTCCCGTCAAGGATTAGGCTGTGTCCTAATGCAAGAGCGCAAAGTGATTGCCTATGCATCCCGTCAATTGCGCCCTCACGAAGAGAACTACCCAGTTCACGACCTCGAGCTTGCTGCTATCATACATGCACTGAAACAGTGGCGACATTATCTTCTCGGTAATCATTGCGAGATCTTCACCGACCACCAAAGTCTAAAGTATCTGTTTACTCAGCCAGACCTGAACCTCCGTCAGCAGAGATGGATGGAGACTGTTGCAGACTTTGACTTGGGTATTTCCTATACACCAGGCAAGGCTAATGTAATGGCTGATGCCTTGAGCCGTAAGTCATATTGCAACCAGCTCCAGGTTCACAAAGTTCAACCCTCGCTTGTTGAAGAATTCAGAAAGCTGAACCTCCATATTGTTCCTCCTGGAGCACTCGCTCCCCCTCCTCCAGAGTTCCGCAAGATGAACCTCCGTGTTGTTCCCCAGGGTTCCCTCAATACCCTGGCTGTCGAACCAGATCTCTTGGGCAGCATCAAGACACTGCAGAAGTATGACTCTCAAGCCCACAAGATTAAGCGCTACCTCGCGGCAGGAAGGCCCTCGTGCTTCACCCTTGAAGAGGATGACACCTTATTCTTTAAAGGTCGAATAGTGGTCCCTACGGAAGACAACCTGGATATGACTCAGAAGGTTATGAAAGAAGCTCATGAAACGCCTCTGTCTATTCATCCCGGTAGCACCAAGATGTACCAAGATGTCCGTCGAAAATTCTGGTGGTCTAATATGAAGCAAGACATTGCTCGTTATGTTGCTGAATGTGACGTTTGTTGTCGAATCAAAGCAGAACATCAAAGACCTGCTGGAACTCTGCAACCTATCTCTATTCCTGAATGGAAATGGGACCATGTTGAAATGGACTTCGTCACTGGTTTTCCCAAATCGCAGAAAGGTAATGATGCTATCCTTGTCATCATTGATCGACTCTCTAAAGTTGCACATTTTCTGGCGGTCAAAGAAACGATCACTGCTAGTCAGCTTGCAACTGTCTACATGTCCAGAATTGTTTCACTTCACGGTATTCCACTGGTAATCAGTTCGGACCGTGGCAGCTTATTCACTTCAAAATTCTGGGCAAATTTCCAAGAAGCTATGGGTACTCATCTGTCATTCAGTACTGCATTTCATCCTCAGTCGCAAGGGCAAGTGGAACGTGTCGACCAAGTTCTCGAAGACATGCTTCGAGCTTGTGTTATCTCTTTCGGCAAGAAATGGGAGGAATCTCTCCCGTATGCGGAGTTCTCTTATAATAATAGCTATCAAGCTAGTCTGAAGATGGCCCCCTTCGAAGTGTTATATGGACGAAAGTGCCAAACCCCTCTGAACTGGTCAGAAACTGGGGAACGTCCACTTTTCGGTCTGGATATTATCCAACACGCCGAAGAACAAGTCCGCATCATTCGTGAGAATCTCAAGACTGCCCAGTCACGTCAGAAGAGTCAGTATGACCGTCATCATAAAGACATGGTCTATCAACCTGGCGAAAAGGCTTATCTTCGAGTTACACCAATGAAGGGTGCTCACCGCTTCGGGATCAAGGGCAAGCTAGCTCCTCGCTATATTGGTCCGTTCACTATTCTCGAAAAGCGTGGAAAAGTGGCATATCAACTGGAGCTTCCGCCGAACCTTTCTCAGGTTCACGATGTGTTCCACGTGTCACAACTCCGCCGCTGCTTCAAGGACCCAATCCGAGCAGTGGATCATGAAGTGCTCGAATTGCAACAGGACCTCTCCTATAAAGAGCATCCGGTCCGCATTCTCGACCAAGCTGAACGCCGCACACGTCAGAAGGCAATCAAGTTCCTCAAGGTTCAGTGGTCAAATCATTCTGAAGATGAGGCCACTTGGGAACGCAAGGATCGTCTTCGTGAAGAATACCCCACTTTCTTTCAGTCTTCCTCTTAATTCTCGGGACGAGAATTCTTGATAGATGAGGAGAATTGTAACACCCCATGTCATTAGCCACAGTAATCACTTTTGATAATGACAAGTCAGCATGTTTAACAGTGCATAATCATCATTAGCATCATATTGCATTTCAACTCCTAACTCAAATTAAAATTTAAATGAAAGTGGAAAATAAAAGTTATCCAACATAGAAACTAAAATGTTCAATAAATAGCAAATATTGCAGAGACCATTCTAAAATTGTAACCAACAATAAATTAATTAATTAGGTGGCACTAACATTACCAAAACAGCTAGGATTAAGGCATTTTATTTACTATAAAAATTGTGTGAACTCAAATTGACTCCAAACTAATTTTTGGTAGTGGTAGAGGATGCCTAGTAATTATTGGAACAATTGCCATGTTCTACAAAAATCATTTTGAGGCCTAACTATTTACTAAACAGAGACATGAGATTAAATAAAAAGAAAAAGGCAAAAGAAAACAAAAACAGAGTAAAAGAAAAGAGAAAACCCCCCCCCCCCCCCCCCCGGCCCAACTGGGCCAAGGCCCAGCCGGCCGGCCCAGCCACCCCACCCCCTTATCCCCTGGAGGCCGAACACCCCCCCCTCCCACCGACAGCCACTCCCCCCCCCCCCGCCGAAAAATCTCTCTCCCTCTCTCCCGATTGGATCGGGATCGAGAGGAGAGGAGCCCGCCGCGCCGCGCGCTCACCCTGCCCGCGCCAGACGCGCCACCGCCGCCGTCGCCTCTCCGCCACCACGCCGCCGTCCTCCTCGTCCTCCCCCTCGAGCTCAAGCCCACTGCCCCGTGCCCTACAGCTCGCGGTGAGCTCCGGCCTCCGTCGCCCGCCCCCTCTCCTCTCGATCACCGCCGCCTCCGCTCGCGCTCGCCACGGTCGCCGTGCGCCGGGCCGCGCCCCGACCGCGTCCGCGTCGCCCCGCTCGCCCGCCGGCTCACCTGCGCTGACCGCGCCCAGGCGCGCCTCGCAGCCGCCCGCCGCCTGCCTCTGCGCCGCTCGTGCGCCCGGCACTGTCCCGCGTAGCCCCGCCGACGTGACTCCCGCTCCGCTGCTGCCGAGCCGCCCTCTGCCGTGCCACCGCGCTCGCCCCAACCGGCTCCACCGCCTGCACAGGCCGGGTCGACGCCCACGTGCCCGCGCACGCGCTGCCGCCTGTCGCCGCGCCCCTATCGCCCACGCACACGCTCGCACGTGCCCGCGCACGCGCGCCGCGCCCGTCGCGCGCGCCATCGCCTCGTCGCGCCCTGGCGCTGCTCGCCTCGCCCGCTAGCGCCCTCGGGCGCATACGGGTGCCCAGCGCCCGCTCCGGCGCCCGAACCCACTAAGGCCCTACGGGCCTATGACAGCACGGGCCCACGCCCAGAGAAAAAAAAAGAAAAATAATTAAAAATTAGTTAATTAATTAAGTTAATTAACCCTGTTTAGATTAATCTAATTTAATTAATTAGTTTAATTAAATGTTAATTAATTAGTTAACCCTAATTAACCTAACCAGTCTATGACATGTGGGACCCACGTGTGAGGACGCCTGCTGATGTCATGCTGACGTCAGCATAACACTGTTTCGGATAATGTTTATTTTAAATGAATAATTAAATTCCAGAAATTAATAAAAACTTTAGAAAATCATATTAAATAATCCGTAACTCCGATGAAAATACTTTATACATGAAACTTGCTCAGAATTCCGATACGAACCCGAATACGCCCTCCGCATTGATTTTTTTTCAAAACTATGACTAAATTTATAGCCTTTTTGAAAATTATTGGGCAGAATGCAAAAATATCAGAAATAGCACCCTGTCGGCCTGGGCTGGGCCGACGGGGGGGCTGTCGGCCTAGGGTGGGCCGATGGGGGCCTGTCGGCCACCAGTAGGCCGAGGGGGGGCCTGTCGGCCACCAGTAGGCCGACTAGTGGCCTGTCGGCCTACACGAAGCCGACGAGTCCTCCACACGGCCGAGTGGGCTCCTGTTGGCCCATGGTAAGCCGAAATGTTTTTTTTTTGTGAAATTTGACTTATTAATGATGTACAACGATTGCCCGTCTTATAAATATTGTATAAATATTATTTATGCTACCTTTCCCGCCATCCTTTCTCGTCAACCCTTTCCCGCCATTTTCTACTCTCTTCCTATAAAACCCCCTTGACAATAAGGTGGGTAGGCAGTGCAGTGTAGTGTAGTAGGCAGTGCTGTGGGCCGAGGGGTTCTAAGTGTTTTTTTTTACAAATAAATTCATTATAATTGCTGCACAACCATTCCCCCTCATTTCCCTCAATATTTTCCCGCCAACTCTGTGCCGATATATGTTCCCGCAACCCGTTTCCCACCAACCCCTTCCCGCCACCCATTTCCCGCCACCCGTTTCCCGCCAACCCCTTCCCGCCATATGTTCCCAGCACCTTTCCCTCCATACCGCAGTCGTTCTTTCCCGCCATTTTCTCCTCTCTACCTATAAAACCCCCTTCACACGGAGTTGGATAAGCAGTCCATTTTAGTGTAGTCGAGATGTCCGATTATCCTTTCGATCGTAGTTTTCACCCTGAGATGAGCAAATGTCTTCTTAGGCTAGCCACAAATTTCAGGATGGACAATAGGATAGTTCCATGGGACGAACTCATCTGTAGTGACACCATACAGAATGAGTTGGCTCACGCATTACGTAGGTCTGGGTGGCCTGAAAGGACCTATGAGGAGGTACGTAAAGAACTTCTTAGGTTGCATGGAAGGTGGAAGAAGGTAGTGCAGACGAAGAGTGAAAATTTTATAAGGATTGCAGCAGAGCATACATATTTATGGACTGCCGACAGCAAAGACGAAGACGATATCTTCATGCCGAGCACCAAGGCCAAGAGTACCTCATCGTCGAAGGGCAAGAGTACTGCATCGTCGAAGGGCAAGAGTACCGCATCGTCGAAGGGCAAGAGTGCTGCAGCGACGGAGGATGACGATGATGCCTTCATGTAGTATGTAAGCTGTATTTTGTAAGTTCAGTCCTACCGTTTATGTGAGATGTACTTGTATCTTAATTATCGGTTGCAGTCTCTTTGGAAATGTAACTCGAATAACAATGCGGATTAATAGTAATATGTCTCTCGCATACATAAAACAATATATGTATCCTGATCAGATAGAAGCAAGTGCGATAGTAACATATGCGAATAGTCTGAAACTAATATATTTAACGACTCATACATAGATAACGATATCACTGGGGGGGACGACGACGAATCTGGGTCTTCCTCGGACGAGGACCGGAAGGCGATAAGCGATCAGCCGGTGGATGACACTGACGATTACCACGACCATAGATAACCTCGTCTGTCTGTGTCTCCTGCGTCAATGGTGGTGGTGGAGTGTGAAGAACTGTCTGCGAGAACTCATAGGTGTTTGCAGCTCGGCGATCATCGTCGTTGTCGCCGGCTAAGAACGAACCAGCACCACTAAGCATCGGTGACTGGACTGAATGCATGAACGGCTGCGACTGGCTGCCGACTGCGGTAAAGTAAAACATGTAAAATTGATTTGCGAACCTACAATGTTTAAAAGAATGTACAAAGTAGTGTTACCTAGGTCCATCTGATGATGCCAGGAAGAGCCCCCTGGTTCTGAAGGAGGTGGCTGCTGGAAGAAAGAGCTCCCTGGTTGTGAAGGAGGTGTCTGCTGCCAGGAAGAGCTCCCTGGTTGTGAACGCTGCACAGAGGGTCGAGGTTCTGAACACTGCAGAGAGTGGCGTGGCGGACGATGTGCTGGACGAGGAATAGCAACATCCGAAGATCGTCTACATGTAACAGCTGCGTAAATCCCCCGTAGCTTCTCATCAAGACGCCTCAACCATGAGACGTTCTCTCGTGGTGGGATATTATCTCCCCTCTCAAAGCGTTGCATTAAAGCGGAAACCTCCTCTAGCGCCTCGCTTGTCAAGTCACCCTGTACACGGAGAGTTAACCAATTAGATCATTGTTGTATGGCAGACAACACGAATAGTCAACCAATTGTATATGTTCAGGTTAAGAAAAAACTTAACATGTGAGAACCATAGCACGTACCGCGTGGTGTCTGGTTCCCATAACAGAGGCAGTTGGGTACATATCGCTGGTGAGAGGGGCTTCGATCTGATCAGGAGCTGCTGATGGAACCAAGTACATCCTGGTGCTATGACGGTAACTCTGCAGATACAACCCGAACTTGTCCCAGTCAAAGGGCTGAACCTCATCCCAGATATTTGTCGGCGCAGTAGTCCATTCGTCCACGTAAGGGCTAATGTCACGAAGCCAAGAATCGTGGGACTTGTTTCCTCCTGCGCGACTGTACCTGAGATTGACATGCGCGTTACATGATTAGTGATATTCTGAATGCAGACCTGAGAACTAAAATAGTATTACTTACTTGTGCACGTGATCTGGTAAGTGTGGAATAACTGGAATGTCAGGCTCTTGGCATAGGCCGAACTGTCTCATCACCCTATGAAGAGCCATCTCCTCAACCGTCACGTCGAACACCAACTTGGCCTTGGTCATCCAATAGTGCCGATCTCTAGTGCACAATCCAGAAATCCCAACTGGACACCTGGATAATATAGCCTGATGGGAGTATGGCTCCCAGATAACTTGATCCTCGTGCAAACTATCAAACTGCACCGTGAAGGAGGGGTAGCAGCCCCTCACCTGGCTATGCGCGAACTGTCTCTGTGCATGACAAGAAATAAGCATTAGTAATACTATTGAATGGCAAGAAATAAGCATTAGTAATTCATGTTGTTACTTAATATGAAAATACCTCTCTCCGTGTCCAAACAGATCCCATAGTAGGCAAGTCACCGATAGCAGGCACGTAAGTCCCAGCCATATCCTCCAAACCAAAAGGTCTATCAACGTAGACATAAGGTCGACCAATAGGGAATCTCTCGTATGACCAGAGCTGCAACAATAGTGGACATCCTGTAATACCTGATTTTCTAGCCTTCAACGAGCAAGCTTTGCACAGGCCTCTGTACGTAGCCGCTAACACAGCAGAACCAAAACTCCTCTGCAGAATGTCCCCAGGGCAACGTGCGTTAGCTATCTCTCGTGCAATACCGATGAGTCGTGCATCGACAGTGGTCACGTGGTTCTCCGTGAACATCGTCTTGCCGAACAACCACAAAATATATGCCTCTAGGGATCGGTCAATCTGTGCCTCTGACAACTGAACATTGGGATATCCTAAGGAGACAATCTACATAGAAACCAAAGATTGTTTGAACTATGCAATGAGGACAACAATGAAAACATCAGTTTTTAAACTTGCCATGAAGGTTACCTGAAACTGGGTCAACCACTTAAAACGAGGCCCATGAGTATCGTTGTCTAGGACCTTAGCAGTTGGCACCGCAGCCAAAAAACGGCCCTGCATCGATGCTAGCCAACCAGATTCTGCCTCTAAAGGACCTATGGCAGCACCGGCCAGAGGTAATCCCAACAAGTAAGACACATCCTGTAAAGTAGGCGCCATCTCTCCCCAGGGAAAGTGAAACGTATGTGTCTTTGGTCTCCGTCTATCTACTAAGCAGGTAATGAGTGACTTTTCATAAGAGAAACGTTTCACTTGCCTCTTGCGTAACTGCATTGGTTCACCTGCCTCATCCAATTGCGGATGTTCAACTCACTCATCCAATGTACCCTCAACCAGCCGTGCCAAGGGTAGAAGTCCAGCCCAACTTAACCTACAAAATAAAGAGAATGTAGCATACAGTTAGCGGCTATTAAAATGATGTCAAACATAGTAAGTCATTATACCGACACATACCTATTAACCCATGAATGTTGTATCATCCAGTTAGACTTTGGGGTGCGAGTGACCAACACGTCTAAGTTCTTGCCTGCTTCCATAAGTGCGGCCCGGTGCCCTCTATCAATATTACGATTAAGCAACGGGTACGAAGCCATATCTGCAATTCAAACAACAAATCTCAGGTGCAAATTAAAACATAGTCCAGACATATTAAAAATTAAAACATAGTCCAGACATATTACAAATTAAAACATAGTCAAATAATATTACAAAATAAAACATAGTCCAGACATATTACTAATTATAACATAGTCAAATAATATTACAAATTAAAACATAGTCCAACACATATTACAAATTAAAACATAGTCCAACACATATTACAAATTAAAACATAGTCCAACACATTATATAGCTTGCGAGTTATTTCTTCCTCGTCCGCCCCTTCGGCCTCGACTGCCACGACCACCACGACTGCCACGACCACGTTCGCCTCTTCCTACTGTTGTCGCAGTCGTCGATGTAGAAGCACTCGTCGATGTGGAAGCACCATCTTTGTTCAGGTCGGGACAATATTTCATCCTATGCCCATAAGCCGCACATAGCAAACATTGTCTGGTTGCTCCACCAGCTTCAGATTGGTCCATATCGTTTCGGATGCGCTTTACCTTACGTCTGCCCCTGCTTGTTCGCCGAAGTTCTGGATCCGGAATGTATACTCTCTCCCCATCGTTTACCTTGTTGAAATTGTCGACAACTCTAAACCCTGTCATCTCACCTGTCCAGACATTGAGTACTGCATCTTTTAAATAGTATGGGGACACGAAGGAGATAGCGTCCAACTCAATCTGGCCACAGGCAGCCAACACATGTGAGCAAGGCAGGTGCAACAACTTCGGTTTGTTGCATGTACACTCACAAGTTGGATAAAATTCCGTTCCAATTTTTACCTCGTGCGTCTTCACCTCATTTGCAGAACCAAAACCATCTGTAGGAAGCTGAACCTCATACCTCCTTTCCTGATTACCTATGAGTCTGACAGTGTGCTTCTTTGCTTTCTCTATCTTCTTTGCCATGTACTCCATGACACAGCTACAATAAGGTGTGTTCTGGTTATCTGCAATATGCTTCTTTGCTAACTCGTGCCTTTCTCTGAAATATCTCAAAGTGCCATGGAATACAGCCTCTACAATAGCTATGAGTGGCAATGCTCTATTCCCTCTGAGTACAAAGTTATACACCTCTGCAAGATTGGTTGTCATGTGGCCATACCTAGCTCCATGGGTGTCATGCAGCAAAGACCAATTCACCGGAGGCTCTTTCTCTATCCACTCAGAAAAATTCTTTATTGCCCTGCCCTTCTTTCTCTGAGTATTAGGAGGGTCAATTGCTGGCAAGTCACAAAGACCTACTGGCTCCTCTAGCTCCGCGATGAGTGCTGCTAATTTAACCTGATCTTTTTCCATTTTCTTCCTCGCACGGACCTGCTTCTTAGTAAACTCATCTAGTTTTGACCAAATAAATTCGTATTTGCGCTGCTGGTTCTGGTTGCATAATTTTTTGAACAAGTTCATCAACCGTTTGTTCTTAAACTGTGAGAAAAAATTAGCCCCAAGATGGCGCATGCACCACCGGCTCTGTAAGTCCTTCCAAGGTGTTGGTTCGTCAGCTGTTGGATTCCTTAGTGTCTTCACGACCTTCAATATACCAGCATGTCTGTCATGAATGACACAGATGTTTGGTCGGTCTTTCACGATCGCAATTTTAACTTGACGGAAGAACCATAACCCAGCTCGGAAAGTTCTCACCCTCCACAAATGCCATGGCAAGTGGGATGATTTGATTGTTCCCGTCCACACCAATAGCAGTCAGGATTTGCCCTTTGTACTGACCAGTCAGGAATGTACCATCCGCAAACATCACAGGAGGACAATGCCGGAAAGCTTCGATGCACATAGCGAAAGAGAAGAATACTTGTTTCAACACCTTGAAATCTGGTATACTTTCCAACCTCGTGTGTTGTATGTTAACATAAGTGTCGGGATTCCTCTCCTTCAGTATGTCAAGGAGACGGACAACATTATCATATGAGTCGAAGAACATCCCAAACCTTTCCTCCATAGCCTTCTGCTTAGCCCTCCAAGCCTTCCCATAAGGAATCTCATAATTCCATCTGACCTTCACTGCTGTCTGGATGTGTTTTGCTTCCATATCTTTCTTCTCCACTATCTCAGTATACATGAGTTGCGCAATGAGAGTTGAAGTCAGGTTTGGATGACGAACCAACAGGTTTTTCCTCACACAATTATGTGGGACCACATTGGTGACAACCCAGTGGATGTTATACTTCGGCACGTGCCCGTGCACCTTCGCAGGACAACCTGTTTCAGCACACTTCACGGTATAGTTTGTTGGACTTGATATGTGTGTCCGGAAAACCCTCTGCGTAGACATAGCCCACTTTATCACCGCATACTTCAATTTTTTCTTTGTATCAAACATAGCCCCTATCTGGACTTGGTTCAGATTATACTGCCATGGAGTCTCATGGCCATCGTTGACCGTAAGGCCGGTGGATATGTCCTGATCCCATGCAGAAGGAATTGGTACCTCCACTTCATCCTCGGAATTTTCAGAATCCAGATCCTCCGCAAATCCATCCTCGTCCTCTTCCTCCATCACCCTCTGCATTTCATCGCCTTCCTCATCCCCATCAGCAACACCAGAACCAGCTAATATTATCGACTGACTCTGCCCAGTATCATGACCACAAACATTGTGTGGCACGTAGTCTGACTCTTGGCTAGCATCCACATCCTGTGGCTGTGACCCGGATAAATAAATCTCGTTAGCCACTTGACTACCCTGCCCGGGTTCATACCCCACGTGGAGTTGTACGGTATTCTCCTCCTTCGCCACAGGTTGCACTAGGGCATATGGGTGGATTCTTGTGTCTCGGCAACGACTTAACAGGGTCAACCAATGCTGGCTCCTATCTATCGGCATCAACTCCCACTTCACATTTTTACAGGATTTCGTCCACAATGCATGAATACTGACGGAACATACTTCAGGATCCAGCCCAAAACTAGTAGTCAACCAGTACTTCAACTGTCTAATGTCCATTCTGTTCGGGTCTGAAAGTGTCATGACGCCATTTTTAAACTCGCTAAGATCAACCCCCAACTCATTATATCGAACATTACCAGGGCCGTAGTAAACAGTCAAATTTACTGATTCAGACATTTTCACCTGTCAGACATTGCCACCTACTCATTAATCGCAATGAAAAAAAATATTACCGGCTACACTAACTAAAAATATTACCGGCTACACTAAAAAAAATATTACCGGCAACACTAACTAAAAATATTACCGGCTGCACTAAAAAAAATATTACCGGCAACACTAACTAAAAATATTATCGGCTGCACTAAAAAAAATATTACCGGCTACACTAACTAAAAATATTACCGGCTACACTAAAAAATATATTACCAGCTACACTAACTAAAAATATTACCGGCTACACTAAAAAAAATATTACCGGCTACACTAACTAAAAATATTATCGGCTACACTAAAAAATATTACTGGCTACACTAACTACAAATATTACCGGCTACACTAACTAAAAATATTACCGGCTACAAAAATATTTGTGACGACAATGGTATACCTTTGACGCGTGTGTCCCCTTCTTCTTCGTCCTCTCTTCAACTCAGCGGCACCGGCCACCTCGCGGACTACTTGCACCACCGGAACTCCAACTCACCACCACCTCCTCCTCACCACCACAGCCTCCTCACCACCACCACCTCCTCCTCACCACCACGCACAAAAAACTACACCATAGCAAAAAAAAAATACGTACACCAACGGAGAATGCTATGATCTATTGTTTCTGCGGGTTGGATATGAAAATGGGTGGACGAGGGAAGAGATCGGCGCGGGGGTGGAGAAACGAGAGAGAGAAACAAGAGAGAGAGGAGAAGCAGCAAAGGGAGGAAGAAGAAAGGAGCTGTCAGCCTTATCCAGGAGCTCGTCGGCTTCCTGGAGGCCGACAGGCCCCCCTCGGCCTCCACTAGGCCGACAGGCCTCCCCTCGGCCGCCACGAGGCCGACTAGTCCCCCCTCGGCCCACGGCCGGCCAACTAGCCCCCCCTCGGCCCACGGGAGACCAACAGGCCCCCCCTCGGCCCACGGGAGGCCGACGGGGTGCTATTTGTGGTTTTTTTTGTTTTAGCCCGCTAGTTTTCAAATTTGCTATAAAATTTGTCATACTTTTGAAAAAAAATCCTCCGTATTCCCGTCAGATGCCTCTAGCTATAAGAACATTGAACTTTTAGACCGATTTCAATAAATGAATAGTGCCCAACTATAATTAAATAAATCCGAATAAATTCCTAATTTAACTAAATCATTTAGTTAGGCGTTAGTACACACCCGGCACTGCATATTGTCATGTCATACTTTGTGTAGCATTGTTTGCTTTGTATTTACTGTTTCCTCCCCCTCCTTCTCTCTTGATAGACGCGGAGACCGCTGACGACGCTGCCGTGAACGACTACTACGTCGACAACCCTTCTCTCTCGACACAGCTTCCAGGCAAGCCCCCCCCCCCTTGATCAACCCGATATCGCCTATTCCTTCTCTCTACTGCTTGCATTAGAGTAGTGTAGTATGTTACTGCTTTCGGTTAATCCTATTCTGCTGCATAGCCTGTCTTTGCTACTACTGTTGATACCTTACCTGCAATCCTAAATGCTTAGTATAGGTTGCTAGAATTACATCAGTGGCCCTACACTCTTGTCCGTCTGCCATGCTATACTACTGGGCCGTGATCACTTCGGGAGGTGATCATGGGTACATTTACTATATACTTTTACATTACCTATGTTACTGTTCGGAGATGGGGGCTGAAGGGGCAGGTGGTTCCATCCAGGCAGAGGTGGGCCTAGGTTCCCGACGGCCCCCGAGTGTTACTTTGTGGCGGAGCGACAGGGCAAGTTGTGACCACCTAGGAGACAGGTGGGCCTGGTCCTGGTCGGCGTCCACGGTTACTTCAAAATAACACGCTTAACGAGATTGGGTATTTGATCTGAGTCTGGCTACGAGCCTATACGCGCTAACCACCACGCGGGAACAGTTATGGGTACTCGACGTCGTGGTATCAGCCGAAGCCTCCTAGACGTCAGCGACTGAGTGGCGCGCGCCGGGTTGGACCGCGTAACGCGACTTCCTTTGTAATGGAGGTTGCTAGGTCTGCTCTCCGGCCGCCCACGCAACATGCAGGTGTGCAATGGGCGATGGGCCCAGACCCCTGTGTGCATAGGATTTAGACCGGCGTGCTGACCTCTCTGTTAGGCCTAGGTAGGGCTGCGACGTGTTGATCTTCCGAGGCCGGACATGACCCAGGAAAGTGTGCCCGGCCAGAGGGATCGAGCGTGTTGGGTAATGTGGTGCACCCCTACAGGGAAGTTTATCTATTCAAATAGCCGAGTCCCTCGGTAAAAGGACGACCCGGAGTTGTACCTTGACCTTAAGACAACTAGAATCGGATACTTAATAAAACACACCCTTTCAAGTGCCAGATACAACCCGGTGATCGCTCTCTCACAGGGCGATGAGGAGAGGATCGTCGGGTAGGATTATGCTATGCGATGTTACTTGATGCTGCACATGCTACTCTCTTCTATATGCTTCAAGATGGAGGCTACCAGAAGCGTAGTCTTCGATAGGACTAGCTACCCCCCCTCTTATTCTGGCATTCTGCAGTTCAGTCCACAGATACTACCATTTCATTGATACCCATTGCATATGTAGTGTAGATCCTTGCTTGCGAGTACTTTGGATGAGTACTCACGGTTGCTTTGCTCCCCCTTTTTCCCCTTTCTATACTTGGTCGTCGCAACCAGATGCTGGAGCCCAGGAGCCAGACGCCACCTTCGACGACCCCTACTACACAGAGGGTGCCTACTACTACATGCAGGCCGCCAACGACGACCAGGAGTAGTTTAGGAGGATCCCAGGCAGGAGGCCTGCGCCTCTTCGATCTGTATTCCAGTTTGTGCTAGCCATCTTATGGCACCTTGTTTAACTTATGTCTGTACTCAGATATTGTTGCTTCCGCTGACTCGTCTATGATCGAGCACTTGTATTCGAGCCCTCGAGGCCCCTGTCTTGTATTATGATGCTTGTATGACTTATTTTTTTACTTTTAGAGTTGTGTTGTGATATCTTCCCGTGAGTCCCTGATCTTGATCGTACACGTTTGCGTGTATGATTAGTGTACGATTGAACCGGGGGCGTCACAGATAGCAACCTTTATTATGCAGTCCATCGCTTTTATTACTTTGCCATCACAAGTCCGTACAGCGATCAATTTTCCCTTACAATAAAAGATCAAACATATTTAGGAGCAATTTTTATTGCTTTATGCACCGATGACAACTTACTTGAAGGATCTTATTCAATCCATAGGTAGGTATGGTGGACACTCATGGCAAGAAACTAGGTTTAAGGGTTTTTGGATGCACAAGTAGTATCTCTACTTAGTACGAATTTTTGGCTAGCAAAAGATCCTAGGAAAACACCACATGTTGGAGGATCCATGACAATATAACTTCTATGCAAATATACACAACCATAACTCATTACGTTGTCTTCCTTGTCCAACTTCAACTAATTTGCTCAAGTTTGAAAATAATTAATGGGTATTCACAATCATAGAAGATGTCCAAGATAATATATTTGCATGTGAAGGTTCTCTTCCTTCTACTAATCATTCATGAATTGCTTGTATGACCAATATTGTGATTGTCAAGCTTCAAAAGATTTCACTTTCTAAACCCAATGTGAAGCTACCACTAGGCATGATATGAACATATAATTTCAACTTCATTATATTCAGTTTATTCAAGAATTTACTCATAGGATATAAGTGAAGCACGAGAGTAAATGGCAAACTACTCCAAAAAGATATAAGTGAAGATCATGCGAGTAGTTAAGTAAATGGGTAGCTAATTGAGGACTCTCTCTTATTTAAAACTTTCATATCAAAGTATTTTATTAAAATAGCAAGCAAAACAAAATAAAATGGCATTCTAAGAATAGCACAACTCATGTGAAGAAGCAAAAACTTAGGCTCAACCGAGGCTAACCGATAATTGTTGATGAAGAAAGGTGGGATGCCTACCAGGGCATCCCCAAGCTTAGATGCTTGAGACTTCTTGGAATATTATATTGGAATGCCTTGGGAATCCCCAAGCTTGAGCTTTTGTGTCTCCTTAATTCCTTTTATATCATGGTTTCCCTAAATCTTAAAAACTTCATCCACACAAAGCTCAACAAGAGCTCATGAGATAAGTTAGTATAAATCAATGCACAACCTTATCATTCTCTACTGTAGCAAATCACTAAAATTATTATTCAACATTGCATACTAAATGCATCTGAATATTTAATACTCGTATCCTCAAATAGAATCATTAAACAAGCAAACATATGCAAACAATGCGAACATAACAGCAATCTGTCTAAAAAGGATAGTCTGTAAAGAGTGCAATTGTACTCATACTTCCCTAACTTAAAAAATTCTGAAATTTTACCACAATGTAGAAAATTTATCAGATATTATTGTTCAAAAAGTTTCAACATTTTATCACATTTTTAATTTTCTGGAGAATTATTGCAACAGAGATAAACTTTCTGTATTGAAATAGCAACTCATATATTTGCAAAATAAGCATGGCAAAGGCTATACTTGACATTTTTATTGAAGTAAAAGATGCAAAACATTATTCTAAATAACAGCAAACAAATCCTAGAAAAATAAATTGATGCACCAAGCAAAACACATATCATGTGACAAATGAAAATATAGCTCCAAGTGAGGTTACCGATAATGTTGGAGACGAAAGAGGGGATGCCTTCCGGGGCATTCCCAAGCTTAGTTGCTTGGATATTCCTTGAATATTACCTTGGGGTGCCTTGGGCATCCCCAAGCTTAGGATCTTGTCACTCCTTATTCTGCTCATATCGATATCTCACCCAAAACTTGAAAACTTCAATCACACAAAACTTAACGGAACTTCGTGAGATGGGTTAGTATGATGAAGACAAATCATTCACTTTGGTACTGTCAAAGACAAGATTCATAATTGTTCTCACACAATGACTACTGTACTCTACAATTTCCACAATTTATATTAAGCAATATAAGCCATAGAAACCATAAAACAAGCAAACTATGCATTGAAAACATAATCTGTCAAAAACAGAACAGTATGTAAAGATATGAATTAAGGTCATACTTCTGTAACTCTAAAAATTGTGAACATTTAGGAAAACGTAGGAAATTTGTATACCCATCAACTGTAAAAAATTCAGAATTTTTCTACGCTCCAATGAATTTAAACAATTCTGTTACTGGGCGCAAAAGTTTCTGTTTTTGCACAGAATCAAGTCAACTATCATCCACACCATCCCAAAGGCTTTACTTGGCACTATATTGAAATAAAAGTTATAAAAAATGATTACTACAGTAGACTAATCATGTGAAAACACAAAAACAGTAGGTAAAAGTGTTGGGTTGTCTCCCAACAAGCGCTTTTCTTTAATGCCTTTTAGCTAGGCATGATGATTTCAATGATGCCCACATAAAAGATAAGAATTGAAACATAAAGAGAGCATCATGAATCACATGACAAGCACATTTAAGCCTAACTCACTTCCTATGCATAGGGATTTTGTGAGCAAACAATTTATGGGAACAAGAATCAACTAGCATAGGACGGCAAAACAAGTGCAACTTCAAAACTTTCAACACATAGAGAGGAAACTTGATATTATTGAAGTATGTAGAAGCATATATTCCTCTCTCATAATAATTTTCAGTAGCATCATGAATGAATTCAACAATATAGCTATCACATAAAAGCATTCTTTTCATGATCCACATGCATAAAAAATTTATTACTCTCCATATAAGCAAATTTATTCTCATGAATAGTAGTGGGAGCAAACTCAACAAAATAGCTATCATGTGATACTTGATTGACATAATCAATTTGAGCACTAAAATGATGGTGACAGGATTCATGGATATCATTATTCTTTATAGCATACATGTCATCACCATAATAATCATAAATAGGAGGCATGCAATCATCATAATAAATTTTCTCATCAAAACTTGGGGGACTAAAAATATCATCTTCATCAAACATAGCATCCCCAAGCTTATGGCTTTGCATATCATTAGCATCATGGATATTCAAAGAATTCATACTAATAACATTGCAATCATGCTCATCATTTATGCTAAACATTTTATTGAATTCTTCTTCTACCAATTGAGCAAGATTTTCCTTTCCATCATTTTCAAGAAAGACATGATAAAGATGAATAATATCAGACCACTTCAATTCCATTTTTTTGTATAGTTTTCTTTTATAAACCAAACTAGTGATAAAACAAGAAACTAAAAGATTCAATTGCAAGATCTAAAGATATACCTTCAAGCACTCACCTCCCCGGAAACGGCACCAGAAAAGAGCTTGATGTCTACTACACAACTTGTTCTTGTAGACTCGTGTTGGGCCTCCAAGCGCAGAGTTTTGTAGGACAGTAGCAAATTTCCCTCAAGTGGATGACCTAAGGTTTATCAATCCGTGGGAGGCATAGTATGAAGATGGTCTCTCTCAAACAACCCTGCAACCAAATAATAAAAAGTCTCTTGTGTCCCCAACACACCAAATACAATGGTAATTTGTATAGGTGCACTAGTTCGGCGAAGAGATGGTGATAAAAGTGTAATATGGATGGTTGAAATATATTTTTATAATCTGAATAAATAAAAACAGCAAGGTAGGAAGTGATAAAAACGGAGCACAAACGGTATTGCAATGCTTGAAAACAAGGCCTAGGGTCCGTACTTTCGCTAGTGCAATCTCTCAACAATGCTAATCTAATTGGATCATATAACCATCCCTCAACGTGCGATGAAGAATCACTCCAAAGTTCTTATCTAGCGGAGAACATAAGAAGAAATTGTTTGTAGCTATTCTTTCCGATCGATCTATCCAAGAGTTCGTACTAAAATAACACCAAGTTATTCTTTCCGATCGATCTATCAAGAGTTCGTACTAAAATAACACAAGTTATTCTTTCCGATCGATCTATCAAGAGTTCGTAGTAAAATAACACCAAAACAAATTCAGATTCATAATACTCAATCCAACACAAAGAACCTCAAAGAGCGCCCCAAGATTTCTACCAGAGAAACAAAGAAGAGAACGTGCATCAACCCCTATGCATAGATTACCCCAATGTCACCTCGGGAATCCGCGAGTTGAGTGCAAAAACACATATCAAGTGAATCAATATGATACCCCATTGTCACCATAGGTATTCATAGCAAGACATAATTCAAGTGCTCTCAAATCCATAAAAGTATTCAATCCGATAAAACGAAATCTCAAAGGGAAAACTCAATTCACAACAAGAGAGAGAGGGGAAAACACCATATGATCCAACTATATTAACAAAGCCCGCGATACATCAAGATCATGACATCTCAAGAACACGAGAGAGAGAGATTAAACACGTAGCTACTGGTACAAACCCTTAGCCTCGAGGGTGGACTACTCCCTCCTCGTCATGGGGGCTGCCGGGATGATGAAGATGGCCACCGGTGATGATTTCCCTCTCCGGCAGGGTGCCGAAACGGGGTCTAGATTGGTTTTTTGTGGCTACTGAGGCTTGCGGCGATGGAACTTCTGATCTAGGGTTACCCCGAGGGTTTTTGGAATATTTGGGAATTTATAGGGTGAACAGGCGGTGCGGGAGGCCACCGAGGTGGGCACAACCCACCTGGGCGCGCCTGGGCCCCCAGGCGCACCCTGGTGGGTTGTGCTCCCCTCGGAGCTCCCCTCTAGTACTTCTTTGGCCCACCGGGTGTCTTCTGGTCCAGAAAAAATCTCCAAAAAGTTTCACTGCGTTTGGACTCCGTTTGGTATTGATTTTCTGCGATGTAAAAAACAAGCAAAAAACAGCAACTAGCACTGGGCACTATGTCAATAGGTTAGTCCCAAAAAAATTATATAAAGTTGATATAAAATGATTGTAAAACATCTAAGAATGATAATATAACGGCATGAATACTTCATAAATTATAGATACATTGGAGACGTATCAGAGGCCCTCCGTGATCGAATCCCCCTCCGGCAGGGTGCCGGAAAAGGCCCCAAGATGGGATCTCATGGGAACAGAGGCTTGCGGTGGCGGAAAAGTATTTTCGTGGACGCTTCTGTTGGTTTGGGAATATTTTGGAATTTATAGAGCAAGAATTAGGGTTGGGGGACTCCGAGGTGCCCACAAGCCAGGGAGGCGCGCCCCCTAGGGCGCAGCCTGAGGGCTTGTGGGCCCCTCGGGACTCTTCTGACCCCCTCTCCAAGCTCCGTGGATGTCTTCTGGTCCAAGAAAAATCATCGTAAAGTTTTATTCCGTTTGGACTCTGTTTGATATTCCTTTTCTGCAAAACTCAAAAACAAGGAAAAAAACAGAAACTGGCACTAGGCTCTAGGTTAATAGGTTAGTCCCAAAAATAATATAAAATAGCATATTAATGCATATAAAACATCCAAAATAGATAATATAATAGCATGGAACAATAAAAAATTATAGATACGTTGGAGACGTATCAAGCATCCCCAAGCTTAATTCCTACTCATCCTCGAGTAGGTAAATGATAAAAACAGAATTTTTGATGTGGAATGCTACCTAACATATTTATCCATGTAATATTCTTTATTGTGGCATGAATATTCAGATCCATAAGATTCAAAACAAAAGTTTAAAATTGACATAAAAACAATAATACTTCAAGCATACTAATAAAGCAATCATGTCTTCTCAAAATAACATGGCCAAAGAAAGTTATCCCTACAAAATCATATAGTCTGACTATGCTCCATCTTCATCACACAAAGTATTTTATCATGCACAACCCCGATGACAAGCCAAGCAATTGTTTCATACTTTTGGTGTTCTCAAACTTTTTCAACTTTCACGCAATACATGAGCGTGAGCCATGGATATAGCACTATAGGTGGAATAGAATATGGTGGTTGTGGAGAAGACAAAAAGAAGGAGAAAGTCTCACATCAACTAGGCGTATTAACGGGCTATGGAGATGCCCATCAATAGATATCAATGTGAGTGAGTAGGGATTGCCATGCAACGGATGCACTAGAGCTATAAGTGTATGAAAGCTCAAAAAGAAACTAAGTGGGTGTGCATCCAACTCGCTCATGAAGACCTAAGGCAATTTGAGGAAGCCTGTCATTGGAATATACAAGCCAGGTTCTATAATGAAAAATTCCCACTAGTATATGAAAGTGACAAAATAGGAGACTCTCTATAATGAAGATCATGGTGCTACTTTAAAGCACAAGTGTGGAAAAAGGATAGTAACATTGTCCCTTATCTCTTTTCTCTCATTTTTTTGTTTGGGCTTCTTTTGGCCTCTTTTATTTTTGTAAAGTCCGGAGACTCATCCCAACTTGTGAGGGAATCATAGCTTCCATCATCCTTTCCTCACATGGGACAATGCTCTAATAATGATGATCATCACACTTTTATTTACTTACAACTCAAGAATTACAACTCGATACTAGAACAAAATATGACTCTATATGAATGCCTCCGGCGGTGTACCGGGATGTGCAATGATCAAGAGTGACATGTATAAAAAAATATGAACGGTGGCCTTGCCACAAATACTATGCCAACTACATGATCATGCAAAGCAGTATGACAATGATGATGCGTGTCATAATAAACGGAATGGTGGAAGTTGCATGGCAATATATCTCGGAATGGCTATGGAAATGCCATAATAGGTAGGTATGGTGGCTGTTTTGAGGAAGGTATATGGTGGGTTTAATGCACCGGCAAGAATTGCGCGGTACTAGAGAGGCTAGCAAAGGTGGAAGGGTGAGAGTGCGTATAATCCATGGACTCAACATTAGTCATAAAGAACTCACATACCTATTGCAAAAATTTATTAGCTATCGAAACAAAGTACTACACGCATGCTCCTAGGGGGATAGATTGGTAGGAAAAGACCATCGCTCCTCCCTGACCGCCACTCATAAGGAAGACAATCAAAGAATAAATCATGCTCAGACTTCATCACATAACGGTTCACCATACGTGCATGCTACGGGAATCACAAACTTTAACACAAGTATTTCTACCAATCCACAATTACTCACTAGCATGACTCTAATATCACCATCTTTATATCTTAAAACAAATGCAAGGAATCAAACTTGTCATAGTATTCAATGCTCTTTATATGAAAGTTTTTATTATATCCCTCTTGGATGCCCATCATATTAGGACTAAATTCATAACCTAAGCAAATTACCATGCTGTTTAGAGACTCTAAAAATAATATAAGTGAAGCATTAGAGTTCAACAATTTCTATAAAATAAAGCCACCGTCGTGCTCTGAAAAGATATAAGTGAAGCACTAGAGCAAACTGCCTAGCTCAAAAGATATAAGTGAAGCACATAGAGTATTCTAATAAATTCACGATTCATGCGTGTCCCTCTCAAAATATGTGTACAGCAAGGATTATTGTGGCAAACTAAAAAGCAAAGACTCATATCATACAAGACGCTCCAAGCAAAACACATATCATGTGGTGGATAAAAATATAGCCTCAAGTAAATTTACCGATGGATTGAAGACGAAAGAGGGGATGCCATCCGGGGCATCCCCAAGCTTAGATGCTTGGTTGTCCTTGAATATTACCTTGGGGTGCCTTGGGCATCCCCAAGATTATGCTCTTGCCACTCCTTATTCCATAGTCCATCAAATCTTTACCCAAAACTTGAAAACTTCACAACACAAAACTCAACAGAAAACTCATGAGATCCGTTAGTATAATAAAATAAAACTGTTGTGAACTCATTCTTTATTTATACTGGTGTAATATCTACTGTATTCAAACTTCTCCATGGTTCATACCCCGCGATACTACCCATAGATTCATCAAAATAAGCAAACAACACGTAGAAAACAGAATCAGTCAAAAACAGAATAGTCTGTAACAATTTGTAAACTTAGTATACTTATGTAACTCAAAAAATTCTGAAAAATTAGGAAAAAATAGGAAATTCATATATAAATTTTTTGTAAAAAATTCAGATCAAAATCACGTTTCTGTGATTTTTTAAAATTCTGGCAATGAGCGCAAAAGTTTCTGTTTTTCAGCAAGATCAAATCAACGATATACCAAAGTACCCCAAAGGTTTTACTTGGATCAAACACTAATTAAATACTTGGATCAAACACTAATTAAAAACACCAAAACACAATTAATACAGAGGTAATAATGTTTATTTATCGAAGAACAGAACCAAAAACAAAAAACATAAAAATAAAATTGGGTTGCCTCCCAACAAGCGTTATTGTTTAACGCCCCTAGCTAGGCATAAAACATAGATCTAGGTGTTGTCATCTTTGGTATGCAATCCATAAGTAGCCCTCATAATAGATTCATATGGCAACTTAATTTTCTTTCTTGTACAGTGTTCCATGCCCTTCCTTAACGGAAATTGAAATCTAATGTTTACTTCTTTCATATCAATAATTGCACCAATCGTTCTAAGGAAAGGTCTACCAAGAATAATAGGACATGTAGGATTGCAATCTATATCAAGCACAATAAAATCTACGGGCACATAATTCCTATTTGCAACAATAAGAACATTATTAATACTTCCCATAGGTTTCTTAATAGTGGAATCCGCTAGATGCAAATTTAAAAAACAATCATCAAATTCACGGAAACTTAGCACATCACATAAAGTTTTTGGAATCATGGAGACACTAGCACCCAAATCACACAAAGCATGGCACTCATAATCCTTAATTTTAATCTTAACAGTAGGTTCCCACTCATCATAAAGCTTTCTAGGGATCGAAACTTCCAGCTCAAGTTTTTCTTCAAAAGATTTCATCATAGCATCAACGATATGTTTAGTAAAAGCTTTATTTTGATTATAAGCATGAGGAGAATTCAACATGGATTGCAACAAGGAAATACAATCTATCAAAGAACAATTATCATAATTAAAGTCCTTGACATCCAAAAGAGTGGGTTCATCGCTACTTAAAGTTTTGACCTCTCCAATCCCACTTTTATCAATTTTTGCATTAAGACCTTTAAACTCCGAATCATTGGGACGCCTTCTAGCTAAATTTGACTCATCTACAGTCCCATATTTATCAATATTTATATTAGAAAACAAAGATTCAGTAGGAGTCACACCAATCACTTTAATATCTTCATCATTATTCTCACAAAAACTAGAAGAACACGCTTTTACAAACCAATCTCGCTTAGCATGCATCCTAGAGGTTCTTTCTTTACACTCATCAATAGAAATTTTAATAGCTTTCAGAGATTCATTAATATCATGCTTGGGTGGCATAGATCTAATTTTCAAAGAATCAATCTCAAGAGAAATTCTATCAACGTTCCTAGCCAAATCATCAATCTTGAGCAATTTTTCTTCAACCATGGCATTGAAAACTTTTTGGGAATTAATGAAATCTTTAATATTGTTCTCAAGATTAGAGGGTATTTTATTATAATTTCCATAAGAATTGTTGTAGGAATTACCATAATTATTAGAGGAATTACTAGGAAACGGCCTAGGGTTGAAATTACCTCTATAAGCGTTATTACCAAAATTGTTCCTTCCAACAAAATTCACATCCATAGATTCATTATTGTTCTCAGTCAAAGTAGACAAACGCATATCATTAGGATCAATAGGAGCACTCTTACTAGCAATCAATTTCATAAGTTCATCCATCTTCCCACTCAAAGTATTAATTTCTTCAATCTCATGCACTTTTTTACTAGTGGAAGATCTTTCGGTATGCCATTGAGAGTAATTTGCCATAATATTATCTTGGAGTTTAGTAGCTTCTCCTAATGTAATTTCCATAAAGTACCTCCCACGGTGGAATCTAAAAGATTGCTAGATGCAAAATTCAATCCGGCATAAAAAAATTGTATGGTCATCCATAAACTTAAACCATGAGTAGGGCAATTTCTTATCATCAATTTCATCCTCTCCCAAGATTGTGTAACATGATCATGATCAAGTTGCTTAAAATTCATTATATCGTTCCTAAGGGAGATGATCTTAGCGGGAGGAAAATACTTGGAAATAAAAGCATCTTTACACTTGTTCCATGAATCAATACTATTTTTAGGCAAAGATGAAAACCAAGTTTTAGCACGATCTCGTAAACAGAACGGAAATAGCTTCAATTTAACAATATCATTATCCACATATTTTCTCTTTTGCATATCACACAACTCAACGAAAGTATTTAGATGGGATGCGGCATCTTCACTAGGAAGGCCAGAAAATTGATCTTTCATAACAAGATTCAACAAAGCGGCATTAATTTCATAAGATTCCACACTAGTGGCGGGAGCAATCGGAGTACAAATAAAATCATTATTATTAGTGTGGGAAAAATCACACAACTTGGTATTTTCTTGAGACATTGTGACAAAGCAAGCAATCTAGCACACGAGCAAACAAAAAGCAAACGAGAAGACGAACGGAAGAAGGGCGAATAAAAAGGCAAATATTTTTGTGTTTTTCTGAAAACGTTTTAGAAGTGGGGGAGAGGAAAACGAGAGGCAAATGGCAAATAATATAATGCAAGAGATGAGAGTTTATGGTTTGTACTTGGTAGGCTTGATGTAGAACCTCCCCGGCAACGGCGCCAGAAATTCTTACTGTTACTTCTTGAGCTTGCGTTGATTTTTCCCTTGAAGAGGAAAGGGTGATGCAGCAAAGTAGAGATAAGTATTTCCCTCAGTTAAGAACCAAGGTATCAATCTAGTAGGAGGCACAAGCAAGTCTTCAATCTATGCACCTGCACAAACTAACAAACACTTGCACTCAACGCGAAAAAGGGGTTGTCAATCCCTTCACGGTCTCGAACAAGAGTGAGATCTAATAGAGATAGGTATAAAAGATAAATAAAAAAGCAAACTAAAGTAAATCTAAATAAATTGCAGCAAGGTATTTTTGGGTTTCTTGGTTTATAGATCTGAAAATATATGATGGAAAATAGACCCGGGGGCCATAGGTTTCACTAGAGGCTTCTCTCTTGAAAGAAAACATACGGTGGGTGAACAAATTACTGTCGAGCAATTGATAGAAAAGCGCAAAGTTATGACGATATCCAAGGCAATGATTATGAATATAGGCATCACGTCCGTGTCAAGTAGACCGAAACGATTCTGCATCTACTACTATTACTCCACACATCGACCGCTATCCAGCATGCGTCTAGAGTATTAAGTTCATAAGAACGGAGTAACGCCTTAAGTAAGATGACATGATGTAGAGGGATAAACTCAAGCAATATGATGAAAACCCCATCTTTTTACCCTTGATGGCAACAATACAATATGTGCCTCGCTACCCCTACTTTGTCACTGGATGAGGACACTGCAAGATTGAACCCAAAACTAAGCACCTCTCCCATTGCAAGAAGAACCAATCTAGTTGGCCAAACCAAACCGATAATTCGAAGAGAAATACAAAGATATTTAATCATGCATAAAAGTGTTCAGAAAAGACTCAAATAATATTCATAGATAATCTGTTCATAAATCCACAATTCATCGGGTCTCGAAAACACACCGCAAAAGAATATTACATCAGATAGAACTCCAAGAACATCGAGGAGAACATTGTATTGAAGATCAAAGAGAGAGAAGAAGCCATCTAGCTACTAGCTATGGACCCGTAGGTCAGAGGTAAACTACTCACGCTTCATCGAAAGGGCAGCAAGGTTGATGTAGAGGCCCTCCATGATCGAATCCCCCTCCGGCAGGGTGCCGGAAAAGGCCCCAAGATGGGATCTCATGGGAACAGAGGCTTGCGGCGGCGGAAAAGTATTTTGGTGGATGCTTCTGTTGGTTTTGGAATATTTTGGAATTTATAGAGCAAGAATTAGGGTTGGGGGACTCCCGAGATGCCCACAAGCCAGGGAGGCGCGCCCCCCCTAGGGCGCGGCATGAGGGCTTGTGGGCCCCTCGGGACTCTTCTGGCCCCCTCTCCAAGCTCTATGGATGTCTTCTGGTCCAAGAAAAATCATTGTAAAGTTTTATTCCGTTTGGACTCCGTTTGATATTCCTTTTCTGCAAAACTCAAAAACAAGGAAAAAACATAAACTGGCACTGGGCTCTAGGTTAATAGGTTAGTCCCAAAAGTAATATAAAATAGCATATTAATGCATATAAAACATCCAAAACAGATAATATAATAGCATGGAACAATCAAAAATTATAGATACGTTGGAGACGTATAAGTGTTGTATGAATACCTTCCCTGCCTCCTGACCATACAGGTGGTTTGAGAGGTAATCATCAGTGAACTGCTTTGGAAAGGCCTGAAAACAAGGATATGCATAAATATCTTCTCTAGATTTGAAATGGCGCAAAGGAATAAAAAAGACAAGGTATAATAGTAGTACCATCCTGTAGTGCACTTATGTCTTCTTCATTGTGCAGACAAAGATCTTTTTGTTTTTTGTCGCTAGTTTCTTTATCCTAACAATCTTTCTGAGCTTCTTGACTTGACTGATATTCATGGACAACTCATTTCCCCATATGCAAAAAGGGTCGAACAGTGGGTCAAAACCTCTGACCGCAGGACCTACATGTGCAAGACCAAATTGTTAAAAACCTAAATATTAGAATGGTTCCTGCAATTGCACAATAATGTGCTATTAGATAAAGGACCATGCATGTGCAAACCTCGATTGTAAACCTCAGTGCTTCCCATTGTTTCCCTGCAACACATATAAGGTAATTAAGTGAGGGTTGGCATGCTATCAGTAAAATATGTTGATGAAAAATAAAAACATTGCAGATTCAGCAGATTAATTCGAGCCACATGGGGAAAGCCATTTATCCAAACCAAGCATGATTAAGAACTAGGTAATATAGCAATTGTATATGTTTCTCATGTATTAAGTACAGCCAAATTCGATTTATTCCTCACATGCATAACAATACAAAACTGTACCCACAATAATTGGACATCGCATTGCAGAATTGAACCAAGTAGTTAACTAAACACCACAACAAATGAACCAAACATTAACTGAGCACCACATTGCACAATATAACATACTCCTAATAGAAGATCAGACAGTTAACCAAACCAAGCATGCTTAACAACTTGAAAATATAGCAATTGTATTTGTTTCTCATATTTAGTACAACCAAGTTCGATTTATTTCTCACATGGTAGACAATAAAAAAATGCACCCAAACAATTGAACATTGCATTGCAGAATTGAACCAAACAGTTAACTAAACACCACAACAAATGAACCAAACATTAACTGAGCACCACATTGCACAATATATAACATACTAGAAGATCAGACAGATAACCAAACCAAGCATGCTTGACAACTTGGAAATATAGCAATTGTATTTGTTTCTCATGTATTTTGTACATCCAAATTCAATTTATTTCTCACATGGAAGACAATATAAAATTGCACCCAAAAGAATTGAACATCACATTGTAGAATTGAACCAAACAGTTAACTAAACATGACACAAAATTAACCAAACAGTTAATAAGTGAGCACCACATTGGACGACATATAGAACATATACACTAGAGGATCAGTGTGATGCCCCTGATTCAATCGTACACTAATCATACACGCAAACGTGTACGATCAATATCAGGGACTCACGGGAAGATATCACAACACAACTCTAGACACCAATTAAAGTCATACAAGCTTCATATTACAAGCCAGGGGCCTCGAGGGCTCGAATAAAAATGCTCGAATACAAACGAGTCAGCGGAAGCAACAATATCTGAGTATAGACGTAAGTTAAACAAGTTTGCCTTAAGAAGGCTAGCACAAAAGTAGCAACGATGGAAAAGGCAAGGCTCCTGCCTGGGACCTCCTAACTACTCCTCGAAGTCGAACTCCACGTAGAATCATCCTCGGGATCCTTTGGCTCCTGGACTCCATCATATGATCGCAATAACAAGGAATAGGGGAAAAAGAAGTAGCAAAGCAACCGTGAGTACTCATCCAAAGTACTCGCAAGCAAGGATCTAGACTACATATGCATCGGTATCAATGAAATGGGTAGTATCTGTGGACTGAACTGCAGAATGCCAGAATAAGAGGGGGATAGCTAGTCCTATCGAAGGTTACGCTTCTGGCAGCCTCCATCTTGAAGCATATAGAAGAGAGTAGCAAGTATAGCATCAAGTAACATCGTATAGCATAATCCTACCCGGCGATCCTCCCCTCGTCGCCTTGTGGGAGAGCGGTCACCGGGTTGTCTCTGGAACTTATTTGGGTGTGTTTTATTAAGTATCCGGTTCTAGTTGTCAGAGGTCGGAATACAACTCCAACCATCCTGTTACGGTGGACACGGCTATTCGAATAGATCAACTTCCCTGCAGGGGTGCACCACATTACCCGACACGCTCGATCCCTCTGGCCAGGAACACTTTCCTGGGTCATGTCCGGCCTCGGAAGATCAACACATCGCAGCCCTACCTAGGCCCAACAGAGAGGTCAGCACGCCGGTCTAAATCCTAAGCGCGCAGGGGTCTTGGGCCCATCGCCCGTTGCACTCCTGCACGTTGCGAACGCGACTGGTGAGCAGACCTGGCAACCTCCATTACAAAGGCGGTTGCTTTACGCAGTCCAACCCGGCGCGCGCCACTCTGTCGCTGACGTCTGAAGAGCTTCGACTGATACTACGACATCGGTTGCCCATATCTTGTCCCACGTGGCGGTTAGTGCGTATAAGGTCAACGACCAACTCAGATCAAATACCCAATCTCGTTAAGCGTGTTATTTTGATGTAACCACAGACGCCGACCAGGGACCAGGCCCACCTCTCTCCTGGGTGGTCTCAACCTGCCCTGTCGCTCTGCCACAAGGTATCACTTAGGGGGGCGTTGGGAACCCAGGTCCACCACTACCTGGATGGAACCACCGGCCCCTTCAGCCCCCACATTCGTGAATCACTCGCGGGTACTCTACGAGCCGACCCGACTTTAGTCACCACATGTATCAAGTATAGTATGTATGCATGTAAATACCCGTGATCGCCTCCCGAGTGATCACGGCCCGATAGAAAAGCATGGCAGACGAACAAGAATGTAGGGCCACTGATGATAAACTAGCATCCTATACTAAGCATTTAGGATAGCAGGTAAGGTATCAACAACAGTAGCAACAAGGACAGGCTATTCAGCAGTATAGGATCAAACCAATGAAACAGTAACACTACTCTAATGCAAGAAGTAGAGGGAAGAGTAGGCAATATCGGGATGATCAAGGGGGGTTTGCTTGCCTGGAAGCTCGGTCGAGAAGGAGGGGTTGTCAGGGGTGTAGCCGACGTCAGGAGCAGCGGCGTCAGTCTCGAAGTCTACCGGAGAGAAGAGGGGGAAGAAACAATGAATACAATGCAAATAGATGCATGACGATGCATGACAAGGCGAATAGCGGTGCTAGGTGTGACCTAACGCAGTACTAGGTGATGTTGTTGATGGGGGAAAACATCCGAGAAAGTATTCCCGGAGTTTGGCATTTTCGGACAGATGAAACGGAGGGGGACGGTTCCATGTTCGCTATGATAGAGGCACGTGACAGATGAACAGAGTGCGTGTTCGGAATTACAGGTTATTTTATATTAATTTTCAAAGTTTTATTCATTTTCTAAAATTATTATTAATTCAAAATTAAAACGCAACATACTAGGTGCACCCACAAAGTGTACCCAACAGGGTACACTGTGGCAGACATGTGGGCCAGGGGGGACCCAGTTGACCAGTTAAAGTTTGACTGGTCAACAGGGGGAGGGCCCCCCCTGTCATACACAGATCTAACTAATTATAGTTTAATTAGATAATTAGCAGGTTAATTAATGTTAAGTTAATTAATCCAACTTAATTAAATTAATTAATTAATTCATTTATTAATTGATTAATTAACTTATTATTTTTTTAATTCTTTTTTTTTAATCTACAATTTTGTTTTTCTGTAATTACAGGGGCGAGCCCCATCTGTCGATGGCTTAGGCCACATATCGGGCTAACGGGCGACGGGTTTAGGCGCGGGTGGCGGAGCGGGCGTTGAACCCGGGCGACGGTGAGCAGGCAGGGGACGTGAGCGGCGATGCGGTGCGCGGCGGGCAGCGGCGCTAGGCGCGGCAAGCCGCGGGCGAGGCCGCGCGGGAATGGGGCGGCCACGGCGGCATAAGAGCAGCAGCCGTTGCGGCAGTGTAGCAGGGGTAGAGTAGGGGAGGGGCTGCGGGCGCGGGCAGCGGCGAGGGGACGAGGCCGCGGCAGGGAGTGGGCGGAGCGGGGCTGGAACAGGCGGCGTGCAGCGCAGGCTGCGGGCGCGGCGCACAAGGCAGGGCAGCGGCTGGTCGAGGCGAGGCCACGCGCGGGAGCGCTGGAGAGTGCGGGCTCGGGCGCGGCCAAAGGCAGACCAGGACGCGCGTGAGGCAGAGCGAGCAGGCGCAGGGCGGGGCCGGCGGTGCGCGACGAGGACAGGGGAAAAGGGGGAGACGGGGGGTTCTTACCCGCGTTGTAGAGGCACGGGGGCGGCGAGGGTCGATGGCGCCGGCAGGGAAGAGACGAGGAGGTGGCGAGGCGACCACGGCGACGGGGTCGGGGCGGGGCAGTGGCGACGGCGACGGGCGCCGGGGCGGCTGCGTCCAGATCGGGGAGAGAGGGGCGCCAGGGAGAGAGTGGGGAATCAAGGGAGGATTAGGGTTTGGGGTGGTGGTGGAGTGGCCATATAGGGGGCGGCTGGGCCGCTTGGGCCGGCCTGGTCTGCCAGCTGGGCCAGATGGCCTAGTGGGGGGTTGTTTATTTTCTTTTTGCTTTGTTTAAGTTTTTTTTATTTAATTTCTTTTCTGTCCTTATTTTATTTTCTATTTATTATAGTTTTATAAAATATAAAATTAGTTCCTATATTAGTATCATTAAATATACCACAGCCCAAAAAAGTTTGGTATTCAAATAATTTTGTTTGAATATTTTTACTATTTAAAAAGTATTTAAATAATAGTTCAAGCCACTGTTTTGATTACTTTAGTGCATTTACCTATTTTTTTTAAATGTGGTTTCTCCACTATTATTACCTATGCATTATTTGTCACAATTGGTACTTTTTAGTTTTGGCGTTTGAATACTTTTATATTGTTTGACTTTATTTCAAATTTGAATTTTGAACTGGTTTTGAATCGACGCGAGATTAACAACAGTAACAGCGGTGACATGGCATCATTAGTAGAGGGTTACTGTAGCATAATTATCCGGGCGTTACAATCAGATTGCATGGTAAAAGTACATAGAACAATTCACTAGAATTTGTTAAGGAAAGGTAGGAGCAGCACATGCAACAGGTAAACCGAACATGCTTAACCGGCGTAGCTAGCTAACTGAACATAGGTCCTTATAGTGAGCTAATAAGACAAGCTACTCAACGTCGGAGATATCGATGATGATTGGCTCCTTGGACATGGAAGAGGGCGAGGCCCCCACATCGTGGGTGCCCTCCTCGTAGTGGTGAGTTGCCTGAGCCGCTCCAGGGACCAACCTGCTGGCTCTCGAGTTGAGGTAAGCATGGCCACGCTGAGAAAACACCTCGTAGTCTTCATTGAAGGCACCGACGGTGGCCTCGAGAAAATGCCATGAACTATCGTTTAAAGCAGCCAACCGCGTCGCGGCGTCGGCGCGCGAGGCATCGACGGTGGCCTCGACGGCGAGGTGCTCCTCCAAGATCAGGGGGTCGGCACGAATGGCAGCCATCGAGACCTCATCCACGCGTGCGGCCGCGATTTGCTTCTCCGCTGCCAAATGCTCCTTGAGCTCCTGGCTATATAGTGCGTGCACCATGGCTTAGGGTGGCGCTTATTTGGAGTATGGGTCGGTGATTTGGGTGGAAGGTGTCGCCCAGGCGGTCGGGCATGTGGGACGTAGAAGGAGGAGGAGGATGGGGGTCGGGTGTGGATTACCTGCCTGGATCAACGAGGTCGAGCAGCGTGAAGGAGGGTCACCGGCGAGGAGGCGGCGCTACAAGCAAGGAGTGAAGGTTTGAACTTCGAAAGGAAGCAAAAACAAGGGAAATGTGGCTTTTGGTAAGGGGGAGGAGGCGGGGAGGTAGATATTTTCGAGGAAGCCGAAAATTTTGGCTCGGTGCAGCGAAAAAACTGGCGCGCAAAGTGTCATCAGACATGGTCCCTTATTCAGCACTATGTACGATATGTGAACATCACAAACGATTCATATAGCTTACCCCGTGTGTGATGAGTTTGAAGGTGCAAATTTTTGTCCAAATTTCCCTGGTTACAGTGGTCATCCACGTCATTGCATAATTTGGGTACACAAAAGGGCCTACAGCACACCCACACTTCTTAACCGAGCAAGTTCAGCAATTAAACAAAGCTAGCCGACCTAAACATTACTCTAACAAATTAAAGACCGACGCTCTAAATTAAACAAAGAGTACTACTCCGGCTGGCGCTTGTCGATCTCTGCCGCCTCCTCCATGTCCAGCTCGCGCCCGACGATCTCCTGGGGAAGGGGCTCCATGGCATCCATCGCACCATACTAGGCAAGCATCTCGCCATCTATGTCCGCCATCTCTTTGGAAAAGGCCGCCACGAGCTGGGAGTGGGCGGCCGCGATCTGGGCTTGGACGGGCTCCGTCGTGGCAAGGTATGCCGCGAAGGAACGGACGGCTGCTCGAACGCTCTCGACGATTGCCAACTCTTCGGTCGTGGGCTGCCGACCATTGTCGGAGAAGCTTCGTTTGATTTGTGCGGTGACCGCCAGGAGCTGGGCGTGGGCGGCCTCAACATGGTCGTTGGCGGCCTCCATCAGGGCTAAGGTTGCCGCTGCGGAACGGACAGCTGATATGCCGCTCTCGCCAGTTGCTATCCCTATCGCAGATGTTGCTGCCGCCACCTGAGCAGCAACAACAGCCATTTGGGCTGCCTTGGCCGCCCGGTTGCAGATTGCGGCCGCGCTCACGTAGCTTGTTAGCACACGCATGGAGGCTGTGGCCGCGCTCTTGCCGGAGTGGGTTGCTGACCGTTGTCAGAGAAGCTTCATTCAATTTGTGCGGTGACCGCCATGAGCTGGGCGTGGGCGGCCTTGACATGGTCATGGGCGGCCTCCATCAGGGCTAAGGCCGCCGCTGCAGAACGGACAGTTGTTGTGCCGCTCTCGCCAGTTGCTATCCCCAAGGCAGATGTTGCTGCCACCACCTAAGAAGCAACAGCGGCCGTTTGGGCTGCCTTGGCCTCTCGGTCGCAGATTGCGGCCGCGCTCACGCAGCTTGTTAGCACGCGTATGGCAGCTGCGGCCGCGCTCTCGCCGGAGCGGGCCGCCGAAGTTGCCCTCACGACGCGCGTCCATGTCCCCATCTTTCACCGGCGATGTTTGAATAGTGAAATGATATTTGGGGAGCGAGATACTGTGCTTGACGCACCGGCTGTGGACTGTAGCCGACGCACCTTCTCGCGTAAGCCATATACGTACTACTCCGATGGTGGTCCAAGATATTTTGTACTACATCTCACACGGTTGGTGATAATAAACTGTGTGTGATCTACTTGATTTTTCGTCTTGATTTGAGGTCACATCGGCAAAGGAGGGTGTTTGAATTGCTAGAACTTTTATCTGCAGTGAACATGCAACTATAGGTGTGTCGTCAAAAATTTTGGAATTATTCAGGGTTTGTTTGGACATTTTTATAAATTAACTTGGTTTTCTAGGCATTTCAGGTGCACAATTCAAAATTAAACTACATGCACATGCTCCAGTGCACCAAAATGGGTTGTAAAATCATATATGTGTCCATGGGTTTATGCTTATGTCCCATGCAAGAAATGGGGATGAATTTCAAACACCTCAACACCGTGGCTCGCCGGCAAACGTTGAGATACTTGGTTTTGAAATTCTAGTAAATCCAAAACCCGTCTGAAATTCATGAACCTTGGCATGCTATCATGGAACGACATCAACATGCTAAATTTTTTGTCCCATTTGGGGCAGGTTTTGGTATAAACTTCTCACAAACCATAGCTTCTCACAAGAAGCCTCATGGTTCCGGTAGGGAATGTGTCACCTTTGTGGATGAAAAGATATTCATTTCCTCTTCTTGCTTTCAAATTTTTTCTGGTGTCAACATAGAACAACAGGAGTGTCGTGTTAAATTTGGAATTTTTTGGGGTTCATTTGGACATTTTTATACATTAACTGAGTTTTCTATGCATTTATGTACATAATTCAAATTTGAACTACGGTCACATGCTCCAGTGCATAAAAATGGGTTGAAAAATCAAATGTGTGTCCTTGGTTGCATGCTTAGGTCCCATGCAAGAAATGGGAATGAATGTCAAACACCTCGGCACCGTCGCTTGGCCGCAAACATTACATGGTTTTAAAATTCTAGTAAATCCAAAACTCGTCTGAAATTCATGAAACTTGGCATGCTATCATGGAACGGCATCAACATGCTGTGGTAAAAAATTGTCCCATTTGGGGCAGGTTTGGGTATAATCTTCTCACAAACAAGAGCTTCTCACAACAAGCCTCATGGTTCCGGTAGGGAACGTGTCACCTTTGTGGACGAAATGATATTCATTGCCTCTTCTTGCTTTCAAATTTTTTCTAGTGTCAACATAGAACAACATGAGTGTTGTGTTAAATTTTGGAATTTTTCGGGGTTCGTTTGGACGTTTTTATACATTAACTGAGTTTTCTATGCATTTATGTGCATAATTCAAATTTGAACAACAGGCACATGCTCCAGTGCATATAGATGGGTTGAAAAATCAAATGTGTGTCCTTGGTTGGATGCTTAATTAGGTCCCATGCAAGAAATGAGAATGAATGTCAAACACCTCGGCACCATCGCTTGGCCGCAAACATTGAGATACATGGTTTTAAAATTCTAGTAAATCCAAAACTCGTCTGAAATTCATGAAACTTGGCATGCTATCATGGAACGGCGTCAACATGTTGTGGTAAAAAAATTGTCCCATTTGGGGCAGGTTTGGGTATAAGCTTCTCACAAACCAGAGCTTCTCATAAACCAGAGCTTCTCACAACAAGCCTCATGGTTCCGGTAAGGAATCATTGGTACAACGAGGTGCTATACAAACGGTTTTTAACCCCTTTCCACGATGGTATTTTGAACCGTCACCTAGTGAGTGTGGGCGATAGGGGGGTCCTTCCCACACGACCCAGAAACCATCGGGGATAGGCCCTCCGGTCACACACGCTCGGCAAAATGAGGTCGTGTGCGACGGGCGAGCGATCAAATACGATTATACGTACAGTTGTGCTAAAAAATACAATTATACAGGCCAAATCATTTCCAGTCGTAAGTACATCCCACACAGTCAGTCCCGGATAAATGTTTCCGTTCATATGTACATTCCACACAGTCAATCCAAGGAATATGTTTCTGTTACTATGTACATCCCACACAGTCAATCCAAGAAGTACGTTTCCGTTCGTATATACATCCCACACAGTCACTCCATGGAAAATGTTTCCATTCGCAGGTACATCACACACAATTTTCCCCATTAAATCGTTTGTGATAGCGTTGCCATTGCAGACGATATTAACAATTTTATCGTTTGTGTTATTGAATGCATCACACACGGTGCATAGAAGAAACTGTGTGGCATAGGCTGTCCATCACAGACGTTTTTTATGTGGTAAACATTTGTGCAAGGTGGTCTAACGCAAACAGTTTTCAAGAGGAAGTCGTGTGTGATTGTTCATTGATCCAACACGTTTTATTCCTAGAAACTATGTGCATTGACTGAGGTCATCGCCCACGGTGTTTTCTCAATAACCGTTTGCAATAGAAAAACCCAATTAGCAGGCTAATTGGCCATTAGTAGGCTAATTGGCCTATTATTAATAATCCAATTATTAATCTAATTGACATTTCATATTAAGCACACAATATATTTCATTTTCGTATAAAGGAAGCAGGTTTTCATAATTGAAATACATCAGAGTACAACATCATATAGCTTCAGCACTCAGCTACCCCATTACACAACTACACCAGCACCAAGTTTCACATGCAACATCTATAACCTTTCGAAATTAGCATCATAGACGGTACATAGACAGATGAATCTCATCTGGAAAACTGCTGAAGCGGAAGGCGAATATTGAGCCTTCATTGATGTTGAAGGTCTTTGCAACTTTAGGCCAGTGCCCGTGGATGATTGACCGTCCACCCTTCGTCCTCTTCAGGAACACTTCAATATTGAACCATGGGTGTTATATGAATACCTTCCTCGCCTCCTGACCATACAGGTGGTTTGAGAGGTAAGCATCAGTGAACTTCTTTGGAAAGGCCTGAAAACAAGGATGTGCATAAATATCTTCTTTAGATTGGAAATGGGCCAAAGGAATAAAAAAGACAAGGTATAATAGTTAGTACCATCATGTAGTGAACTGGTGTCTTCTTCATTGTGCAGACAAAGATCTTTTTGTTTTCTGTCGCTAATTTCTTTATCCTAACAATCTTTCTGAGTTCCTTGACTTGACTGATATTCATGGACAACTCATTTCCCCATATGCAAAAAGGGTCGAACAGTGGGTCAAAACCTCTGACCGCAGGACCTACATGCACAAGACCAAATTGTTAAATACCTAAATATTAGAATGGTTCCTGCAATTGCACAATATGTGCTATTAGACAAAGGACCATGCATGTGCAAACCTCGATTGTAAACCTTAGTGCTTCCCATTGTTTCCCTGCAAAACATATAAGGTAGTTAGTGATCAGGTTAAGTGAGGGTTGGCATGCTATCAGTAAAATATATTGATGAAAAATAAGCACATTGCAGATTCATCGGATTAATTCGAGCCACATGGAAAACCCATTTATCCTAACCAAGCATGATTGAGAACTAGGAAATATAGCAATTGTATATGTTTCTCATGTATTAAGTACAGCCAAATTCGATTTATTCCTCACATGCACAATAATACAAAATTCTACCCACGACAATTGGACATCGCATTGCAAAATTGAACCAAGCAGTTAACTAAACACCACAACAAATGAACCAAACATTAACTGAGCACCACATTACACAATATAACATACTCCTAATAGAAGATCAGACAGTTAACCAAACCAAGCATGCTTAACAACTTGGAAATCTAGCAATTGTATTTGTTTCTCATGTATTTAGTACAGCCAAATTCGATTTATTTCTCACATGGTATACAATAACAAAATGCACCCACAACAATTGAACATCGCATTGCAGAATTGAACCAAACAGTTAACTAAACACCACAACAAATGAACCAAACGTTAACTGAGCACCACATTGCACAATATATAACATACTAGAAGATCAGACAGTTAACCAAACCAAGCATGCTTGACAACTTGGAAATATAGCAATTGTATTTGTTTCTCGTGTATTTTGTACAGATAATTTTGATTTATTTCTCACATGGAAGACAATACAAAATTGCACCCTGAAGAATTGAACATCACATTTGCAGAATTGAACCAGACAGTTAACTGAACACGATAACTAATTAACCAAACAGTTAATAAGTGAGCACCACATTGCACGACATATAGAACATATACACTAACAGGTTGCATGGTAAATGTAGATAGGACAATCCAGTAGAATTTGTTAAGGAAAGGCAGGAGCAGCACATGCAAAGGGTAAACCGAGCATGCTTAACCAACGTAGCTTGCAAACTGAACATAGGTCCTTATAGTGAGCTAATAAGACAAGCTACTCCTCATCGTTAGAGATATCGATGATGATTGGCTCCTTGGACATGGAAAAGGGCGAGGCCTCCACATCGTGGGTGCCCTCCTCGTAGTGGTGAGTTGCCTGAGCCGCTCCAGGCACCAACCTGCTGGCTCTCGAGTTGAGGTAAGCGCAGGCACGCTGAGAAAACATCTCGTAGTCTTCGTCGAAGGCACAGACGGTGGCCTCGAGAAAACACCACGAACTGTCGTTTAAAGCAGCCAACCATGTTGCAGCGTCTACGCGCGAGGCGTTGACGGTGGCCTTTGATGGAAATATGCCCTAGACGCAATAATAAAATGGTTATTATTATATTTCCTTAATCATGATAAAGGTTTATTATTCATGCTAGAATTTTATTGATCGGAAACTTAAATACATGTGTGAATACATAAACAAATACCGTGTCCCTAGTAAGCCTCTACTAGACTAGCTCGTTGATCAAAGATGGTTAAGATTTCCTAACCATAGACATGTATTGTCATTTGATAACGGGATCATCATTAGGAGAATGATGTGATGGACAAGACCCATCCGTTAGCTTAGCATATGATCGTTCAGTTTATTGCTACTGCTTTCTTGAATGTCAAATACATGTTCCTTCGACCATGAGATCATGCAACTCCCGGATACCGGAGGAATACCTTGTGTGCTATCAAACGTCACAACGTAATTGGGTGATCATAAAGATGCTATACAGGTATCTCCGAAGGTGTTTGTTGAGTTGGCATGGATCGAGATTGGGATTTGTCACTCTGAGTATTGGAGAGGTATCTCTGGGCCCTCTCGGTAATACACATCATAATAAGCCTTGCAAGCAAATGACTAATGAGTTAGTTATGAGATGATGTATTACGGAACAAGTAAAGAGACTTGCCGGTAACGAGATTGAACTAGGTATGAAGATACTGATGATCGAATCTCGGGCAAGTAACATACCGATGGACAAAGGGAATTATGTATGTTGTCATAAGGTTCGACCGATAAAGATCTTCGTAGAATATGTAGGAGCCAATATGGGCATCCAGGTTTCGCTATTGGTTATTGACCGGAGAGGTGTCTCGGTCATGTCAACATAGTTCTCGAACCCGTAGGGTTCGCACGCTTAACGTTCGTTGACGATATAGTGTTATATGAGTTATATGATTTGGTGAGCGAATGTTGTTAGGAGTCCCGGATGAGATCACGGACATGACGAGGAGCTCTGGAATGGTCCGGAGGTAAGGATTGAGATATAGGACGATGATATTCGGACACCGGAAGAGTTTCGGAGTGCACCGGATAGTCATCGGATCACCGGAAGGGGTTCCGGACCCCCCCCCCCCGGAGGATAGTGGGCCTATTGGGCCATTAGAGGGGAGCACACCAGCCCACAAGGGGCTGGCGCACCCCCCTATGGCAGCCGGCCTAAGGGAGAAAGGAAGGAGGGGGATTCGGCCTCCCCCTTCGCTTCCTCTCCCCCCTTTCCTTTCCCCCTCCGACAAATATGGTAAGGGGGGACGCGGCTAGGGAAGGAACCCTAGGAGGATTCGGCCTCCTTGGGGTGCCTCCTTGGCTGCTCCCTTCTCCCCCCCCCCACCTATATACATGTGGGAGGGGGCGCCACACAAGACCACAACAATTGCTTAGCCGTGTGCGGCGTCCCCCTCCACAGTTTCGTCCCTCGGTCATATTTTCGTTGTGCTTAGGCGAAGCCCTGCGGAGATAGCTTCACCATCACCATCACCACACTGTCGTGCTGCCGGAACTCATTCACTACCTTGCCATCTTACTGGATCATGAAGGCGAGGATGTCACCGAGCTGAACGTGTGCTGAACGCGGAGGTGTCGTACGTTCGGTACTCGATCAGTTGGATCACGAAGAAGTTCTACTACATCAACCACTTTACTAAACGCTTATGCTTACGGTCTACGAGGGTACATAGACACACTCTCCCCCTCGTTGCTATGCAACTCCATGGATAGATCTTGCGTGTGCGTAGAATTTTTTTTGTTTTCCATGCAACCTTTCCCAACAGCCTTGACGGTGAGGTGCTCCTCCAAGATCTGGGGGTCAACACGAATGGCAGCCATCGCAACCTCATCCGCGCATGCGGCCGTGATTTGCTTCTCCGCTGCCAAATGCTCCTTCAGCTGATGGCTATACTATGTGCACCATGGCTTAGGGTGGCGCTTATTTGGGGGAGGGGTCGGTGATTTGGGTGGAAGGTGTCGCGCCGGCGGTTGGGGCATGTGGGATGTGGAAGGAGGAGGAGGACGGGGGACGGGTGTGGATTACCTGCCTGGATCGACGAGGCCGAGCAGCGTGGAGGAGGGTCGCCGGCGAGGAGGCGGCGCTGCAAGCAAGGAGTGAAGGTTTCAACTTGGAAAGGAAGGCGGAAACAGGGGAAATGTGGCTTTTGGTAAGGGGGAGGGGCGGGGAGGTAGATATTTTCGCGGAAGCCGAAAATTTAGGATCGGTGCAGCGAAAAAACTGGCGCCAAAGTGTCATCAGACACGGTCCCTTATTCAGCACTGTGTACGATATGTGAACATCACAAACGATTCATATAGCTTCCCCCATGTGTGATGAGTTTGAACGTGCAAATTTTGGTCCGAATATCCCTGGTTACAGTGGTCATCCACGTCATTGCATAATTTGGGTACACAAAGGAGCCTCCCCTCTGGTCACCAAGGGGGCCACAACCCCCCTGGGCGCGCCCACCTCGGCCTCCCCTCAGGTACTTTTTTAGCCCATCCTGGGTCTTCTGGTCCAAAAAAATTCTCCAAAAATTTTCGCTGTGTTTGGACTCCGTTTGGTATTGATTTCCTGCAAAGTAAAAAACAAGCAAAAAACAGCAACTGGCACTAGGCACTATGTCAATAGGTTAGTCCCAAAAAATGATATAAAGTTGCTATAAAATGATTGTAAAACATCCAAGAATGATAATATAACAGCATGAATACTTCATAAATTATAGATACGTTGGAGACGTATCAGCATCCCCAAGCTTAATTCCTACTCGTCCTCGAGTAGGTAAATGATAAAAGAAATAATTTATGAAGTGTGAATGCTAGCAAAGTGCATAAGTTTGATCAATGATAATTTCAATCACTTTTCCTAGCATCATAACAGCAATTCTTTCTCATAAAACTTCTCATGTTAAAGTAGCAACCAATTGACATGTTAAGGTTCAAACAATGAATTCTCTTGAAACTCAACAACCTATATTCTTAGTCACCAAACAATTGCAATTCAACTTATTCAACAGAGTCTAAGTAAGAGCTCCACATACTCAATCATCATATAGTCTTCCATGATTGCTAGTACTCAAAGCATATTCTTAGAACAAATGGCATCCATCGAACACAGAGAAAGATAGGGGCTTAATATTTTGCCTCCCAACTCACTTATCATAGAGATAATTGTCAACAATAATAAATCATGATCAAATATATTTGACAGGTCATATGTGCCTAGATCTTTCCCCACCACATGATGTTTGCCAGATAGAGAATAGTTGAGGTTGAAATGAGAATTCATACTATTGACTCTTGCATAAAAGTAAATACTGAAAAGTAAAAGACAGGCCCTTCGCAGAGTGAAGCAGAGGTTGTCATGCGATTTTTATTTGGATGCCCAAGCTCTTAATGCAAAGGAACGTCACATTATATTGCCCCTTATGATAGCAACCTTTATTATGCAGTCCGTTGCTTTTATTACTTTGCCATCACAAGTTCGTACAATGCTCAATTTTCCCTTACAATAAAAGATCAAACATATTTAGGAGCAATTTTTATTGCTTTATGCACCGATGACAACTTACTTGAAGGATCGTATTCAATCCATAGGTAGGTATGGTGGACACTCATGGCAAGAAACTGGGTTTAAGGGTTTTTGGATGCACAAGTAGTATCTCTACTCAGTATAATTTTTGGCTAGCAAAAGATCCTAAGCAAACACCACATGTTGGAGGATCCATAACAATATAACTTCTATGCAAATATACACAACCATAACTCATTACGTTGTCTTCCTTGTCCAACTTCAACTAATTTGCTCAAGTTTAAAAATAATTAATGGGTATTCACAATCATAGAAGATGTCCAAGATAATATATTTGTATGTGAAAGTTCTCTTCCTTATACTAATCATTCATGAATTGCTTGTATGACCACTATTGTCATTGTCAAGCTTCAAAAGATTTCACTCTCTAAACCCAATGTGAATCTACTACTAGTCATGATATGAACATATAACTTCAACTTCATGATATTCAATTCATTCAACAATTTACTCATAGGGTATAAGTGAAGCACAAGAGTAAATGACAAACTACTCCAAAAAGATATAAGTGAAGTTCGAGCGAGTAGTTAAGTAAATGGGTAGCTACTTGAGGACTCTCTCAAATTTAAAAACTTTCAGATCTAAGTATTTTATTAAAACAGCAAGCAAAAAAAATGACATTCCAAAAATAGCACACATCATTTGAAGAAGCAAAAACTTAGGCTCAACCGAGGCTAACCGATAATTGTTGATGAAGAAAGATGGGATGCCTACCGGGGCATCCCCAAGCTTAGATGCTTGAGAATTCTTGGAATATTATCTTGGGATGCCTTGGGCATCCCCAAGCTTGAGCTTTTGTGTCTTCTTAATTCCTTTTATATCACGGTTTCCCTAAATCTTAAAAACTTCATCCACACAAAACTCAACAAGAACTCGTGAGATAAGTTAGTATAAATCAATGCAACACCTTATCATTCTCTACTGTAACAAATCACTAAAATTATTATTTAACATTGCATACTAAATGCCTCTGCATATTTAATACTCCTATCCTCAAATAGAATCATTAAACAAGCAAACATATGCAAACAATGCAAACATAACAGCAATCTGTCTAAACAGTAATGTCTGTAAAGAGTGCAATATTCTTCATACTTCCCTAATCAAAAAATTCTGAAAATTTACCACACTGTAGAAAATTTATCATATATTATTGTTCAAAAAGTTTCAACATTTTATCATATTCTGACTTTTCTCAAGAATTCACACACTAGCGTGCAATTTGCTGTTTTCAAACAACAACATATAGACTTGCAAAATAAGCATGGTAACACAGACTTGGTTATGTTTTGCTCATACCTTGTTTTCTTTGCTATTACTGAAGTTATTCCCTGTGTATTCTTGTGGTCTTTAGGGCCAACCTTTTCTTGAAACACCATAGCATCGCTACCTCGAGGCATGATTGTGGCATCCCATATATCAAAAAGAACATTGGAAGCGCAACGCTAAATGTTTCTTAATCTATTATCCAAACACCGTGGTATGAATAATATCATGATTCTTCCCTCGCCCCTTTGTCTAAATACTTTTGAACTTGCTGTCCTATCATGTATATCATGCTTCGCTTTTCCTTGGGAAGGATATACCCTCAATTCTTGTGTGCAAACACATTTTCCTTTCCATTATTCTGATTAGTATACTAATCAATTTTTCTTTTCATTGTTTTGTTTAACCTTTCTTGTAATCTGACTTAACTAAGCAGTGATAATCCCCTGCTTAAGGAAAACACCTCGGTGTACAACCTTGTCAGTAAGACCCTGTTACTAATGTTGATGACATTCCGGTATCACCGATGGATGAGAACTTTGCCTTATTGGTCCGCCTCGTTTTAACGAACAGGAAAATGGTTCTCTTCGTCCCTTGCCCTTGGTACCGACGATGTTACCGACATAACTGACAGACTATCCTCTGACATACCTTGTTGTCGTGACCGTTACGATGTCACCGTTCACCCTACTTATAATCGACACCCCCACAGTTCCACAGGATCGGAACCTGACTCTCCTGTATATCCCTGATTCCGAAATATTCTTTGCAATTGACTTTGTGTGTCATCACGAGTCACCCTCCGAGAATTTGTCTATTCCAAGTAACAACCATACTGCACCACGTGTTCTACCCAATGCTCCTCTTCGTCCTGAAGATGGACTGTGCTTCAAGTGTCGCAAACCAGGCCACCTTGCTAAGGACTGCCGCCAGCCTCAGAATCAGTTGGCTATTCCTCGTACTGGCCATGGCAATGGTCATGGCAACGATCAGGCCCGCAACTACAATACTGGGTCTGCTGCTCATGGTCGTGGACACGCTTACCACATTGATATTGAACAAGTCCAGAATCAACCTGCCACTGTGATGGGTACCCTTCTCGTTAACTCAATACCTGCTTCTGTTTTATTTGATTCAGGAGCATCACATTCATTTCATCTCTGGAAAATTTGCATTCATGCATGACCTTCATTATGAGTAAATGAATACTCCGTTAGTCATCCGGGCTAATGAATTACCGTGCCCAGGCAACTCAAAATGTTGAGGCTAAAATATACACCTTGAATGCGTTGAATGCTTCTCCGCTTGATGGGATCGAAAACCATTCCAGTCGTTCGAGATTTTTCGAACGTTTCTTCGGAAGAACTTCCAAGAATACCCCGCTTCCTTTCAGTCTTCCTCTTAATTCTCGGGACGAGAATTCTTGTTAGTGGAGGAGACTTGTAACACCCCCAGTGGTTAGCCACAGTAATCCCCCTTTTGATAATGCCATGTCATCATGATCAACACTGCTTAAACATCATTTGGATCATATCTCTTTTCAAATTCAAATTCAAATGGAAATTCAAACTGAAAGTGAAAATAAAAGTTGTTCAAATCCAAAAACTAAAATGTTCATAATATTGTAAATATTCCAGAGCCAATTCTAAAATTATAACCAACATTCACTAAATTACTTAATTGACTCTAACAGCAACAAAACAGAATTAAATTAATACCTTTTGTTTAAATAAAATCCATATGGAAACATTTGGACTCAAAACCTTTTTATATCAATGTTAAATATTGCACTGCTATTATATGGGCAAGTTCCATATTTTATAAAAGTCATTTGGTTTAAAAAGAAAAGACAAAATAGAAATAAGAAAAGAGAACAGAAAGAGAAAAGAAGAAAAAGAAAAGGCCCCGGGGCACTGGACCTAAGTCCACAGTGCCCGGCCCAGCCCATCTAGCCTCGCCTCCCACCTCGCGCTGTTCACGCGCGCTCGCTGTCGCCTCTGCCGCACGCCACGCACCGGTCCCCATCGCCTCTGCTCGACAACGCACGCTGCTGCCGCCGCGGACGCCTACTAGGAGCCCCCCTCGACCCCGCGGACAAACCCTAGCACCTCTCCCCTTTCTCCCTCGCTCTCTCCCACCTCACCCGACGCCGCCATGGCCGTGCCGTCGTAAAGCTTGCGGCCACCGTGCCTCCCCGCCGCTCCGACGTGTCCATCGGCTTCCTCGACGTTGCCTCCTTCCCCTCCGCCGTTCAACCGAAGCCGGGAGCCCCTACGTCGAGCTGCACATCGTCGTCTTCAACCTGCGGCCGCCGTCGTTCGCCGCTTCGATTCGCCACCGCGAGCCCTCCCTGAGCCCGCTTTCACACACCTACAGGGCCCGGTGAGCAGTCGCCGCCTTCCCCCTCCCTTTTCTGCTCGATCTCGTCGCCGTAGCGATCGCATTGGAGATGCTCGAGCTCACCGCCACGGACCTCGTCGCTGGCGACCGTCCGGCGACCATTTGGTCCCCTGTTGTTGTCCATCCTGCTCGTCGTGCCGCGTAGTGCCTCCCCAGCGTCTCTCCTCGTTCGTTTGCATGCTGTAGCCCCGATCCCACTGCACGCCCGAATGCCTCGCCGCCGATGAGCTCGTGCCGCTCGACCTCGACCGTCCCAGCACCTCGCACCGCCACCATTCGACGCGTGACGCCGAGCCGCGTCGAACGCGCCCAACCCCAGCCCCTTAGACCCCCTGTGCGCGAAACCCGAGCACCTCCCGAGCCACGCCACCGCGTTTGGCTCGCCGGAGCCAACTCCGGCGCGTCTCCGGCCGGCGCCGACGTGGCCAGCTGGGGCCCGCCCCCTGTGCCACTGCCACTGCCACTGGGCCCCGTGGGGTCCGTTGACCTCGGTCAGCGCTGACGTGGCCGCCCCTGTGTCTATGACATGCTGGGCCCACTCCATTAAGCTGTTTAAAATAAATAGATAATTAGCTAATTAACCTAATTAGTTAATTACTTACTTAACCACTCATCGACAGTAGGCCCCACCCGCTAAATAATCCTATTTAGTTTAAATTAACTCTGTTTAAACTAACCAGAGGCTGGCATGTGGGTCCCACTGGACCCACCTGTCAGGTTTGACTCCGGTCAGCCAGAGTTGACTGTTGACGTCACCTTTTACTGTTTTGGATGATTCAAATTTAAATGATTAAATAAATTCCAGAAATTATTTAAATCTTTAGAAATTCATAGAAAATAATCTGTAGCTCGGATCGAAAAACTTTCTACATGAAAGTTGCTCAGAACGACGAGACGAATCCGAATGCGTGGTCCGTTCGTCTGGCACACGTCCCTAGCATAGCGAACATGCAACCGTCCCCCTCCGTTTCATCTGTCCGAAAATGCCAAACTTTGGGAAAACATTCCCGGATGTTTTCCCTCTTCACCTATATCGTGTAGCACCGCGTCCGAACACCCTAGCTATGCGTATTGTCATGTCATGCTCTTATTTGCTTTATATTTACTGTTTCTTCCCCCTCTTCTCTCCGGTAGACCCCGAGACCGCTGCTGAAGCCGCTGTGATCGACTACGTCATCGACGACCCTTCTTCTCTTTCAGCAGAGCTTCCAGGCAAGCACCCCCCCTTGAGCATACCGATATCGCCTATTCTTTCTCTCTCATGCTTGCATTAGAATTGTTGCTGCTACTGCTTTACCTATTCTGATGCATAGCCTGTTTATTGTAACCTGCTATTGAAACCTTACCTGCTTATCCTAAACTGCTTAGTATAGGCTGGGTAGAGACCTATCAGTGACCCCACTTGTCCCAATTACCCCGCTGGATCATCAGAAGACTCGAGGACCAGGCCCCAGCACCGCACATCACCCCCTTAGTTGTAAAGACACTGCAGTGTTACTATCGAGTGCTGAGGGTGATACCTCGTGTAGCACTTCTGATGCTAACTCTGTAGAGTAGCTATCCGGTCGTGGTCATCGAGGGTGATTCCTCCTTCCCCACTCCCGATAACGACGCTGTCGTGCAACACCTCAAGTGTGAACCCATCGAGGGTGATTCCTCCAAGTTCACCTTGACGGATACATCGAGTAGGAATCCATCGAGGGTGATACCTCGGATTCCCTTGATGTTATGGACACACGGATAATTGGACTTTACACTGTTACTTGGAAGGCGGGTCGACCCTGAGGGGTACCCGCGTGTGATGTGAAGACGGGTTGACCTGGATGGTGCCCGAGTGAGAATACGAGGCGTGGCCGGGCATTCTTGGCCCTTGCCGCAAGTCCTCGAGACGGGGCGACGGGGTCACATCGATCGTGAGTCTCTGCTCGTTACCGTACCCCCAAGGTACTAACGATTTGGATATTTGATTCGAGTGGGCCTCTGGCCCGATAGCACTAACCATCACGCGGGAATAAATATGGGTACTCTGCATCGTAGCATCAGCCGAAAGCTCTGTCAAACGTCCAGTTCAGCATTGCGGCACGGTCGGATCGTGTCGGCCATCCGAGGCGACGCTGGTATCCACCCTGTGCGCAACGACCCGGAGGGCGAGGGGCGATGGCCCAAGACCCCCTTGCGCTTAGGATGTAGACCGGCGGGGACCTCTCTGCTGAGCTCTTGGTAGGGTTGCGGTGTGTCGTTTGGCCGAGGCTGGGCATGACCCAGAATAGTGTGTTCGGCCAGAGTTAAGCGAGCGTGGTGGGTAAGTTGGTGCACCCCTGCAGGGAAGAACTAATCTATGCATAGCCGGATCCTCGGTAACGGACGCTCGGAGTTGTATCCCGATCGATACAACTAGAATTGGATACTATGGCTTTGGGATTGCTTCTCGCAGGGAGTCGAGAAGGGATCTCAGGACGAGGTTGATAACTGTATGGCTCTGGGATTGCTTTCTTGCAGGGAGTCGAGAAAGGATCTCTGGGTGAGGTTGAGACTTAGTGATACTACTACTTTATGCTGTACTAATCTACACTCTTCTAATGCTGCAAGACCGTTGAAGATGCTAGTCTTCGATAGGACTAGGCCTTCTCTCTATTCTGGCATTTCTGCAACCCAGTCCACATATACAGCCTCCCTTTGATAATGTTGCATATGTAGTGTAGATCCTTACTTGCTGAGTACTTCGGATGAGTACTCACGGTTGCTTTGCTTTCTTTTTCCCCCATATCCATTTGATGCAACCAGATGACGGAGCCCCTGAGACGGCTGCCCCCGCCGACGATCGCCACTACTACCCCGAGGATGGATACTACTACGAGTTGGATGACGACCAGGAGTAGGTTCGGAGGGTCCCAGGCAGGAGGCCTGTGCCTTTCAATCGTAGTGTTTTCTTTAGCCCCGTCTTTTAAGGGCCTATCTGTGCTTTCTTTTATATCTGTACTCAGATATCTGATGCTTCCGCTGACGCTTGTACGCAAGCTTATGTATTCGAGCCCTCGAGGCCCCTGGCTTGTAATATAAAGCTTGTATGACTTTATTTATGTTTTAGAGTTGTGTTGTGATATCTTCCCGTGAGTCCTTAGGCTTGATCGTGTGCATTTGCGTGTATGATTAGTGCACGATTGAGCCGGGGGCGTCACACAAATCATTCACTTTGGTACTATAAATATAAGATTAATAATTGTTCTCATGCAATGTCTACTGTAATATACAATTTCCACAATTTATATTAAGCAATATAAGCCATAGAAACTATAAAACAAGCAAACTATGCATTGCAAACAGAATCTGTCAAAAACAGAATAGTATGTAAAGATCTGAATTAAAGTAATACTTACATAACTCCAAAATTTCTGAAAAATTAGGAAAACGTAGAAAATTTATATACACATAAGCTGTAAAAAATTCAGAATTTTTACACGTTCCACTAAAAGATAGGAATTTCTGTACTGGACACAAAAGTTTCTATTTTTACACAGAATCAAGTCAACTATCATCCACACTATCCCAAAGGCTTTAATTGGCACTTTATTGAAACAAAACCTATAAAACATGATTACTACAGTAGAATCATCATGTGAACACACAAAAACATTAGAGGTAAATGTTGGGTTGTCTTCCAACAAGCGCTTTTCTTTAATGCCTTTTAGCTAGGCATGATGATTTCAATGATGCTCGCATAAAAGATAAGAATTGAAACACAAAAGAGCATCATGAAGCATATGACTAGCACATTTAAGTCTAACCCACTTCCTATGCATATGGATTTTGTGATCAAACAAGTTATGGGAACAAAAATCAACTAGCATAGGAAGGAAAAACAAGTGCAACTTCAAAACTTTCAACATAAAGAGAGGAAACTTGATATTATTGAAATATGTAGAAGCATATATTCCCCTCTCATAATAATTTTCAGTAGCATCATGAATTAATTCAACAATATAACTATCACGTAAAGCATTCTTTTCATGATACATAAGCATAGAAATTTTGTTACTCTCCACATAAGCAAATTTATCCTCATCGATAGTAGTGGGAGCAAACTCAACAAAATAATTATCATGTGGTTGAAAATTAAAATCATGATGACAAGTTTCATGGTTATCATTATTCTTTATAGCATACATGTCATCACCATAATCATCATAGATAGCAACTTTGTTGTCATAATCAATTGAAACCTCTTCCAACATAGTGGAATCATCATTAAATAAAATCATAACCTCTCCAAATCCACTTTCATCAATATAATCATCAAAAAAAGGAGGCATGCTTTCATCATAATAAATTTTCTCATCAAAACTTGGGGGACTAAAAATATCATCTTCATCAAATATAGCATCCCCAAGCTTGTAGCTTTGCATATCATTAGCATCATGGATATTCAAAGAATTCATACTAACAACATTGCAATCATGCTCATCATTCAAAAAAAATTTGTCAAACATTTATAGAATTCTTCTTCTATCAATTGAGCACAATTTTCCTTTCCATCATTTTCAAGAAAGACATGATAAATACAAATAATATGAGGCCATCTTAATTCCATTTTTTGTAGTTTTCTTTTATAAACCAAACTAGTGATAAAACAAGAAACTAAAAGATTCGATTTGCAAGATCTAAAGATATACCTTCAAGCACTCACCTCCCCGGCAACGGCGTCAGAAAAGAGCTTGATGTCTACTATGCAACTTTATTCTTGTAGACTCGTGTTGGGCCTCCAAGCGCAGAGTTTTGTAGGACAATAGCAATTTTCCCTCAAGTGGATGACCTAAGGTTTATCAATCCGTGGGAGGCGTAGGATGAAGATGTTCTCTCTCAAACAACCCTACAACCAAATAACAAAGAGTCTCTTGTGCCCCTAACACACCCAATACAATGGCAAATTATATAGGTGCACTAGTTCGGCGAAGAGATGGTGATAAAAGTGTAATATGGATGGTAGAAATATATTTTTATAATCGGTATTTTCGCTAGTTCGGCAAACGATAAAAGTGAGCACAAACGGTATTGCAATGCTTGAAAATGAGGCCTAGGGTCCGTACTTTCGCTAGTGCAATCTCTCAAGAATGCTAATATAATTGGATCATATAACCATCCCTCAACGTGCGATGAAGAATCACTCCAAAGTTCCTATCTAGCGGAGAACATAAGAAAAAATTGTTTGTAGGGTACGAAGCCACCTCAAAGCTATTCTTTCCGATCAATCTATCCTAGAGTTCGTACTAAAATAACACCAAGCTATTCTTTCCGATCGATCTAACCAAGAGTTCGTACTAAAATAACACCATATGATACACATCAACCAACTCTAATGTCACCTAGATACTCCAATGTCACCGCGAGTATCCGTGAGTTGATTATATGATATGCATCAAACAATTTCAGATTCATAATACTCAATCCAACACAAAGAACCTGACAGAGTGCCCTAAGATTTCCACCGGAGAAACAAGGACGAAACACATGCATCAACCCCTATGCATAGATTACCCCAATGTCACCTCGGGAATCCGCGAGTTGAGTGCCAAAAAATATATCAAGTGAATCAATATGATACCCCATTGTCACCACGGGAATTCATAGCAAGACATACATAAAGTGTTCTCAAATCCATAAAAGTATTCAATCCGATAAGAACGAAATCTCAAAGGGAAAACTCAATTGACAACAAGATAGAGAGGGGAAAACACCATATGATCCAACTATATTAACAAAGCCCGCGATACATCAAGATCGTGACATCTCAAGAACACGAGAGAGAGAGATTAAACACATAGCTACTGGTACAAACCCTCAGCCCCGAGGGTGGACTACTCCCTCCTCATCATGGTGGCCGTCGGGATGATGAAGATGGCCACCGGTGATGATTTCCCCTCCGGCAGGGTGCTGGAACGGGGTCTAGATTAGTTTTTCGTGGCTACAGAGGCTTGCGGCGGCGGAACTTCTGATCTAGGGTTACCCCGAGGGTTTTTGGAATATTTGGCAATTTATAGGGTGAAGAGGCGGTGCGGGAGGTCACCGAGGGGGCGACAACCCCCCTGGGCACGCCTGGGCTCTTGGGCGAGCCCAGGTGGGTTGTGCCCACCTCGGGCCCCCTCTCTGGTACCTTTTTAGCCCATCCTGGGTCTTCTGGTCTAAAAAAAATCTCCAAAAATGTTCGCTGCGTTTGGACTCCGTTTGGTATTGATTTCCTGCGAAGTAAAAAACAAGCAAAAAACAGCAACTGGCACTGGGCACTATGCCAATAGGTTAGTCCCAAAAAATGATATAAAGTTGCCATAAAATGATTGTAAAAAATCCAAGAATGATAATATAACAACATGAATACTTCATAAATTATAGATACGTTGGAGACGCATTATCCGCCATCTCTTTGGAAAAGGCCGCCACGAGCTGGGCGTGGGCGGCCGTGATCTGGGCTTGGACGGGCTCCGTCATGGCAAGGTATGCCGCGAAGGAACGGACGGCTGCTCGAATGCTCTCGGCGATTGCCAACTCTTCGGGCGTGGGTTGCTGACCATTGTCGGAGAAGCTTCGTTCGATTTGTGCGGTGACCACCACGAGCTGGGCGTGGGCGGCCTCCATCAGGGCTAAGGCCGCCGCTGCGAAACGGACAGCTAATGTGCCGCTCTCGCCAGTTGCTATCTCCGAGGCAGATGTTGCTGCTGCCACCTAAGAAGCAACAGCGCCCGTTTGGGCTGCCTTGGCCTCCCGGTCGTAGATTGCGGCCGCGCTCACGTAGCTTGTTAGCACGTGCATGGCGGCTGCGGTAGCGCTCTCACCGGAGTGGGCCGCCGAAGTTGCCCTCACGACGCGGGTCCACGTCCCCATCTTTCACCGGCGATGATTGAACAGTGAAATGATATTTGGGGAGCGAGCTAGTGTGCTTGACACGCTGACTGTGGACTGTAGCCAACATGACGATGGTGAACATGGTTACTATGATGAGGATGATGATAGTGACTTTGATCTTGATGAGTCAATGAGACACTTTGGTCTTATGGCTAACCTACGCGGTTACATGGCCGGAGGAAAGGAATGGGTTCTTGATAGTGGATGTACTGATCATATGGCCAGAGATAAGGACATGTTTCGTGAGCTTGCTGAGAACGACGGTCCCCGCAAGTATGTCACTTTTGGTGACAACTCCAAGGGTAAGGTAGTTGGCCTTGGTAAGGTGGCCATCTCCCATGATAGCTCTATCCAAAATGTTATGCTCGTTGAATCTCTCGGTTATAGTCTACTTTCCGTATCTAGACTAGCTGACTTCGGTTTCAATGTTCTATTTACTGAAGTAGATTGCCAAGTGTTTCGAAGAGATAATCATAATATGGTCTTTATCGGTGTTCGTAGAGGTGACCTATACATTGTTGATTTCACTAAGAAAGCTCAACCTCGTACTTGCTTAATTGCTAAATCTTCTAAAGGTTGGTTGTGGCATAGAAGGTTAGGTCATGTGGGTATGCGAAATCTTGATAAGCTTATTAAAGGTGATCATATCCTTGGTGTTAAAGATGTCATATTTTTGACAAGGATAGACTTTACAGTGCTTGTCAAGCAGGAAAACAGGTTGGAGGAAGTCATCCCGTGAAGAACATCATGACCACGAGAAGACCGCTTGAGCTACTTCATATGGATCTTTTCGGTCCCAACACATACAAGAGTCTCGGTGGTAACTCGTTCGGTTTGGTCATTGTTGACGACTTTTCGAGATTTACGTGGGTGTTCTTTCTTGATGATAAATCGCAGGTTCAAAAGATCTTCAAGAACTTCGCTAGGAAGGCCCAAAACCAATTTGAAGTGAAGATCAAGAAGGTTCGAAGCGACAATGGAACGGAGTTCAAGAACGCCAACATGGATACCTTTCTTGACGAAGAAGGGATCTCACATGAGTTCTCGGCTACGTACACACCTCAACAAAATGGAGATGTTGAGAGCAAGAACCGGACACTTATTGAGATGGCAAGAACGATGCTTGATGAATACAAGACGCCAAGACATTTTTGGGCGGAAGCGATTGAGACAGCTTGTCATGCTACGAATCGACTATATCTTCACAAGCTTCTCGGCAAGACGGCTTATGAGCTTCTCACCGGTAACAAACCCCAAGTTGGATACTTTCGAGTATTTGGCTCAAAGTGCTACATTCTTGATAAGCATCGTCGTTCGAAATTTGCTCCTAAATCTCATGAAGGTTTCCTACTCGGTTATGGCTCAAACTCTCACACTTACCGTGTCTACAACAATTTCACCCTAAAGGTTGAAGAGACGGTAGATGTGAAGTTTGATGAATCTAACAGCTCGCAAGTAGAGCAATTGCCAATTGATGTAGGAGATAAAGATCCTTCGGAAGCAATCCAAGATTTGTCCATTGGCAGGATTCGCCCAACGGAGGTGAAGGAGAGTACCTCGCCCATTCAAGTGGAAGCCTCAACTTCACATCAAGGTGAACCACAAGTTGATTTGGAGGCATCCACAAGTGTAACACGTCAAGACGGAGGAAATGAGGAAGTACAACAAGATGAACCACATCGACCCCCCTCTCCACCTCCACAAGAGAATGACAACGCCAAAAACAATGAAGGAGGACAAGAAGAAGAAGAAGAAGACAATGAAGAGGATGTTCCACCCCAATCCAAACAAAAGCTCTCACGAGTTAGAGCAAGAGTCACAAGAGACCATCCCGTCGAACAAATCTTTGATGATATTCAAACCGGGAGAATTACTCGCTCTAAAACTCGTTTAGCTAACTTTTGTGAACACTACTCATTCATTTCTAGTATTGAACCTATGAAGGTTGAAGAAGCTCTTGAGGATCCGGATTGGGTGAACGCTATGCATGAAGAGCTACACAATTTCGAGAGGAATCAAGTGTGGACATTGGTCGAAAAGCCCGACGACAACCACAATGTCATTGGAACCAAATGGGTGTTTCGGAATAAGCAAGATGAAGATGGACAAGTTGTATGCAACAAGGCCCGTATCGTCGCACAAGGCTAGACTCAAGTCGAAGGTATGGACTATGGTGAGACATATGCCCCCGTTGCTAGACTTGAGTCCATACGCATCTTACTTGCTTATGCCAATCACCATGACATCACTTTATACCAAATGGATATTAAAATTGCTTTTCTAAATGGAGAAATTGAGGAGGAAGTGTATGTTAAACAACCTCCCGGCTTTGTCAATCCTAAGAAACCTAATCATGTCTACAAACTTCACAAAGCTCTTTATGGTCTTAAACAAGCTCATAGAGCATGGTATAAATGCTTCACCAAGTTCCTTAATGAAAAAGGCTTTGAAATTGGGAAGATTTATTCTACACTTTTTACTAAAAAGGTTAATGGTGAATTATTTGTGTGCCAAATTTATGTGGATGATATCATATTTGGTTCTACTAACCCCCATTTTAGTGAAAAGTTTGGAAGGCTAATGTCGGAGAAGTTTGAGATGTCTATGATGAGTGAACTCAAATTTTTTCTTGGTTTGCAAATCAAGCAAACTAAGGAAGGTACCTTTGTTTCTCAAACAAAGTATACCAAGGATCTTTTCAAGAAGTTCAACATGCGAGAAAGAAAAGGTATGAAAACACCCATGCCTACTAGTGGACATCCTGACTTGACTAAGGATGGCAAACCGGTTGACCAAAAGGTTTGCCGCTCTATGATTGGTTCATTGTTATATCTATGTGCCTCCCGTCCCGATATTATGCTAAGTGTGTGCATGTGTGCACGATATCAAGCGGCCCCTAAAGAATGTCATCTTAAGGCTATGAAAAGGATAGTGAGATACTTAATTCATACACCAAACTTTGGCATTTGGTATCCTAAGAGGTCATCTTTTGATCTTGTTGGCTACTCCGATTCAGACTATGCCGGTGACAAGGTTGATAGAAAGTCCACTTCGGGTACTTGTCAATTTCTTGGTAGATCCCTTGTGTCTTGGTCCTCTAAGAAACAAAACTCGGTATCCTTATCTACTGCCGAAGCGGAATACATTGCCACCGGATCATGTTGTGCTCAATTACTTTGGATGACCCAAACCCTTAAGGATTATGGGATACATGTGAAACATGTTCCATTGCTTTGTGACAATGAAAGTGCTATTAAGATTGCTCACAATCCCGTGCAACATTCTCGAAAAAGCATATTGAAGTTCGTCATCATTTCATTCGAGATCATGTTGCTAAAGGAGACATCAATCTTAAGCATGTTCGTACCGATAAGCAATTGGCGGATATATTCACTAAACCGCTTGATGAGAAATTATTTTGCCATTTGAGAGGTGAATTAAATATCATTGATGCCTCAAACTTGGATTAGAAGCTCCATTTAGATACATGCAAGGCGACCACCTTGATATTTAGAAGCTTTTATGGCTAATCCTTGATATTTCTCTTATGATGATGATCATATGTCTTGGATTTATACTTGTACCCTTGTATGTTATCTAACCCTTGTAGGTACTTGGATGAACCCAAATCTATGAGATTGCAAGTCACTCAAATTTTGAGCAATCTCTACATCACCAAGTCCCTACTATATGGTTGTTGAATACAAGGAAGCATGAACTCACTCAACATATCCTTTGACAATTTCTATATATCAGATTTCTTTGGGTATCAAGTTTCATGATTGTCATACACGAGTGCTCTTCCTTGCAAGACTAACCCATGTAGGAAGATGAAATCAAATTACTAGTGGTGCTCCAAACTCTTGATGGACAACATCAACCTTGAGCATCCTACACAAGTTCGACTACATGATCAAGATCAACTCCACAACCAAAGGTATGTCATTCCATCTTAGAGAAGCTTTGACCCAAGTCATGAGTCAAAGCAACTCAACAAGATGTGAATACATCAAAATGCTTAAACGAAAAATGGTAACCCCATTTTGAGCTTAAACGATGAGTATGACCTATGATCAAGTGATCTCACTTGACTCCTAAGTCAATATACTCTAACATAGGTGACTTTGTCGCCGACCCCTTTTGTAGATGAAGTTCTCTAGTGTTCTTTTGCTTAGTTGATTTTTCATTTGCATGATTTTCCCTGTTTTTATGTCTCCCTCTAAAACAAAAAAAAACTTCATCTAGATCTCTTTTCTGATTTTCTTCTGTGACCTTGCTGTTAATTCATTGCAAATCTTTCTGTTAATTCCTTGCAAATCCTTGTGAGATTTCATTTGCCAAGTGAGCTGAGTTGACAAAATCTTTACTCTGTGTTGAACTCGGTCCCTCCGATCCAAACCCATCGGCTCGACCGAAACACAAGGTCTCCTTGTGAATAGCTCATCGGTACAACCGACATGGACTGATTCGGTCTCACCGATCGGGACTGCCTGTGACTCTGGTATCTCGGCGTCACCGACGAAAAACAATCGGCATCACCGATTTCAACTCTGAGAATTTTTTTTGCCATTTCTTATTGCCTATTTCCTTCAGCTCCACTCAATGATTCTATCCTCTATAAGCATCTCAGACTACCTGTTGCTTTATAGTGACTCTCGAGGACCACACCTTTAATCCAGAAGTGCCCTTCTTGGAAATTGATGTCAAAGGGGAGAGAGACCATCAAAGCTTATCAAATGAGCACATCTAAGGCTCTTCTACAGATGCTTGTTATCAAAGAGGAGAGAAGTCACATGTCTTTAAGAGGGGAAAGACATGTCAATTACCCTTTCTTGCTCTGATTTTATCTCACCCTACCTTCTCCCATTATCCAATATCATATTCAGGGGGAGAAAGAGTCCTTGTCTAAGGGGAGAAAAATCTTTGGAATTCATTGCATATCTTTAGATCTTTGGGGACATGTCAATATCTAAATGAAGTACTTAGTAGTCACCCATTACATGTCATCCCAGTCTTGGTACTCTTGTGGTTCCTTAAAATTGCTTTACTTAGAGTGTTCTTGTGTTATCTGGCCCTGTTTTCTCAAGCCCACTCTTTCCAAAGACAGCTCAAGACCACAAGGTAAGTATATGCATCACACTCATGTGCATGATGATCTCTTGCTGATGTACATATTGTTTGCAAGAAGGACTCATAAACATGGAGGTACACTCCTTAACCACATCATTTGCTCTGATGCATATAGCCAAGATACATGTAACTCTTTACTTGCTCTGTCATGATTATGCATTCACATGTTCTTATATTCTAACTTCACATGATTGCATACATGTAGGGGGAGCTTATGCATGTTACATGTTTCTCCAAAGCTTTACCTATTACTCTGCATATCTTTTATCTAAAGCTTTGATGTGTGTTGTCATCAATTACCAAAAAGGGGGAGATTGAAAGCACAAGTGCTCCCTGGGTGATTTTGGTAATTAATGTCAACATATCTCTTGTTGGACTAATGCTTTTATCTAGTGTATTTCAGACAAGTTCAACAATGGCGTGGTAAGGACAAGAGGATGTGGAACCCCTTCGAAATGCTAAGGACACATATTGGCAAAAGCTCAAGACTCTTCATTTCTATTTTAGTGATCCAAGATCACATTGAGTCCATAGGAAAGCCAATACTATTAAAAGGGGATGAGGTGTTACTTAATGGTCTACTTGCTCAAAATGCTTAGTGATATTGCTCCAAAGCCCTCAACCACTTTCTCATTCCAAATATGTCCAAAACCCAAAGTCAAACTCGGCCCCACCGATTCTTTCTATCCGGCGCCACCGAGTTCATTTGACATAACCACTGCCAGAAACCCTAACACCTCGGTTACACCGATACAGATCTCGGTCTCACCGAGATGGCCCTGCAAACTCTCTGTTTCCCTTTTGTAACATTTTGGTCTCACCGAAATGAGCGATCGGTCACACCGAGTTTGCTTGACCAACTCTCTGTTTGCTCTTTGCTGAAATCGGTCTCACCGAGTTCACGCAATCGGCGCCACCGAGATGAGGTTTTGCCCTAGCCCTAGCACATCGGTCCCACCGAGTTGTTCCAGTCGGTCCCACCGATATTCCTAACGTTCACATTTTGAACTGAATCGGTCTCACCGAGTTCTTCTATTCGGTCTGACCGAGTTGGGTCAAATGTGTGTAATGGTTGGATTTTGTGTGGAGGCTATATATACCCCTCCACCCCCTTCTCCATACGTGAGAGAGCCATCAGAACGAGCCTACACTTCCAGCATACATTTTCTGAGAGAGAACCACCTACTTATGTGTTGAGATCAAGATATTCCAATCCTACCACAAGATTCTTGATTTCTAGCCTTCCCCAAGTTTCTTTCCACTCAAATCATCTTTCCACCATATCCAAATCTGTGAGAGAGAGTTGAGTGTTGGGGAGACTATCATTTGAAGCACAAGAGCAAGGAGTTCATCATCAACACAACATCTATTACCTTTTGGAGAGTGGTGTCTCCTAGATTGGTTAGGTGTCGCTTGGGAGCCTCCGGCAAGATTGTGGAGTTGAACCAAGAAGTTTGTAAGGGCAAGGAGATCGCCTACTTTGTGAAGATCTACCCGGGCGAGGCAAGTCCTTTGTGGGCGATGGCCATGGTGGGATAGACAAGGTTGCTTCTTCGTGGACCCTTCGTGGGTGGAGCCCTCCGTGGACTCGCGCAACCGTTACCCTTCGTGGGTTGAAGTCTCCATCAACGTGGATGTACGATAGCACCACCTATCGGAATCACGCCAAAAATCTCGGTGTCTTCATTGCGTTTGCACACTCCAATCCCATCCCTTTACTTTCTTGCAATTAGCATGCTTTACTCTTTCCGCTGCTCATACTCTTGTCATGCTTGCTTGAAATGTATTGTGAATGCTTAAACTTGTGCTAAAACTCCACCTTAACTTGACGAACTTAAAAACTGCCACTTTTACTTGTTGAGGGTCTAATCACCCCCCTCTAGACCCCTCTTCTCGATCCTTTCAGCTTAGAATCGGGGCTCCAAAGACGTTTTGAACGCCATGGAACATATGAAATGTTCCAAGAGCTGAAATTGGTATTTCAGGCTCATGCCCATCTTGAGAGGTATGAGACCTCTGACAAGTACTTTTCCTACAAGATGGAGGAGAATAGCTTAGCCATTAAGCATGTGCTCAGAATGTCTAGGTACTACAATCGCTTGAATCAAGTGGGAGTTAATCTTCCAGATAAGATAATGATTGACAGAATTCTCCAGTCACTATCACCAAGCTACTAGAGCTTCGTGATGAACTATAATATGCAAGGGATGACAAAACAATTCTCGAGATCAGCGGAGGTAGAAATCAAGAAGGAGCATCAAGTGTTGATGGTTAACAAGACCACTAGTTTCAAGAAAAAAGGCAAGGGAAAGAAAGAGAACTTCAAGAAGAATGGCAAGCAAGTTGCCGCTCCCGTGAAGAAGCCCAATGCTGGACCCAATCCTAAAACTGAGTGCTTCTACTGCAAGGGAAATGGTCACTGGAAGTGGAACTACCCCAAATACTTGGCGGATAAGAAGGATGGCAAAGTAAACAAAGGTATATTTGATATACATGTTATTGATGTGTACCTTACTGGGGCTCACAGTAGCCCCTGGGTATTTGATACCGGTTCAGTTGCTAAGATTAGTAACTCGAAACAGGAGTTGCAGAATAAACAGACACTAGTTAAGGGCGAGGTGACGATGTGTGTTGGAAGTGTTTCCAAGATTGATATGATCACCATCGCACACTCCCTCTACCTTCGGGATTAGTGTTGAGCTTAAATAAATGTTATTTGGTGTTTGCGTTGAGCATGAACAAGATTAGATCGTGTTTATTGCAATACAGTTATTCATTTAAGTCAGAGAATAATTGTTGTTCCGTTTACATGAATAAAACCTTCTATGGTCATACACCCAATGTGAATGGTTTATTGAATCTCGATCGTAGTGATACACATATTCATAATATTGATGCCAAAAGATACAAAGTTGATAATGATAGTGCAACATACTTGTGGCACTGCCGTTTAGGTCATATTGGTGTAAAGCGCATGAAGAAACTCCATGCGGATGGACTTTTGGAATAACTTGATTATGAATCATTTGATACTTGCGAACCATGCCTCATGGGCAAGATGACTAAAACTCCGTTCTCTGGAACAATGGAGCGAGCTAATGACTTATTGGAAATAATACATACCGATGTATGCGGTCCGATGAGTGTTGAAGTACGCGGCGGGAATCGTTATTTTCTCACCTTCACAGACGATTTGTGTAGGTATGGGTATATCTACTTGATGAAACACAAGTCTGAAACATTTGAAAAGGTCAAAGAATTTCAGAGTGAAGTAGAGAATCATCATAACAAGAAAATAAAGTTTCTATGATCGGATCGTGGAGGTGAATATTTGAGTTACGAGTTTGGCCTTCATTTAAAACAATGTGGAATTGTTTCACAACTCACGCCACCTAGAACACCACAGCATAATGGTGTGTCCAAACGTCGTAACCGTACTTTATTAGATATGGTGCGTTCTATGATGTCTCTTACCGATTTACCACTATAGTTTTGCGGTTATGCATTAGAGACAGCCGCATTCACGTTAAATAGGGCACCGTCTAAATCCATTGAGACGACACCGTATGAACTGTGGTTTGGCAAGAAACCTAAGTTGTCGTTTCTTAAAGTTTGGGGATGCGACGCTTATGTCAAAAGGCTTTAGTCTGATAAGCTCGAACCTAAATCGGAGAAATGCGTCTTCATAGGATACCCTAAAGAAACTATTGGGTATACCTTCTACCACAGATCCGAAGGCAAGATCTTTGTTGCCAAGAATGGGTCCTTTCTAGAGAATGAGTTTCTCTCGAAAGAAGTGAGTGGGAGGAAAGTAGAACTTGATGAGGTAATTGTACCTTCTCTCGAATTGGAAAGTAGCACATCAGAGAAATCCATTCCCGTGATGCCTACACCAACTAGAGAGGAAGCTAATGATGATGATCATGAAACTTCGGATCAAGTTACTACTGGACCTCGTAGGTCGAACATAGCACGTTTCGCACCAGAGTGGTACGGTAATCATGTCCTGGAAGTCATGTTATTAGACCATGGCGAACCTACGAACTATGAAGAAGCTATGATGAGCCCATATTCTGATAAATGGCTTGAGGCCATGAAATCTGAGATATGATCCATGTATGAGAACAAAGTATGGACTTTGGTGGACTTGTCCGATGATCGGCAAGCCATAGAAAATAAATGGATCTTCAAGAAGAAGACTGACGCTGATGGTAATGTTACTGTCTACAAAGCTCGACTTGTTGCAAAAGGTTTTCAACAAGTTCAAGGAGTTGACTATGATGAGACTTTCTCACCTGTAGTGATGCTTAAGTCTGTCCGAATCATGTTAGCAATTGCCGCATTTTATGATTATGAAATCTGGCAAATGGACATCAAAACTGCATTCCTTAATGGATTTCTTAAAGAAGAGTTGTATATGATGCAACCAGAAGGTTTTGTCGATCCTAAAGGTGCTAACAAAGTGTGAAAGCTCCAGCGATCCATCTATGGACTGGTGCAAGCATCTCGGAGTTGGAATATATGCTTTGAGGAGGTGATCAAAACATATGGTTTTATACAGACTTATGGTGAAGCCTGTATTTACAAGAAAGTGAGTGGGAGCTCTGTAGCATTTCTGATATTATATGTGGATGACATATTGCTGATTGGAAATGATATAGAATTTCTGGATAGCATAAAAGGATACTTGAATAAGAATTTTTCAATGAAAGACCTCGGTGAAGCTGCTTACATATTAGGCATCAAGATCTATAGAGATAGATCAAGACACTTGATAAGATTTTCAATGAGTACATACCTTGACAAGATTTTGAAGGAGTTCAAAATGGATCAGTCAAAGAAGGAGTTCTAGCCTGTATTGTAAGGTGTGAAGTTGAGTAAGACGCAAAGCCCGACCACGGCAGAAGATAGAGAGAGAATGAAAGCCATTCCCTATGCCTCAGCCATAGGTTCTATAAAGTATGCCATACTGTGTACCAGACCTATTGTGTACCTTGCCATGAGTTTGGCAAAGGGGTACAATAGTGATCCAAGTGTAGATCACTGGACAGTGGTCAAAATTATCCTTAGTTACCTAAGAGGACTAAGGAAATATTTCTCGGTTATGGAGGTGATAAAGAGTTCGTCGTAAAGGGTTACGTTGATGCAAGCTTTGACATCGATTCGGATGACTCTGAGTCTCAATCTGGATACGTATTGAAAGTGGGAGCAATTAGCTAGAGCAGCTCCATGCAGAGCATTATAGACATAGAAATTTGCAAAATACATATGGATCTGAATGTGACAGACCCGTTGACTAAACTTCTCTCACAAGCAAAACATGATCACACCTTAGTACTCTTTGGGTGTTAATCACATGGTGATGTGAACTAGATTATTGACTCTAGTAAACTCTTTGGGTGTTGGTCACATGGCGATGTGAACTATGGGTGTTAATCACATAGCGATGTGAACTAGATTATTGACTCTAGTGCAAGTGGGAGACTGATGGAAATATGCCCTAGAGGCAATAATAAAATGATTATTATTATATTTCCTTAATCATGATAAAGGTTTATTATTCATGCTAGAATTGTATTGATCGAAAACTTAAATACATGTGTGAATACATAAACAAATACCATGTCCCTAGTAAGCCTCTACTAGACTAGCTCGTTGATCAAAGATGGTTAAGGTTTCCTAACCATAGACATGTGTTGTCATTTAATAATGGGATCACATCATTAGGAGAATGATGTGATGGACAAGACCCATCCATTAGCTTAGCATATGATCGTTCAGTTTATTGCTACTGCTTTCTTGAATGTCAAATACATGTTCCTTCGACCATGAGATCATGCAACTCCCAGATACCGGAGGAATACCTTGTGTGCTATCAAACATCACAATGTAACTGGGTGATCATAAAGATGCTCTACAGGTATCTCCGAAGGTGTTTGTTGAGTTGGCATGGATCGAGATTGGGATTTGTCACTCCGAGTATCGGAGAGGTATCTCTGGGCCCTCTCGGTAATACACATCATAACAAGCCTTGCAAGCAAATGACTAATGAGTTAGTTATGAGATGATATATTATGGAATGAGTAAAGAGACTTGCCGGTAACGAGATTGAACTAGGTATGAAGATACCGACGATCGAATCTCAGGCAAGTAACATACCGAAGGACAAAGGGAATTACGTATGTTGTCATCAGGTTCGACCGATAAAGATCTTCGTAGAATATGTAGGAGCCAATATGGGCATCCAGGTTCTGCTATTGGTTATTGACCAGGGAGATGTCTCGGTCATGTCTACATAGTTCTCGAACCTGTAGGGTCCGCACGCTTAACATTCGTTGACGATATAGTGTTATATGAGTTATATGATTTGGTGACCAAATGTTGTTCGGAGTCCCGGATGAGATCATGGACATGACGAAGAGCTTTGGAATGGTTCGGAGGTAAAGATTGATATATAGTACGATGATATTCGGACACCGGAAGAGTTTCGGAGTGCACCGGATAGTCATCGGATCACCGGAAGGGGTTCCGGACCCCCCGGGAGGATAGTGGGCCTATTGGGCCATTAGAGGGGAGCACGCTAGCCCACAAGTGGCTAGCGCACCCCCTATGGTAGCTGGCCTAAGGGAGAAAGGAAGGAGGGGGATTGGGCCTCCCCCTTCCTTCCCTCTCCCACCTTTCCTTTCCCCCTCCGACAAATATGGTAAGGGGGGGACGCAGCTAAGGAAGGAACCCTAGGAGGATTCGGCCTCCTTGGGGTGCCTCCTTGGCTGCTCCCTCCTCCCCCCCACCTATATATATGTGGGAGGGGGCGCCACACAAGACCACGACAATTGCTTAGCCGTGTGCGGTGTCCCCCACCACAGTTTCGTCCCTCGGTCATATTTTCGTAGTGCTTAGGCAAAGCCCTGCGGAGATAGCTTCACCATCACCGTCACCACGCCGTCATGCTGCCGGAACTCATTCACTACCTCATCGTCTTGCTGGATCAAGAAGGCGACAATGTCACCGAGCTGAACGTGTGCTGAACGCGGAGGTGCCGTATGTTCGGTACTCGATCGGTTGGATCGTGAAGAAGTTTGACTACATCAACCGCATTACTAAACGCTTCCGCTTACGGTCTACGAGGGTATGTAGACACACTCTCCCCCTCGTTGCTATGCATCTCCATGGATAGATCTTGCGTGTGCGTAGAATTTTTTTTTGTTTTCCATGCAACGTTTCCCAACAGCCTTGACGGCGAGGTGCTCCTCCAAGATCTGGGGGTCAGCACGAATGGCAGCCATCGCAACCTCATCCACGTGTGCGACCGCGATTTGCTTCTCCGCTGCCAAATGCTCCTTGAGCTCCTGGCTATACTACGTGCACCATGGCTTAGGGCGGTGCTTATTTGGGGGAGGGGTCGATGATTTGGGTGGAAGGTGTCGCACCGGCGGTCGGGGCATGTGGGATGTGGAAGGAGGAGGAGGATGGGGGTCGGGTGTGGATTACCTGCCTGGATCGACGAGGCCGAGCAGCATGAAGGAGGGTCACCGGTGAGGAGGCAGCGTTGCAAGCAAGGAGTGAAGGTTTCAACTTGGAAAGGAAGGCGGAAACTGGGGAAATGTGGCTTTTGGTAAGGGGGAGGGGCAGGGAGGTAGATATTTCCGCGGAAGCCGAAATTTTTGGATCGGTGCAGCGAAAAAACTGGCGCGCAAAGTGTCATCAGACACGGTCCCTTATTCAGCACTGTGTATGATATGTGAACATCACAAACGATTCATATAGCTTACCCCATGTGTGATGAGTTTGAACGGGCAAATTTTGGTCCGAATATCCCTGGTTACAGTGGTCATCCATGTCATTGCATAATTTGGGTACACAAAGGAGCCTACAGCACACCCACACTTCTTAATCGAGCAAGTGCAGCAGTTAAATACAGCTAGCTGACCTAAACATTAACCTAACAAATTAAAGACTGGCGCTCTAAATTAAACAAAGAGTACTACTCCGGCTGGCGCTCGTCGATCTCCGCCACCTCCTCCATGTCCAGCTCGCGCCGGACGATCTCCTGGGGAAGGGGCTCCATGGCATCAATCACACCATACTCAGCAAGCATCTCGCCATCCACGTCCGCCATCTCTTTGGAAAAGGCCGCCACGAGCTGGGAGTGGTTGGCCGCGATCTGGGCTTGGACGGGCTCCATCGTGGCAAGTTATGCCGCGAAGGAACGGACGGCTGCTCGAACGCTCTCGGCGATTGCCAACTCTTCGGGCGTTGGTTGCTGACCGTTGTCAGAGAAGCTTCATTTGATTTATGCGGTGACCGCCACGAGCTGGGCGTGGGCGGCCTCGACATGGTCATGGGTGGCCTCCATCAGGGCTAAGGCGCCGCTGCGGAATGGACAGCTGCTATGCCGCTCTCGCCAGTTGCTATCCCCAAGGCAGATGTTGCTGCCGCCACCTAAGAAGCAACAACGGCCATTTGGGCTGCCTTGGTCTCTCGGTCGTAGATTGCGGCCGCGCTCACGCAGCTTGTTAGCACGCGTATGGCGGCTGCGGCCGCGCTCTCGCCGGAGTGGGCCGCCGAAGTTGCCCTAACGACGCGGGTCCACATCCCCATCTTTCACCAGCGATGATTGAATAGTGAAATGATATTTGGGGAGCGAGCTAGTGTGCTTGACACGCCGGCTGTGGTCTGTAGCCGACGCACCTTCTCGCGTAAGCCATATGCGTACTATACTCTGACGGTGCTCCAAGATATTTTGTACTGCATCTCACACGGTTGGTGAGAATAAACTGTGTGCGATCTACTTGATTTTTTGTCTTGATTTGAAATACATAATGGGGTCACAGCGACAAAGGAGGGTGTCTGAATTGCTAGAACTTTTATCTGCAGTGAACATGCAACTCTAGGTGTGTCGTCAAAAAAATTGGAACTATCCAGGGTTCGTTTGGACATTTTTATACATTAGCTTGGTTTTCTAGGCATTTCAGATGCACAATTCAAAATTAAACTACATGCACATGCTCCGGTGCACCAAAATGGGTTGTAAAATCATATATGTGTCCATGGGTTGATGCTTGTGTCCCATGCAAGAAATGGGGATGAATTTCAAACACCACGGCACCGTGGCTCTCCGGCAAACGTTGAGATACTTGCTTTTGTAATTCTAGTAAATCCAAAACTCGTCTGAAATTCATGAACCTAGGCATGCTATCATGGAATGGCATCAACATGCTGGGGTAAAAAACTTGTCCCATTTGGGGCATGTTATGGTATAAGCTTCTCACAAACCAGAGCTTCTCACAACAAGCCTGATGGTTTCGGTAGGGAACGAGCCACCTTTGTGGACGAAACGATATCCGTTGCCTCTTCTTGCTTTCAATTTTTTTTAGTGTCAACATAGAACAACAGGAGTGTTGTGTCAATTTTGGGGATTTTTCGGGGTTCGTTTGGACATTTTTATACATTAACTGAGTTTTCTAGGCATCTATGTGCATAATTCAAATTTGAACTACAGGCACATGCTCCAGTGCATAAAAATGGGTTGAAAAATCAAATGTATGTCCTTGGTTGCATGCTTAGGTCACACGCAAGAAATGAGAATGAATGTCAAACACCTTGACACTGTCGCTCAGCCGCTAAAAATGAGATACATGTTTTAAAATTCAAGTAAATCGAAAACTCGTCTGAAATTCATGAAACTTGACATGATATCATGGAACGGCATCAACATGCCATGGTAAAAATATTGTCCCATTTGGGGCAGGTTTGGGTATAAGCTTCTCACAACAAGCCTGATGGCTTCGGTAGGGAACGTGCCACCTTTATGGATGAAAGGATATCCGTTGCCTCTTCTTGCTTTCAAAATATTTCTAGTGTCAACATAGAACAACAGGAGTGTTGTGTCAATTTTTGGGACTTTTCGGGGTTCGTTTGGACATTTTTATACATTAACTGAGTTTTTTATGCATTTATGTGCATAATTCAAATTTGAACTACATGCACATGCTCCAGTGCATAAAAATGGGTTGAAAAACCAAATGTGTGTCCTTGGTTGCATGCTTAGGTCCCATGCAAGAAATGGGAATGAATGTCAAACACCTTGCCACCGTCGCTCGGCCGCTAACATTGAGATACATGGTTTTTAAATTCTAGTAAATTGAAAACTCGTCTGAAATTCATGAAACTTGACATGCTATCATGGAACGGCATCAACATGCCGTGGTAAAAATATTGTCCCATTTGGGGCAGGTTTGGGTATAAGCTTCTCACAAACCAGAGCTTCTCACAACAAGCCTTATGGTTTCGGTAGGGAACGTGTCACCTTTGTGGACGAAACGATATCCGTTTCCTCTTCTTGCTTTCAAAAATTTTCTAGTGTCAACATAGAACAACAGGAGTGTTGTGTCAATTTTTGGGATTTTTTGGGGTTCATTTGGACATTTTTATACATTAACTGAGTTTTCTATGCATTTATGTGCATAATTCAAATTTGAACTACAGGCACATTCTCCAGTGCATAAAATGAAGGAAATATGCCCTAGAGGCAATAATAAAGTTGTTATTTTATATTTCCTTATTCATGATAAAGGTTTATTATTCATGCTAGAATTGTATTGATCGGAAACTTAAATACATGTGTGAATACATAAACAAATACCGTGTCCCTAGTAAGCCTCTACTAGACTAACTCGTTGATCAAAGATGATTAAGGTTTCCTAACCATAGACATGTGTTGTCATTTGATAATGGGATCACATCATTAGGAGAATGATGTGATGGACAAGACCCATCCGTTAGCTTAGCATATTGATCGTTCAGTTTATTGCTATTGCTTTCTTGATGGCAAATACATATTCTTTAGACTATGAGATTATGCAACTCCCGGATACCGGAGGAATACCTTGTGTGCTATCAAACATCACAACGTAACTGGGTGATCATAAAGATGCTCTACAGGTATCTCCGAAGGTGTTTGTTGAGTTGGCATAGATCGAGATTAGGATTTGTCACTCCGAGTATCGGAGAGGTATCTCTGGGCCCTCTTGGTAATACACATCATAAGAAGCCTTGCAAGCAAAGTGACTAAGGTGTTAGTTGTAAGATGATGTATTACGGAACGAGTAAAGAGACTTGCTGGTAACGAGATTGAACTAGGTATGAAGATACCGACGATCGAATCTCGGGCAAGTAACATACCGATGGACAAAGGGAATTACGTATGTTGTCATAAGGTTCGACCGATAAAGATCTTCGTAGAATATGTAGGAGCCAATATGGGCATCCAGGTTCCACTATTGGTTATTGACCGGAGAGGTGTCTCGGTCATGTCTACAGAGTTCTCGAACCCGTAGAGTCCGCACGCTTAACGTTCGTTGACCATATAGTGTTATATGAGTTATATGATTTGGTGACCGGGTGTTGTTCAGAGTCCTGGATGAGATCACGGACATGACGAAGAGTCTCGAAATGGTCGAGAGGTAAAGATTGATATATAGGACGATGGTATTCGGACACCGGAAGAGTTTCGGAGTGCACCGGGTAGTCATCGGGTCACCGGAAGGGGTTCCGGACACCCCCGGTAAGTGTATGGGCCTAATGGGCCAAAGGGGGGGACATACCAGCCCACCAGAGGGCTGGTGCGCCCCTCTACATGGCCGGCCGGCCCTAGGGGAAGGAAAGGGGAGGGGTGGCCCCTCCTGCCTTTCCCTCCTTAGGAGAGAAAGGAAAGGGGGGGGCGCCACCTCCTCCTTCCTTCCTCCCGACTCCAATAAGGAAAGGGGGGCGCCACTTGGGAGAGACCCCCAAGTAGGATTCGGCCTACTTGGGGGCGCCTCCTGGCTGCTCCCTCCTCCCCCCACCTATATATATGTGGGAGGGGGGCGCCTAGCACAATCACAACAATTGCTTAGCCGTGTGCGGCGCCCCCCCCCCCCCCCCCCCCCCTCCACCATTTACACCCTCGATCATATTTTCATAGTGCTTAGGCGAAGCCCTGCGAAGATCGCTTCGCCATCACCGTCACCACGCCGTCGTGCTGCCGGAACTCATCCACTACCTCACCGTCTTGCTAGATCAAGAAGGCGGAGGACGTCACCGAGCTGCATGTGCTGAACGCGGAGGTGTCGTACGTTCGGTACTCGATCGGTTGGAGCACGAAGAAGTTCAACTACATCAACCGCGTTAACAAACGCTTCCGCTTACGGTCTATGAGGGTACATAGACACACACTCCCCTCTCGTTGCTATGCATCTCCATGGATAGATCTTGCGTGTGCGTAGATTTTTTTTTGTTTTCCATGCAACGTTTCCCAACATAAAAATGGGTTGAAAAATCAAATGTGTGTCCTTGGTTGCATGCTTAGGTCCCATGCAAGAAATGAGAATGAATGTCAAACACCTTGCCACCGTCGCTCAGCCGCTAACATTGAGATACATGGTTTTTAAATTCTTGTAAATCGAAAACTCGTCTGAAATTTATGAAACTTGACATGCTATCATGGAACGGCATCAACATGCCATGGTAAAAATATTGTCCCATTTGGGGCAGGTTGGGGTATAAGCTTCTCACAAACCAGAGCTTCTCACAACAAGCCTCATGGTTACGGTAGGGAACATTTCACCTTTCTAGATGAAACGATATCCGTTGCCTCTTCTTGCTTTCAATTTTTTTTCTAGTGTCAACATAAAACAACATGAGTGTTGTGTTAAATTTTGGAATTTTTCAGGGTTTGTTTGGACATTTTTATACATTAACTGAGTTTTCTATGCATTGATGTGCATAATTCAAATTTGAACAACAGGCACATGTGCCAAGCGTCACACTTTTAATGGTTAAGACGTGCCGTGCGGACAGCTGCTTGAGTAGACGGGAGGCGTGCGAGCGCAGTCCGCTGCGCAGGCTGACCGAGAGGCGTGCAAGCTGTCCTCCAATGCGCAGGCTCATCGGGAAGCATGCGAGCTGTACGCTGTGCAGACTCACTGGAAAGCGAGCCCTTTGACTTCCATGGCCGCCCGCCTTGCTCGCATCCTCTCCATTAATGGCGCCCGAGCCACTGTTTAATATGGACAACCTTACTATTCGCCTCCCATTCCCCTCCCGCAGACCTCCACCAACGCCATGGCGCAGAAGGATCATCTGTCACTAGTCTTCCAGTTTGGTGAAGTCGACTCTGAGTCGAACGAGATAGAAAATAAGGAGGAATGGGGCCTCATGGACATGGCCCTGAACGAGCTGGCCGCGACGGTTGCTGCCCCCGTGCCCGTCCCAGCTCCCATCCCCGCGCCCGCGCCAGTGACCATCCCTGTAGCATTGAAGGGCTGGTCGCCAAGCACTATCGCAGAGCTAGAAGCCGCGGGCGTCAGCGAGGTCTCCGCGGACCCGCGCGAGCTCGTGTACATGCCAGCGCCAGCGCCCGTGCCCGTGCGCGCCCCTGCACCCACCGCGGCGCCAGTCCCCGTGCGTTTGCCTGCACCCGCCGTGCCCGTGCCCGTGCGCGCGCCCCCCTCAGCGGCATAGGACGCCGCCATCGACCGCTACCTCGCAGCGCCGCGAGTTGCCATCCTCCCGTGCCCCGCCCGTCGATCGCGCGACGGCAGGATGTTTGATTTCCAAGTGAAGAACATTCTGTGCTGCCTTGAAGACTTCAACAATGGCGTCCCGGAGAACGACAACGACAACGCCGGCACAGCACGCCGCCTCCGCTGCCGCCAAAATTAGTTTTTTTGGGTTTAATACTGTATCTCGATCATATGAATATAAATTCGCAGTGTGACTGAATGAAAGATATGTTTTGAACGAACTTCCATTTTTCTCTCTGAATGTACAGACTTATCAAATGATTTTCTTAAAAAAAACATCAATGGTTTTTAAATATAAAATACTCATCGCAAACGTTTAGATAGAACACCCGTATGCAAACCGACAGCTTCCCCAAGAAGCCAAGGGAAAATTTGTTGCACAGGATTTGTGCATCTCTTCAACGCAAACGGTTCAAATTGAATACGGTATGCAAAGCGAGACTTCGCCGCTAAGCCAAGAGAAAATCTGACACGCAGGATTTGTACATCCCTTCAATGCAAATGGTTTTTTTTGGATGATCCGTGTGCAACCACATACAGACAATTTGACAGATTTGCATCTGTCATATTGCGTATATTGCCATTTGTCAAACTGGAAGTGAACTCATCTGGAATAACTTTGGTTTAAGGATTTTGATGCACAAGCATTATTCCCGCTTAGTACAGGCGAAGGCTAGAAGTTAGGTTGGGAAGCGACCAGCTAGAGAGCGAAAATGGTCATGATCATGCATTATGAACAATTAACATTGAATACTAGCATGAGTAGGATATAAACACCATGAACATAAATATCGTGGAGGCTATGTTGGTTTTGAATCAACTACATACGTGAACATGTGCCAAGTCAAGCCACTCGAAACATTCAGAGGAGGATACCATATCATCATACTACATCACAACTATTTTAATGCATGTTTACATCTAAGATAAATCATTATCCACTCCTAACTACTTAAGCATGGCATGAGCAACTATAATCTCTAATTGTCACTGCAAACATGTTCAATCATAATATGCTGAATCATGGGTACTGAGTTAAATATATTTACAAAAACAAAAACAAGTTGAGTTCATCCGCGCTTTTCCTTGCCTCAGTCACTTCATCATATATCGTCATTATTGCCTTTCACTTGCACGCCCGAATGATATGAAAATAATAATAGTGCAAGAGTGTCGTGGACTAAGCTGAAATCTGCAACATTTTGTTCAGAGGAGAAGACAGAATAATATGGGCTCTTTGTTAGATCAACAATAATGCATATGAGAGCCACTCAACATTTTTATCTGCGAATCAACAAAACAAAAGAAAAGAAATTCAGAGAAACACACTGAAATATTTTCGGAGTTTTTAGTTTTTCTTGGAAGAAGCAAATTAAAGAAAGAAAAAAAAACGAGAAAAACTATTTACATGGGAAAGCTCCCAACAAGCAAAAGAACAATTGGGAAATGTTTTTGGGTTTTCTTTTAATACTACAACTAATTAAACTAAAAAGAAAAACCGAAAAGAAGCAAGAAATATTTTTGGGTTTTCTCAAAGTTTTTCCAACACACAAGAAGAAAGCAAGAAAATAAAATTAGCATGGATATTACAATGGAAAAGTGTGAACACCTAGAATGAAGTGTGTGAACATGAATGTAATGTCGGTGGAAATACGTACTCCCCCAAGCTTAGGCTTTTGATCGAGCTTGGTAATCACCACCTGCGGCTCAGATAATAGTCAGAATGATAGCTCGTGGAGGCTCTCGGTGCAGCCTCCTCAGCCTGGCGAGCGGCCTCTACCGCCACATTGTACTCGCACGCCTCGCTCTCATAAATGTACCATCTTCCTTTACTCTGATAATCAAAGAGAGCAGGTGCAGGCAAAATAATAGGTACAATGGGTTTTTTATCGAACATCAAGTTATAGTTATAATTAGTGGCCTTATATTTAATAAACTCATGATGTTGCATGGCCCCAAAGTCTAGGTACTGGGTAGGTAAGATAGGATCATTGGGCCAAGGCGACCCACCCAGCTTCCTAGCTATACGGGAGGCATAAATCCCGCCATAAAAGTGACCACTGTCAGCATTGCGTTGCAACCTTCGTGCAACAATTGCTCCAAGATTATAACATTTTATTCCTGTTAGAGCAGTGTGTATGAGGCTCAAATCCAGGGCACAGAGGGTACTGCAATCTTGTTTGCCCATGATGCATTTGCCATTAAAGAGTGCAAAGTAACGAATTGATGAAAATTGTATGCTTTTTATTCTAGCTTGTGTCACTCCTCTATCCTCACCACAATAGAGACTAGTTAAAAATGACTCATACTCAGATTTTGGTGGTTCGTTAAGCGAACCCCAATATGGAATTTTGCAAGCAACACCGAACTCTTCTAGAGGCATGGTGAAGGCATTATCATAAAGGCTAAATGAAACTCTAGAATCACGAGAATGATATTTAAATTTCTTAGTGAACGTCTGTGTGAGGTTGAGATGTTGAATGCACTTATCTGCGATGAAGGGAGCGAGCTCTGTGTTGTGAACATATTGCTCAATTCTTCCTTGGTACCTGCACCTAACATGAACTCGTTACACGGCCATAGGCACGATTTGGTATCGGCGTCCCGCATCGAGCTTGCACTCGGCTCAACATAAGACTGTCGTATCGAGCTCCCACTCGATGATGCCTCCGAGGACCCCCTCCTCAAAGAACTCCTCCCAAAGAGGTACATTTTTTTTTGTACGAACAAATTTCTGAATTTTTTGACCGCAAAATTTTGTCAACAAAACTTCACAAGATTGATAGCAACTACTCATACGGATGTCTAGAGGCTATTTCAAGCATTCAAACTACTTGGAACTCAAGGAATTCAACATGCAAGCTCATTTACAGCAGCACCAAGAGTAGCTAATTACTCAAAATATAAACCACTAGAACAAAAACTAATTAGAGCAATGGAGGAGTCACATACCAAGTAGCAATCCCCTAAAACAGTTTCGAAAATGGAGCTTCAAGCAAAGAGATCAAAATCCGCGGGTTTGAGAGCAAGAACACGAGAGAGAGAGCTGGAGTGATTTTTTCTGGAGGTAGGTGGTGAAGTGGGCAAAAGGGATAAGTGAGGGGGGCCTCGTGGGGCCCACTACCCACCAGGGCGCGCCTGGGGTAGCTGGCGCGCCCTGGTGCCTAGTGGGCACCAGGGGCACCCCCTGTGATGTTATTTATATCAGAAATTCTTAAATATTCAAAAAAAAATCGTGTCAAAATTTCAGGTCATTCTGAGCACTTTTATTTTTGGGCACTTTTTTATTGCACGGAAAATTCAGAAAATAGGAAAAACATGGCATTTTAATGTATTTAACTAAAAATAACAGAAAACAAAAAGTGGTACAGAAGGTTGTGCTTACTAGATTCATCGACCACATGTCTCTCAAAAGTAATCCATTAATAAGGTTGATCAAGTCTTATTAACAACCACTTCCGATTAACATGAACCCGAAGAATTTTCGTAAAAACACTAAGTTACCTCAACGGGATATGCATATCCCCCAACAATAAGTATTTCATATTTCTTTTTGGCAGTAGGAAGAGGGAGTTGGAAACCTCTGATGGTAATTATCGGAGACTTTTCAATAACATTAATACCATTCACTTGAAATTGTTTCTTCGAAAAGTGCACCATATGCTCATTACCATTGATATGAAAAGTGACTTTGCTTTTATTGCAATCAATAACAGCCCCTGTAGTATTAAAAAAGGGTCTACCAAGGATAACCGACATGTTGTCGTCCTCGGGCATATCAAATATAACAAAGTCTGTTAAGATAGTAACATTTGCAACAACAACGGGCACATCCTCACAAATACGGATAGGTATGGTAGTTGATTTGTCAGCCTGCAATGATATTTCAGTAGGTGTGACTTTATTCAAATCAAGTCTTTTATATAAGGAGAAAGGCATAACACTATCACTGGCTCCCAAATCACATAAAGCAGTTTTGACATAGTTTCTTTTAATGGAGCATGGTATAGTTGGTATTCCTGGATCTCCTAGTTTCTTAGGTACTCCATCCTTAAAAGAATAATTAGCAAGCATGGTGGAGATCTCAACTTCAGGTGTTTTTCTTTTATTAGTGACAATATCTTTCATGTATTTAGCTTAAGGGGCCATCTTTAAAATATTAGTCAAACGAGTACGCAAAAAGACTGGCCTAAGCATTTCAGCAAAGCGTTCAAATTCTTCATCATCCTTTTTCTTAGATGGTTTAGGTGGAAAGGGCATGGGTTTCTGAACCCATGGCTCTCTTTCTTTACCATGTTTTCTAGCAACAAAGTCTCTTTTATCATAACGTTTATTTTTAGGGTTTGGGTTATCAAGATCAACAGCAGGTTCTATTTCAACATCATTATCTGGTTCTTTATCATTATCTGGTTGAGCATCTTCATGAACATTATCATTATCATTTTCGTTATCACTGGATGAATGTTCATTACCAGATTGAGTTTCAACATCAGAAATAGAGACATCATTGTTATCTTCAGAAGGTTTTTCTACCTCAGGTTCACTAGAAGTATGCAAAGTCCTATCATTTTTCTTTTTCTTTTTCTTTTTCTTCTTAGATGGACTAGGAACATCAACATTGGTTCTTTGAGAGTCTTTTTCAATTCTTTTAGGGTGACCTTCAGGATAAAGTGGCTCCTGAGTCATTGTACCTCCTCTAGTTACTACTCTGATAGCATGATCCTTCATATTATTATTCATTCCATTGAGTAACTCACTTTGAGATTTAGCAACTTGTTTTAACTGAGTTTGAACCATAGAATCATGTTTTCCTACTCCTCTAACATCATTAGTGATTCTAAATAACAAGTCACTCAAGCGAGCAATCATATCAGAATTTTGTTTTAATTGTTTCATAACATAGGCATTGAAGTGATCTTGCTTCATGATATAGTTGTCAAATTCATACACGCATTGACTAGGAGGTTTATTATGAGGGATGTCACCTTCATCAAACTTTAAAAGAGAATTTACCTCTACCACCTGTGGTGGTGTGTCTAGACCGTGTATTTCTTCAATAGACGGTAAATTCTTAACATCTTCAGCTTTAACACCTTTTCCCTCATACACTTCTTTGCTTCTTGCATATCTTCAGGACTGAGAAATAAAATACCCCTCTTCTTCGGAGTGGGTTTAGGCGGTGGTCCAGGAAGTGTCCAATCATCATAATTCTTCAATATATTATTCAATAATTCCTCAGCTTGTTCAATAGTTCGTTCCCTAAAAACACAACCAGCACAACTATCTAGGAAGTCCCTAGAAGCATCGGTTAGTCCATTATAGAAGATATCAAGTATTTCATTTTTCTTGAGGATGATCAGGCACAAAGTTAAATATTTCCTGTAAGGCAGCTTGTTTCTTACGAGCAGGAAAATATTTTTCAAAGAAGTAATAAATCATATCCTGGGGACTACGCACACAACCAGGAGCAAGACTATTGTACCATATCTTAGCATCACCCTTTAACGAGAACGGAAATAACTTAAGAATATAGTAGTAGCGAATTTTCTCATCATGAGCAAATAGGGTGGCTATATCATTTAATTTAGTAAGATGTGCCACAACAGTTTCAGTTTCATAGCCATGAAAAGGATCAGATTCAACCAAAGTGATTAACTCTGGGTCAACAGAGAATTCATAATCCTTATCAGTAATAAAGACAGGTGAAGTAGCAAACTTAGGATCACATTTCATTCTAGCATTCAAAGTTTTTTCTTTCAACTTGCATAATAATTTCTTAAGATCATCTCTATCTTTACAAGCAAGAAAATCCCTAGCAACTTCTTCATCCATAACGTAACCCTCAGGTTTCTTAGGCAATTCATATCTAGGAGAGCTAGGTCTAAGGGGTGTTTCATAATTCTCAGTTTCAAAGATTTCATCAGTTTCAATAATTTCATCAGTTTCAGCATTCTCAATATCAATAGCTCTAGCAAGTTGTTCATCAAGAAATTCACCTAGTGGCACAGTCTTATCAAGCAAGGTACTAGCATCATCAATAGCATTATTCATGGTAGAAGTAGCATCATCAATTACTTGCGACATATCAGGATTAATAGCATGTGGTGGTGTTGCAAGCTTACTCAAAACAGAAGGTGACTCAAGTGCAGAGCTAGATAACAGTTCCTTACCTCCCCTCGTCTTAGAGGGAACAATCTTGGTTCTATCATCCTTAAGATTCTTCATAGTGATCAATAGATATAAATCCCAAGTGACTCAACAAATATAGCTATGCTCCCCGGCAACGGCGCCAGAAAAAGGTCTTGATAACCCACAAGTATAGGGGATCGCAATAGTTTTCGAGGGTAGAGTATTCAACCCAAATTTATTGATTCAACACAAGGGGAGCTAAAGAATATTTGTAAGTATTAGCAGTTGAGTTATCAATTCAACCACACCTGGAGATTTAATATCTACAACAAAGTGATCAGTAGCACAGTAGTATGATAGTTTGATAGTAGTAGCAATGATAGTAACAACAATAGTAACGGTAACAGTAGTATTAATAATTTTGTAGCATTTGTAATAGTAGTAGCAACAGTAGTAACTTAGCATGAACAATATGTGAAAAACTCGTAGGCATTGGATCGGTGATTTCATTGGATGATATTCATCATATAATAGTCATAACCTAGGGCGACACAGAACTAGCTCCAGTTCATCCATATAATGTAGGCATGTATTCCGTAAATAGTCATACGTGCTTATGGAAAAGAACTTGCATGACATCTTTTGTCCTACCCTCCCGTGGCAGTGGGGTCCATAAGGAAACTAAGGGATATTAAGGCTTCCTTTTAATAGAGAACCGGAACAAAGCATTAACACATAGTGAATACATGAACTCCTCAAACTAAGGTCATCACCAGAAAGTATCCCAATTATTGTCACCTTGGGGTTTACGGATCATAACACATAATAGGTGCATATAACTTGCAAGATCGGATCAAGAACATAGATATAATGGTGGAAACATAAACGGTTCAGATCTGAAATCATGACACTCGGGCCCTAGTGACAAGCATTAAGCATAGCAAAGTCATAGCAACATCAATCTCAGAACATAGTGGATAATAGGGATCAAGCCCTAACAAAACTAACTCAATTACATGATGAATCTCATCCAACTCCTCACCGACGAGCGAGCCTATAAAGGAATTACTCACTTTCGGCGGTGAGCGTCATGGAATTGGTGATGGAGGATGGTTGATGATGATGAAGACGGAAGATCCCCCTCTCCGGAGCCCTGAACGGACTCCAGATCTGGCCTCCCAATGAAGAACAGGAGGTGGCGGCGGCTCCATATCATAAAACGCGATGAAACTTTCTCTCCTATTTTTTCTGGAAAAAATAGGATTTTATAGCGTCGGAATTAGGTTCAGCAGAGCCTCGTGGGCCCCACTACCCACCAGGGCGCGCCAGAGGGGTGGCGCGCCCTGGTGCCTAGTGGGCAGCTGGGCCCCCCTCCAGTTGGTCTTGGTTCCAGTATTTTTTATTTATTCCAAAATAATTCCCCAAAAAGTTTCATCCGATTTCGAGAACTTTTGTTACTGCACAAAACAACACCATGGTAGTTCTGCTGAAAACAACATCAGTCCGGGTTAGTTTCATTCAAATCAAGCAAATTAGAGTCCAAAACAAGAGCAAAAGCGTTAGGAAAAGTAGATACGATGGAGACGTATCAAGATCCTATAATGGACTGAAGCAAGCATAATGGAGTTGTAATCTTTGTTCTGATGAAATGGTCAATTAATTTGATTTCATCGAGGAAAGCAAAGATGCTTGTATTTACAAGAAAGTAAGTGGGTTCATAATAATATTTCTAAACATTATGTGTGCATGACACATTGTTGATTGGAAATTACATAAATTTCTTGGCACAAATTAAGACTTTGTTGAAACTAGTTTTAGTAAAGTACTTAGGCAATATAGCCTTGGTATTAGGCATAATGATCTATGGAGATAGTAATGTCTAATCATGCTTAGCCAAAATACATATTGACAAGATACTGAAATAGTTTAGTATGAAACACCAAGAAAAGTTTCTTGTCAAAGTCACATGGAAGGAGTTTTTAAGTAAGAATCGGTATCCTGAAATACTGATGAGCAAAATATGTTTTCAATCACACTTGTATTCCATGGTATGTAAACAACCAGATATGTCCAATACTCCAAGTTAATTGTGAGTAAAGTTACCAGAATGGTCAAATTGTTGATCATAGGTCAACAACAACAGTGAAAACGTCGTTGAGTACTAACGACATGTTTCTCGCATACGGAGAAAATGAAGAGATTGTTGTAATGAGTTACATCAATACAGGCTCGTTGTAAGTAGTACATCAATAAAATCTTCATCCTTGCTTCAAACGATTTTTTATTTCAAATTATATGATTTATGGTGGCACAGTAAGTTGGAATTGGTCCAAGAAAATTACTGTGTTGAATTCTATAACAGAAGGCTGAGTATATTGTCGCTTTAGAAGAAACAATGTAGGGTGATGAATCAAAAGTTCATTTATGAGCTTGGTATGGTTTCTAGATGATTATACCAATGTAATACTTTTCTTAATAGTGGTCCCATACCTCTGTGTAAGGAACCAAAGGTCCTACCAGTGATTCAATACATACAAAGCCGCTTTCACACAAAAATATGAATTCTTGTGAAAGCATGATAGATGCATAGAAATGCAAATGATACACGCGGATCTGAAGTTGTCAAGATCTGATAGGACGAAGGCTATACCACAAGCAAAGCATGGACAAACACCAGATTGCCATTGGTGTAAATGTGCTAACTAGATTATTGACTGTGTGAGTCTGTTGGAAATATGCCCTAGAGGCAATAATATTATATTATTATATTTATCTATTCATGATTAAGAGTTTATATTCTATGCTATAACTGCTATGATCCTGGAATATGCGATCGAGTGAAAAACTCATATGCACGTGTGGAATGATAAACGGTAAAATAAGATTCCTAGTCTCGCTCTAAGACTAGCTCAAGTGTTATTGGTGGTCATGTTTTCTAGATCTTAGGATATCGTTAAGTGTCACGATAGTCCTAAAACAACATTGAGAGTATGATGTTAGAAGAACGATCATATTGAATCGACCCAAACTTGTTTGTTATACTTTGAGATAATATAGTCATAAGTCAATTGTTATAACACGGAGTGTTAACATGTGTTTTAGTTCCTTAGACCATTAGAGTATCATAGTCACTTCTTATCGTACGATGCACTTTGGGGTTGCTTAAACGTCATCTGTAACTAGGTGATCATAACGACAACTTACAGGTGCATCCGAAAGTTTGACAAGGGAATAGATAACTCGAGAATGAAATTTGCTCCTCCAATGATGCAGAGATATTCTTAGGGCCCTCTCGTGTGACAACATCCATCATCGTTTGGCCAGACACATGTGACAACATCACGGGGATGCCAGAACATGTCAACAAGAAAGAAGAACAAAACCGGTAACGAGGAGACCGGTATAGTGAGCATGTGTATGACTCAAGAGGGTAACCTCGAGTTTTGTAAAGTATCGCGAAGCAAAGGGAACATCACATGATAACCAAAGTTGCACTCGATTTTCATTCATGTAATCATAGGGATCGATATGGACGTCGACGATTCCGCCACTGGTCATTGAACGAAGGGGTTTCGTTCATGTCTATGATTTACTGAACCTACGGGGTCACAAGCTTAAGGTAATCACGATCTGCTGAGTGTTAGTAGGATGAGAGTATCGAGGGTTTATTTGTGGAATTGTTTCATTAATATTCAGAATAGTTTCGAGAGGATCCGAAAGCATTTCGGGGTCACCAGAAGGGTTTCAGAGTTTATTGGTCAATACCAGGTATTACCGATAAATAATATATAGTTGGAAAATGTTTCCGGTGATGTTAAATTAATAATAAAAGGCTCTAGTAATTGCTAGGAGGCTTTTATATTTAATTTAATATCAACGGACCTTAAAAGGTCAAGAGGTGGAAGACAATTTTGGCCACAAAGGCCCAACAAGGGTGGCACCCTCTTCTCCCCATGGAAAAGGGAGAGGGAGGCTGAATTAGAGGGGGAAACCCCTCCTCTTTGCCGGCCAAGAGAGGGGGACTCTGAAATGTTGATTCAGTGGAGCTCATGGCAATTAGAAATGGAAAATACTTGTTGGAAAATTTGGGATGCAACAATGTGGAGATTGAATCTGATTGCTCGTTTGCGGTGGAATCAATTCAGCAGATGGACTCTTATCTAGGACCCGGCGTTGCATTGGTCTCTGAATGCAAGCAGTTGGTAATGGACTTTGCCAAAATATCATTTAAACACTGTTTTCGAGAAGCTAATCAGGTAGCAGATGAGCTAGCTAAGCATTTTTTTAGTGCTAGATCTTCGGGGTCTTGAGATGATGTAATCCATGACTTTGTTTCTCATTTACTTGTAAACGATATCACCATCATATGAGAAATAAAGTCTATTTGCTGTAAAAAAAAAGAGAGGGGGACTTTCCCTCCCTTTTGTGGCGCCCCTCCTCCTCCTCCAACCTATATATACTAGAGACTTTTGGCACTTTTGAGATCCAACTTTTGGAGCCTCCTCTAGTCCTCTAGTTCTAGTTCTAGTTGATCCTAGTTGATCGATTAGAGATTGACCTAGATCCTCTAATCCTGATAATTAGAAGCCCCGTGTGGTTCTAATCTTCTCCCTCTAATTCTCCGGTGACGATTAGCTCTGGACGACGAAGCGCTGCCGGATCGTGAAGACCGTACGCTTGCAACCAAGTAGAGAGGCCGTGCTTTCGATCTTCTGTTCGAGGGATCATTCAAGGGCGGTTCGCGGGATCGTTCATCAACGGTACGAGGGACTCTAAGTACGACCTACACCGACTCGTCTACTTACACTGCACACCGGAGTCGGTAACGATTGTGATCAAACTGTTTATGCATCTTCATATTGTTCCTGGGTGATCGTAGGGTGATTTTTTTTGTTTTCTACTACGTTTCCCAACAGACATCACACAAGAGATAATACGTTCAAGGTGCAAGACTTTTGACAAGCGTTAAGAATGATTATCAAGATTCTTTCTCAAAGTGGATTTGTCTTGGATTGGGTTAATAATAAGTTACTCATTAGAAGAATGTTAAAAATTCTTATTCTATATCATATGTACACGCATCTGATTTACTTTGTATGTGTCCATCGCAATGAGAAAGCAACTTGTTACAAGAACAAAGAAGTGAAGAATTGTGCGGCATTCTGCACAATTACTTGAAAGATCATGCAACCGCTGAAGATGCAATGGCATGTGCCGAAAATGAAGCGCAACCAACAGAACCAGTTGTATTATTGATATATAATCACTCACAAATATGTTCACATATTGCATAGAATTTAGTTTTAAATATTGCATCAAAGTACAATGTCCATAATATGACAAATGAGCAATTCCAATGTAGAGAATGACCATCCAAACAAGCTTAAGAATTAAATCTCTCATGCGAATTCCAAATGTCAATTCTATGAACATTCAATGTCAATACCAAAGTCAGGGAGATTTGATACTGGGACCAATACAGTTCCATGGCCTTGAATATCAATATCGAAATGAAGCCTTAAGAGTTTTTCATGCATAGCTTTTTAGGTTTGTAAGATTAAGAACATATTCATTTTTTAGCATGTTGAACTATTTTTTTTATCACTACTAAGAGAAGCAACCAATTCTTATGAAAATCTTGTTTCTTTCATGTGTTGCAGAAAATCTATTGCGTATTTATCCGCATTTCAATTTTGTGTAGTATTCAGTGTGCTAACAAACAAGACACTACCAAATTTTTGGCTCTTTCTTGGACGGATGCCATTTTTGGATCATTTTATCTCTGCCAGTATTTGGCTAAAAATATGGACAACCAATACCTTAATTTCATTCAATTGCTTTTTATTAACCGTCATCTATTCTATTCCCAAGGGCCTATTTGATTCGCAGGACTCTAAAGACTAAGAATAGAGAAAACACAAGATTGTAATGTTATGTCTATTTGGCTACTACAGGATTTTCGGTTGTTTGACTGCACCATAGGAAAAAGCAAAAAGATTGTTTCTAAGAGATTAGTAGATACGTACTAAATATTTTATGAAAAAAATGTAATGCAAATGAATCCTTAGAAAAAACAATCGTATAGAATTTTTTTCTAAGGGTTCCAAAACTCACATGAAAATCATTTCAAACAAAGAGGCCCTAAATCATATTATTGCAATTATTTTATGACAAGAAACAGAATTCCACCTCACCTATCTTTCTCTCTGGCGAAGGAGGAGAGAGAGAGAAGGGACTAATAATAAAATAAAAAAAGTTTAAAGGAAAAGCGCACCGTTATTTCCACTCACTCCCTTCCTATTCCCTCCTCGTTCCCTCCCTTCTCGCCGAGCCACCCGACCAATTCCCTTCCCCCCTTCCCCTCCCTCCCTCTCTCCCCCACCCAAATCGCCGCCATTTCGCTAATCCCGGCTACTCTCGCGGCGCACGCGCTCTCGTCCCCTCCTCTTTCCTCCCCCCTGGCATCGACGCGGCGGCGGCTCCCGGCGGTGGCCAGGCGGGCGCGGCTACGAGGAGGTGGGCGTGCGCACGACAGGGCCGAGCTCAGGCTAGGGTTCGAGGCAGCGGCATTGGCGGCGTGGATGAGGAGGTAGGAGGTGCTCGGACGGTGGGGAACAGCAGCGGCGGCGGTTGCATGCAGGCAGGCCGGCAGCCATGTATTTCGCCAGGCTCGATGACTCGCCCATGTTCCGGACGCAGGTGAGCTGGGTGGATCTCGTTTCCTGGGGTGTCGGGACAACGGGTGGCGCGTGTCCTCCGAGAGTTTCATGTCTATGCCATTGGCAGCTCGGCGTTCCTGCGAACGGGTCGGGGGAATGCCTGCTCTATCTTTGACTTGATTGGGTTGTTGGAGTGGTGCTCGCCTTCGTGTTTTTTTTTCCTTCAGTTTCTGGTGAATGTGCGAGGAAAGCTGTTCTCTTACCCGTGATTTGGCTTCTGCATGTCTGTATTGTCGCGTGACGCTGGTTTTGCTGCGTGTGCTTCTATCGCCACATCTCACTGATTTTAATATGCGCGGCCATGTGCTTAGAATAATTTCGTGGAGGGCGTGGGTCTTAAACATCCTTCTGATGCTATCGGGCAAGCAAATCTACTTCATTGGGTTGGAGTTTGGTTCGGATTACCAGGTTGGCGCATGTGTGTGCCGATTTCACTGTTGTATGTTGAATTTCCATGGTCGTTCATCAGTTTCTTTTTTCTGTAGCGGATGGTTTCGGGTTAGCCTAACTTCTGGAGGAAACAATACTCTTTGTATTGATGTGCAGATTGTTCAGTACATATGCTCTAGTTTGACGCGGGTGTGATTTTGTCAAAGTTGACATGACGATTTTGTTGGTGGAGCTGCGGCTTTTATTTGGAAAATTGCATTTCATCATTAGATTAACATTAACTGTAATTTATTTATTTTGTTTATTTCCCAGGCGTGCAGTCTATGTCAGCCCATAAAGTTTGCTAGTTTCTATACCACTTCCTATAGTAGTTTTGTTTGAATCCATTGGAAGAATAAACATATTCTATCATTTAGTTAATGGATTAGGAAACATCCGAAATACTTTTGAATACGCTGAAAATATAAACAAAATCTTTGCCTCAAAGAAATGCACAGATCTGATTGTCCTCCAGTTCGTTAGAAATTTGTAGTAGGAACTGCTTATGTTTTTGACGTTGGGTCCAAGTGATCGATATGAAAGGTCGAGTGCTGGATGCCCCAATGCCTTATTGGTTGTTTTACTTACCACATTCACGAATGAATTTTACTCATTCATGAACGAAACCTCGCTCTCTCTTTTGACTTCCCTTGATTCACGACCAACCGTTTATCTTCTCTTGACCTTTCGACAAACAGATACAATCACTTGAAGAAAGTGCTGAAGTACTAAGAGAGAGGTGCTTGAAGTTTCATAAAGGTTGCCGCAAGTATACGTGAGTTTTCATTTGGAGCTCATTCTTTTTTTTTTGTTCACTCTACCTGACACATGTATGGTTGAGCACTTCAAGTCTTCAACTATAATTCACTATCCCCATAACATAAAGCTGCTATGTAAACCCATTTAACTCCAGCCTGTGCCAGATGTAGATAAATTAATACACACACCTGTGATTTGTTTCAGTGAAGGGCTAGGTGAAGCCTATGATGGAGATATTGCATTTGCAAGCGCACTTGAGACATTTGGAGGAGGCCACAATGACCCAATCAGTGTTGCTTTCGGCGGTGAGTCATGTTATTCTCTTGATATCTTTAATCATGTCATTTATTCTATTAAAAAAGATCGTACTTGAAGATATGTTTTGCTTCGTACTGAATGAGCTGCGTGTATGAGTGAGAAAACTTCTTCATCAACGTCACTCACTTATGCTTTGTTTTCTTCATTGCTTTTGAAATTTCTCTGTATGCTCTCAATTTCTTGTCTCTATCACTCATGCCATCCTTTCTTTCTATCTACGTGGTATTTATTTTACATTTTATTTAAGTTCTGACTTTACAAAGAGAGTATCAAATTGAGCATGTTCTAACTAAGCCCTTATGATTGATAGAATGAAAATTGAATAAGAAGGCCACACAATGCTTATCTGGAATTCTGTGGTTGCATATCTCTCTGCATATCATAGTTTTAAACAAAGGCACCCTGCTCAAACAGCTATAGCACGGCTATAGCCCGCAATTTTGTAACTATACCGGACAATTATACATGAATACCATTTGGCGGCACCCTGCTCAAACCGTTATAGCGTGGCTATAGCCGGCTATTTAAAACTTTGCCTCATATAGGGGCTGAGAGAAGTTGAGTTTAGACATTCCCTTGACTAAGAATACACAATTCATCTCCTTTACAGGACCTGTCATGAACAAATTTACAATTGCCCTGAGAGAAATAGGAACATATAAGGAAGTCCTCCGCTCCCAGGTACCACATCTTTTTTTGTATTATATAAGCATTGTTTGAAAGCAATGCATTATGTTCACTCTTCAATTCTGCATGCATTGCTTATCAAATTGACTAGAATTTTGGTTTAAATTGGCTGCTCATTTTGTGTGATGTTACATTGCTGGCCTGATGTCTTTCTCCAATACTTGTGATGTTTTGGTCAGTGAACATCATAAGCTGCACTTATAATACCTTATTGCTACCAAAAAAAGAAACAGGGATCACTTGGTCAACATGCACTTGATGATGTTAATGGAAAAGAACTATTATATTACTTATCTAGTTATTGGAATGGCTACATTCTTTGCTGCTTCCTTTTTTACTCATCTTACATGACTTTGATGTTAGAACTTGTTCCCCCAAGAACCATTACAAGCTTCTATATATAATGCTTTGTTTGGAAATCCATATCAAAATTTGATGCTACATTAGTGAAAATACAAATGCTCTCATTTCATGGTCAAACATACTTTGTGTACCTAAGGTGGTATATTTCTGATTCAGTTTCCTGGCAGGTTGAGCATATGCTAAATGACAGATTGCTAAACTTTGTAGATGTTGATTTGCATGACGTTAAGGTACCATTATTGTTTTCTGCTAACACTGAATCTTAGAAGTTTGTACCAAGAACTATTCGTTGAAATAATTTCCTGCTTCATAAATTTAACCAGGATGCCAGGAAGCGTTTTGACAAGGCTAGCCTCGTGTATGACCAGGTCAGTTAATCAATATATCCATTACCCGAAAATGTGAAAAAAAGAGGGAAAATGAAGTGTGTGTTTCTAAGGCTATTGTGGAAATGTTTTTGATAATAATTAAGATGCCTTCGTATTCTTAACGCAATTCTGATTCTCCTTTGCCTTGTAGTGATCAGAATGATGCAAGGTTTTCTTTATATTTTCTAGGGACTTTTTTAAGCCGTCAATATTTGTCTTGGATATAACAAGTTTCCAGTTTTCATCAGCCAATAATACATGTTTGCTGTTTCTGATTTGTTTGTTCTGATTGTTTCTAGTCAATTAATTGATGTTGGAATGGTTATGTATGCACTTCTCTTAGCTATGAGAGAATATGTTATTGACTTGCTAATTGCCTTGTTAGATTCGCGAGAAATACTTATCATTGAAGAAAGGCACAAGAGCAGACATAACAACTGCCATTGAAGAAGTAAATACCTTTCTGTCAATCTTGTATGATAAGATGTAATTCAGTGTTTCCCCTCTGACTTACACTTGGCCTGTACCAGGAGCTCCATAGTGCTAGATCTTCATTTGAGCAAGCTCGTTTCAACCTGGTATGTGAACTGTTGGCCTTAACTTTGCTCTTGTGAGTTCATATGTATGTTTAAATGCATATCATGCCATCGCTTCCTATACCTCTTTGAATTTTCAGGTAACTGCAATTTCGCATATCGAGGCAAAGAAGAGATTTGAATTTTTGGAGGCTGTTAGTGCGACAATGGATTCACACCTCCGATATTTTAAACAAGTAGTGCCTTTTTTTTTCCTCTTCGCGATGCTATATTTTGCTACAAAATGATTAATCTTATCTGCTGCCATTCATGCAGGGTTATGAACTATTGCATCAGATGGAACCCTATATTAATCAGGTTACTATTAAACCATGCCTCCCTTCTTAATACAATTTCCCTAGTCTGTTTTGGTGTTTGAATTGCGAATGTGTTGATAGCGCGATGGTAATGCCTCCTGTAGTGAGGTCGCCGACCTGGGTTCAAAGCCTGGGTCTCGCATAAAAAATACCCCTTGCTGGTCTTCTCCTTCAGGTCGTCTTTTTGGTATATGAATGATTTTTAGCTGTTACATAATCCTGGCACACAAATAGTGTGATTTTTTTTTCATTCGGCACACCATCTATGATCTATCCCAGCTCTTGGTGCACCTTAGATCTGTGCGTCAAAGCCCTGCAGTTTCAGATATGTGCCCTACAATCACACACATAGTATTCTAGTACATCATTCATCATTCTCTCCTTGTAATTATATGCTCTTTCAATAAAATTTACTGTTGGGGCACATGTGCCTTATTGGTAAAAAGAAGCATCTTTCACCATCCTTCTGCCCTTGTCTTCTATATGGGGCACATGTGCTCCCACATTCATCTTCATGATGCAACATTGCACTCCCATTTGTTTGTGCCCTGTGTGCCTTATTGGTAGCTTATCTAGGCTGGTATTGCTGTTGGTTATGAGAAATCATGATGACAACACTGAATCGAGTTGGTTATGTCCTGGTATTTCTGTGCACCTTTGGACACTAGAAACATTATTTTGCAACTAAAATATCAGTAGAGCTGGCCAACGCTTGTTTTTGCAATGAGGTCAACATCCTACTTAGTGGTAAAGTACGAATCCCATTTTGGCATATATTTGTGGAACTGTCATTTGATTACTTTCAGTTATCTCGCTTGTTTACTTGATTTTTGAATTCTACATCTGCAAACTGCTCATATTATGAAGTCAAGAAGACAGTTTATCACTAACTTGTGGTTGGATTGTCCTGCAGGTTCTGGCCTATTCGCAGCAATCAAGAGAGAGGGCAAACAAGGAACAAGCTTCTCTTTTAGAGAGGATGCATGAGTACAAAAAGCAGATAGAGCGTGATAGTCGGTCATCTGGGAATGGTTTAAATGATTCCCATAATGTAGATGGCATACAAACAATCGGTAGAAGTTCACATAAAATGATTGAAGCAGTGATGCAGTCATCCACAAAAGGCAAGGTAACATTTCTTTTCTCGACTGGAAATTGAAGATTCATGCATACATGCAGATCTTATAGCTCCATGGACGGGGTTTATATTATGATGTACTAATTTTCAGGTTCAGACCATTCGTCAAGGTTATCTCTCAAAGAGATCATCAAACTTGAGAGGTGACTGGAAAAGAAGGTTTTTTGTTCTGGATAGTCGAGGGATGTTGTACTACTATCGCAAGCAAATTAATAGGCCAGCTGTAGGTCCCCCTCGTAATATTTCCCTTGAAATCCTCATGCATTCAGCATGATTTTGTACATGTATGATACAATTCAGCTTGGCCCCTTTCCTCAACTTTCACTTGTGATCTTATCAGGGTGTTTCTCAAGTTCAAAGAACCAACAATACCCCTGAACATGGTTCAGGGTTGCTGAGCAGATTGTTCTCTTCTCATTACCATGGTATACATGATGAAAAATCTGTTGCACGGCATACAGTAAATTTGCTGACATCAACCATTAAAGTCGACGCAGAACAATCAGATCTGAGGTTCTGCTTCAGAATTATTTCACCCATGAAGATCTACACATTGCAGGTAGATGCACAAAATTGCAGACAATACAGTTTTCATGTTGAATATACACGTTTGCTACTTTAGTGACATCATCTGATATTTATACAGGCAGAGAGTGCTCTAGATCAGATGGATTGGATCGAAAAAATTACTGGTGTCATTGCATCTTTGCTGAACGCACAATCCCCAGAACAGGTTTATTATGGTCTAGATTAGATGATTCCAGTTGGATTATTTATGTGCTTCAATTCAATTTATCATGATGTTATGTTTCAGTGTCTGCACAGCCCTAGGAGCTGCGGCCATGATCGGAGCGCTAGTGAGAGTAGCTCCTATACTAGTTCAGTGGAACTGGAAACTTCCACAAGTGAAGATTTAACACTGGAAAAGAACGCTGGAAATGGACAACATCATCACAGGACCCATATCAAACCCGAAAAACCAATTGACTTGCTTAGGAGGGTTGATGGTAATACTATTTGTGCTGATTGTGGTGCTGCGGAACCTGATTGGGCGTCGTTAAACCTCGGTGCTCTTCTGTGCATAGAGTGTTCTGGAGTACACAGAAATCTAGGAGTGCATATATCGAAGGTATTTAAGAAAACTTACTATATATTCATGCTTATTGCACATAGATTGGTTGCCGCATCTCCATTTAACTCTACAACAGCATTCTTGTGTCTTGCCTGTGCATGATCCCACATGCTTTTGTGATCGGAAACTACTCTTATAGCTGCAACTGTTACGCATCTGCTATTTGTTTGCGAGCCATCATTTACACATATGATTTAAAAAATTGCACTCTAAAATATAAACCCAAATTCCAACCTGGAATCTCTAAAGCCTTTAGTTATGCCCTTTTTTCCTAGCTATTTTTAAAAGGATGTTCTCAGATGCTGAATTATTTATATGCAAATTTAATTTAGTCAATGTGGCAGCATACCTTTTTGGTTTGAATATAGATTTGCAGTATTTTATGTGATACCAGTAAACTTAATAGAGCAAAATTTATCTTTTTCTTTCTCAACAATGGCAGAAAATAGCATGCACTGTTATTAAAGTCATTGATGTAGTGGCTTGCATGCATCATCCTTTTTAGGAGACTCGCTGAGATTCAACTTTAGGACACTGCCATTCTTTGAAGATGATACAAGTAATTCTTTCTATTTGGGTGTCCCTATATATGTGTGTGTAAGGCTTGCATGCATCATCCTTTTTAGGAGACTCGCTGAGATTCAACTTTAGGACACTGCCATTCTTTGAAGATGATACAAGTAATTCTTTCTATTTGGGTGTCCCTATATATGTGTGTGTAACTGTGTACATTGCCACCTATACTTCTACAATTGTCTGCACTCTGCCTATTTTTGATGCATATTTTGCAGTCAAATTTGATTACATAATTAGCAAGTTGTGTTTGATGGTATCATTAAGGTCACTAATGACTAATTAACTGAACATAACTTCAAAATGAATACATCATATTTGCAGGTAAGGTCTCTGACTCTCGATGTCAGAGTCTGGGAGCCATCTGTAATCAATCTCTTTCAATCATTAGGCAACATGTTTGTGAACAGAGTTTGGGAAGAAACATTACCTTCATCAAACAATGGCTCTTCTGTTGATAATACAAGGTAATATGAATTTCTTTACAAAACTTCAGTCTTTTTTTAGTGCTTTCAGAAACTAACTTGCAACTTTGTTGTCTTGTAGTACTAATGGATCACAAGCAGCACAATACTTCACCACCAGCAAGCCTAAACACTCGGATCCTTTCTCTGCCAAAGAGAAGTTTATTCATGCCAAGGTGCTTGCGAGTTGTCCTTTTGCAATTGCTTCTCTGCACTTCTCCCATTTTTAGCAAATAAGTGTTGAGGACAAAGTTGTCTCCAGATATCCCGATGGGAAAATGATTGGGTAAAAATGATTCATGGTAGTTTATAACTCGAACATTTCTCAGCCTAAATACAGTTGTTGCCCGTCACGATTAGTTGCCACTTGCCAGATGGGACTTGTGCGATCCACCGATCATTTTAAGCCCTTGCAAATATTTTTGTTCTTTACAGTTGCATCCTCAGAGTTCCAGAAAAATTGTCTGTAGGCTGTATCCACATTGACAAAGTTGCTTCAAGTGCTTTTATTTAGTTTCCGTGGCCTACAAACTGCATCACGTTTGACTTGTTATGTAAACTCACATGCAGTTCATTTATACTACAGATGCTATATGTGAACTATCGAAGTTGACTTCCGTGATGCTATCCATGTAGAATAGCAAACTCACCAGGATTTTTGTGGCTACATTAACTCCATATATTATGAAAAGGAAAGCTTGTGGTTTCATAAATTATGAATCTGCAGATAGGTTTTTTTTAATTGCATTATGAGTTCCTTAACATTGATCTTGGTTTGAGATGCCCATGAAGCTAAGTGAGCATTATAATGCATGGACTAGAATTTATATAGCCTGTCAGCTGGTTTAGAATGCATTTTGTAAAGTCAATATCTATCCTTCAGTTTCATGTATCGTATTGTCATATATTGAGTTCTTTACGGTGCAAATGTTCCAGTATGCTGACAAGGAATTTGTGCGGAGGCATAGTATCGATGAGATTCACATAGCCCAGCAGATGTGGGACAGTGTAACTGCAAATGACAAGAAAGGAGTATACAGTCTCATCGTGGCATCACACGCCAATGTAAATTTGGTTTATGGGCAGATGGCTTCTGGTTTGTTGCTGAATCTTGGAAAAGCACTTATACAAGAGCAGCCAGCTTCACCACCTGATGGAAGCCCTAGATTTTTCGACTGCAATTCACATGAGAAGGTTTCTCCTAGAGAGTCGCTTTCTCCTCCCAGCACAAGTTCACGTGTAGATGAGTTGGATGATAGATATGAGGGTTTCTCCTTGCTTCATCTTGCATGCCGTGTTGCAGATGTGGGGATGGTTGAATTACTTTTGCAGTATGGTGCTAGTGTAAATGTGTCTGATTCAAGAGGTCGGATGCCCCTTCATCACTGTATTTTGAAAGGAAGACATCTGCATGCAAAGCTTCTGCTCTCCAGGTATGTAGCTCCTTACAACTTCAGCACTTTATCTTTGCTCCATATGTTGTCTGTCAACTAGGAAAACCACCTGGTTGTCCGGTGAGGGCTGGGATGTAGTTTCTGCGGACTGGGAAATGAATTTGATGTTACCTGCAGCACTTCATGGTGTGGAAACAATAGTAGGGGAGCTTATAGTTTCAATTTCATAAAATAAGGGCACCTGTACTGAGTTATGGATAAGTTATGGCCAATTCTTAGACCTTACTCAAGAACGTGAAAAGGATCATTGCCTTTCGTATGCAGTCCGTCTATGTCTCTATCAACAGAATTTTTCTCTAGTCTCAGTCAATTCAGAAAAGTGCAACTTCATTTTAGTGAAAAGTGCAACTTGTACATTTGGGACTTAAGAATCTCTCAGTCTATTGTGGCCTAGCAAACCAAAAAAAAAGATGCCTGTTTTGGAGAGTACCCTGAAAGAGAAAAATAATGCATCTTTTGAAAAATTTAAAACTAATATGCAAACCAGCTTTAGGATTATTGGATGCAATATGAGAACTGTCCCACTGTTCTTTTTGTTTGTCGAAATGTAGATTATTAGGGATGATCTGGCGAGCGGCACAAGTCCAAAAACAGACATGTCTCACCTATTATTTCCAATCAATTTCTTTGCAGGGGAGCTGACACACATGCCACAGACCGAGATGGCAGATCAGCATTGCAGTATGCAATGGACCGTTCCACGAGCGACGAAGACATGCTTGCGTTGTTAGAGGAGCACTTCAGATAATTGCTGCAGGCAGCCTTCACGTCAGGAGTATGCCGCCCAGCAAACAAACACAGAGTAGGCTGTGGCGCTGTCTGAATTACTCAGCTCCATGCTCTGATAAGCCCCCAGCTTGTCTTGCTGATAGTCCAAAGCTCGTGGCATGAATGGAACCTAATCTTCTTCTGGAGATCCCGCAACATGCTGATGTGGTTTATTCTCTTGTCCGGTTGTTAGTTTTAGCGTGCGCCGGTCTTATTTATCATCTCGCAAGCCGTCCAGTTGGTGTTTGCAGATGGTGCATAATAATTTTGTATATGGAGTTGCTTCTTGTTATATCCATCATCTTTCCATGTAAGGTAGATGGCTCTGTGGTGAAAGATGATTGTACATATGGAGATGTGCCATTGTGATTTATGGAAATATGAATTACTCGATACGCTTTAGTTGGTTGTCACACTTGATATCTGCTGCTGCCTGTCATTTTTAGCAGAAGAATTGGCCTGGAGCCAGCAGCTATCCCTCATCTACAGCTTACTGTTACTGAAAATAATAATACCCAGCTGTCCGGTATTTGTTCAATGCCATAGATTAATCGATTTGGCAGACCGCAGACAGTTGGGATGATTAGTGGTTGATCTGCCACTCTGGGACAAGCCGTAGCATGATTTGATTTTTTACCAACTTAAAAAGTACAATGTATGGCACTCTGGGTATGCATTGTTCTACTGTCAGTGCATTTCATGCGGGTTGCTCTTTCTTCTAGCCCAAATGTCAGTCGAAAACCCAGCCTTGTAAATCCTGGCAAACACCATCGGAAAAACTATATATCGGGAGAGTGATGTTGTGCAATCCTGCAAAAAAAAAAAACCCTATATATCGGACTACCTGCTGAGCCTTCTAGCCCACCGTGGGTTCCCGGCCCGGTTCAGAGACATGTTCTCCACCCTGCTCTATTCGTCATCATCCCGAGTGCTTCTTAATGGGATTCCGAGCGAGCCTATCTGGCATGGCGTGGGCCTTCGGCAGGGAGATCCGCTCTCTCCTCTGCTCTTTATCCTGGCAATTGATCCTATTCATAGCATCTTGGAGACCTCCACTAGACATGGCAAGCTTCACCGGATTGGAGGCAGGGCCACTTGCGCATGCGCTCCTCCTTATATGCCGACGACTCCACAATTTTTGTGGCGTCTTTTAAGGAGGACATTCAGCAGCTAACCTTGATCCTGGCAGAGTTCGGCGATGTCACGGGTCTGGTGACAAACCTTGAGAAGAGCTCGGTCGCACCTATTAGCTGCAGCGGGATAGACCTTGATGACATTCTTGAGTACTTTCCGGCGACTCGTGCAAACTTCCCCATGCGCTACCTTGGCCTACCTCTGTCAGTTCACCGGTTAAAGAAAATTGACCTACAACACCTAGTGGACAAAGCCGCGGGGAAGCTGATGCCCTGGATGGGGCGTTTGATCACAGTGGCTGGGCGCACCGAGTTGGTTAAATCGATGAGCACCGCCCAGGCAACCTTCCATGCTACAACAATTAGGCTTTCGAAGAGCACAGTGTGTGCCCTCAACAAGATTGAGAGGGCGTTTCTTTGGGCTGGAGCGGACAAGGTCTCCGGTGGGCAGTGTAAGGTTAATTGGAAGACAGTTTGCAGATCAAAGAGGCTAGGCGGATTGGGTGTTCTAGACCCTCACATGTATGCAAGAGCTTTGCGGCTAAGATGGCTGCGGTATGAATAGAAGGAGCCCGGTAGAGCATGGGTGGGCATAAGAAACCCATGTGATTCCATGGACAGAGAGCTTTTCTACGCTGCTATGACTATCACCATGGGAGACAGGTGGACGACACGCTTCTGCACTCCCCATGGCTCGAGGGAAAAAATCCCAAGGATGGTGCGCCCACCATCTTTGCGATATCTGCCAATAGGAACAAGTCCGTGCAAGAGGCCATGCTGGATATCAGATGGATCCAGTGGATTAACATGGAGGCTGGACTATCGGTCCAGCATATTTGAGAATTTTGCGAAGTCTGGGAGAAGATAAGCAGGGTACACCTTCAGGTTGATCGGCCTGATGACATCAAATGGAACCTCACGGCAAACGACAAATATTCTTCTGCCTCGGCTTACAAGGCGCAGTTTGCCGGGGCAGTGGCAACCAACATGACGAAGGTGGTTTTGGGGAACTGGGCGCCTCCAAAGTGTAAGTTCTTTCCGTGCTTGTTATCAAGGATAGGGTGTGGACCGCTGACCGTTTGCAGCGACGAGGATGGCCGAATTGCAATTTATGCCAACTATGCAAGAGGGAGTCTGAGACGGCGGCGCATTTACTGTTCAAGTGCAGGTACTCCACCCGCATATGGAACACAGTGAGATGCTGGCTGGATGCGCCTGAGCTGGACACTATCACTTGGGCAGGGATCCCAATGGTGCAGGAGTGGTGGGCTAGGACTGTGCTCGGGCGTGGGCACCGGAGAAAGGCCGCACCCTCACTTATATCGCTCGTATCCTGAGAGGTTTGGAAAGAGAGAAATGCGAGGGTGTTCCATAAGAAATCTACTATGCCAACAACTCTGTTCGAGGGCATCAAAGTAGAGGCCAAAAATTGGGTCTTGGTCGGGGCTAAACATTTGTGATCATTGATGCCGCGAGAGTAGGCTTTGTTTTTCTATCATTTGTAGAGGAGTAGTGACCCTCTTAAGACCTGGTTACTCTCTTCTTCTTTATTAATAAGATGAGGCAAAACTTTTGCCCCCCTTTCAAAAATAAATAAATGAAGATCATGTTAACTCACTTCGTGCGGATTATTATTTTTACACCGTGTACTAATAATCAATTGATATCTACGGATGATCTGCAGTAATGATATTGACCTTTTCATACTTGTTACCATGGGGTCAGGACTCAGGACACTATTTAGTAACTAACGTCAACGTTGGATTACACATCTCAGAGGACGAACGGCTCTGTTTGCTTAACCGCTTGGAAGCTCAGCTGGCAAGCGAATAAACTCAGGTAGGACGACGTGATATTCCCACTCGGTACATCGTACTATGCGTGCTCGTAAATCAGTAATAAATGTGGATTGGATTTGAAAGGAAAAAATGCTGCCTATCACGTACAGGAATGGATGCCACTAGCAAAATATACTCCGTAGTTTCTAGGCGGATTCGGTGGACAGGGCCATGCATTGCAGTCGCAGGGCCTCCCTCATCGTGTGTTCAGGCGTATACTGTCAGCAGGGTTGCCTCCTTGTTGCTAAAAAAAGGAAAAAAAAAAAAAAGCAGGGGCTTCGCTCCCCGGTTGCTCCTGTCCTGGCAAGGCAGCCTTCGGTCATGCCAAGGTGCATGGTTGTGGCTCCATCAGCGTGCAGCTGCGGATCCTTATTCGTCGCCTGGGGCTCGCGCATGGCGATCAAAGATGAGACGTTCCAGGCGTACCTGGACCTCTTCTCCAGTCCCCTCACCGCCGCGCAGATTTCGGAGCAGACGGTGCTTCCTCTCACGGATAGCGTGCCGCTGGTCTAGGCGTCGGCTTAGGCCTTTTTGGCCGGGGTTCCAACTTCCAAGGGCATTTCTAGCAATATCCCTAAAACTCATATTTGAGGAGTAAAAATGATGTTTTGAACACAAAAGAGCCAACTAGTAAATCTCTTATAACCAAAACTTCATTAAATTCGAGTTTTGACCGTTGAAAGTTGCCCCCTCCATCTAAAATTTAGTCCGCGGCCGCGCGGCTGAGTAACCCCCCCCCACCCCCCCTCCCCCTCCCCTTCACTGTTGACCAACGGAATGAGGGTAGGCCCTCCCCCGCCGCACCCCTAGACACCAGCGCCGGCATCAGTGCCCCACCGCCGGCCATGAATTCGGCGGTGCAACCACAAAAGAGGTGGCGGCAAGAGAGGAACTTCATTGGCAGCAGAGCGTCGATGGCGGTGGTCAGCAGTCCCTCCGATGCAACCACCGTACTGACATTGGCCAAGCAGACCGACAAAAAGGACCATCAACCGATGACCAAGGCGGCGACCAACATGGCGGTGCTGGCGAAGGAAAAGAAGACTGCAGCCATCGGGTCGCTTCCCCCTCCACATGCCATGGCTCCGGCGAGTACTACTCCGCCTCCTGCCGCCGCCTACACCGCTGGACTGCCGGGAAGAGTACAACAATAACATTGGATGGTGGGAGGGTTATGGACGGCGGATTGATGGGTGGTGCAGTGCCACGGTTGGTACTAGATGATTACTCAAGCTGATATATAAAGTACAAAGCTCACATGGGCCAAATAGTAATTATTACAACCAGTCATCATATGATCCAACATCATACTCCCTCCATCTCAAAATAAGTGTCTCAACTTTGTACTAAGGTTAAGACACTTATTTTGGGATGGAGGGAGTATCATTCAGCGGAAGCAAATAAGTCCGAGTACAAACAAGATATCAAATATGCATGAGAGGCTAGAACATAAGCATCGACCCTCCCAAGGCTCCGACTGCCACATGGGACCTTCTATCTACTGGTCGTCGGTAAATTTTACGTACACTAGAAAAACCCTATAGGTAGTCAGGTAACAGCAGCGCGGGGCGCACGGGGCTAATGGCTGCGCTACTGCTAATTAGCAGTAGCGCGGGCACAATACAAGCGCTGCATGTGGCCATTAGCAGTAGCATCGTCCCATCAAAATGGCGCTACTACTAAGTGGGCTCTACAGTGCCCCATGGCCTCGCCACAGTAGCAGCGCGTGTCGCCGGCCCGCGCTACCACTAAGCCCGTTAGTAGTAGCGTCGGTCTAAAACACCCGCTGCTACTGTGGCCAGCCCGGGCCCAGCTCCTCGGCCCCTCTTAGCAGCAGCGTGGGTCATAACCCACACTACAGCTAACAGGCTTAGCAGTAGCGCCGGCCTGTGACCCGCGATACTGCTAAGGCAGCCCTATCCTCTTCCGTCGCGGCCCGTCCACTACCTCTCCCTCACTCTCCCCTCACACTCTCATGCTCGCTCTCTCTGCCGCCGCCGTCTCCTGCCGCAGTCGTCGCCCCCGATGTATCTCCCTCCCTCATCCTCTCGCCGTCCTCCTCCCTCCTCTCGCCACCCTCCTCCCTCCTCTCGCCGCCCGCCGTCCTCCTCCTCTCTCCTCCCTCCTCTCGTCGCCCGCCGTCCTCCTCCGGACGCCCTCCCTCCCTCCTCCCTCCCTTCCTCCCTCCTCCCTTTCTCCCTCCATCCTGGCCTCCTCCCTCTAGAATGTAGGTTTTTTAATGTTTTTTGAATACAGTAGTATGTAGAATATTTGAATAGAATAGATTTTTTGTTAGTAAATGTAAGTCTTTTGAATAGAGTAGGAAATTTTTAGTAAATGTAGATGTTTTGAATAGAATAGAAAATTAGTAAATGTAGGTCTTTTGAATAGAATAGAATACTAAGTGTTGAATAGAGCAGAAAATTAGAAAGTGTTCAGTAAATGTAGGTCTTTTGAACCAAATACCTTTAAGTATTTTAGGTATCAAATAAAATATAAAAATGTTGTTGCCAATTATATTGCAAATTATTTTTATGTCATTCTCACATTGCCAAATTTAGAGAGAGAGAGAGCTACTTTCTTGAAGAACTAGGGTATTTAGTTATGCTTGTTGTCCAAATGAAATGTTAGGGTTATAAGATATATTGAAATGTTTTTGTCAATATTGAACCATTGAAATGCAATGAGCATCAAGTTTGAAATTTTCTATAAATCCTCATGTGTGAATGCTCATGTGTGGCGCAGGGTAGATCACCGAAGAGCCGGTGGACGACGCCCAGAAGATCACCGACAACACCCACATTGTCTATAGTGAGTAAACATGGTCTATGTGGTTGGTTAAATAAAAAAATGAAGGATATGTGCTTGCCCAAGTGGCCTATGTTTGTAGGGAACACCTCCGAGTAGCCTATATTTTGCCGAAGTGTTGATTCATTTCCGTTCCGGCAAATTTCAGGCGCTCGATATGTCCTATTTTAGCAAAGGTCATGCCGGAATTTTTCGTGAAAATTTTAGCATGACTTGTGCTAGAATATAGGAAATATCGAGTGCCCTGGATTTGCCAGAAAGAGAATTAAACGACATTTCGGGTTGACTTTAAGTCTGTCGGGGCTCTATACATGATGGTAAAAAAATCAATGAGGGAGAGTGTCCACCATATATGAGAGAAGAAGAATGCCGACTGTTGTCGTGGGGGTCGCTCTTCCTCTTCTTTCTCATGATAAACCTTTTGGTAATGCACGGGAAGGAAGAGAAGAGCAACCATCACCGACGGTCGAAAAATCAGTGAGAGAGTGTCCACCATGTACGGTCAAAATATTAGAGAGAAAGAATCCCGACTGTTGTCGTGGGGGTCACTTCTTCTTCTTTTGCAGGTGCTAGACATTTTGGTGTAATGCACTTTCGAAAGAAAGGAGGAGCGACCATCACCAACGGTCGAAATATCTGTGAGGGAGTGTCCACCATACACTGTCAAAATATCAGAGAGAAAGAATCCCGACTGTTGTTGTGGGGGTCGCTTCTCCTTCGTTCCCGTGTGCTAGACATTTTTGTGTGATTCACTCGGGAACGAAGGGAGGAGCAACCATCACCGACGGTCGAATATGTCAGAGAGGGAGTGCCCACCATATACACCACATGAGATGAGAGTTTTCAAGGAAGACTAGGCAGACCAAAAGTCAACCCGTGCTGAATAATGATTTGTTTGTTGAGTTCCTGGTAATTGCCGTCGATTTATAATCTTTGAATTATGAACACAGGAAATGTCTGACGATAATAGGATCCCTGAGTGCGATTACCGCGGTGACATCTGGGGTATGTGCGACAGGTATCATCTGGAAAATGGTAGGTACTTCACCATCAAGCTGGACGAGACCTTCGATGTTTTTACGGTAGGTATTGACTTGTGCTTCTTTGCATGAACGTGTAATTAAGCATGACTTGTGCTTCTTTACTTCAACGTGTAATTTTCATTTTTTTCAATTCAAGCAGTGCATCCCTTATCATGCAAGACTGTTTGTCTTGGAGAAGCTCGGTTTCCAAGAGAGTGAGAATATGGAGACGAGGAGAGCTCACCTCAGGACTAAACATGGTTACGCTTTTCAGGTTAAGCTCTACAATGCACTTAATCACTCACATTTTGGTTGCTCTAATTGGGGAGCTCTCTGCAAGGCCTATAGATTTCTGGAGAATATGCAAATAACCTTTGATATTCATCCTGAAGATGATATTGAAAATAATATCGACATTTGGGTGGATGTGGATATGCTTCCAGTTCTGCCTCTATGTGAGTTTGTCAAACAAATTTGTTAAGTAATTTATATTGTTTATTTAAAAATATTTGGTGTTCATCCCTACTAAACCTGTTTATTTATAATTGTCAGCTTATTTCTTATCTTTAAGAAATACTCGGAAGGCTGTAGACAAGACGTACTACAGCTATGGCTCTGAGCTAACTTGTGAGGAGAAAGGATCTCTTGTCTCATTTATAAATGATAGTGAGACTTTTAAGACCAATTATCAAATTAGCCCAAATTATAGTGAATACGTGCCACTAGTCCACGAGTTGCATGATGGTAACTTCATTGCAAAAAACATGGTGTGATTTTGTTAACTATGGTTGCATACATTCTTCTTAAGTAAACTACATTGCTAACTATATATATATATATATATATATATATTATATATATATATATATATGTATGTATGTATGTATGTATGTTACTATTATGTTCTTCAACAGAAGCTTCCGAAGGAGGTTGTGCCTGACATGATGTTTACCGACGGTCATATGCATATGGTTAGCTTACGACCGACTCCGCCGACGGCTTACCACAGTGCATACACGATTTCTCTAAAAGATGAAAGGCTCGATATCAAAGAATGGAGCAAAGTAATGAATGCGCGCAGGCAACCAATTGGAGATGACATGAATGTGCGCAAGCCACAAATTGGGGACAGGTGGATCTCTATTCTCCATTATGGAGATGGACCGGTTTACCTGTTTTATGCTATTTTATCTAAGAGAGAGGAGTAGGTCCTAGGCAGTACTCGTCATGTGCTAAGAACAACTAGTGTTGGTTATGACTATGATGATGATGAGGAGTTGTTATTATGATGATGAGTTGTGTGCTAGAATGTGTTATAATGATGAGTTGTTATATGACTATGAGATGATGATGATGAGGAGTTGTTATTATGATGATGAGTTCTTATATGACTATGATGATGATGATGAGTTATTATTATGATGATGATGAGTTGTTAGTATGATCATGATGAGTTATTATATCATCGGGTGAAAGAAAAACGGATTAGATTCAAGTGGATGGATCCAAAGTGACCGCGTTTCTTCTACCCGTTGATATAATAACTCAACATGATGATAATGATATAACAATCTCTTAATTGTTGCTGTACCAAAATTTGTATAACGATGTATAAATACAGTATTAAACAGAAGAAATGAAATATAGACAAATGGTAGTAGCACGGGCTACAACACGTGCTGCTACTAATTAGCAGTAGCGTAGGTGTAAACAGGTGCTAATGATAACCATATTAGCAGTAGCGGGGGTCATACACGCGCTACCGCTAAAAGTTAGCTGTAGCGCCCTACCAGTAGCGCGGAGATCCGCACTACTGCTAGGCAAAATCCCCGCGCTAGTGCTAGGGTTTTCCCTAGTGCTGGTAGTATCCTCCATAGTGATCGGTAGAGTCCTCTACAACTAGTTTATGTAGAAACAAGAATGAGTATAGAATTGTGCTTCGAAAGACTTACATCAGATCTATACTAAGTATGCAACATTCTCAAAAGAAAAGGAATGTTGTTTGAGCAGCAACAAGCACTTAGCATCTATACAGACACACTATAAGTTACGCCTATCAGAGATAAGATAAGAGATCGTACATGAGCCATCTATCCTAGCCATCTAACCTAGCCACCACATCATAAAACTACCATGCATTCTCCCTCGCATCACCCATGAGAAAGAAACTCCAAGGCACTCACACCTAAGCTGGCAAGTTTTACTGATTACCGGGCAATTGCTGGTGCGTTGATACGGATGTAAAAATATGTTGGTGGTTTCACACCAAATATGATTAATGAACTATATATTAGAGATTGATTGGCGACCTTGGTTAGGAGGGTGATCCCGTAACAGTAATTGCAGAGTTATTGTGCATGTACGGGAAAAAAAATCAAACCATTATTGCAAAGGAAAAACTCTGATACTCCCTCGCTATACATGACAGTCATATTATTGGTGATTGAAGGGGTTATCAGCGTATGAGGGAAGTTGGACGAAAGGTGCGGAACACTACTTATTTTTTAATTATTAGATTAGAAGACATAATTAGTAGATATTAGTTGAAGTTGTTTTATAATCAAGTACAAAATCCCCAAGTTCTCCATAACCGTGAAGACGACTATTGTGAGGCGCATGGCTGCCTCACCTACAAGGCGCCTGTGGTGGGCCGTCCCAAGAGGACATGGCTCGCTGTGCTGACGTCGCCCAAATTTCTATTTTATATTTTAAATTAAATACATATTTTCAAAAAACTTAAATTTACTAAAGAAATTTAAAATACAAATTTGAAAACAAATGTTAACATAGTATAAAAAAATTGTTAGTGCAGTTTTAAAAATGTTGATAACTTAAAAAAAATGATCGTGGCAATTCAAAAATGACCCCGCGTTTTCAAAATATATACGCCATTGTATTTAAATGTGTATAAAATGTAAAAGACTGTTTGCATAATGTAAAAAACGTGTCATGCCAATTAAAAAATGTACGTAACATTTGAAGGAAATATTCCTGCGTTTCAAAAAAAAATGTTTGCAACATTAGAAAAATGTTATATACAAATGTAAAAAAATGTCCATATAAGTTAAAAAAAGTTTGTTTCTATTCAAAAAATGTTTCATGACATTTTAAGAAATACTCGCATGTTTCATGAAAAATTCCGTGAAATTTTCAAAAACATTTATACAATGTAAAAAATGTTCACACAGTTTAATAAATATTTTTATTGTTATTTAAAAATATATAGAATGTATTTGTAAAAATGTTACTATGCATCAAAAAATGTGTTCAAACTCATGTGTTAAAAAAATAGAACATGTAGATTTTAAAAATGTCCAACATATATCAAAAAAATGTTTCATGTGTTCTCTATAAATTTTAAATTTGTAGTGAGAAAAAGTAGACATGTGTTCAAAAGAAAGAAAATCGATAAAAGCTGACAAAGAAACAAAAAAAACTGAAAAAACCAAGGAAACCACAAAAGGAACAAAGAAATCCAAAAGTTAAAAAGCGAAGACAGAAAATGGAGTGAAACAATGAGAAAAACAAAGAAACCCAAAGTAAAAAAAAATCAAAGAAAACCGATGAAATATCAATGGAAAAAGAAAAGAAAACAAAATAGAAAACCCCCGAAGAAACCGGTCGAGCGAACCCAATGATCCAAGCAGCGACAGTGTGCGAGCGAACAAACACGTGAACGCTTGAAACTGGGCCAGCCCGGTACCGTGGCGTTAAACCGGGCCAACTCGATACGGGCGATACATAGACGTAGCGGTAGATCTTTGCCCGCATCTGAGCATGATCGTCTTTGCAGGGGAGTAACTAATTGGAGATTACCTCTTGCAAGGGACCTCCAGGGGTAACTTTTGGTTCCCTGGGAGCATGTCAAGTGGTGCGTTTAGCCGCCGCCACATGTCGCATACTCGGCGTTTTCTCTGGATTTAATGCGTTTCTGGGTTTTGGATGAGTTTTTTTTTGGTTTATTTTGGCTTTTTGGTTTTCGCTCGGTTTTTCTTAGGTTTTGAACAATTTTTTTGCTGACTTTTTTTTGCACGGAAAAAAGTGCTCTCACGAGAAGCACATATTCGCTTTGCATGGAGGCATAGATTTGCTTCCGTGAGTGCTTTTTAGAAAGGAAAAAAAATGCGCTTCCACAAAAAGAACAGATGCTTTCACGAGAAGCGCAACTGTGCTTCTCGAAAAGGGGAAAAGAAGTGGAACAAAATCGTGCTTCCGACTCCAGCTTTTCGTGTTTTTCGTATTTTTTTTGTCAAAACCTATTAACATGATGTAGTTTCGAAGATCTCTGTGCAAGAACTCCAAAGGTGAAAAAGTTGGGATTTGAACGCATGGTTCAAGAGATAAACATTTTGAATAATTTTTTTAGAAAAAAAATCCAGGTTGCGAGAAATGGCGTACATGTGGTGTGTCATTTGTGAGCGTCTGAGAAGGTGGGAATGATCTTTGCAAGAGGTAACCATCTTTGCAGGCTCATCGTCTCTTTTGGGCCGCTGCTCCAAAGGCTGCGGTTGGGCCGGCTTGTTTGTGTACCAGATTGTGCCTCGTTTAGCCCATCGCGTTTCTTGGTGGAGGCGTGGAGCTGAAGAGTGAAGAGAGATGATGGCGATGGCTGGTGGCGGATTCACGACGGTGGGCGAGGTGAGGTGTATGGCGCGGTGAATATCTTGGTAGCCGGGGATGGGAGTGAGGGTGGCAGTAGCCGGTGGGTGAGAACGGCAACTTCTGCTTCTCTCTAGCGCTCGCCGGCGACATCATTCGCTGCCTAGCTACCCTCAGCCACCTCTTCCGTCCGCCCACTCCTCGCATCCTGCTCCCTATTACCTACCGTCGTTGTAGTTCACGTATCCTTACAGCCGAGCTTATCCATGTTAACTGACGCATTGCTAATGTTTCACATGTATTCTATAATAATAAAATTGGCAGGAACTACGAAGCAATGTTCAGTTGCAGTGGCATTCACCTAGCTAATGGTACTGCATCTTCTATAAGTTGCCGATTATATTTCAGCCTTTTGCAAATTTTCTTGCTTGCCTGACTGCGCCTCTGGTTGAAAATTTTAGGATAGACAGGCAGCTCCAAGGAGAGCACCAACAAATTCGACTGTCAATCAGATTGGTATGTGAATATATTACTGTAGTAGTTTAATTTTCGAAATTGGAAAGATGCCAAAACCAATTTTCGAAATTGGAAAGATGCCAAAACCAAGTGGCAAGATTACATTCTTCAGATGATGAAACGTTCAGTTCAGTTTCGTTTTTACTTTTCCTTGCTGTTGGAAACAACTACTCCTCATTTGGTATCTTCTTTGCATATTTAAGGTGATGATGACTTGTTTTCTATTTCTATTTTTTCTAGCAGCCAAATAAATTTGCTCTTTCTTCACTACTCTGCCTTCATGCAAATATTATATGGCACTATATCCAACCAACGCCAGACAGATGAGCACATAATGAGTAATGAAACTTATGAGAATTCAATGGCAGCAAAAAATAAAGAGATAACTAAATACACGCTCATACTACAGAAGGATTGAGGCAGAGGCCGGGGGTTTTAACCTCCTTTTCCAAAAAAAAAAAATACTACAGAAGAAATCATCTTCTCGTTTTTGTTTTCATTGGTACTTTTTTGTAGAACTTCTCATTGCTACCTATACAGAGTGCAGAGATCAACATCATAGTTTACAGAGTCAATCTACTGTATCCAGAAAATCTAATTTACAATTTGGCGGTTTCACGGTTTTTTCTGTGTCAAGGGAATAAGAGTTCAGAATCCAAATATCTTTGTTGAAGATGGTTTGCTCACATTCTTGCAAACTGTAAATTCTTCTAGTGAAGTAGTGTTGGCATGTAGAAACATGTTTTCACCGCAATGATGGGACGATATTAGTGTTGCTACATACTTGTGAATTGATTAAGAAAACCAAAACTTCGACGGCTTCGTTTTGGGCATGTAGTGGACGTGTTGTTAAACCTTTCGGGTGACACAGATGTTTTTTTTTTTTAGAAAAGGGGGAGATCCCCGGCCTCTGCATCAGAGAGATGCATACGGTATCAAACTTTTTATGATTTTTTTCAGTCTCATATCTAAAACATGAATGGATGTTGGACTTTCAACTAATTTTAATATCTCCACATTTCTCATATATGTCTAGCGTCCACATTTCACCTTTGACACTACACCTCAACCTGGTCAAATTTCTCCCGTTTGTCAACTTAAAAATGCATGTGTTAATTTATAAAACAAATTTAGCATTCATGTTTACCTTCCTGTATTGACAGAAATTCTTATCAACCTATCCCAAAAATGGACGGGGGCGACAACGCGCGCATCACGGTCTAGTTTAGTTTAGAAGGGAGGAAGCATTTAGACACATCTCTTCCTCCTTTATATCCTTTATTTTGAACAGACATTAATCATATATAGTTTGATCCTATCTATAGTTAGCTCCAGCCTCCATGGTTGGTTGGTGGCTCGGTGGGAGGAAGTTATTGATTAGGTGAGCACACACATTGCCTACCATCCTACCACATCTCTGGTACATGTACAGTTGCTCTTGTCTCAGAGTCTTGCTGCATCTAGTGTGCTACCACCGGCCTTTTTAGTTAAAAAAAAATACCTTTAAATCAATACATATTCATTATTGGAAAAACAATTCATATACACCATGCATCTTTAAAATCCTGCATAAAACTTCTTTAAAGCTGCTGCAATAAGTTCACTGGAGATGTGGTTGGACGACCCGTCTCAGACTGCTAACCTGAAGCACCGATTCTGCAAACAAGGGCACAATTAAGTGCATACACACTGCACATATATGTATGTATATATTTGCGTGCATGTTTCAGAAAAGTTCAGTCTTCAGAGGGCTAGCTAGATAGCTAGCTCTTGGATCCTTCCATCTGTATGGTTCTCTCAATCCACTAACAAATGACCACTGCTTGCAATTACTTCCCAGGATCTACACTCGCTCGCTTCTTCAGCAATCAATGCTGGGATGATTTTAGTTACCAAACCATGCATATCCTGTCATCTTTTTGCCCTACTGCTGGAGCGCAAGGCTGACATGTCTGCTAGCTAGCCGCTGCCATGGTAGGGCCTGGCCAAACCAGTGACCACTGACATGAAATTTGTTAGTATTTGGATACTAGTGACTTAATCTGCAGTGATTATCCACTGTAGTGACTTGATCAATTTGAAGTTAATGAGGCATGCAGAGCCCTCTTATTTCATTCCCATTTAACCTCTCTGCACTGGGAGGTACTTGGAACTTTTTTTTTTTTTTTGCGTCATTGCATTTGAGGAAATTGTTCCAGAGTATACCGTGCAGTGATTCGGTGTGGGAGCGGCAGCTGCTCCCACACGGTATACTTGCTTGTGAAATAAAATGAGGCTAGAGAGGGAGTGAATGTACTGTAGCAGAGACATTTTTCTCCCAGTGGTACCGCAAAGAAATTTGGTTCCTGGCCTTGAAGGTTCAGTTAATGCATGCATGCATGCTACGGGTAGAGATCATCTACTGTTACATTGCACTGTTTTGTAAGGGTGAATATTTACTTCTGAAGGAAGTTGTGCGCATGAAAATAAAATGCAGAGACGGGTACGTTTTCAGCATTGAGTTGGCAAAGACTTTGCTGAGTTGGGGTTCAGGATTCAGTTTGTTTCCTCGGAATGGTAATTAGCCATGGGAAATGGTTACTGACCACCAAATGATTGTAGTCAAAGTCGGCATACTGGAAATTTGTTACGGGAAAGAAACTGGCCCAAGACACAGGGACCCTCTCTTAACACTGCCCACTGCCAACTTATCCATCAATAGAGATTAAATGAGTTGGTCTTATCATCTCTCTTTCTCTCTCTACCCCTTTCTCTCTCCTTGTCTCGGCCTCCTCTCAGCTTTTATATAAGTTTGGTATGAGCATTCACCAGGGAACAAGCCAACTTTCCTTCTCCACTCTACCCTCTGCCAACAAGCAACAGGTGGTACTCCTCCTCTCCCCTGAAGAAACCACCAAGCTTTCCATCACACACCCATCGGAGAGATTCAGGCACAGGGCCTAGTTCAACAATGGCAGACTTCTCCTCAGTCCACCACCACTCTCTCCTCAAGATGCCTGCAGTCTTCACCACCAATGACACCTCCACCCCGAACATCTCGAGCTTCTTGCTTTACAACCAAACCAGCCACGGCCAATCTCCAGCACCAGCAAATGCATGTGCGGCCATGGTGGAGGACGCCTCGCGGGAGAGCTCGTCCGCAGTTCTCGACAATGCCTCTCTACAGGGCAGTGCATCTGTGGACAGGAAGAGGAAAGCCACAGATGACAGCACCACACTTAGCTCTGCTCACTCCAAGGTATGGACTAATTAGTAGTAGTAATTAACTACCATTTGACATCCACTTTGTATGTAATTAACTTTGCGATTAAGAATTGTATTTCCTTGATTTGGCAATTACCAGGACTGCAAGGATGGCAAGAGTAGGAGGAAGAGGGAGAAGAGCAGCACTGAGCAGGACCAGGAGGAGGCGCCCAAGGGATACATCCATGTGAGGGCAAGGAGAGGGCAGGCAACAGATAGCCACAGCCTTGCAGAGAGGGTATGTACAGCAAACGCACACGTACACACGCATTTCTCTTTTCTCCTAGCATCTTGTTGATCTTGGTGGCACTTCTCTTTCTCTAGGTGAGGAGGGAGAGGATCAGTGAGAGGATGAGGTTGCTGCAAACACTGGTCCCTGGCTGTGACAAGGTCAAAATTAGCCTGTTCTCTTGTCATTTTACATGTCTTGCTTCGTGCGTGCATGCATGCGTGCAGGGCTCTAACTTTGAGAGGAAACAAATGTTGCTTTTGTGCAGGTCACTGGAAAGGCACTCGTTTTGGATGAGATCATCAATTATGTGCAGTCCCTGCAGAACCAAGTTGAGGTAATTAAGCCAGATGGGGAAAACAAAAGAGAGAGAAAGATGTCAAGGAACACCCGATGCTTAATTTGACATTTTCTTTTTTGAGTGTTGCTGGCCAGTTCATATTAATGTAATGAGAAGCTCACTGTTGTACCTGTTGTGCAGTTCCTGTCCATGAGGATTGCTTCCATGAGCCCAGTGTTGTATGGATTTGGACTGGACAGTGATGGCCTCCATGACCAGACACAAGTATGGGGCAACAAAGATAATTTGCACCAACTAAATACATCTGTACATTGATCTCAAGATACTTAAAAATGTCCTTTTGCAAAATGTTGCTTCTTCAGAAGATTGGAGGCATGTTCCAGCAGGAAGCCCTTGCAGTGCCTGCCCCAGCTCTGAACCAATCTAGCCCAGCTGCATCTCAAGCCATCATGGACACCACATCCTACTCGCTGCAAGGCCAGGGGGGCATCTCTTTCTCTCAGTCTCAGTCTCAGGTTGGCATGCATGCCCTTCAATTCCTCTCACTTGCTAGACCATATGTGCAAGCAAAGCCCCAAATTAGTAATGCATGGCGTCCGTTTTACCCCAACTTCTATGCATCCTTTTTTCAGGACAGTGGCAGTTACCTGATGCAATCAGTGGGAGAGCAAAGACAGGAACTGCTCAATCAATTGGTGTTCAGCAACATGTGCTCCTTCCAGTAGGGGAAGAGAAGGAGATAAAGCAACCCATATTGACAATAGGTACTGCACATACGCAAGTTATTTTAAAAAAAAGTTGTAGGTCTGTTAAACTGAGTTTCCATTGGCTTGTCCACTGTTGTCACTAAATTTAAGCACAAAATTGGACGGAATTATTCATGATTATCGACGACAGACGTTTATGTTTATCCTAACAATTTCTTTTATTTCTTACCTGAACAGGCGCGGGAATAATGCTGCAAGATAGTTAGGAGCAGCAGATGAGTTTGAGATGTTGGATCTAGTGATCCATCCCCTTATCTGGATGCGGCAGTCTACAACAAGTAGAGTTTGCATGCTATGCTACACATTTTCAGAGACCTATAATATCTGTAGCAAGCAGCACCTCAATTAGGCATTGTCTATGGATATTTATTACTGTACCTCAATGGATTCACTTTCATCACCATAAAAATATTTTTTAGTCGACTTTTGAGAGATCAGTTGTTAATATAAAAGGAAGCTCTTTGCACTGTTCAAACACAGGCTGTTCCATTCAGACTATCAGCATCAAGAGCTGCTTACCATTTTCCTCGTTTTTTTCTTTTGCGATGAACGTCTGCTTGTCTTTTCAGTGTTAGGATGAGGAATCTTCTGCTGTTCCAGTTAAATAATTAATTTTTAGGGCAAAGAGATATGGCAGTTTACCGAAAAAGGGTTTCCCCCCGCTTTGTAATCCAAAGCAAACCATCATTGTACACATCGCAATGCTGGGGCGAGCAGCACATCAAGCCCAAAGAAAAAGAAAAAGAAATAAATGCCAACAGCGGCAGCTCGACAAAGCGCGGAAGACCAGCGACCGCTGCGCCCTCTGGAAACAAACCACCACAGCCCGAGGCTCCGATCTACCGCGAACTAAGCAGCACCTCCAAGAAGGGATGCGACGCCAACGACGCTGCTGCCCGGACAAGTCCTAGGGTTTCCCCCAGTACGCGGAGGGAGGTGGGGGATAGCTACTCCCGACACCCTCCAAGAAGGGATAGTGGCACCCGCCGGTGTCACCGCATCGGAGCCGGACGAACCGGCAAGAATTTCTCCCGCACGCCAAACCCCACCGGCCAACCGGAGCCGACCAGCCAAACCACCGCCCAACCATGCGCCATCATGGTTGCACCGCCACCAACGCCGTCTCGCTGCGAGCACCACCACGAGGCCAAGAAGACCGGAGAGAAGATCCAAGCGACGGGAGCAGCAGCACCAAGGCCGAGCGGGAGGGAACCACCTCCACCGCCGTCGTGCGGGAGGCCCGTGCCTCCGGCACCGTCGCGGTAGCCGTCCGGACACGGCAGCGGGGCATACCAGGCCACCCCTGGCCCGGCCAGGCCCGAAAAGGGCCCGCTAAGCCCCGCCGGCCATGCTGCAGCAGGCTGGCGTCGACGCCGCCAGCACCCTTAATTCATTTTCCCTGTCTCTCCTGCATCAGTTATGGGCAGGGCAGGCCATGAGCAACCTGTGGATTGACTTCATGTCCTTGAGCTCTCTTTGACCAGTTGGATATGGCCTTTGAATCTGTCGCAAGAAATCCACCAAAAGTATGATGAACTGTATTAACTCACATCCTGTTTGGTTCCGGGGATTTAGTTATATAGGAATGGGAATTTGAGAGGGACGGGACATATAATCCATTGTTTAGTTGGAGGGCAAGGGGATGAGAAGGGAAAGAGAATTAAGAGACCAATTTCCATGTATCTCTTCCCTGCCTCGTCCTGTTAATTGAAGTGGGATAATACTTCCTCTAATTCACTCTATTAATTCCCATGACACATCAAACATTAGTTTAGGACTAAAAATCAATGTCCCAAGCCTAATCCTTCAAAAAATCCCACTTCTAAATTCCCATTCCCTTTCCCGTTGTAGCCAAACACTTCTCCTATTCTATCTTTCATGAGTAAATAGCATAAAACTACTACTTTACACGCTAGGGTTCCAAAAAACTACCGGTTTTTAATTTTTCTCAGATAACTACCAAATGGGTGGTCTGCTGTTTCAAAAAACCCAAAATCTTTGTTGTTAAAAAACTAAACAGGTTTATGATAGGTCGGGCCCGCACCTAAACGATCCGTCTATTTGACCGTTAACTGACATGTGGGTCCCACATGTCAGTGTCTGCAAACTTTTCAAAAATGCCATCGAGTCCCTGTAAACTTTTCAAAAACGCAATCGAGTCCCTGCAAACTTTTGAAAAAAGCAATCGGATCCCTCCCGTGGCCGTGCTCGAGCAGCCGCCGTGAGGGTCGCCGGCCAGCAGCCCTCCGCCATCGCCGGCGAGGTCACCGCCGACTGCCGCACTCCAGCCGCCGCGCGAAGGAGATCTCGACACGCCTCGTGCCTCCGGCTGCAGCAATCCCCTGCCTCGAGCTCGAGCAGAGTGGAGCTCTCGACGCCGAATGCCACGCCGCAGACATTGTCGAACTAGAAGCGCCGGAGCACGTCCTGCAGGTCCAGGGCCACGCCGGAGCCCGCGGCGGAGTCGAAGAGCGGGAGGAGGCGCCGGCCCGCCTACTTCTCTACGCCCGACGCCGGCCGCGCGTCGACGGAGCAGCCCAATGGGGCGAGGATGTGACCCAAGCGGCGACCACTGGCGGGCGGCGACTGCAGGCGCGCCAGCGGCGGTGACTCCAGGCGTCGCCGTGGCGCGATGACGACCGCGGGCGGACCCCCATGGCGCGCGCGGCGACCGTGGGCAGAGCCCCATGGCGAGCGGCGACGACCACGGGCGAAGCCCCATGGCGCGCGGTGACCGCGGGCGGAACCCCATGGCGGCGGCGCGTGGTGGCGACGGCGTGCAGCGACGACCACGGGCGGAGCCCCATGGAGGCGCAACGGCGACCACGGGCAAAGCCCTTTGGAGGCGCGGTGGCGACAGTCCAAGGACCCGATTGCTTTTTGAAATTGATTCCAGGGACCCGATTGCTTTTTGAAAATATTTGTAGGGGCTAATCCGTAAAAAAATCTTTGGGTGAGGCGCTGACATGTGGCCCCCACAAGTCAGTTAACAGTCAAACAAACGGTCAACCAAACAGTGCGTTTAGTGGCGGGCCCGACTTGTCATAAACATGTTTAATTATTTAACAAAGAGGATTTGGGGTTTTTTGAAACAGCCAACCCCTGATTTGGTAGTTATCAACGAAAAAAATAAATCCGGTAGTTTTTTGGAACCCTAACCCATAAAGTAGTAGTTTTATGCTATTTACTCATCTTTCATAGATAAAATAAGATAAGACAAACAAAAGGTAGCATACATTTTTAAAAAGGGCAGAACTAAAGCATAACAACATGGTCAGTAAAATTGACGCGTAGTGCGTGCCGTCTAATTTATAGGTGAGCCTCGACCGCGTCATCTACTACGGCACAACTGCATCTATACGACGTCACTATAGTGACGACCCCTACACGGCCACATGGTTCTGGCAAAACCGATTTGTGCTCGATGGGTTTCCTCTGGTCCTGGCAAACCGGTGGAGTCATCGCCGATGGCACCCTCTGACATCCCGCAAGGTGAATCGTCCACGACTGCAGCTCCATCATCTACAACATAGCGCATTTTGTTTTGCGCCTCCGGCTTTGTGCGGCTTCATCATTCACGACGACTACACCATCGACCACGACTACCTCTGCCATGGCTACATAACCATGATCGGCTACCTCGACATTGGCATTAATGCATTGGTCTACAACAACTCATCAGCAACAACTCTAGTCAACAGCATCCCCGTCGTCACCAGCGTTCACGCCACTTCCGCTGTGACTGCGGGAGGGAATAGAGGAGAGTCAGGAAGGCACTAGAAAGGGGACGCAATCATCACCCTAGGTGCCGACTCATCAGAGACAGTTGATGATGACGCGGCGGAGAAGACGACATAAGCGCAAGACTCTAAATTCAGTCGCAATCATCCGCTACACTCCCGCTACGACTGAGGGGGAATGTTAGAAGTATAATAGTGTTTAAGATAGAGATAAGAGCTAGAGATAGAATATGTTTAAACATGTACAACTTGCCCTCTACTCCAAGTCTCTCTCCCTCATATGTACTCCTATATATACCCTACACAAGGGACAGATCAATACTACGAATATTAGGGATCCTATAATTTTCACATACCCCCCCCCCCCCCCCCACACACACCCCCACACACAGACAGTTCAATTCACTCGTGTCTCTGCCTCTCATAATCACTCTTCTTACACTGAACTTCGTCCTCAAAAGGACTCAAGTGGCAACCCGATCGTTCGGCACAGAACCAGTAAGCTAGCGCCACCCCTCACTAACGCACAAAGTAGAAAACAAGTTTGCCTAACATGCACACCCCAAGATGCTCGCTTTGGTTGCGTGGCCAGTCGCCCTATTGGGTCTAGGCCCATTCGGAGAAGCAAAGAAAAAAAGAGAGCAAGGAAAACAAAAAATAAGTATAGAGAATATTTAAAATGTTCCAAAAAATATACTCACAAATTTTGAATGTGTTGGAAGAAATCCACCAAACTATGATGAACTGTATTATCACAACCTTTTTGGTTCCAGGGAATTAGTTGTAGGAAATGGGAATGTGAGAGGCACATGACATATAATCCATTGTTAGGTTAGGGTTTCTACCTCCCGCCGGCGCCGGCGCTGCTCCGCCTCCTCTCTGGTGGCCCTAGGGCCATGGAGGCGCAGTGGACCCCGGCCCTTGCCGACAGGAGGGATCTTGCTCCGTTTTAGGTGTTTTTGTTAGTTCATTTAGGGTTTGTGTCTTGGCTAGGAAGACGAGGCGGTGGTGGCTTGGTGAAGATGGAATAAGGTTCTCCCCGCCTAGTTCCCATTATGGTGATGCGTTTAGCTTCGTTCGAGGGCGTGTGGAGATGTGTCTCTAGCGGATTTCGCGGGATTCTGTCGGTGCTAGTCTTCGGTGGATCCGAATGGATCCCGTCTTTGTTTGTCTTTGTTCGTGTGTCTACAAGTTGGATCGTTTCGATCTATAGTTCTTTTTATCGACGACGATTGATGTTCTGTTGCGCTGGTGCAGTGGGGTCATCCACGAGCTTTGTGGGCACGAACAAGGGCTCGGCCTTTTGGAAAAACATGCATGCTTTGTTTCATGAGCAAAAGAACTCTGCGCCCTACAACATGCACGTCATCCATTAATGCAATGTGAAGTCACTAACGCATCGGTGGTACACTATTTCCAACTTCGTCATGAAGTTTTACGCTGCAATTGCATGAGTGGAGACAATGTGGCCGTCGGGCTCGTCAACCATGGAGATCGTAAGTTTTGCTTCTTTCTGCTCTACATGTTGGTCAATTCATTGATTCACTCAATGTTGCAACTTGATAATCATCATGTTGTATAGCCTGAACGTGTTGTTGTGTTGTACCAGAGGACCGTGGATAGGTCATTTACACGTACATTGTTGAATAAAGCTCAAGAGGAATTATATGTGAGAAGACATGTGCCAGCACTGACTCTAGTGTTGTCGAATTTGGAATTGGTGAATTCCAAAAACTTGTTGAACAAACCTGCTATCTCGGATGCAATATTTACATTTGAACTATTGTTGCACTGGGGATATATGCATTTATTTATAGATGAATTATGCTATTTTCTATAATTATTTTGTGTTGCGGAATTAGAAAAAAAAAGGAGGGGTGGACATTTAGAGGACAGGGTTGAATGGTGGCTCCAGCATTCGTGTCCGCCGATAAATACAATGTCCATTATAGGGGATAGTGTTGAAGATACCCTTATGTCATGTGTGAAACAAGCTTGATATTATCGGATATGTTTTCAAAAACTATTTCATATATGTAACTTGTAGTTCTGAAACTATTGACAAAATATCACAGTAAGAATATTACAATCCAAAGCTTTCAATTGTGAGAATAAAAATGCGTTTGTCCCATGACATGTCAAGATTTGAACCAATGGCATGAGAATACGACGGCCGGGAACATCTTTTGCTCCTAGCTAGGCGCCTAGACATGCATCGAGACAGAAACCTCCCATCCCATGCATGCTGGCCCACCAATCGGTTTGGTTCTTGCTTGGTGGCATTGAATGAGCTGCCTGTCCGGCAAAAGCGAGCGCACCAACCATGCATCGCAATTGGTTTGCACATGCCAATCGGCAAACTACTGTACTTGATCAAGAACATCCATCCATCCATCCACATGCAAAACATGTCTACACTCTACCCTGAAATGGGATTCAGATACACACATACATACAGTTACGCATACTTCTCATCTCTTTGCAATCAAGTGGTGAACATTTCAGGAAGAAAGGCGCGTACGTAACTACACTTACCATCTGTTTTGCTATCTTCGGTGTTCGGTCCTACTACTAAAGTTTCGGATGTTAGGTTTCTTGTAGATCCAAATCCAAGGTTGGTCACCCTGGCATGCCATGTTGAGCGTGCATTTGCTGTGCCTGCCATGGCAAACATTGCTGCTTCTGGAGCCTGACCATTCCATTCGTGTACCTGGCCAACCAGCACCACGGGGAGGACTCGTCCAGTCTTGACGGTGCTCATTTCGCCGATCCGTTTATCATATCAAAGACGCGTGTGGACGTACTCGGAGTCTCGGATAAAATAGGTGCTAGCCTTTTTTCTTTGGGGGCTGCTAAATTTCAGTCGACTGAGACTTCGCGAAGTCTCAGTCGATTTCTGAACCGTTTGATTATTTGTTGCATCAAGATTAACGCACTACTAGGTATTTTGTGCAATAGGCCCGTGTAGAGAAGTTCTGAGATTGGGCTGCTCTTTGTCTCGTTTTTTTGTGTCGGGGCAGGCTTTTTTCTGTGGTGGGCTGGGTGTCAGATGGGTGAAGGGGACTTTTCTTTGTTTGTCGGCATTTCACCAAATTTATTTGTTGCGCTGCAACTATTTACACTGGGAGAAGAGATGGGCATGTGCACGTTGAACTTTCTTGCGTGGCCCTCGTCTTCTTGCGCCCCTCTTTCTACATGTTTTTTTCCTTTTTGTTATTTTTGTTTCTGGTTTTTTATTTTCTTTATTATTGTTATTCTTTTAATTTTTCACTTTTTATTTCCACTTTTGTTTTAATTTTTTGTTAAACAATAAATTTATTTTTGAAAATGCAAAATTGTCATCTGGTCGAACAATCACCCTGACTGCAACTGCATATCTATTAACGTGATTAAGACTTTCCGAAGTCCCAATCGACGAGTCAGCCATTGGATATTTTGTTCGCTTCAAGATTCTTGTTGGCTGTGTTTGTCTTTGTTTCCGCCTGTATAAGGCGCTCATCAGGCCGTTTTCTTTCTTTTTGTTTTTTGCCTGGCTTTGTCGCGTGCGAGCATTGCTTTGTGGCTGGGCAGGTGGGCCTTTTTTTTTCCTTTTTTGTTGTTGCTTAGGCCGCATTTTTTAAGCACGTAACAGGCTTGTTTTTTTGTTTGTTTTGTATTTTTCTCTCATGTCTAATCAGTTTGTTTCCATTTTTTTGGCGATGGGCTGTTTTAGGGTGCGTCTGGCCCGCTCTTTTCTTCTTCTTTATTTATGCATGGGCAGGGATGTGTGATGGCTCGGCGTTTTCAGGTTTTATTTTTCCTGCCTCTTTTTTTATCTTTTTGTAAGTGATTTTTAACAAAAAAAAATGGACGTCCTCGTCACATTGATTTTATTTTACATCTGTATTTTAACCATTTTTCTTGTTTCACTTTTTATTTATTATTTCCTTCTTTTTATTGGCTTTTAAACATTTTTCTTGATTTCTTTTATATTTTATTTATATTTTCTCTTGTTATTGCTTTTTAAATCCTTTTTCTTGTATGCCTCTATTAGGCGCAATTGTAAGTGTCACCGTTAACTGTAATTTTGTTGGAAGAAGGCAGTTGCATGTCTGTCACTAGGCACACAACTGCAAGTGCCGTCTCCGACTGCAACTGCATGTCTTCAATGCGACCATTTAGTGGTGTTTTGTAGGAGGTGCAATTGCATGTCTATATCTGCCACTAGGTACGCAACTGCAAATGTCGCCACCGGCTGCAACTGCATGCCTTACACACGGTAGTAACTCAGTGGTGTTTGTCGAGCGGAGGAGAGGCAATTGCATGTCCAACACTAGACACACAATTGCAAAGGTAGCTCCCTAAATGCAACTGCATGTCTTCAAAACGACTACAACTCTATGCTTTTTATCATGTGAGCGTTAGTTGCATGTTTGTCACTAGTTGCGCAGCTGCAAGTATCATCCCCGAATGCAACCGCATGTCTTCCATGTGGTTCAAACTCTGTGGTGTTTTGTCGGATGAAGGAGCGGTAATTGCATGTCCACCACTATGCATGCAACTGCAAGTGTCGTCCCCGACTACAACTGCGTGTCTTCAACGAGGTTGCAACTTTGTGGTGTTCAGTCAAGGGGACGGGGCAGTTGCATGTCTGTCACTAGGCCTGCGACTGCAAGTGTCGTCCCCGACTGCAACTGCGTGTCTTCATTGCGACCACTTAGTGGTTTTTTTGTAGGGTGTGCAGTTACATGTCTGCCACTAGGCATGCAACTGCAAGTGTCATCCCCGACTGCAACTCTGTGGTGTTTTATCAGGGGAGGGAGCAGTTGCATGCCTGCCACTAGGCACGCAACTGCAAGTGTCGCCCCCGGCTGCAACTGCATGCCTTCCGCGCATTTCAAACTCGGTGGTGTTTTGTTGGGTGGAGGAGAGGCAATTACATGTCCACCACTAGACACACAACTGCAAGTGTTGCCCCTCAATGCAACTGCATGTCCTCAACGCGACTGTAACTCTGTACTTTTTTTTAAGGTGAGGGGTTAGTTGCATGTTTGTCACTAGTTGCGCAACTGCAAGTGTCGGCGTCAAATGCAATTGCATTCCTTCCACACAGTTCGAACTCAGTGGTGCTTTGTCAGATGAAGGAGAGGCAATTGCATGTCCACCAATATGCATGCAACTTCGAGTATCGTCCCCGACTACCAATGCATATCTTCAACGCGGTTGCAACTTTGTGGCATTTAGTCAAGGGGACGGGGCAGTTGCATGTCTTTCACTAGGCATGCAACTGCAAGTGTCGTCCCCGACTGCAACTACATGTCTTTCATGTGCTTGCGACTCAGTGGTGTTTTGTTGGACGAAGAAGAGGCAATTGCATGTCCACCACTAGGCATGCAACTGCAAGGTGTCGGCCCCGACATCGACTATGTGGTGCTTTCTCACAAGGGGCACTTGCATGTTTATGACCAGGCATGCAACATCAAGTGTCGCCCCTAATTACATCTTCGTGGTGATCAGGGGGGCAATTAAACGTCTGCCACTAGGCATGCAACTACTAGGTCTCGGCCCCAACTGCAACTTTGTGGTGTTTTGCCGGGAACAGGGTTGTTGCATGTCTACCACTAGGCACGCAACTGTAAGGTGTCGGCCCCGACATCATCTATGTGGTGTTTTGTCGCGAGGGGCAATTGCATGTTTGTGACTAGGCATGCAATTGCAAGTGTCGCCCCGACTGTAACTCCGTGGTGTTTTATCAAGGAGAGATGCTGTTGCATGTCTACCATAGGGACGCAATTGCAAGTGTCGTGCTCTGACGCGTCGTCCCCCCATTGCAGCTGCATGTGCTTCGACTGTCAACTTTTTTTCCTTTTTATTTTCATTTTTTTCTTTCCTATGTGTATTTTTTTAATTATAAATCATGCAATCTAGTTGTATGCCCGCCTCGACGTGCAATTGCATGTACTGCACCTCGCATGCAACTGAAAGCGCACCAACTTAACGGTGCAGAAGGATTAAAAGTGAAAAGTGTGTGGTGTCCCGATGTGTGTGTCATTTTTTAATTTTTATATTATTTTTATTTTTACCGTATCATTGTTTGCACACCCGCCGGTTGCACTTAATTGCATTATAGTTATATATGTGCAATTTTTTTTATTTCTTTGTGACTACTTTTATTTTTTCCTCCAATATAAAATCACCATAAGCTCCATGCCCATAGCTCACACGGTCACACCCAACTACAAGCAACATATACAAGGATTTTTTGGTGAACAAAAAAATACAAGAATTTGAACACAAGAAAGCTACATCACTTGTCGAGGCTGAAGCTAGTTAGCAAAATACACTTACACGGGCAGTGGTACATCCCAACACTAGTAGAAAACAAGGCTTTGGTTGAGGCAGGATAAGGGCATTAATACCGGTTCACTCATGAACCGGGACCAAAGGTGGCATTAGTCCCGGTTCGTGAGGCGCAGGCATCAGTCCCGGTTCGAACGGGACCTTTAGTCCCGGTTGGAGACACCAACCGGGACTAAAGGGTCTGCGACCGGCCTTGAACGGTGCCAGCCCCTTTAGTCCCGGTTGGTATCTCCAACCGGGACTAAAGGCCCCCCCTTTAGTCCCGGTTGGAGATACCAACCGGGACTGGAAAAAAAAATTCAAAATTTTTTTTCAAAAATTTTTTTCAATTTTTTTTTTCAAATTTTTTTCCCAGCCCTTTAGTCCCGGTTGGTGTCTTCAACCAGGACTAAAAGTCTATCTTTAGTCCCGGTTGGAGATACCAACCGGGACTAAAGGGGGGCCCCTAAACCCTAAACCCCTTTACCACATTAATGTTAGAAAAATCATAACTAAATCATTGTAAGTCAGAAAAATACAAATAATATATCAAAATTTGCAGAAAAAAAAGTTTTGTCCGATGAAACAACAAGTTTTCCGTTTTGACAAATTTTTAAAATCACCAAATTCCAAAGGGAAAATAGAGTTTTTGGACGTTTTAGACGTTTTTAGGGTTTAGAGCTAGGGTTTAGATTTCTAAGTTTAGGGTTATGTTTTAGAGTTTGACCCTTTAATGTTTACTGTTTAGAATAGAGTTTCGGACGTTTTAAGTCCCGGGTTTAGGGTTTTCAAAGTTCATTTGTAGTGCTTTTCAATTTCAGGATAATTTAGCTCAAAAAATCATTAAATGCATGAAAAAATAGCAAATAAAGTAAAAAAAGGTTGAAATTTAAGGATGTGGCTTTGAACACACAAAAATTCGGGAGTTGAAATAAGATTAAAAAAATGAAATGTCTTTGTAACAGCTGAGTTTTCGTCTGAAACCCTGTTACTTCGAAAGAGATGGTCCAGTTTATACACAAAGTGCATCCAGTTTTTGCCATAACCCTCTCAACTTTTTAGCACAAGCTATTTGGGTGAAATGATGATACCATGCCAAGTTTCAACCTTTTCAGAGTTCATTTGTAGTGCTTTTCAATTTCGGGCTAATTTAGCTCAAAAAAACATTAAATGCATGAAAAATAGCAAATAAAGTCAGAAATGATTGAAATTTGAGGATGTGGCTTTGAATTGTTCATATTGAACACACAAAAATTCTTCAGTTAATATAAGTTTTAAAAAATGAAATGTGATCAAACTCTGGTCAAACAGTGGTCAAACTACTAAATAGTTATTTTTTTTAGAATAATACTTTCAAACTCAAACGATGAGGCGTGTGACATCATGGTCACATTTTTTTATAATAATGAATATATTATTTGTCGAATTTCGATTTACAGATTTAAAGATATTAATTATGCCATATTAAATGAATAAACAGAATAATAATAATAATATTACTTACTTTATTTTCATTGAAATTCAATATTATTATTACTTATTTTATTTTGAAAATTTTGTATTATTTTGGATTTTTTGTTTTTTTTTTGTTTTTTGAGAATTTTTAATTTTTTTGAAATATTTCATTTTTTTGAAGTATTTTAGTTTTAAAATTAATCATTGTTGTTTGTTAATCAACAAGTGCAGGGGTTAACAGGATTGATAGCTTACTATTGTCAGGAAAACAACAAGTGCAGACTTGGAAACTAGGGGGAATAGAACCTGAAAGTTAAGCGTGCTGGGGCTGGAGTAGTGAGAGGATGGGTGACCGGCCGGGAAGTTAGGCGATTTGGAATGAGTGCTGATTAGAGATTAAATTCTGAAGCAGTGAGGAGGGGTGATTAGAGATTAAATTGTCAAATAATTCAAAGATTTGAAAATCGGAAAAAAATTTAAAAACAAAATTTTGAATTTTTTTTTCGAAAAAATTTCTTCAGTCCCGGTTGGTGTTACCAACCGGGACTACCACCAACCGGGACTAAAGATCCTTCAGCCCCCGTCCAGCCAGCGGCCACGTGGAGGGGACCTTTAGTCCCGACCCTTTAGTCCCGGTTCTGGAACCGGGACTAAAGACCCTTTTTCTACTAGTGCAAGTACAAGCAAGAGAAAAAAAATCCGACAACTATGTAACGGTGCACAGGAGAAAAGGCAAGACAAAAGCCCAGTGGGGGACCAGGCGAGCCCATCACGAAGACAACACATTAACAGTTTCGGACAAAACAAAAATCTGAGCTGTACACATGCTGATGTCATCAATCAACTAAGACTTCGCGAAATCTAAGTCGACTGAGACCTAGACAGACCCTTTTTCTTTTCTTTCCAAGACAAACGACCATGCTAGCTGCTCCCACCACTAGGCCCAGTGGCTTGATCGGGATCGGCCCATCGATCCATGCTGACTCCTTCAACTCGTACTACGTCCAATCATTGAACGAATCAAGCATGCAGAAAGAGAAAAGCCTCCGTCGACGTCGAGGCGGAACGCGAAGGCGACCGCCGATCGGTTCGCCGCCTCGCTCAGTCCCCGTCACCGACACGCCGACCCGACGTGGTTCGTCAGTGGCTCCGCCCGCGATCGAGCACCCGGGCACTGTTGGACAAGGAGGAGCGCGCGCGCGCGTACAGGCTGCCCGTGACGCGACGTGTGTGTGTGACGATGGTGACATCCGATCTAGTCGGGCGAGCGTACGTAGGGCCGCCCGGCCAGCCGACAGGTCGCTGGAGCCGGAGCCGGGCCCGGCGGTGGCGGGACAGGAGAGGGGAGGGCTAGCCGCATGCATGCACGCACGACATGGGACAAGGGCCATGGCGTGCCCATGCCTGCAAGGTGTGGGTTAGTGGGGGTTTACGTACCCACACGGGGCCGGCCACCCCTTAACAACAGTGGTGGGGCAACAATTATGGCCGAGTTTCCTTGCTGTTTAATCCTGTTTCAATGCCTGATCAAGCTCGGCGTCCCTTTCTCCCTCCAACCGGGCCTGCTCATGTGTGGCTCACGTGTTGGTGGGCTAGCTGCTCGTGTCTTGCCTTCCTGCACAAATAACTAAAGAGACTCCATGAATGGATGTAGCATGGGCGAGTGAATGACTGCACAAATGGATGGAATTAAAGGAAATAACTAGAGAGACAGGAGTTAACTACTCCCTCCGTTCCGAAATAATTGTCGTCGGAGAAAACTAGTAGAAGTTTTGGCACGCTACGATTTTTCCGCGTTTTCCACTTTTACCCTCGTGTCGGCACTCACTCGCCCCTTACTCGCTGCTCTCTCTTCTCCCCGTCGCCTCTTTCTTCTCGCCGGCAACCACCTCGCCCACCTCGCCGGCCTCGCCGTCCACCATCTCTCCCCGTCGCTGCCATCTTTCTCCCGCCTCCACTCGCACCCCACTCCACTCACACCCCACATCCGAGGTCAAAGCCTGGATTTTTGCTCCGGCGCCGAGTTTCTGGGCGACGGAGGCGCTGGATCCGCGTGTGCCACCGCTTGATCTGCGTGCACTTGCTCTGGATCTGGCGACGGAGGCGGTGGATGCGGCGCAGAGGCGAGCTTCTGGGCGATGGAGCGCTGTTGGTTGGCGACGACGCACTTGACACAGTTGGCCGTTGCTGCCGGGAAGAAGAACGGCAAAGGGGATGGCCGCCGACGCCGCGTACACGAAGCTGGCGCTGCTCGCCTGCAACGGCGGTGGTGACGCCGTCTCGCAGGGTGACTGAATTAATAGTCACAAGGTTCAAGATTAATTTTCAGTGACCAAGAAATAGCCGTATAAATTTACTTATGGTTTCAGACATGCTCATGAACAAAATTTAGCAAACTGGGCCGATGACAGTCAGGTCATGCGCAATGATCAGCTTTCCGTTTTCATCCTCGCATTCTTTCTGCAAAAATATCACTCTGACTAACAAACACTCTGACTACCAAACACTCCTATGCATACAACTGTCTAAAAGAAACCAAGGGGGCTGTTACAAAGAAACACCAAGAAAGATGCAGTTACTTTTGCACAGTAGCATCAATAGCAAGTGTACTCCTGCTTGCTCTTCTCTGAACAATGATCCACTGTTTTCAGTAGTTAAAACTAAATGAATCTTTTGCATTAATTAACTCTAAATGAAACCTTTTCAGTTAATTTTAATTAACTGAAACTTGTTCTTTAATTAGAACTAAATTATTTTTTAGTAAATGAAATTATTAACATGCCAGTACTCTGAAAATCTTTTACAGTAGGACTTCTCTTCTCTCTTCTTCTCTCTTCTCTTTCATTTAAATGGAGTACTCATGTCAAGCATCTGAACAAGCCTCATGTCAAGCATCTGAACAAGCCTCATCTCAAGCATGACAAGCAGCACATGCCTCATCATTGAACCCTCTCCATTAGCCCTAAGTTGTGCAGGGCATTTGCATACACCTCTGGAGGGCATGATAATCTTGGAGGTAGTTGCCCAAGCCCCTCAAGCCTTTCCTTGTTTACATGGGGTATTTTATACCCATTGCCCCCTGCATGGTTCAGGATCTCAATCATGCACGTCTGCAGAGTTAGGAAAATTCCGTTGAGCTTGTAAACGTCATAGCCTTCAAATTCCTCCAAAACACCCTTAATAAGGTCTTGTAGTGTTTTAGGACTCAGACAATCTGCCAGTGATTGCAGCGAGTTGAAAAATCCAAGGTCAAGCACATTCAAATCTGGGCCTGTTGTCGCTTCTCCTTTGAGCAGGAACTTCTTTCACGAATGGCCAGATACCGATTTTCCCAGAGAAGGTCACGTTTCCTTCATTGTCCCACCTCGGCCTAGCAACGGCCGTCAAGAACATCACCTTGCCAATACAGTTGCCATGTATAGGCCTCGTAGGCTCTTCCTCCCCATCCAGCAGATAATAGGTTCTATTCTTCTTGGTCATGTTAAACCACTTCTCATCAATATGGACAACATTATGCATAGTCTTGAACTTAGGCCTTGGTGTTGTAGTTGTTGCCTCATCAAGCATCGACAAACAAAATTTCGTCCTATCCTTCTTATTCTGGTCCTTTAGAGCTGGCTTCACACAGTTTGTATGCCTCCTTATCAAGTTTAACATGAACTTTCTATGAAGTGTGGTAGGGCTACATCCCAGTTGCCAAGCAAGTGACCTAATGGTAGACCTCTTGTTTACTGGGATCGTTAGGATTTTTTCTAGGTTAATGTCCTTAGGCTTTCTTCCAGAATTTCCTTTTTTTATTAGAAACATCCACCTCTAGACCTTCTCTAATTTGCTTCATTGCTTTCCTCCAAATTCTTTGTATATTCCAAACACCCACTCCAAAAAAAATTGCAATGTCTTGCTTATCAGTTCCCAAAAAAGTGCCTCCTCTACTCATACACAGCGTATGCATTGCTACATAAGCAGCAAATTTTTGCTGGTCATTGAGGGTTTTATATTTCCTAGCAACTTGCCCAACACCTGCACCAAGACATACAACAGAGAAATGATTAAATGAAATGATCAAGTGATGAAGTGATGGAATGATCAAGTGAGGAAATGATGGAATGATCAACTGTAACTGTACCTGGATTTTGAACAATTTCATCTCCTTCCATTCGCTCTCCTGCATATCCTTCCATTTCTTCTCCTACATGTCCTTCCATTTCATTTTCTGCATCTTCATCCATTTCATCCACATCTTCTGCAGGTGGAGTGAAGTTGAGATCTGGGAGATCCATTTTCTCCTGAAGATATGAATATGTAAGATGAATTAGAAGTAGAAGTAGAAGATATTAAAATTCAGCAAAGTGCACTTAACTGACAACAACAATAACAACAAGTGGTTTTTGTTTGCTTGTTTTATGTCTATGTTAAACATTGAGTAAAGTGCACTTAACTGAATTAACCACTGCTCTACACTACTGCTTGCTGCATCACAGCTCACACTACAATGCCAGAAGATACTCCCAAGATAATAATCCAGTTAGTTGCTTCTACTGTTGATCTTGCTTTGTCAATTTTCTGCTGATTTGTCAATCTTGCTTTTGTTTTCACAGGTGGACAGATGGACAGTGGTTAATTCAGGTTCATCCAGTTTTGCTTCCTTCCTGGTAAGTTTTGGTTGCAGTAGTCTTGTTAACATAATGAAGTAGTCTTGTTAATTGAAACTTGTTAACTGAAAATGTTCAGTACTCCTACATCTTGAAGCAGTAGTATAAGATGCATCATTAAGCAGCAGTAGATGGTGTAGAGGAGTAGCAGGAACTCCTTTGTCATGCATCAGTAGCATTAGGAGTAGTTTTGCATCAGTATCAGCAACAAATATTGCCATACATCAGTAGCATTAGGAGTAGTTTTGCCTGCAACCTTTCAGTTAATTTAAACTAACTAGAACCTTTTCTAAAACATTTTCTGTTAATTAAACTAACTGAAACATTATCTTCTCCTCTGTTTAGTTATTTTGGTTGGGAGTAGTGATGCTGCTATGATCCCACCAGGTAAAACAGTCAGCAATTTTTTTAGTAACTTTGGGTGTGTGTTGTACAAGGAATGGGCATGACCAAGTGATCAAATGGAAGATCAAGAAGTAAATATCACAGGTAATTTTCAGTAAGTCCCTAAAATGGAACAGACATAAATAGGCTACTTCTCTGTTCATGTCCAACTGAACTTTTCTGCAAGTTTGCATTCTTATGAATGTAACCAGTAGTTTTATTTATGCATCAATTGTACTAAATGGAGTATTACAAGCATGAGTTGAAATATACACATACAAATTGAGTATGGAGTACAGACTGTCGAATTACTGTCAGTTATTGCCTACAGTACAGATTACTGTTTGAAACTAGAGATACAACTACTCCAGCAGTGTTCAGTTTGAAACTGACAGCCAACTACTCCAGTTGGATCTTCAGTTGAATCTTCTTCAACTGAATCTTCTTCAGTTTGAAACTGGCAGCCAACTTTACGATCAATACAGTAGTGCACAAAGTTCATCTCATGCAAGTTTGATGCATATCAATTTATCATGCTGACAACAGTAGTGCACAAAGTTCATCAAACATCATGCAAGTTCAATGCATATCAATTTATCATGCTGACAGCAGTAGCATGTGGACCTATCATGGTGATTTCATATCAAAATTGAGGAGTACTCCTGTTCATTTGGAGAACTCAAACAGCAATTGATATGCATCAAAATTGGGATCAACAGTAGCATGGGGCCTTATCATTCTGGTTTTTGGATGATTTAGTTAATCAAATTCCTCAATTGAGGAACACCTGGACTTGTCATTCCGGTCTTGGGATCAACAGTAGCATATGGACTTATCATTCTGGTTTTTGGATGATTTAGTTAATCAAATTGACATCAATTGACCTGTTTTTTGGATCAATTGCAGATTCTCTTGATTGGAGTGGAGAGGAGCAGAGACGAGAGGAGCAGCAGAAGTGGACAGCGCAGCGGCTGACCTCGAGCTCTTGATTGGAGTGGGGGGAGGCGGCCGACGAAGGATTTGTGGCCAGCAGCGAAGGATCCGAAGCTGTGGCGGAGCAGGCAGCCGGCGGGAAGGGCGGCCGGCGAGGGAGCTGCGGACCGCGGCGGGGAAGGGCGGCCGATGAGGGAGCTGCGGACCACGGCGGGGAAGGGCGGCCGGCCGGCGAGGGAGCTGCGGACCGCGGCGGGGAAGGACGCCGGAGATGCGGACGACGGAGGAGCCCGGCGAAAGGGAGCAGCGACAGCGGAGAAGCCTGTCGGAGGGGAGGAGCGACGGAAGAAGACGCCTCCCGACCGATTTCAAATCGGGGGTAGTATTGTACTTTCACACTGTTTCACCTGGTCGGAACGCTACCCCCAGCGACAATTATTTCGGAACGGAGGGAGTAGCAGTTAGCTGGAGGCCTGCTGCGGGTATTATTTCACAGTAATGAAATGGGAACATTGTTGATTAATATCCTTAATTAGCCGATGGCCTTAAGGCAGGTTTATTAATTTCACAATAAAAAGAAATTGGAATTACGCCGATTAATCCCCTTAAATAGAGCAGGTTTGGTTTATTCCACAATAAAAGAGACTTGTAGCGTTGCAGATTAAAATCTCATATGACCACCTCGACATCATCTTCAATTCTGCCCCAACGGATTCAAGATGGCAATGATGCCAATCGATGATGAGTTAGTGCATCTGCAGAGCAGGTTCCAGAGCATCTGCTATATATGATCTGGATGATCACATTCATTCATGTATATATGTGTGAGGTGTTGGAATATGTGTAGTATTGCCATTTGGTGATAATGGATGCTCTCTTCCTTTTCCTGCAATGAACAAATACTAGTTATAGTTATAGCAACTTCCCAACTAATCCTCCTGTCAAGTCTAGAGAGAGATACTAGCTGCACCTAGCATATGTCATGTCTGAAACTTCACTCTCTCTGGATTGACACCCTGCGTACACATGTCTTAAATAAGGCCAAGTTTCATCTTTCTGGCAATTGCACGCCCTCTCCCTCAAATCACATAATTTCATGAAGGGTCAATCACATGATTAAGCCCAGCCATTGCTTTCCTTAAATAAACTGTTGAGAAATTACTCAGTTAGACGAATAACATGAAATCCAGCATGCTGATGAGTAGCTCGAATTGATACTAGCTGGTAAAGTGGCACAGCGACAGCTCCAAGAACCAAGACTGGAGCTGCCTTTTGGACACTAGAGAGAAAGGGCGCAGATGCATTCACTGTTCATCAGGCATCAACCTCTTCCTTGATCTCACCTTGAGACTAGAGAGAAAGCAGAGAGAGGCTGGGTCAGATTCAGAAATTTAATGTGAGAAAGAGATGCTAGATCCCACACCAGCTAGTGCTAGCTAGAAGCTAGGTGTGTCTGTATGTCTGTACCTCTAGCTACAACTTTTGGGGGGAGGTAATATCACCGGGAGTCACTAAACTTGCGTCGAATGTGCAGTTTAGTGCTACATCTTTGAAAATACGTTTTTTTGTCGTACAACTTGTCATTTGGTTCAAATACAGTCACTCTGTTCGTGCGCGTGCGTATTCAGCATGGATGGGTCCACTGCCAGCGAGCTGCATTGGTTTGGGGCGACACGTGCGCGGCTTTTTTGCCCAAAACCCCCTCGATGAACCAGAGCCGCGGGAGGATGACCTTGACCTGCCTGTGCGGAACTAAACCCGGACGCGCCTGTCCTTGGGTTGCCCGCACCGGGCGGCAGCGCGGCCGTGCCGTCACAGCAACGCCCTCCAGTGGACATCCAACTACTGAATAGCTTCTTCACCATCGCAAAAAAAGTGAGCTGGTTGTAGTTGCGCTTGGTGCTCTGGAGCGTGGTCACCGGTTTGCTTATAAAGCTCGCGTCGCAGACGGGAGATAGTTGATGGCGGGAGTAGTCACGGTGTCGCCACCCGCATTCTCCTTTGTCTGTCAGGCGTACGGGCACCGGAGCAGAGGAGAGAGATGATAAACATCACAATACAAAAGATGTGGGTGGACAAAACTGAGCAGAATCCTATCACTATCCAACTGGCTACAAGGTTCTAAGCTATATTGCAGGTCTTGGGTTTGAATTCCAGGCCACTACTGTTTTGTTTTTGAAGTACTCCATTTTACATCTCTGTACTGAACTTTTGGATGAAGCTGCAGTCTAGATCTATACTGAATTTTACATCAAAAATACAGTTTTGTACTGAATTTAACCATGAAATTATCACTATTTTTTTGGAAGTACTGCATTTTACATATCTGTACTGAATTTTTGGACGAAACTTCTGTACAGATCTATACTGAAATTTTCATAAAAAATGCAGTACAATTTTGTACTGAATTTAACCATGAAATTATCACAAAGAATGCAGCTCACTACTGAATTTTATAACAGAAATTCAGTACAGATTTGTACTGAATTTAACCATGAACTATTTGCACACAGTGACCATCATCATGAACCAGACATATGCATACTGAGTATCAACCAATGCACCTACTGATTATTACCAGGCAGAGAGAAAGCTCCAAGCAGAAAAACCCTAGCTTCAATTGCGAAACAGGGCAACCAGACCCTACAAATCTAATGCGTATGGCAAAAATCGTTTACTCACAATGCGTACGTGAATGAATTAATCATGATCCCCCCACCATACAGGAACCCTACATCGGCAATACACGGCACAGAAAAGACAACGGGGAGCAGAGGAGAGAAACAAGACAAGGGGGAGAAGAGACTAACCATACGACGACGCTGCTTCACCCGGACGTCGACGACGCGGGTCGTCCATCTCCTCCTCCGACGACCACCGTGACGCACCGCCGCCGTCGCCTCCGCCTCAGAATGATCAAGGGACGAAGCGGTAGGAAGTAAAAATAAATTGCCTGCGATATGTAAATGTACATGGGCTGCCTCTTCCTGCCTCAGCAGGGACTTGTTTGCGTAAATAAACAGGAATTGACAGGGTTTTGGGCAAAAAAGCCGCGCACGTGTCGCCCCAAACCAGTGCAGCTCGCTGGCAGTGGACCCATCCATGCTGAATAAGCACGCGCACAAATAGAGTGACTGTATTTGAACCAAATGACAAGTTGTATGACCAAAAAAACGTATTTTCAAAGATGTAGCACTAAACTGCACATTCGACGCAAGTTTAGTCACTACCAGTGATATTACCTCTTTTGGGGGTGTTGCAATTGGCAAATCTTTGGACTATGACCTAGCTGATGTGACCATCACCCATGATAGAATCATAGTAGATCATAGACTTTTTTTTGTGGGGCATAGTAGATCGTAGATACACTGAATCAAACCATTTGAGATTATTTTTTGATTTAGTGGGAACATATACGGAAATCCCTTTTGGTGACAGAGCTCCAATGAGGCCTCCAAATTCAAAATTCAAATTTCATCAAAATTCATATTTTTACAGTTCAAAAAATTCTGAAAAAAAACACAGATATACATGAAGGCATAACACACATGTGTGTAAATTTTCAGGGTAAAATACGTTGAAATGAGGGCTGTGCGAAAAAATAAATAAATCTGAGGCTGTTTAACACACGATACTATTCATCCTCCCAGGCCATGAATTTGTCTTTTTTGTACAGGTCGCAACTCAAGGTATTTCATCATGAATTTTTACACACATGTGGTTTACATTCTTACATACACGCATATTTTTTTTCAGAATTTTTTGAAACATAAAAGTTTGAATTTGAATTTAAAAAAAATAAAGGGCTCCATGGAGCTCGGCCTCCAAAACGCCATTCTCAAACATATATCTGTATATAGGAAGGCTTCTTTGCTTTTGTATTTATTACTAGCAAAAGGGCCAGTGTGTTGCAACGGAAAAAAATATCACATGTTGGTTCAAGATTTCACAGGTCCAGATATTCTATTTGTCACAGGTCCAGATATTCTATTTCACAGGTCCAGGAAGGCTTCTTTGTTTTTGTATTTATTACTAGCAAAAGGGCCAGTGTGTTGCAACGGAAAAAAATATCACACGTTGGTTCAAGATTTCACAGGTCCAGATATTCTATTTGATACATCAGTCAAACTACGGTTTTCAGTTCAAGCATCATTGACTTGGGGCATGTTCAGTAGCATTCCAGCACACACTGCCAGTACTAAGCCCACATTCCTTCTTTATCGGATCTCTCTCTTATTGCACGTTATAGACACACACCTCCTCTACACAAATTTCGTTTCTTCTTTACTGGGTTTGTCATTGTTAGATTATAGCCACACCTCATCCTTTGTTTTGTTTAATTTTGAAGAGGGTTGTTCATTGTCCATTTGAGGACATACATAAATTGTTGGAATCCTGTGTAAATTAACAAGGTGGTACTATTAATTGATAAAAAAAGTTTTTTGGTAAAAGGAGAATCGTTGATGTGACCCCAAAAATAATAATATGGATGAACAGATGAAAAAATCGGAGAAACATACCTTGTTTTCTTAGAATCTACACCTTGCTTTATTAGTAGGTACTAGCAAAAGAGCCCGTGCATTGCAAAGGGAGAAAAAATTTAACACACGCTCTTAACCCAATAACCATGACTTAAGACGTCCTTTATTTTAACATGACATCACCTTTGTGTTGCCTCTTACCCTCCTTCTCACCCTAGCCAGCGGTGCCCTCAGTGCTCACACAATCAGAACGCGTTTGAATGTGGCCAATCCTAAGGTGTCTCTCTCTCGCGCGCGTCCGCGTGCGCTCCCCTGCAAGGTTTTTCAGAGGTGTGCATGCGTGGTTATCGATGTTTTACTCGTATAAATTTGGTTTTAGTGAGGTGTTTATTTGCAATCCGGATCATCGTCGGTAAGAAAGAAAATCAGATTGTGGGCTATAGTTTAAGTTTGCATCCAAAAAAACATTAAAAAATATATTTAATAGGTAAAATAACATCATATTCAGATTTTACATATTATTCTAATCAAATTTCATATATAATATGTTAAAATTGGAGTTAGGATTTTAAAAATATGGATAATGTAGAAAATCATTTGTTTTAGATGGACCGTCGATAGATTAACCCAAAAGCAAGGTGTTTTCTGTTAAACGCAAAAACCGATTTGTTTGACTTAAATATGGATCATGAGTTAATTACCAAAAAGGAAGGGGGTTTTCTAAAAAATGCAAAAAAGGTTCGCCTGCGACTTAAATGTGCACCGTAGCTTAATTCACATAAAATACATGGGGTTTTATGTAAAATTGCGTGACGGACGGACCGAAGCACTAATCCCTGTATTAGTAATAACCTATAATATAAATAATCCGTTAAAAAAAGGTATAGATAGACATATTTTCTTGAGCTGAAACCGTACAACAGTAGTTGTATGGTATTTTCATTATCGTAAACTAAATATGTACAACAGTGAAAGTATCGATATAAGTCACCCAATACCAGCTCTAGGAATCATAAGTAAAACAACATTACAGGTTCTGTTCTATCCAAGAACTGATCTTCTCTGCCTTGACTTGCTTAGCTCAAAGTTTGGTTGCTTGAAGATCCTCTTTCAGATAGTGCTTCCATGTGTCCAGATGGAGGTGCTGCAGATCTAAAAATCTTATCGTTCCTGACCATCCAAATACCCCAGCATCCCATAATGATGATCTCCAATGCAATTGTTGTTGGAAGTTTGGTCATGATAAGATGTATCTCATCATATGCAGAAATGCCTCTATGCTTAGAGGGGACCAGATTATGCAAGCACGTCAGTGCAAAGGGGCAGTTCCAGAAAAGATGTATCAGTGTTTCTTCTGTAGCATCTGCACATAATGCACAGTTATAGTCCTCCAAATACATGCTTCTACGCTGCAACAAATTCCTTGGGTTCACTCTATCATGTAGAAGTAGCCAGAAAAAGATTTTGTTGCTGAATCTGCAGGCAGTGCTCCATAGGTGTTTGAAGATTTTATGAGTTGTGCTAGTCCCAATGATGGCCTTGTACATTTTCATGGAGGAATACTGAGGAGAAGTCCATGTGTAGAACCATTTATCTTGTGCATATGTAGTGTCGGTATTGTTGATGACTTCTTGAAGGGCATTGAATTGAATGTATGCTTGTTGTGATAGAGGTCTATGAAAGAGTTGACTAATCTCTCTGAGCTCAAGCACCTTGGATAGTGCGATATCTTTGATGATGATAAATGAGAGTAGCTCTGGGAATTTGCTGTGAAGTGGTTAACCTAGCCATTTATCAGTCCAGAACAGAGTAGTATCCCCTCTGCCAGCATTGCACAAAGCATGTCGCTTATAAATTGGGAGTAGCTTGAGGATAGCTTTCCACCAGAAAGACCAAACCATTTTGCCTCCTATCAGATTGTCTTGATAGTGTGCTTCCTAGATGATGTTTACCCAAGGAATGTCATCCTTATTGAGAAATTTATGAAGATACTTCATAAGCAAAGCTTGAGTATGGTTGTGGATTTCCAGTACACCAAGTCCACCATGAGATTTAGGTTTGCATACTTTATCCCAAGATATGAGTGCATCACCTCTTTCTTGTGAACCATATTTTCTCCGGAAGCACTTCTTGAGGTAAATGTTGATTTGTTTGACCACAGTCTTGGGTATCATCAATGTGCAGATGAAAAATATAGGCATGCTAGAGAAAACTGATTTAATTAGGGTGAGTTTGTCTCCACAAGATAAGAAAGTAGAGCAGCCCATCAATCTGTTTTCAATTCTCTTTAATATAGACACAAAATCCTCAATTCTAGGTGTGGTAGTGCATAAGGGCAGACCAAGGTATGTGTGCCGTAGAACACCAATTTGGCAACCAAGGAGGGTGGATAACTCATTCATTTTGTCATCAGGAGTATTGATAGATATCAAGGTGGACTTTGAGTAATTCACTTTAGGACCAACGTAGGCAGAATAATGAAGCGAGAGATTTTTAATGTGCTGCAGTTGCCTAACATCTGCCTTTCAACCAAGATGGTATCATCTGCATACAGGATGATGGGGTAGTCAGGGCAGGAGTTGTGAATAAGAGGTGTTTTCACTAATGACTTATGCATTGCTTCATTAAGCATGGATCGAAGCAAGAGATAGAAAGATATAGACATACTAGATTACTAGTAATCATGATCTTCTCCTTTCCGGTTGGGTCCCGTTGTGCAGGGGTCTCAACTCTCAAGGCACGGACGCATGGGAGAAGCAAAGCCTAACCCTGCTGTAAGATGGCTTTGAATTCAGAACCACTCCTCTCCTGTATTGCAAGTTTGCAACCGAAGCTAGGCATGCACGTACGTATACTCCACCACCGAACAGTCTAAGCGTTGGGGCTGCCTGTCGTCCCGACCATGCAGATACTTGTGCGTACACTGCATTTGGCGCAAAGGATGCATGGGTGGTCTCGCATGCAAGTTGCCCCAAAAGAGCGAGGGACCGGTTAATTAATGGAGGGCGATCTCGCATGCAGCAGGTGGCCATACGCCCATGCATAGAGAGAGCAGAGATCTGATTTCCCGTGGGGCACGCGCGGCGTTCCCGCCGGCGAGTTGCCGGCCGGGGCCCCGCGCCCATCCGCAGCGGCCTTGGCCGGCTAAGCACAAGACGTACGTGGGGCCGGTCCTGGCCAAGCCCAATGCGGCATCGCAACGTACGCGGTCGCGGAGTGACGCGCGAGCGAGCCGGGCGGAGACTATAGGCAGCTCACGACGGCCGCGAGTGGCGCAACGGTAACCGGTCGACCTGGTCGGGGCAGGGCGGCGGCCGGCGGCCGTCAACGTCATTGACCGGAGCCAACGCGGATCGACAGGGATGGCTACGTAGAGGAGAGAGAGAGGCCAGCGTGTATGTTGTGGGAATTGCACACGGTATTATTCAGGTGTAAACGCACGTATATATGAAGTACAACGGTGGGCCACGACCTCAACTATACAAGGCAACTAAGAGGTTGGCCCAGTACACAGATATGCACAACACATATACTCAACACCCCCCGCAGTCGAAGCGGCACCACTGCTGACGCAAAGACTGGATCAGAACTCCTCAAATGATGCCGTAGGCAAGCCCTTGATCATGATATCTGCAAATTGTTGGGAAGTAGAAACGTGTAGAACACGAATATGGCCAAGAGCCACCTGTTCCCGAACAAAATGAATATCCAACTCAATATGCTTGGTCCGACGATGATGAACCGGGTTAGCGGAGAGGTAGACCGCCGAGACGTTGTCGCAGTAGACCACGGTGGCACGATCGACAGGACAAGAGAGCTCCTGAAGCAGCTGGCGAAGCCACGAACACTCGGCGACGACGTTGGCCACAACACGATACCCAGCCTCAGCACTGGAGCGAGAGACCGTAGGCTGCCGCTTGGACGACCACGAGATGAGCGAGGGTCCAAGAAAGACACAGTAGCCCGAGGTGGAGCGACGAGTGTCAGGGCAGCCCGCCAAGTCGGCATCGAAGTAGGCGGTGAGGACGGTGTCGGTGGAGGCGTGGAGCGTGACGCCGAGGTCCATAGTGCCACATATATAAAGGAGAATCCGCTTGACAACGGCCCAGTGAACGTCCCGAGGAGCATGCATATGAAGACACACCTGCTGGACGGCATACTGGATCTCCGGTCGAGTCAGAGTAAGGTACTGAAGAACACCAACGATAGACCGGTAGAATGCAGCATCCGAAGCAGGAGAACCATCCGTGGCAGAGAGCTTGGCCTTCGTATCAACAGGCGTAGCGGCGGGCTTGCAGTTAAGCATGCCAGCACGATCCAGGAGCTCATGAGCGTACTTCCGCTGATGAAGGAAGAAACCATCCGGACGTCGCACCACCTCAACACAGAGGAAGTAGTGCAAAGGACCCAAGTCCTTGATGGTGAACTCAGCGCGAAGACGAGCAGTGAGCTGACTGAGAAGACCAGCCGTAGATGCCGTCAGGATGATGTCGTCGACATAAAGCAGCAAGTATGCCGTGTCGGAGCCCTGGTGATAGACGAAGAGCGACGCGTCTGAGCGGGTAGAGCGAAACCTGAGTTGGTGCAGAAACGCTGCGATGCGCTGGTACCAAGCGCGAGGGGCCTGCTTGAGTCCGTACAAGGACCGCGAAAGCAGGCACACATGGTTGGGAAGTGCTGGATCAAAAAACCCCGTGGGTTGCTGACAGAAGACCTGCTCCTCGAGGTGACCATGAAGGAAGGCGTTGGAGACGTCCATCTGGTGCACCGGCCAAGCACGGGAGACCGCAAGGTGGAGAACCATGCGAATCGTGCCGGGCTTAACAACCGGAGCGAAGGTGTCGGTGAAGTCGATGCCGGCACGTTGCCGGAAACCACGAACAACCCAGCGCGCTTTATAGCGGCCGAGGGTACCATCAGGACGGAGCTTGTGTTTGAAGACCCACTTCCCGGTGATCACGTTGGCGTGCCGGGGACGGGGAACAAGCTGACACGTCCGGTTGCGCAGCAGGGCATCAAACTCCTCTTGCATCGCAGCCATCCAGAGCGGGTCACGAAGAGCGGCTCGAACGGAGGACGGCAAGGGCGATGGCGTAGAGGTGGATGCCGCGTGGACTTACTCATCCGAGGCATAGCGCGAGCTCGGGCGAAACACACCCGTACGGGCGCGAGTGACCGGACCGACCGCGGGCTTGGCCGCAGTCGCCGGTGAAGAAGGCGCCGGAGCCGCAGTCGGAGGGAGCGCTGCGGGGGCCGCGGGCGCCGGGGCTGCGAGGGCCAAGGCCGCAGTCGGAGGGAGCGCCGGGGCCGCGGGCGCGGGAGCCGCGGGCAGAAGGGGCGCCGAAGGTGCCGGGGCCGCGGGCATCAGAGCCGCGGTCGGAGGAGGCGCCGCGGGCAGGGGCGCCGAACTGAAGGACGCCGACGGGTGACGCGCCTCAAAGCCAGAGGGCGGGCCAAGAGCGGCGCGCGAGCGCCCTGGAAGAGGCGTCGAGGCTCCCACGTCATCAGTGGCGGGAGGAACAGCCGGGGGTACCTGCTGAAACGGAAACACATGCTCATCAAAGTAAACGTGTCGGGAGATGAACACACGGTGGGAGATGGGATCGTAGCACCGATAGCCCTTGAAGTTAGAGGGGTAGCCGATGAAGATGCATGCAACAGAACGAGATGCAAGTTTGTGAGGAGCAGTGTCGACAGTGCTAGGATAACAAAAGCACCCAAAGATACGCAAACCATCATAAGACGGTGGCGTACCAAAAAGAAGGTGATGAGGTGCGTAATTCCACCGTGGGCGGCAAGGTCGAAGGTTAAGGAGAAGTGATGCGGTAGCAAGTGCGTCCGGCCAGAAGCTAGGCGGCACATTAGCATGGAACATGAGCGTGCGAACGCAGTCGTTCAGAGTGCGAAGGACGCGTTCGGCTCGACCGTTCTGCTGCGAAGTATGCGGGCATGTGAGACGAAAAACTGTGCCATGGTGCGATAAAAAAGTACGGAAAGCAAGGTTGTCGAACTCTTTTCCATTGTCAGTCTGAAGAGCAAGAATGAGACGCCCAAACTGCGTGCTAACATAGGAGTAAAAAGCCGTCAAAGTGGAGAGTGCATCCGACTTTCGTCGCAAAGGAAAAGTCCACACATAGTGAGAATAATCATCAAGGATAACCAGATAATATAAGTAGTCCGAATTACTAGGAACTGGAGAGGTCCACACATCGCTATGAATCAGCTGAAAAAGAAAAGAAGCAATTGTGGTGGAGTTATTAAACGGACGGCGGCGGCAGTGGCGCAGAGAAGGCGCGCGGCGGTGGCGGAAGCTAGGGTTGAACCTAGGAAACTGATACCATGTATGTTGTGGGAATTGCACATAGTATTACTCAGGTGCAAACGCACGTATATATGAAAGTACAACGATGGGCCACGATCTCAACTACACAAGGTAACTAGAAGATGGACCCAGTACACAGATATGCACAACACATATACTCAACACAACGCAATCATGCCACGCACAGCTCTGGCCCAGTAGTGTCCGCTCTGCACACCCGGCCGTGAGTACGTTCGTCCATGAGCGCAGTGGTAGGCGCTCACCCGTGCATGCATGCATACATGCGGCCTCACATAACACACGCACAATCACGGCGACAGGCGTACGGACGCGCGGCGCGTGGTCCTGCCGGCCGCGCGCTGCCGGTGGCATGCAAGCATGCCGCATGAGGCGCCGGTGGCGGAAGCCGGCCGGCCGGCGCGAGGCCACCGCGCGCATGCATGTGCGCTAGCTGCGATCGAGCTAGGCCACCATGCCCGTACGTACGCTACGCTCGATCTCCCCTCCCGGTCTAGCGGACACTTGAGCACATTCGGCGGCGAACACGGAACTAACTCGATCGATACGTACTCTTGGGAGCTTCTTCGTGTACATGGCGGTCAGTGGTCCGGCGTCCAATTCATTCATGCTCGGCAACTCCTTTATTTTTGGGTATCGCGCGTATGCAGAACGCAGCCTGAACGCTATGAGCCAAAGCTCTGCAGGTGAGCGACCCCTCTGTAGTCATGCCCCCAAATGCATGCGCCCAGGATCAGTGTTCTTGGATTTTTTTTTTGAGCCAATCATGTTCTTGGATGCGTTTGGTTGCCCATACAGTCCAGCCAGAACCGCGCGGGATGAAAATAGGCTGTTTGATAGCCTGTGTTCACTGTTTGGTCCGCATAGCACGAACCTCAAATCATTTCTTGGCCAGGCCAGCTAGGAACGGCCGAATCGGCCGTTTCCAGCGAGCCAGGCTGAGACGAACCAGATCTAGTGCACGTAGTGGGTCCCGTTGCACGAGAGGATACACGAGGGAGCCTGTGCGTGTTATCTTCTCCTACCTCGAGTAACCTCCTCTCTAATCCCCTTCTTCCTCATCCCTTTCGGTCTACACAACAATGCTTTGATTCGATATAAGCTCTACACGAAAAAGATGCACATTGATGTTATGGTTTCATTGAGACGATTGATTCGTAGTTTCATCGACGGTAAATGCTTAATTCTATCCTTGAGATCGTGATCATCCACGGTTTCCGACGGGGTGTCGGCCGGTGGCGGCGCCGTTTGGAAGTTCAGAGGCGTGTCCGAGGCGGACGGCACAGGCGTGGGAGTCGACGAGGGGCCTCCACGGGCGCGCCGGTGAAGAGCTCCACAGGCATCAGGAGGCGGTCCACCGTAAGCACGCACACGGGTGTCTCATCCAGGACCGGCTTCGCCACGCGGGACTTGCGGAGGCCGGTGTCGAGCGATAGGTCGTCGCCGCGGGCCACGACTGACACGTTGTACTGCCCCGCGGTGGTGGACGCCCGCATGCGGAACGGGCGGGCCGACGCCTTGACCAGCTTTGGTGAAGCCGACAGTGGGATGATCTCGGGTATAATTTTTACTAAATGACCCCTGGGCCGCCTTATTTTGCCCACTGACCCCCCTCAAAAAAACTTATTTCGTCGCCTGACCCAAGCCATTCGCGCCCGCCCGGTAGGCGCCACACTTGCACGTCGCCGCGCTGCACGCCAAGGCGCCGTTGACCGGCCCTGGTCCATGGTCGTCTGTCACGCCGCCAGCGTGGCGCCGGTCTGACGCGCCACATTGTAAGGCGCCACACCTGTTAGAATATCTGAATTGCTTGTAATGCCCAGAACCGTCGTGTCAGTACATCCACGTTCCAGCTCAGATGTTCTTATGTAAGGATGAAACGCCTAAGTGGTAGGCATCTGCACATGAATATGAACACGTCAACCAATATGGCGTGTCCATTCCATGACACGCCTTCCTTTTTGGCGTGTGGACTTTGTAAGTATGCCCTTGTGTATGGCGTGGCATAACAACGCCAACCTCGCCTTTTAACTTGCCGCTATAGTTCCATGAATCGCCTGCGTACTTGGCGCGTCAGGCCGTTTATGGTGCCGCCTTAGAGTTAGGCGTGTCATGTCAGATAGGCTGGTCATGCCGTTCGTCATGCCGTCGGGTGACGTGTCCTTTTTAGGGCTCCTTGGAATTTGTCCATTTGAGCTCCGCTCGGCCCACCCACCTTCCCCCCGAAACCAAGTCGCCCCCTCCGCAGAGCCACACTCGCGGTTCACCCAACCTCGTCGGCTCCTCCGGGTGTTCCCCACGGAAGCGGCGGCCCATTGGAAGCTTGCTGCCGGCGGCAGACCCCTCTTCCCTTAAGGCCCCTGTTACCAACCTCGACCCAACCCCAAATCCACGGTGGTTGGATAGTCCGAGGGTGGAGACGACGCAGAGGCTTCCAGATCTGGGCAAACCAGCAGGTAATCTTGTTACGAATCAACCTTAGAGCATGTATATCAGTTGTTCATTAGGTAATAGGAGGGTGCTAGCAAGTGGGAATCGTTTCTTGTATGCCGAACCTGTTACTGGGTTAATGTCGGCTATATTGCCTTTTTATGTAGGATGGCGTATCGTAACGTAGTCCATTTACATCATGGCGGTGTTCTTAACATCCAATCTGGCAGCACCGGTGTGGAGTTTGTGAACACCCAAAGCCGTGTGTTATGTTTTCCAAAGGATCCAACTCTTGTTGAACTTGCTGATAAGGTGAGGCAAGTGATGGATGTCGATGGAAGTTCTGTAGTAAGGCTCGAAGGAAGATATGACGCCGGCACAGGCCCTCGGCCGTTCTGCACCATGATCCCCTTGGCCGAGGATTATGCTTGGGATAACTACAAGTCAATGGTCGGTGAATCTTGCATGAAGCTCCTTGTTATATATGCAGTGGTCGAGGCAGGTCAGAACCTGTCAGACATAGACCTCAATCTCATGCCTCAAGGCTGTGATGGTCACTGCCATAGGTCAGGAGTAGGCAGCCATAGTGTACCTAGTCATTGTGTCCTTAGTCCAGAGATCTACGATACCATGACCGGCAGTCAGCCAATGGCAGAAGTTAGCACCCCTGTAACACAAGAGTTTGTAGAAGCTGAGGAAAATGTGGTTGGTGGTTTTGATCTGAACAACGATGTGGCGACCGAGGACGAGAGTGATGCGGTTTCGCCAGAAAGGACTGAGTTGGAGGTGGATGCAGAGGAGGTGGATGGAGCGGAGGAGGATGCAGAGGAGGTGGATGCAGAGAAGGTTGAGGAAGATGATGAAGAGGAAGAGCCATTGTTTGAAAGAATGGCCCCGGAGCTTCCTCTGATAGAAATATCAACCGAGTTACGCGCAGAGGAAACAACCTTTGCATCAGACGATCTTAACGAGGCAACTTATGATTCTCAGGAAGAGGGAGAGGAAGATGCCGAGCGGGAATACCTGACGAGACATGCAGAGAACTCGGATGACGATTGCCCCGTTGATGAATATGAGTTCAGTTTGTTGGAAATGATAGTCTTCCGCACTATATACCAGAGAGACATGAGCACACATGAGTTTAGAGATTTGACGGGCGCTGACCTAGCAGTTGTGACGGAGGAAGATATGTATGATACGGAGGCAGTAGCGGTGCCAAGGCCTCAGACAGCGGAAGAAGAGAAGATAAATCCAAGGTCCAAGCCTTTAATATATCCAGGGCTTGTGTTCAGCTCAATGCTAGACATGAAGATATGGCTACAAGAGTATGCAGTGCGACACTATCGGCCTTACATAGTCCGAAAGCCAGACAAAAAAAAGCGATTCGTGGTGTGGTGTGAGAACAAGGAGCAAGGCTGTCCCTGGAAGGTGTGTGCTAGGAAGCGCAACCCGGATGATCGATGGAAGATCGTTAGCTGCGTAGGATCGCACAAATGCGGGAGAGACCGCATAGAAGGTCATCACCGGCAGCTGACGTCCAGCTTCATCGGCCAGCGTATGAAACATGCCATCACCAAGCAGCCGACGTAGTCCGCGTCACAGCTTCAGGATTACATAAGCATGATATTTGATGTAACACCCCCTTGTAATAAGCTCTGTGACACCCTGTTAAAACTGCCAAGTCATGATCATTTGCAGTGCCAAGTCATAAGGGTTAATGATCCAATTCAAATTCACATCTGAAAATCAACTCAAATTCAAAAGTGAAATATGAAGTTGATCAAACACTGCTGGAAAAATGTTCATTGAATGGCAAATAATCCAGGAACATTTGTAAAATCATCATCATTGAAATTGGAGTTAGATAAGTGACTCTAACAAGATGAAACAACACCAAAACAGAATATTCAAATCCATTTAAATTCTTTTCAGCTTCAAATGAATTCCAAATCTGTCCAAACCACTTTTTGGTGAGAGCTAAAATGGCACTGTAATATTTGGACTAAGTCCCACATTTTACAAAAAGGCAAAAGTGCTATAACTATTTCAAAACAGAAAATAAGTAAAGAAAATAGAAAATAGAAACAGAGAAATAAAAACGAGGCACTGTGCACTGGGCCTTAGTGCACAGTGTCCCGAACCCCGGCCCACCAGGCTCATGACGTCGTCTCTCTCCTGTGCGTGTCGCCGTCGCAGTGGGCGCGAGCGCGCGCGTCGGTCGCGCGCCGACACGCCGACGCCACCGACGCTCGGAGTCGACGAGGGGATAAGGTCGACGCCCTCCTCTTCGCCTCGGCCTCTCCGTCATTCCTCCCCCTCCTCTCCTCGCTCGCCTCGCCTTCTCTTCCCCTCAGATCCACGCGAGGCCGAACGAATCCGCCGCCGTTCGCCGCCGTTCTCGTGGCCAGCGACGTCGCCTCGCCTCGCCTTCGTGTCCAGGAGACGCGCCGTGATCGACCACGTCGCCTGCTCCGTCGAATCGTGGCGTGGAGGTCCTGCTGCTGCTGCTCTCCGTCGCCCCCTTTCTTCCTTGACTCCGGAGCTCGCCGGCGGCTGCGACCTTCTCTGCTGCTACTAAACCGCCATGGGTCTTTCTTGACCACGCGGTGAGCCTCTCCTTCCCCTGCTGCTCCTCGTTGATCCCCGAGCGCTCTGTAGCTAGCTGCCGTCGTTGCCGAGCACGGGTCGCCGCTGTGCACTTCACCGCCGCGGCCACAGACGCCGTCGTGCTCGTCCGGACCCAGCATCGAGCTCCTGGGGCTCGTGCGAGCCTGGCAAGACCCCTAGCACTCCTCCCCGCGCCGTGTAGCGTAGAACCCGACGAGGCCCGAACTCCGGCGCCGCTGCTGCTCAACGCCGGCGAGGATTCCGGCCGATTCCGGCGAAACCACCACCATCACTTCATGCGGCACGTTCGACTCGTTCGAACGCGCCCTCGCGCGTGTCAAATGGGCGCCCGTAGGCGAAATCCGACGCCGGCCTGCGCCCTCCGCCGCGTTTCGACGTCGCCGGCGGCTAAACGCCGGTCGCCGCCAGCGTGGCTGGCGTGGGGTCCACTCTGGGACGCTGACCAGTGGGCCCCCTGGCCATTTTGACCACGTTGACCACGGTCAACCGTGGTTACTGTTCATCCCCTGTAGCTGACATGTGGGCCCCGTTCGATAATTAGACTAATTAGACATTTAATTAAATAGAAACTAATTAGATTAACCTAATGTCTCACTGACATGTGGGGTCCACCCCCTAATTAACCCTGGTAATTAAATTAATTCACTGGTTAAAGAAACAGAGGCTGACATGTGGGTCCCACTGGACCCACATGTCAGGTTTGACCCTGGCCAACCGCAGCTGACCTGCTGACGTCACTGTGACGCAATGCTGACGTCATAAATCATTTTCTGATAAATAAATAAATTCCAGAAATTCAAATAAACTTTAAAAGTTAATAACTTTTAAACCGTAGCTCGGATCAAAAAAGTTAAAACATGAAAGTTGCTCAGAACGACGGGCAGAGTCTGATCATGCCGTCTGTTTCTCCATCGGAACCCCCTATGTAGAAGAACTCGTAACTCCGGACCTGAATCCGGCAGATGAATAGTGCACACACATCGGTAAAAAAAAATCCCAGATTAATTCTAGAAATAACTAAAATGACTTAGATGCATATTTAGGCAACCCTGCACTGCATCATAGCATCACACGCACCGTATTGCATTTGTTTGCATTATGTTTACCTGTTTCTTCCCCCTCTTCTCTCTCGGTAGACCCCGACGTTGTCGTAGCTCCCGAGGCAGACGCCGCACAGGAGTACGACTACGTCCCCGACGATACCACTGAAGACCTTGCCCTTGCCCTCGAGCAAACAGGCAAGCACCCCCATTTTGAGCATGCCTATATCGCCTATTCTTTTCTCTCTTATGCTTGCATTAGAACTGCTACTGCTACTGTTTTTCCTATATCTGCTGCATAGCCTGATTATTGTACCCTACTTTGTTACCTCACTGGTTATCCTAGACTGCTTAGTATAGGCTGGGTAGAGACACGATAGAGACCCCCACTTGATCCCGACTGCCCTGCTGGATATCAGAAGACCCGATTATCGGGATTGAAGACTAGGCCCCGGCACCGCACATCACTTCCCCTTAGTTGCCGACACTGCTGGGTTACCGTCGAGTGCCGAGGGTGATACCTCGTCAGCACTTTTGATGTTAACCTTGTAGGTTAGTTACTCGGTCATGGTAAGCGAGGGTGATTCCTCCTACACCACCCCCGATAACGACATCGTCGCGCAACTCCTCAAGTGTGGACCTCGAGGGTGATTCCTCCTTCGTTCACCTTGACTTTAACGTCAGGTGGGGTTCCATCGAGGGTGATTCCTCAGGGCTCCCCTGGTGTCAGACACACAGATACTGTTGTAGAGTTGACTTGCACTACAACATGATACTAAAGACGGGTCGGCCCTGAGGGGTACCCGCGCGAGCTTAATGCAAAGTGATAGGGAGTCGGGTTGACCTGGATGGTGCCCGCGAGATAACTACGAGGCGTGGCCGGGCATTCTTAGCCCTTGCCGCAAGACCTCGAGACGGGGCGACGGGGTCACATCGTTCGTGAGTCTCTGCTCGTTTCCGCGCGCTCCTAATCCACTACGGTTTGGATATTTGATCCGAGGGGCCTCTGGCCCGATAGCACTAACCATCACGTGGGCATAGTATGGGCGTTATGCGTCGTATACTTCAGCCGGAGCTTAATGGACGTCAGCGACTGAGCGGCGCGCGCTGAATTGGACTGGGAACGCAATCGCGCTTGTATAAGGGGTTGCTAGGTCTGCTTTCAGCCGCGTACGCAACATGCAGGAGTTCCCGGGGCGAAGGCCCAAGACCCCTGGGCGCATAGGTTTAGTCCGGCGTGCTGACCTCTCTGTTAGGTATTCGGTCGGGTTGCGGCGTGTTGCTTAGCCGAGGCCGGGCATGACCCAGAAAAGTGTGTCCGGCCGGAGTTAAGTGAGCGTGGTGGGTAAGTTGGTGCACCCCTGCAGGGAAGAAACTTCTATCGATAGCCTGTCCTACGGTAACGGACACTCGGAGTTGTATCCCGATCGGTACAACTAGAACATGTGATGAGAACTGGATAGTACGGCTCTGGGATTGCTTTCTCGCAGGGAGTCGAGAAAGGATCTCAAGTCGAGGTTGATGATACTACTACTACTACTTTACATTATGTTGATCTGCTCTCTTCTATTGCTGCAAGACTGTCGAAGATTGTTGAAGATGCTAGTCTTCGATAGGACTAGGCTTCCCCCTCTATTCTGGCATTTCTGCAGCCCAGTCCACATATACAGCCATTCCTTTGACAATGATGCATATGTAGTGTAGATCCTTGCTTGCTGAGTACTTCGGATGAGTACTCACGTTTGCTTTATTTTCTTTTTCCCCCATATCCAATTGATGCCACCAGACGACGGAGCCCCTTAGTCAGACGCCCCAGCCGACGACCAGTACTACTACCCGCCTGGCGAGTACTACTACTACGAGGAGCCGACTGACGACCAGGAGTAGGATCGGAGGGTCCAGGGCAGGAGGCCTACGCCTTTCGATCGTAGTATTTTATTTTACCCCGCCTCTGTGAAGGCTTATCTCTCTCTCTCTGTAATATATCTGTACTCAGATATCTGATGCTTCCGCTGACGCTTGTATGCCATCGAGCTATGTATTCGAGCCCTCGAGGCCCTGGCTTGTAATATTAAGCTTGTATGACTTTATTTATGTTTTAGAGTTGTGTTGTGATATCTTCAAGTGAGTCCTTAGGCTTGATCGTGCGCATTTGCGTGTATGATTAGTGCACGATTAAGCCGGGGTCGTCACAGGTTGGTATCAGAGCCGACTGCCTCTAGGAATCCCCCTTCCCAATTCTTTGGCCGAAGTTGGGTCTAGTGGTCAAAAACTATTTTACTAACTTGGCTGTGTGGCTTACGGGCCCACGTCGCCAACTGGGTGGAATTAGGATATTTTATTCCTCGTCTTTACTCTGGGACTCTAATCTCTCATCTATTCGGGTTTAATAAAATTTACTAACACCGACATTTAGGATCTCGTTAATTCTATCCACCCGGAGAGCTGGATTCAGTGCGATTTCCCTGTCGTTGATCTGATTAGTCTGATAATCATTTTCCTTTCCATTGTTTTGTTTAACCTTTCCTTCTCGGATCGGTTATATTTCTCATTGTCTTATGACAACCCTGAACCTCTCTGTTTCAGATGGATCGACTGTTTCCACCGCGGCCTACGACCCAGCTTGTGCTTCGCACTTGGGCTCGTGACGCCCCTGGATTTCCAGCTGTTCTGATCGCCCTCCTGAGTAGACTGGGTTACCGCTGGTATCCCGAGTACATGGTCTATGAGGTTTACCGCGAGTTCAACCAGGAACAGTACTATGCTGAAGTTCGGATTTATGATCAGCAGAACAACTCAGACACCGAGCTACACCTTTTTCATGGATTAGGCGTGACGATTGAGATGGCAGTACATGATGCCGCCTACTCTGCTGTCGCACGTCTCCGAGGAGAGCACAATGCTAACTTGGATGATACTGTGTTTCGGTACATTCCGTATGCACCTGTTGGAGATGCTACTGGATTTTACACAGCTATCTGTGCCCCGTACGAGTCTCGACGCTACGACCCGCAGGTTCTGATTCAGTGCACTCAGGCTCTGGATCGCACTGTTCGGGCTCTTACCGTCGAGTTGTTCGCCACTCGAGCACGCTACTACGAGGCTATGACACAGTTGCTACCAGCTGTTCGTGCAGGGATACATCCGGAGGATATTCTTTACCCACGCAGGACCGAGATGCCGCCAGGTATTGATTGGCCTGCAGTGGGAGGTCACACGCCTACATGTGGACCTCTTCTTACAGTTCGAGACCGGGTTCTGCATCAGAGTGCACATGGAGCACAGGATCCTGCCGCGACGAACATTCGTCGTCCGCACTTGCAGTTACCCCGTTTTCGTGGTTTTCTCCGACGCTGATGTAGCCTTTGCTATGTCACGTTGTGTACTTCCTTACCGCGTGCCTGTGTGCCGCCTAGTGTGTCTCTAGTTTTTCAATTTGCGCCGTTATGCTGCCCGATTTTAACCGACTGTGTATGGATCTGTATGTCTTAATGACTACTTTAAGCATCTATTGCACTTTTTCAATAATGTCGAGTTACCTCATGTTTATTGTTAAACACTAGCATAAGCTATCGCTGAAATACCCCTGTTGGAATAGCAGGATGGCTGACAACAACCCGCCACCGCCGCCACCACCTGATTACATGGAAGTGATGATGCAACAGTTTGAACTCAACCGCCAGTTTATGACGGGGATTATGCAGCAATTCCCTCGTCCTGATGCTAATCAGCAGCAACCATCCATTACCTTACCAGAGTTCATGAGGCTCAGTCCATCATTTTTCCGCAATACAGTCAACCCACTAGATGCAGATGACTGGCTGCGTGACATCTCACATGAGATGGAGTCTGCTGGTGTCGCCGAAGTTAACTATGTCACTTTTGCGACTTATCTTCTGAAGGGTCCCGCAGCTCAATGGTGGGCCACCCACCGACAGACTCTGCCGCCTGGTACTGTCGTCACTTGGGCAGAGTTCAAGATTGCTTTCCGTGCCCGCTACATTCCTGTAGCTGTCATAGCTAGGAAGAGGGCTGAGTTCCGTAGCCTTGTTCAAGGAAACAAGACTGTGGAAGTCTATCAGCGCGAGTTTCTGGACTTATCTCGCTACGCTGAAGAGGACATTCCTACTGATGAACGCAGACAGGAGAAGTTTCGTGAAGGACTGCACCATGACATTCAGTTAGCCCTTCTTGTTCAAGATTACCCTGATTTCGCCACCTTGGTGAATAAGGCCATCATGGTTGAAACTGGACTTAAGAAGCATAAGGAAGCGTCCAGACGCACCCGTGAGTCGGGCTCATCTTCGGGCTCGTCTTCCCAGAAGCGACGCATCTGGTTTCCCCAAGGCATGTTCCGTTCAGCAGCCCCTGCAAACAGGCCCTCATATGCTGCACCACGCCTGCCACCTCCACCATCGAGGCAGCCTCTGCCAGCTCCAGCACCTCGAGCTCCAGCACCTCGTCCTGACAGCGGACTATGCTTCAAGTGTGGCAAGCCAGGTCACCGTGCTAGAGATTGTTCTCAGAATCAGAATCAACTAGCTCTTCCTTCTGCTGGCCGTGGTATTCCTCAACAGTGCAACTATAATGCCAGACCTTCTTATGGTCGTGGGCAGAGCTACCACGTCAACATGTCTGAAGCTCCAGTTCAACCAGATACTGTGATGGGTACACTTCTCGTTAATTCAGTACCAGCTTCTGTTTTATTTGATTCAGGAGCATCGCATTCATTCATGTCAGAACATTTTGCGCTCATGCATGACATTAAATGTGAAACGATGCACCAACCGTTAGGAGTAAACACTCCTGCGGGCCAGTGCCAAGCCACCCTATTCAGCCCCGAAGTCACAATTGAGATCGAGCGGTTGAAATTTCAGGCATTTCCCATAATCCTGAGATCTTCCAAGATTGATCTTATTTTGGGAATGGACTGGTTGAAGGCTCATTACGCCTCAATCAACTGTGCCACTAAAGTTGTACACCTCTTGCACCCATCGAACGAAATAGTGAATTATCAAGCTCACATTACCCAGAACGCTGAGGCTCAAATATATGCCCTGAACGCGTTGAATGCTTCTCCACTTGATGGGATTGAGAACATCCCAGTGGTCTGTGACTTCCCGGATGTTTTTCCAGAAGAACTTCCAGGAATACCTCCTGCTAGAGCTGTCGAGTTTGTCATCGACTTGAAGCCTGGCACCACTCCTATTGCGAAGCGTCCCTACAAGATGCCTCCGCACCATCTTATTGAGCTTAAGGAGGAAATTGATAAATCCTTAAGGAAGGGTTTCATTCGCCCTAGTTCCTCTGCTTGGGGAGCACCGTCTCTTTTCGTCAAGAAGAAAGATGGAACGAATAGGTTGGTCCAAGATTATCGTCCAATCAACCAGGCAACCATTCAGAATAAATATCCACTTCCCCGGATCAACGATTTATATGACCAACTCGCAGGATCTTCGGTGTTTTCTAAACTCGACTTGAGGTTGGGTTATCACCAGATCCGTGTCCGCGAAGAGGACATTCCGAAGACTGCATTCGTTACTCGTTATGGCTCTTACGAGTACACAGTCATGTCGTTTGGTTTAACAAACGCTCCAGCTACATTCTCCCGCCTAATGAATTACATATTCATGGATTACCTCGACAAATTCATCGTGGTATATCTGGATGATATTCTGGTTTATTCGAAGAACAAAGAAGAACATGCTGAGCACCTTCACCTTGTTCTCGAGAGACTTGGTGAGCACCAATTATATGCCAAGTACTCTAAGTGCGAATTCTGGCTTTCTGAGGTAACCTACCTTGGACATGTCATTTCCAAGGATGGTATCGCAGTTAACCCAGAGCGAGTTCAGGCTATTCTTGACTGGACCCCTCCGAAGAATGTCAAGCAAGTCAGAAGTTTTCTCGGGCTTGCAAGTTATTGTCGCCGTTTCATTGAGAATTTCTCCAAGATTGCCAAGCCCCTGACTAATCTACTCCACAAAGGCGTTAAGTTTGAGTGGACAAACAAATGTCAGGAAAGCTTCCAGACCCTCAAGGACAAGCTGACTTCTGCTCCAGTCCTTGCTCCTCCAGACTCTCGCAAAGATTTTGTGATCTTCTGCGACGCCTCTCGCCAAGGACTAGGTTGTGTCCTAATGCAAGAGCGAAGAGTTATTGCTTATGCTTCGTGACAATTGCGTCCACATGAAGAGAATTACCCAGTGCATGACCTTGAACTTGCTGCTGTCATTTATGCCTTGAAGCAGTGGCGTCATTACCTCCTTGGTAATCGGTGTGAGATTTACACCGATCATCAGAGCTTGAAGTACTTATTCACTCAACCGGAACTTAATCTTCGTCAACAGCGTTGGTTGGAAACAATCACCGATTATGACTGTGGAATTTCATACACTCCTGGCAAAGCTAATGTGATGGCTGACGCCTTGAGCCGCAAGTCATACTGTAGTAACCTCATGGTTAAACAAGCTCAACCCCAGCTATATGAAGAATTGCGCAAGCTGAATCTCTGCATCATTCCGCGAGGTTCTCTTAATAATCTTGTGATACAACCAGATCTTGAGAAAGCTGTCAAGATTGCGCAAGCCAAAGATGCTGAAATTGGTCTAATGAAGAAAGAGCTTCACCTTCAAAAGTACAGGGATTTCTCGATTGCTGAAGATGGAACCTTGTACTTCCGAGACCGCATTGTAGTACCTCGCTTCGAGCTGATGACTGACAAAGTCATGAAGGAGGCCCATGATACACCGCTGACTATCCATCCGGGCAGTACCAAGATGTATCGAGATCTTCGTCAAAGGTACTGGTGGTCTAGGATGAAGCAAGATATTGCTTGTTATGTTGCCGAGTGTGACGTTTGTCGTCGCGTGAAGGCAGAACATCAAAAACCTGCTGGAATTCTGCAACCGCTCCCTATTCCTCTATGGAAGTGGGATAAAGTGCAAATGGACTTCATTACTGGTCTTCCCAAGTCTCAGAAGGGTCACGATGCTATTCTTGTCGTCGTTGACCAACTTTCCAAGGTTGCACACTTTCTACCAGTTAAGGAGACTATTACTGCTAGACAGCTAGCAGAGCTATATATCTCCAGAATTGTTTCACTCCATGGTATTCCCAAGGAAATTAGTTCAGACCGTGGCAGCATTTTCACTGGCCATTTCTGGGAAAGTTTCCAGAAAGCAATGGGAACTCATATTACCTGGAGTTCAGCTTATCATCCCCAATCCCAAGGTCAAGTTGAGCGCGTTAATCAAGTGCTTGAAGACATGCTTCGAGCCTGTGTTATATCCTTCGGTAAGAAATGGGAGGAATCTCTCCCGTATGCCGAGTTCTCTTATAACAACAGCTATCAAGCCAGCTTGAAAATGGCCCCCTTTGAGGTTCTTTATGGTCGTAAATGTCGAACCCCTCTGAATTGGTCAGAAACTGGGGAACGACCTCTTGTTGGACCGGACATTATTCAGCATGCCGAAGAACAAGTCCGAATTGTCCGGGAGAATCTCAAAGCAGCTCAAGACCGTCAGAAGAGCAATTATGATCGTAAGCGATGGGGTGTGATCTATCAACCTGGTGATCAAGCCTATCTTCGTGTCACTCCAATGAAGGGCACCCGTCGTTTCGGAATCAAGGGCAAGCTAGCTCCTCGCTATATTGGTCCTTTCCGCATCGTGGCTAGACGTGGACAGGTGGCATATCAATTGGAGTTGCCACCGCAATTCTCCCATATTCATGATGTCTTCCACGTGTCGCAACTCCGTAAGTGCTTCAAGGAATCCCCGCACCGTGCAGTGGATCATGAGATGCTCGAGCTACAAGATGATCTTTCCTATAAGGAGCATCCGATCCGCAACCTCGACGAAGCTGAACGTCGAACACGTCAGAAGACGACCAAGTTCCTAAAAGTGCAGTGGTCGAATCACACTGAAGATGAAGCCACTTGGGAACGCGAGGATCATCTTCGGGAAGAATATCCCGGACTCTTTCCTTCTACCTCTTAAATTCTCGGGACGAGAATTTCTTTTAGAGGAGGAGAACTTGTAACACCGCCTTGTAATAAGCTCTGTGACACCCTGTTAAAACTGCCAAGTCATGATCATTTGCAGTGCCAAGTCATAAGGGTTAATGATCCAATTCAAATTCACATCTGAAAATCAACTCAAATTCAAAAGTGAAATATGAAGTTGATCAAACACTGCTGGAAAAATGTTCATTGAATGGCAAATAATCCAGGAACATTTGTAAAATCATCATCATTGAAATTGGAGTTAGATAAGTGACTCTAACAAGATGAAACAACACCAAAACAGAATATTCAAATCCATTTAAATTCTTTTCAGCTTCAAATGAATTCCAAATCTGTCCAAACCACTTTTTGGTGAGAGCTAAAATGGCACTGTAATATTTGGACTAAGTCCCACATTTTACAAAAAGGCAAAAGTGCTATAACTATTTCAAAACAGAAAATAAGTAAAGAAAATAGAAAACAGAAACAGAGAAATAAAAACGAGGCACTGTGCACTGGGCCTTAGTGCACAGTGCCCCGAACCCCGGCCCACCAGGCCCATGACGTCGTCTCTCTCCTGTGCGTGTCGCCGTCGCAGTGGGCGCGAGCACGCGCGCCGGTCGCGCGCCGACGCCACCGACGCTCGGAGTTGACGAGGGGATAAGGTCGACGCCCTCCTCTTCGCCTCGGCCTCTCCGTCATTCCTCCCCCTCCTCTCCTCGCTCGCCTCGCCTTCTCTTCCCCTCAGATCCACACGAGGCCGAACGAATCCGCCGCCGTTAGCCGCCGTTCTCGTGGCCAGCGACGTCGCCTCGCCTCGCCTTCGTGTCCAGGAGACGCGCCGTGATCGACCACGTCGCCTGCTCCGTCGAATCGTGGCGTGGAGGCCCTGCAGCTGCTGCTCGCCATCGCCCCCTTTCTTCCTCGACTCCGCAGCTCGCCGGCGGCTACGACCTTCTCTGCTGCTACTAAACCGCCACGGGTCTTTCTTGACCACGCGGTGAGCCTCTCCTTCCCCTGCTACTCCTCGTTGATCCCCGAGCGCTCTGTAGCTAGCTGCCGTCATTGCCGAGCACGGGTCGCCGCTGTGCACTTCGCCACCGCGGCCACAGACGCCGTCGTGCTCGTCTGGACCTAGCATCGAGCTCCTGGGGCTCGTGCGAGCCTGGCAAGACCCCTAGCACTCCTCCCCGCGCCGTGTAGCGTAGAACCCGACGAGGCCCGAACTCCGGCGCCGCTGCTGCTCAACGCCGGCGAGGATTCCGGCAGATTCCGGCGAAACCACCACCATCACTGCATGCGGCACGTTCGACTCGTTCGAACGCGCCCTCGCGCGTGTCAAATGGGCGCCCGTAGGCGAAATCCGACGCCGGCCTGCGCCCTCCGCCGCGTTTCGACGTCGCCGGCGGCTAAACGCCGGTCGCCGCCAGCGTGGCTGGCGTGGGGTCCACTCTGGGACGCTGACCAGTGGGCCCCCTGGCCATTTTGACCACGTTGACCATGGTCAACCGTGGTTACTGTTCATCCCATGTAGCTGACATGTGGGCCCCGTTCGATAATTAGACTAATTAGACATTTAATTAAATAGAAACTAATTAGATTAACCTAATGTCTCACTGACATGTGGGGTCCACCCCCTAATTAACCCTGGTAATTAAATTAATTCACTGGTTAAAGAAACAGAGGCTGACATGTGGGTCCCACTGGACCCACATGTCAGGTTTGACCCTGGTCAACCGCAACTGACCTGCTGACGTCACTGTGATGCAATGCTGACGTCATAAATCATTTTCTGATAAATAAATAAATTCCAGAAATTCAAATAAACTTTAAAAATTAATAACTTTTAAACCGTAGCTCGGATCGAAAAAGTTAAAACATGAAAGTTGCTCAGAACGACGGGCAGAGTCTGATCATGCCGTCTGTTTCTCCATCGGAACCCCCTATGTAGAAGAACTCGTAACTCCGGACCTGAATCCGGCAGATGAATAGTGCACACACATCGGTAAAAAAAATCCCAGATTAATTCTAGAAATAACTAAAATGACTTAGATGCATATTTAGGCAACCCTGCACTGCATCATAGCATCACACGCACCGTATTGCATTTGTTTGCATTATGTTTACCTGTTTCTTCCCCCTCTTCTCTCTCGGTAGACCTCGACGTTGACGTAGCTCCCGAGGCAGACGCCGCACAGGAGTACGACTACGTCCCCGATGATACCACTGAAGACCTTGCCCTTGCCCCCGAGCAAACAGGCAAGCACCCCCATTTTGAGCATGCCTATATCGCCTATTCTTTTCTCTCTTATGCTTGCATTAGAACTGCTACTGCTACTGTTTTTCCTATATCTGCTGCATAGCCTGATTATTGTACCCTACTTTGTTACCTCACTGGTTATCCTAGACTGCTTAGTATAGGCTGGGTAGAGACACGACAGAGACCCCCACTTGATCCCGACTGCCCTGCTGGATATCAGAAGACCCGATTATCGGGATTGAAGACTAGGCCCCGGCACTGCACATCACTTCCCCTTAGTTGCCGACACTGCTGTGTTACCGTCGAGTGCCGAGGGTGATACCTCGTCAGCACTTTTGATGTTAACCTTGTAGGTTAGTTACTCGGTCGTGGTAAGCGAGGGTGATTCCTCCTACACCACCCCCGATAACGACATCGTCGCGCAACTCCTCAAGTGTGGACCTCGAGGGTGATTCCTCCTTCGTTCACCTTGACTTTAACGTCAGGTGGGGTTCCATCGAGGGTGATTCCTCAGGGCTCCCCTGGTGTCAGACACACAGATACTGTTGTAGAGTTGACTTGCACTACAACATGATACTAAAGACGGGTCGGCCCTGAGGGGTACCCGCGCGAGCTTAATGCAAAGTGATAGGGAGTCGGGTTGACCTGGATGGTGCCCGCGAGATAACTACGAGGCGTGGCCGGGCATTCTTAGCCCTTGCCGCAAGACCTCGAGACGGGGCGACGGGGTCACATCGTTCGTGAGTCTCTGCTCGTTTCCGCGCGCTCCTAATCCACTACGGTTTGGATATTTGATCCGAGGGGCCTCTGGCCCGATAGCACTAACCATCACGTGGGCATAGTATGGGCGTTCTGCGTCGTATACTTCAGCCGGAGCTTAATGGACGTCAGCGACTGAGCGGCGCGCGCTGAATTGGACTGGGAACGCAATCGCGCTTGTATAAGGGGTTGCTAGGTCTGCTTTCAGCCGCGTACGCAACGTGCAGGAGTTCCCGGGGCGAAGGCCCAAGACCCCTGGGCGCATAGGTTTAGTCCGGCGTGCTGACCTCTCTGTTAGGTATTCGGTCGGGTTGCGGCGTGTTGCTTAGCCAAGGCCGGGCATGACCCAGAAAAGTGTGTCCGGCCGGAGTTAAGCGAGCGTGGTGGGTAAGTTGGTGCACCCCTGCAGGGAAGAAACTTCTATCGATAGCCTGTCCTACGGTAACGGACACTCGGAGTTGTATCCCGATCGGTACAACTAGAACATGTGATGAGAACTGGATAGTACGGCTCTGGGATTGCTTTCTCGCAGGGAGTCGAGAAAGGATCTCAAGTCGAGGTTGATGATACTACTACTACTACTTTACATTATGTTGATCTGCTCTCTTCTATTCCTGCAAGACTGTCGAAGATTGTTGAAGATGCTAGTCTTCGATAGGACTAGGGTCCCCTCTATTCTGGCATTTCTGCAGCCCAGTCCACATATACAGCCATTCCTTTGACAATGATGCATATGTAGTGTAGATCCTTGCTTGCTGAGTACTTCGGATGAGTACTCACGTTTGCTTTATTTTCTTTTTCCCCCATATCCAATTGATGCCACCAGACGACGGAGCCCCTGAGTCAGACGCCCCAGCCGACGACCAGTACTACTACCCGCCTGGCAAGTACTACTACTACGAGGAGCCGACTGACGACCAGGAGTAGGATCGGAGGGTCCAGGGCAGGAGGCCTACGCCTTTCGATCGTAGTATTTTATTTTACCCCGGCTCTGTGAAGGCTTATCTCTCTCTCTCTGTAATATATCTGTACTCAGATATCTGATGCTTCCGCTGACGCTTGTATGCCATCGAGCTATGTATTCGAGCCCTCGAGGCCCTGGCTTGTAATATTAAGCTTGTATGACTTTATTTATGTTTTAGAGTTGTGTTGTGATATCTTCAAGTGAGTCCTTAGGCTTGATCATGCGCATTTGCGTGTATGATTAGTGCACGATTAAGCCGGGGTCGTCACATTTGAGTACAATGTGAACTATGGAAAGGCCTGGAGGGCTAAGCAGCTGGCTCTAAAGATGGTATACGGTGACTGGGAGGAGTCGTACGGTCTGCTCCCGAAACAACTTCAGGCGATGAAAGCCCGCAATCCAGGAATGATGTACGAGGTGGAGGGATACCCATGGGGATACCCAGACAAGACCTCGGAGGGGTGGGACAGGAGATTCACCGTGTTTAGGAGGTCATTGAGGGAGTCCTGGATTAGGGGGTCCTCGGGTGTCCGGTCTATTTGATATGGGCCGGACTAATGGGCCGTGAAGATAAAAACAGAAGACTATCCCCCGTGTCCGGGTAGGACTCCTGTATGCGTGGACTGCAAGTTTGGTGTCCGGATGTACTATTCCTTCCTCTGCAAACCGACTCTGTACAACCCTAGATCCCTCCGGTGTGTATATAAACCGGAGGGTTTAGTCTGTAGAGGCTATCGGAATTCTCATAGGCTAGACAGCTAGGGTTTAGCCATTACAATCTCGAGGTAGATCAACTCTTGTAACCCCTATACTCATCGAATATAATCAAGCAGGACGTAGGGTTTTACCTCCTTTAAGAGGGCCCGAACCTGGGTAAACATCGTGTCCCCATCGTCCCTTGTTACCATTGATCCTCAGACACACAGTTCGGGACCCCCTACCCGAGATCCGCCGGTTTTGACACCGACATTGGTGCTTTCATTGAGAGTTCCACTGTGTTGTCGATAAAAGGATCGATGGCTCGCCTTGTCATCAACAATGATATCACTTCTGAAAGGCGCCTAACTTCAGAACAGGTCCTCCAGCTCGGCGGTTTTACCATGGGCGCCCACACGGCCATCGAGCCGACGGCGCCCCCCGCGATCGCCCAACATCACCTCCGCATCGGTCTCGAACACTCCGAAAAGATGGATCCGACAGACATCTCGTCCTTAAACGAGCTGTTAGGTCGCATCGCCGCCCTGGGGCTTTCAACGGATTATGATCGGATCGGGCTTAAACCTGACCAGAGGGAAATCAACATTCCGCCGATCACTCACCTGGTGACAGTGTCGAGGAACGAGACAAGAACACTTCTTCCCCTAGGTTAAAAACCAGCTATGTTCGGGTCTCTGAACCCATTGAACCGAATACTCTTCCTTCGGAGGAGGCCCCACGTCCCCCGAACTCAGGGCCGGACTTAGGGTCCGGGGAGCGCTTGGATCTTCCCGGACCTGAACCGGTAACCTCGGAGACTTTGCAAACTCCGAACACAACTCCGGGCAGGGATTCAAGTTTTTGCCCACCCGCCCACCACAATCAATACTCTCCAAGCAATTTAGGACCTCCTGACATATACAACCTGATGTATGTATGGCAGCAACCTTAGGAAACGGTCCATCACTTTTGGGCCAGGTTTCTACTTGTCAAAAACAAGATCAAAGATTGCTGCGATAACGATGCGGTCTCGGTTTTTCATCAGAATTGCACCAACGAGGGAATTCGGAATGCCCTCGACCGCCGTCGCATATAGAGTTTCATGGAACTATCACACATAGTACGGAAGTACTGCTCGATGGAAAGCACATGGAAGGCCCAAAAAACCCAATTGGAACTTGCTGCCTTTAAGCAGTACACTGCCCGGGCAAAACGGATACACCCTTACCAGGCATCCGATCATAAGCCCGCCGGCAAGAAAAATAAACCCTTTACGGGACACAGGTCCGTTCTTGATGAGTTCCTCGATAAGCCATGTCAGATACATGCAACGCCGAGCATCGAACCAACTCATAGCCTTCGGGCATGTTGGGTACTCCGGCAAGTGGCTAAAAGCGGTGAGGCTATCCTCAACATCGCTACTCCAGAGAAGCATTCTCCGGAGGATGACGACATTAACGTCTTCACGGTCTTCGAGACCTTCTCCTCAAATAATCGGCGTAAAAGGGCACTCCACGACCTCGCCGAAATTACCCAAGTAACCGCAATGAGCCCATGGAACGACGCGGCAATAACTTTCACCGCCGACGACGAACCAAGGGCCCGATCAGTCCGAGCACCTGCCGCCTTGGTCTTAAACCCAATTGTGGATGGCTTTCGACTTACTAAAGTGCTCATGGACGGCGGCAGTGGGCTCAACCTCATCTATGAGGACACGCTCGACAAAATGCATATTGACAGAGCATGCATCGAGCAAAGCAATACCACCTTTCGAGGCATCATCCCCAGTCAAGAAGCACGATGTTGGGGGAAAATCAAACTTGATGTAGTATTCGGCACGCCTGAGAATTACAGGTCCGAAGAGTTGCTTTTCCACGTGGCTCCCTTCAATAGCAGGTATCACACCCTTTTGGGGCGGGACGCTTTCTCACGCTTCCAAGCCATACCCCATTATGGGTACATGAAGCTTAAAATGCCAGGGCCCAATGGAGTAATCACAGTCACAAGTGATCCGGATATAGCACTCCGCGCCAAAAACAAAACCACATCCTTGGCCCTTGAGGCACTATCCGAAGCCCTTGCGACCGAAGAACTAACCACCCTGCGATCCACGGTGGACAAGGATGATGTGATCCTCGATAAGAGACCCAAATCCACCTCTTTCAAACCAGCAGATGAAATAGTCAAATTTCAAGTGCACCCGACAGATCCTAACAAAACAACGTCCATTGGAGCACAGCTGGATCCGACGGTTGATGCCGCCCTACGAGCGTTCCTGCGCGAAAATTGGGATATTTTTGCCTGGCACCCTTCGGACATGCCCGGGATCCCACGCAGACTGGCCGAACATAACCTCAACATAATCAAGGGGTTCAAAACAGTCAAACAAACGCTGCGGCGATTTTCCGAACCCAAACGACAAGCTATGGGGGAGGAGCTAGCTAAACTACTCGAAGCCGGGTTCATCAGAGAAATCAAACACCCAGATTGGCTAGCCAACTTGGTCATGGTACCGAAGAAGGATAAGTCTTGGCGCCTTTGTGTCGATTTCAAAGACCTCAATAAGGCTTGCCCCAAAGACCCTTTCTCATTGCCCCGCATTGACCAGATTATTGACGCGACTGCAGGACACGACTCCTTGTGTTTCCTCGACGCTTACTCCGGATACCATCAGATTAAAATGAAGGAGTCCGACCAGGCCGCAACGGCATTTATCACCCCGTATGGGCCTTTCCGTTTCAACACTATGCCTTTTGGGCTTAAAAACGCTGGCGCCACTTACCAACGCATGATTCAAACATGTTTGGAAAAACAAATCGGCAAGACAGTGGAAGCATATGTGGACGACGTGGTCATTAAGACTAAACACGTTGAATCATTGGTGGACGATCTCTGCCTCACATTTGACAACCTCCGAACATACGACATACGGCTCAATCCGGAGAAATGCGTTTTCGGCGTTCCAGCCGGAAAGCTACTAGGGTTCATTGTTTCCAATAGAGGAATTGAAGCAAACCCAGCCAAAATCCGAGCCTTGTCGCAACTGGCCATACCAACAGACTTAAAGCAGGTCCAAAAACTAGCAGGGTGCGTGGTAGGTTTAAGCCGCTTCATCTCCAGATTAGGAGAAAAGGCATTACCACTTTATCGACTGCTCCGACGCACCGACCACTTCGAATGGACGGATGCGGCTACAGCCGGATTGGAAGAAATAAAAACCTTGTTAGCAGGCAACCCAATCCTAGCCGCCCCAAGTGTTGGCGAGCCTATGTTGCTTTATATATCCGCGACTCACCAGGTAGTGAGCGCCGTACTCGTCGTCGAGCGAGGGGAAGAGGGACATAAACTCCCCATCCAGAAACCAGTATACTATGTATCAGCGGTCCTTACACCATGCAAATCCCGATACCCTCACTATCAAAAGATAGCTTACGCGGTCTTTATGGCATCCCGCAAGCTCCGGCACTATTTTCAAGAGTGTTCGATCACGGTGGCATCCGAAGTACCACTCAATGACATTATAAATAATAGGGATGCCACCGGCCGCATAGCTAAATGGGCCATTGAGCTCTTACCATTTGAAATAACATACAAGCTGCGCCGAGCTATTAAATCTCAGGTGCTGGCCGACTTCGTCGCCAAGTGGACGGAAGCCAAGCTCCCTAAAGAGTACAGTTCATACTCCAACTGGATCATGTACTTCGACGGCTCTAAAATGCTAGCTGGACTGGGGGCTGGTGTCATCTTGACATCCCCCACGGGGGACACAGTCCGCTACGTGCTGCAAATCATGTATACGGACTCCAATAACGCAGCCGAATACGAGGCACTTCTACATGGTCTCCGAATGGCTGTCTCCATGGGCATACAACGCCTAGAGGTGTGCGGTGATTCAAATCTTGCAATATCCCAGATAAATGGAGAGTTCGATGCAAAAGATCCAAAAATGGCGGCGTATCGAAACGCCGTATTAAAAATATCTGCTCGTTTCGAGGGGCTCGAGTTTCATCACGTTGCTCGAGACAGTAACCAGGCAGCGGACATCCTGGCTCGAATGGGCGCCAAGCGCGACCCCGTCCCACCTAATACCTTTGTGGAAAGGCTCTTTAAGCCATCCATGGTGTGGCAAGATTAGAACGGAAACACTAGTCCAGACCTGATCATGCCCCTAGTAGCCGAGCACAATACGGATATCATCGGGGGTTCGGGTACCGAAATAACACCCTCCGCCCATGAAATCATGGCCGTTATTGCTCCATGGACCGAACCCTTCCTGGCCTACCTTAATAGGCAGGAGCTTCCTGATGATCAAAATGAGGCCCGTCGCATAGTTCGACGTTCTAAAGTCTATAAAGTTCACGAAGGCGAACTGTACAAGAAAAGCACTACTGGAGTCCTCCAAAGGTGCATCTCTGAAGAGGAGGGACGGCAGCTCTTGGCTGAAATACATGCTGGTCTAGGCGGTCATCACGCTGCAGCTCGGGCCCTCGTAAGCAAGGCTTTTTGGATAGGTTTCTTCTGGCCAACGGCCCAAGCAGACGCACAAGCCCTTGTGCAACATTGTGTAGGATGTCAGCTTTTCGCCAATCAAAGTCATATGCCTCCCACTGCCTTAAGAACAATCCCCATCACATGGCCTTTCGCGGTCTGGGGGCTAGATATGGTCGGACCCCTTAAAGGGGGAAGCCACAAGAAGAAATATTTACTGGTTATGGTGGATAAATTCACTAAGTGGATAGAGGCAAAACCAGTAAAAACGGCTGAAGCAGGGCCAGTGATCGACTTTATATCCGGCGTGGTACACCGTTATGGTGTCCCGCACAGCATCATCACTGATAATGGCTCCAATTTCACAGCCGATGAGGTGAAAAACTGGTGTGCCAACTTGGGCATTAAACTCGACTATGCATCCGTCTATCACCCTCAAACAAATGATCAGGTTGAACGGGCCAATGGTCTAATAATGAGCGGCATTAAACCCAGACTGGTGCGCTCCCTACGGGAGTCAGATAAGCACTGGGTTGAGGAACTCGATTCCATGCTCTGGGGGCTGCGGACCATGCCTAACCGAACGACCGGATACACACCTTTTTTCATGGTGTACGGCGCAGAAGCTGTTTTGCCCTGCGAGATTATTCATGACTCACCTCGAGTGCGCATGTACGAAGAGAGAGAAGCCGAGCTCGATCGGCAGGACGACTTAGACGGCCTTGAAGAGGAGCGTGACATTGCACGAGCCCGTTCCGCATTTTATCAACAACAGGCTAGGCGATACCAAAGCAGAGAGGTGCGGGCCAAGACTTATAACGTCGACGAACTCGTTCTGCGCCTCCCAGAGAAGAAGAAGGATAAGCTCAAACCAAAATGGGAGGGCCCATTCATCATAGATGAAGTTCTCACAAGAGGAGCCTATCGCCTTCGTAATGCATCAGATAATCGCCTTGAGCCGAATCCATGGAACGCTGCTCGGCTCCGATGATTCTACGGATAGTTCGGCCGCATCCTTTTTATTTTTTCTAGTTTCCTCTTTTTTTCTACTCTTCTTTTTAATCTCTATTTTATACATCCCAGGGTATGTTCGGATCTGCCGAACTGTTAGGGGTACAAAGCTTTAAATGTATACAACCCACTTTGACTGGGGGCTTCTTTGACGAAGCTTATTATTAAAAGCTTGTGGCTTATATTGTCCACGTTGTTTGTTCTATACACCTTTGCCATTTTATGCACCTCCATGACTTAAGTTTTTGCCAAGTTGGGTTGCCTCGCTCCTGTGTTTATACCCTACGTTCCCGATTGTTCGGCTAGGGTGTAAAGTGAGCACCTCTGCGATTGCTACAACCGGGTAATCCGGATCTGTACCTCAGACGGGTGAAGCCAAAAGCTAGCGTTCTTAAGAGAATAATTGGTCGGCAAGCAACGACGGATTATTTACGTTTTTGTAACTCTTCTAAACAAATACCGGATCGGCTCCCCGTAATTCGGATCAAAGCCTAGGCATGCGTAACTAAGCGTGCCAACCCAAGGAAAGGAACCCTTAACGGAACTATTTTCCTTGGAAGATGTTTCTTACGTTAAATAGTAATATAACAAAACTCCCGAACAAATTTTTTGTTTGTTTGAGCAATATGGCCGGATTGCCTGGTTTCCGGACATAATGAATGCTTCTCACATTCCAACATGGTATCCGGAAACACTCCACCTTCTTGGTTCGGAGATTGAAGCCGAAGGCCTGCGATGACAAATTTCGAAATGTTCGGTTGGAGATAAGTTCGATAATAAAGTACATTGATACATTGAATCAAACACCTACTCTTTCTCTATACCATCTATAAGACTGTCTAAACTACAGTCTTCTTGCGAATATTTCACAGCTATCATCACTTGGTCATATACCAAGTTCACGGGAATCTCCTTTCCGTCTGGTCCCTGAGGTCCAACTCGGGCCATGTGATTCGGATCGAGTCTGGTGTAGCGTGTTTTCACCATCGCCCATGCTTCTCGTGCACCTTCACGACATGCGGATGCCTTCCATAGTTCAAAGCGGCGCCGGGCACCTTTGAACAGGTTCGCCAACCCCTCCATACTTTCTGGAGGGGTATCGGATGGCCATAAAGCCTTGGTCATATTTCTCATGGCTTTCCGGGCCCGCTCATGCACCACGGACAGCTCCTTAAGCACGTCGCCTCAAAATCCGGACACTTCCTCTTCAGGTCGACCAGTTAATAGACCTGCAGCAACAGAGTTGTGACAATCCGAATTATGGGATAGTATGAGTCTCTCTGATGTTCAAGAGATCATACCGAATATGCCGCCTTTCAACTTCTTATTCTCTTTTTGCGCAGCCGATAACTGAGCCTTTAAGCTCTTTATCTCTTCGGCTTGTGTGTCTTTTTCCTCCTCAAGTTTGTTCTTCTGACCAGTGGTCATTGTGGCCTTTTTCATCTCCGCAAGTTCTATGGTGACGGCATTCAGCTGTGTCTGGTTTGTTTTCAGTTCCTGGGACAGCGTGTTGTTCTTCTCCTTGAGAACCTACAGGTCATAACGATCCTTAAATCGGTTGGCCTAACCGCTTCAAGTCTCGGGGGCTACTGGCATATATCTATTAACTTTGCACAAACTCATTACCTGCATATCCTTTGAGAACAGTTGAGTAACTCCAGCAAGTCCGTCTCGGGCGGCTCAGATATATGCATCCATGGAGCTGAGTGCGATAAATTCCTGATCAGAGAAAACTGGAGCGCGCATGGCCTCTTTCAGCCGACGATGATTCATCACGCTCTCCACCTCGGAATTCATGACGGATACGTCATCCGAATCCTCATGAGGGGGCGGATCTAGCACTGTATCAGCTCTCGTCCTGGTCGACAAGTCCGGCGCCGGATTAGCTGACATTAGGCTAGCAGGGCGTTTTCCCACGGTTTGCCGCGTGCTCCTCCTGAAATAAAGGTAGAGGGAAAATTTAACAATCTGACCTCATGCTTAGGCACATATCAACGAACATACCTCTTTGAAGAGGGAGGGGGCTCGACAGCGCCCCCCATTTCCTTTCGTTTCAAACGATTGCCCTGCTAGAGGCCGCTCTCGAGGGAGTGCGGCTTGCCGAGCGCCGATCCTATAAAGTACAGTTTAGTGTAATGGATAAGGTGCAAATAAGGGCCTCTTTTTGAGGAGGCTTTTTGAATACTTACAATAGAGAAAGGGTAAAGGCGGGGGTAGTCGGCCGTAATAGCCACTTCTGAACCGTCAAGGCTCGCCTGATAAAATACTCCATCATCGAACTCTATGTATATATCCGGATCCTCACAGAAGCCGGGGTCTTCGTTGCAAGCATGATCCTCTGGCTGCGGGGAGGGACAATGAATGTCCTCCACCATCTTCCTCCATGACTGATTTAACAACAAGAACAATTTGATTAGCACGCCTCGATAACGAGGAAAAACAGTGCTGATAATCAAAAAGTTACCCATTCAATGGGGTTGTACATAGAGAAGCCTTCTCGGCAGTTTAAGCGGAGGAAGTCTTCCTTCTCCTCCTTATACAGATCGGCCAGGATCATAGCCAGTTCGGCCGGGGTATCCGGGCCTTTGCGTCTGTAACGAGATGCGTCGTCCTCTCCGTTGTAACACCATAAAGGGGTCACTCTGGACTGGAGAGGCTAAATACATCGCTTTATCGCGATGGCCATAACTTCAATTATCGAAAGCCTGGAATGAGCAAGTACTCTGACCTTGCTGACCAACCTCTTCACTTCCGCACTGTCTTCTTCCTTGGGACTCCGGGGGCGCCAATTAAGGCGTTTCTTCAAAGAAGCACTGGAGAATTCGGGGAGGCTGCGCCGAACTGGGTCCGGAAGGGGAACGTCCTCAATATAAAACCATTCCGAAGACCATTCTTGGGATGCCTCCTTGGGAGTTCTGATCGGGTAACCTGATCCGGCTATGCGCCATACTTCGGCGCCGCCCACTTCGAATATGGAACCCCCTCGATGATGAGGAACGAGGTAAAATAACTTTGTCCATAGTTCAAAATGAGCCTCGCAGCCCAGAAACAGTTCACAAAGAGCAACAAAACCCGAGATGTGCAGAACAGAACCTGGAGTGAGATTGTGCAGCTGGATCCCGTAGAATTCTAACAGGCCCCTGAGAAAGGGGTGGATCGGGAATCCTAAGCCCCGCAGAAGAAACAAAACAAAGCACACCCTCTCCTCCTTGTTGGGGTTGGGGAAATTTTCTGCTAGCACATCATTGCCGATCGAGGCTAATCCCGCTCGCACATTGATTAGATCTGCGGGAGGGAGATATCCCTGCGTCTGAAGTCGACTCAACTGAAGATGAGACACTGAGCAACTCTGCCAATCACCCTCTTGAGGGCCATGAGGGCGCGAAGAAGAGCTAGGAGCGTTGGCCATGTTTTGAAGTATTTCATGGCTGGTCTTGATGTTCTCTGCGCGATGTGGATGGCATTTGGGGATCTAGCCTCTTTATATAGGCGCCGTCCCTGTGTGGTCAGGGGCGTATCTGTAAAAAAGTATTATGGACCATTCGCATTCACCCGGCGCATGGGAATCGAGGCGACGACAGGGAAGAATCATAAAGGCGGAACATGAAGGTCAGGGCCGGACTGTCATCAATCCGAAGTATGGAGAAGAACCCGCCTTGCAAAGCCGAAGACATAAGCTGGATACTACATCGTCATTGAAGGCAAGTTCGAGGGCTACTGAGGGAGTCCTGGATTAGGGGGTCCTCGGGTGTCCGGTCTATTTGATATGGGCCGGACTAATGGGCCGTGAAGATAAAAATAGAAGACTATCCCCCGTGTCCGGGTAGGACTCTTGTATGCGTGGACTGCAAGTTTGGTGTCCAGATGTACTATTCCTTCCTCTGCAAACCGACTCTGTACAACCCTAGATCCCTCCGGTGTGTATATAAACCAGAGGGTTTAGTCCATAGAGGCTATCAGAATTCTCATAGGCTAGACAGCTAGGGTTTAGCCATTACGATCTCGAGGTAGATCAACTCTTGTAACCCCTATACTCATCGAATATAATCAAGCAGGACGTAGGATTTTACCTCCTTTAAGAGGGCCCGAACCTGGGTAAACATCGTGTCCCCATCGTCCCTTGTTACCATTGATCCTCAGACGCACAGTTCGGGACCCCCTACCCGAGATCCGCCGGTTTTGACACCGACAGTCATTCTGGGTCTTCGGGGCGTCCATAGAGGCGTACTGTCACTGCAAGCCAGTTCTTTCTGTTGACGGAATGTTTCTGTCCGGCAAGGTCTGAGGCGTGCTTCTGGTGGCCATAACCTGTGACGTCGACAATCAGCTCGTGCCCCTTGCTTTCGGTCTCGTCGAACGGGAAGACAATTCCAACTGGGAATGGTTTCTGACTCTTCTCCGGGTGCACGTTCTGGGTGCTGACAGGTCACCATGCATCATATCTGACTGGCACCCTGGTATCATCAATGCTGTGTGCGTGCAGTTAGAAGGTTATGCGGATGTGATTCATAGATGGTGCATGAGGCATTTCATACAGAATTTCTACTCCAGGGTAAAGAACAAAGACTGCACTAACGCATTGAAGCTTGTGTGCTGTGAATTTGAGCCTTTCATGTTCCAGCAAAGGTTGAATCACCTCTTGAAGTTTGTGTCCAATGATGGCTCGGAGTTCATACACACACACACCTTCCTTTGAAGGATAAGTGGGCTCGCGCCTTCGATGTAGGGGGTGCTAGGTACGGCCACATGACGAGCAACATGGCTGAGATTTTCAATGCCGTTCTGAAAGGAATAAGGCAGCTTCCAGTGGCCGCTGTACTTACATTCACCTTCGACAAGTGCAATGAGTACTGGATATCACGGTGGTCCGCTGTTAGGTGGGCGATCACCGCCGGCCATACGGATGGCGATGGAAACCGCAGTGACAGGCGGTGGACGCGAAAGGTGAGTGAGCGTCTAGAGACACAACAGATCAAGTCTGTGGATCAGTTGGTGAGGAAGTACGATCCGGAGAAACAACATTACTTGGTACAAGAGAAGGGCGGTCAGAACAGCGCCGGGCAGCCATGGGGCGGTCGGATTCATGAGGTGAACCTTCAGGAATACACCTGCAGCTCCATAGGAAGAGTGCTTATCATGAGCCGTGCTCGCATCAGATGGTGGCTTGCAGGCAGCATTTGTTGCATTGGTATGATATGGTTTCACCATATTACAGCATAGAGGCCATGGAGCGTACTTGGTCCACAAGGTTTAAGCCATACCTAGACCTCGGTAGGTGGCCCGAATACAGCGGGTACGAGTTCCGTCCAGACCCTGCCCTTGTTATCACCACGCACGGGCGTCGACAGTCTAAGAGGTTCAAGATGGCGATGGACAAGATGAAGTGTAAGAGGAATAAGTTTGACGCATTCTTGTACAAGACAGCCACGAAGAACCGCTGCACCGTCTGTCATAAGACCAGACACATAAACAACAAGAAGTTCAGCTGCGAGATGAGGGCGGAAGCCGCGAGGCAAGCCGCTACAGGGCCAGGGGCCATGGCGAAGGGTGTGTCCGCCCAAGCATCAGGCAACATGCGCATGGCTGCCTTAGCTAGAGCGGTGCACCGAGGGACTAGGCGTACGGGTGCTTCCCGTAGAGGCGAGGCCTAGCCACGTGCAGAGTGGGCAGTGTGAAAATATGAGGTCGTTTCATTGTGGCGTTATTAATTTCTAGTATATGGCATCTGTTTAGCTGCACTAACACGTTGTTATTTGTTCAATGCAGAATGGCGGCCCAAGCCGATGGTCCGCCGAAGCTACCACCTCCAAACCGTGAGGATTACGTGGACACGGTGTTAGAGACCTTTTACGATTATTCACACCACGGTCGTAGAAGGTTGGAAGGGCAGGTACCCGTCTCTTTGTGTCTCATTAGGTGCAGGTCGTGCGTGCAAGGTTATATTGTTCCCTAACATCTTTTGTTGCTACCATGACGACAGCATCTGAAACCACTTCGTATCCAGTCTCACGACATCGACAACACGACCTACAATGACCGTTACACAGAGTATTTTTGACTAGCAAGGTTGCTGCCCTTCATCACAATGCTGCGCAGAGGCATGCCTGTATTCAACGGCAGTCTGCTATCATGCATGGTGGACTGTTGGAGGCCCGAAACCCATAATTTCCACTTGCCATGCGGGGAGATGACAATCACACTGTAGGATGTGAACCTCATAATTGGACTACTGGTCAACGGGAAACCGGTGACCGGAATCACCGATCCAGCCCTGTGGAAGGCACGGGTTGAGCGGGACCTTGGTGTGAAGCATGACTCCTTTCCCCCAGGTTGGAAGAAGAAGTTGGCGAGGAAAAAAGTTACAGTATCTGGCGACCTATAGTCCATTGAAGAAGGGGTGTCGAAGGAGTTGAATAATAAAAGGAAGCGGTTCAAGACCGGCGTCTCCTTCGTATGGCTGGAAGCAAACTTCGGGAAAGGCCCACCTGCAGATGCTTCTGACGAGGTCGTCCAGAGGTTCGCAAGGGCATACGCGCTATACGTCCTCGGGGGCATGGTATTCATGGACGGTACTAGAGACCACGTCTCCTGGATCTGGCTGCAGTTTCTGAGTGATTGGGAGCAAGCTGGGCAGTTCATCTGGGGATCCGCCGCCCTTGCCTGGCTGTATCGTCAGCTATGTGAGGCATGCTGCCATTCAAAGTACAAGTCAAACATCGGAGGATGCATTATCCTGTTGCAAGTGTGGACGTGGGCTCATCTTCCCGTCTGCAGACCTGTGCCCACAAAACAACACGATCTATCTTTGTACGCGCAGTACCATGTTGGCCCGACATACTCTGGAGTATTTCTACGTGCAAAGAATCTCATCGGCAACGCGCAGCTATCTTACCAGGTGAACAGCAGGCATCTGGACGTGCTAACTCGCACACAGGTAAGTTATGGTAATTTCGACGCTCGTCTGGCAACTGTTGTTAGCAGGCCCTTGACGCCCTCCCTGTTTATTTGTAGGTGGACTGGACGCTGTATGACCGTATTGAAGAGGAGAATCTGACGCTGGTCCTAATGTGCTACGAAGGGCATCAGCTATGGCGTTCGAAGTGTCCTTTGATATGCTTCTTCATCGTGGAGCACTATATGCTTGAAAGGGTGTGCCGCCAGTTCGGACGGTTACAGGATGTCCCCACCGAAATCTCGTGTACTAGCTGAGAGCTGCATGCGTACGCAATGCATCACTCAATCTATGGACATAGCCTTTTCGTTTCATATCTCATTACACTTATTGGCCTGGTTCTGTCGCAGGACTAACCAAAGGAAGAGGAAGGGTCAGCAGAACTGGGCCACGATGCACCTGTCTTACATAAACGACTGGATGCAGGCCAAGGAGACTCTGCCAGAGGCAGCGCATGACCCAGAATCATTCAGACGCTACCTAATGTGGCTATCCAGGCACAACCGTTTGAAGCTTCATGTTGAGACGGAATGCATCGATCTAGTAGACGGTACTGAGACTGAGGTAGAGGACCACGAACGTCTTCACCGCCGCGTCCTGGAGGGATCTCAGGTGGACATTCATGGCATCATGGCCAAACTGGTAAGCGACCAGAAACCCAATTTGTTTGACGAAATAGCCATCGTTTGCCTAACTAAGTCCATCTTATTCCTTAGGAGGAGGCATGCTTTCGTTCGCTGCTATTGCTCCGCGAAGTTAAGAGACAGCCGCCGGAAACTCATATCGACGTGTTCAAGAAAGCCCTGCAGGTGCCACAAAATAGTCAGTATGTTAATCGTCGTGCCCTTTCCCAGCTTGTTGTTATTCTAACGTTGGAGGATTGTGAATTTGGAACGCGGAGAGCAAGGAGAAGGATTAAAAGGGCTCTCCATGCAACCGGAAGGTATGCAATTGTGGACTCTGATGTAGAGACGGATGAGGAGGAGGATGACGATGAGGAGAGTCTCGAGGATGATGACGAGGAGGAGGATGAGGAGGAGGAGGAGCAACTATCTATTAACGACAAGGAACGTATAATGGCTCAGGAGCAGGAGGTGGAGCATGCCAGTCGAAATGATGAGGTTGAACGTGAATAGGAGAATGGCGCGGTAGAAGGTGATGACGATGAAACTAAGGAGGACGATGAACCAAACAGTGAAGGAAACCATGCGCATGGCAGCGAAAGCACAGAAAGCGATGCGAAAAGACATTCTCAATCCCAACGTAGTCAGGTCATCGATAATGACCCGTATAAGACTCCTACACAACCAGTGAAGCGTTCGAAGAAAGACAAGATGGATGGAGCATTAACGCACCCCACACAACATGTTGCTGCTCAGAGGAGGAAGGGGAAGAAAAAGAGAAAGAAAAACTAGAAGATGCAGCTCGAGAAACGCAAGGCATGTTCTAGCATTTAGTGGTTGGTTTGAATGATCTTGTGTAAACATAATATCGATGGATTTGACAACTTAAGCATTGCAGTTCTTGGTTGTAATGCTATTTTGCAAACATAATATTCATGGTTTGGCAACTTATGCATTCCATTGCTTGGTTTTGACTGATCTAGCGTTACCAAAATATGCATTGAGTGACAACTTACGCGATGCGTGATTCTCATAGTTTTCATGTTATAAGCATCAAACGCAATTCATCACAATTCATTACAACTCAGAACCCAAGTTCCCCCCAGTACACACAGTCGCCATACATAATCTCAATGCTGTCCCTTTCGAAGAATCTGGCCTTGATGTATGCTGGGTGGACGACCTCGAATTGGCCAACGCAACCTGGCCTGAATCCATGCTTGTGTGCGAACTCTGGCCAGCCTTCATCCAGCACCAGTGATCTCTCTCCATCATCATAATGTTGCACCAGGCGGACATGCCACGTACATCCGGTGCCTGTGTCAAGCTCCACGAGTCTCGGCAATTCTCCACTCAGGAGAGATGTCGCGCCAGCAGGGATGGCCAGTGGCACATGATCACTCCCCGGAAGCATGACCTTCACGAAACTCTTTTCCTCCTTGTTGAAATGGGAGTGTCCTATCCTGCACCCTGAATTTGTTGGAGTTGGTGTCGGCATCTATGGCATAAGCAAATGTCAGAGTAGTACACTATATCGTACGATGTATTGTGTTACAACACTACAGCATACCTGATAATGTTGAGGGCACTTGATAATCTTCTCCATCGAGTCCATAGAGCGGTACATCATGAGCTGCATCTCCAACTGCGCTTGCACCGAGAAGGTAATAATATCCGCTACACGTACCGTGTTCGCCAGGACCACTTCCCGCCAGCCATCTCCCAGGATGAATTGCTGATTCCAGATCTCCATCCGTACGTTCCAATAACAAGCACAAGTTTTTATTGTTATAAGTTTAGCCAGACGCCCAATGAAGCCCTTGAAGTGCTTCGTCAGTCCGATTGGCACATGCAGGACATGGAGGTCGATTTCCTGTATCTGAATGCTGAAGCTGTGAGGGGTGCGCACGCCCACATAATGTCCGATCTGTTTAGGATGACTTTTTGAAGCACTCAAGCCAGCAGGCATGAGTGCTGTCACCGGCGGCTGACTCCTATCAGCCAGAAAGTTAGTCCTAACATGGTGAATAAACCCAGGTGGCCCGACGTATTTCAGTGCTCCTTGATCATGGGGCAGCTGTATTTGAACACAAAACGAACCACAATTCGATCATGACGCGAACACAAACGAGGATTAAGAAATGCGATCACGAATGAAATTGAAGGCTGGCTGCAGAAACTCACCGCCACTGTACGTTCGTTGCTTCTTTCGTCGGTTTCATACTTCCCGAATTCTTCAGGCTTCATAGCATCAGGCACATGAACAAGCCATAATCTTCGCTCTCCTTCGTCCGTTGGCATCTGTATGGGGAACAATCGAGTCATTGCACTAGAGTAAAGAGGGTACATAAGTACAACTGTTGTTTCACGGCTACTAGGAATTGATTATAGCGGATGGATCATTGGTACTGCCACCGCCGTGACTGGGATTGCACAGTCACGGCTTGGAGGACGCTTCGAGCGTTGCTGCTGCAGATCCATGATGCTTTTCCTCATGGATTTCATCCATTGACCAGATGCATTTGACTGACCATGCCTCCATAGGCCCTCCGATAGAAACGCCAGATCTTTTGGATTTAGATATCGCCTGGGTGCAAAGGAGAGGGTCGCCAGGAGGCCGAAGAAGCGAACAGAGGACGGCAAGCAATTGCCGGAGTTGAAGACGCTAATAAGAAAGCAGTTCAGCCGACGGCTGTTGGGGAATGGTTTACAGTTGGAGGGTTAATGTTGTATACGTTATGTTTACTGTGACCACATGTTTCCCCACATCTATTTACTCGTATTAGACCTTCCAGGTCAACAACTCAGAACATCCGGCGGGTTCAGCGGGTGTTTGATTATCAACATCTTTCAATACAGTAAGGCTGTTACCCGAAGCCAGTAACTCATAACCAGTCCATCCAGTAATATGAATACACCCTTACATCGATACTGAATATTAGGGAGGATCGACTGAGTAAGAGCTAGAATAATATAGAACCTTTGAAAGATAGCAGAACATACATTAACCTGATTTGTTTCCGGTTAACACACACGACTCAACTAGATTGGTAACATATGGATATTTGATTATACCCTTTTTTTTCCTACAGAGGAGCAACTCCCGGTTGGCCTAGCGCGCGACCTGCGGGTGCTTGAGCTTCAACACCTGCAAGGTGTTCCCTTGCACGGCTAACGCGGGCCATGGCCACCCGCATAACATCAGCATTCGCACCGGTCTCGGCCTCCAGATTTGCAAGAGTCATCATCAAGTTGACGTACTCACGCGCAACTTGCAGCCGTTCTAGACCGCTCGCCTGCAATGCACGCAGCTGGCTCTCCTGTTTGAAGAACTGCGACCAGCTGATGTTTTCGACAAGGTGCTCCTGATCGGCTGCCGCGCGCGCATCCAACACGCGGGCGAGCTCGTCACGGGGTTCCTCGCACAGCCGGATGTACATTAGCAGGAAGAACCTTTCCTCGCCGGCGGTCATCTCCTGGGGAAGCTGAGGAAATGCGACGGCAGCCGCATTCCCCAGAGGTGTGACCGGGTCCTGAATGACGCTCTCCATGCTGGAAGCCGGTGATGGCATTGCGACAATGTATTGGGACGTAGCCTAGTTCATCCCCGTACAGCCTCTCCTCTTGTGCTTATATAGCTGGGATCTGCCTCTTGTGTGAAAATAGGTGGACCTTCCGGGTTTATGTTATTTCATATGCGCGCCAAATCAAAGGGCGTGCCATCACACTGCAGACGCCATCACTTATGTCAGACACTATCGCGCGTGATGCGTCGGCGTTTCAACAACACACTGACACGCCTACCTGACTGACACGCCAACTCGCCTGTCGTCCTGGCGCATGTTCGTTCAGTCAAATCAGACGTTATGGCGTATCTCATATACATATTATATTTAACCGGGCCACCGCTGCAACACCTCAGCACACATCCGTTCGTCCCCAAATCTCAAACCACTAGCCTGGCAGTCCTCCCTTCTCTCGCGATGTCTGTCGGGAGTTATTCTGTATCCGGTGTTCATTCCTTTACCCCAGTGTACCAACTTCCACTTGTACTCTGCCCCCGTTGTCGTGAGCAGGCTATTGTTCTTGTCTCAAGGAAGTTTCCTCATGAAGGCTGGGTATTCTACAAGTGCAAATCAAACAGAGTAAGCTCTTCTCGTTCATCACATTTAGCTTTTGGTTACCCATCGTATCGAGGCATCACTAATTTAGTTCATGGTTGCCTGTTTCCCCAATTTCGGGCTACCTATAAATTCTGGCATTGGGAGCTGTAGTATGTGGAGTATCTGATTCACCAACGGTTCCTTGTAGGTGAAGATGCTACTGCTGCTGCTGCTACACTACAGTACGCTAGATCTACAAGGGAAGAGCTTGAGCGTGAGAAAGCGGCGAAACTAGCCATTGCTGCATGCCTGCATCCAGTATCGTCAGCAATGGCACTCACGATGGCAGACTGTTGACGACGATGAATGCTTTCATACTGATAACAAGAGAGATCTTGTTCGTCATGAAGTTAGGCCTTGCTCTCAGTTTGCTGCTATGCTTGCTGATGCTCTTCGTAATGCTGAAGAAATGATATGAGCAGTCACATTAGTACTTATGGATGTATCTTTGTTTCTGTGAGTTGGTATGGGTTTGTTGCTATGCTTTATGGTGCTCTTTGTAATGCTGATGACATTATATGAGCTGTAACATTAGTACTTCTGGTTGTATCTTTCTTTCTATCAGTTCTGTACAGAACTATCGCAAGCTGAAGAGGGGTAAAGCTAATGTCGTTCTTAAAGATAGTCTAAAAAAACACGCAACATGGAAACCTAATACACATCATGTTAACTGGAATCCACTTAGAATTGGACAGTTATTAGGTTACAAGCATATTACAAAGTTCGATGGCACAGGTCCCAACCCCCTAGGCTGTCACTTAAGCTTCAAATTATACAGGCTCTGCGAGATCCCTGCCCGCATCTCTTTATGAAACTCTGAGTAGTCCTCCATTAGCTTTGTCATGAGTTCATTATTCTTCTCCAGCATCTGCCTGAGGTTTTCTATCTGCTCCGTCTGCTTCGTTACGTCCCGCAAGCAAAATGCTCGCAGTTCCGCCAGTTCATTCTAAAGCTTCTTGTTGTCTGCCAACACTGCATTGAAAAGATTCTCAATGGAATCCATCCTGGCTGAAAGCACGCCCTTCATAATATAGATGTCAAACGATAATAGGATTAAGGCTTGTCTGTCAATGGATGTTAACGTCACCAATGCACCGACAATAAGGACAAGGCTTCATACACCGAAACGCAGAATTGGTCGTCCAGAAATACGCACCTCGGAGCTTGAACCCTCGGGGATTTCCCCGTACATAGGCGGCACCATGTTGAGCTTGCAATTCCACTAGCTTCTGATAGATTGGAGTTTTTTTGGGGGGGGGGGGGGGGTTGGGGGTTGGGGATGTTGGGCGGGAAGCAGTGGTGGGGTGTGTGGTGGTGAGAGTAATACTGGATATCCATCAGATCGGGCGTGCCGTTAAATATCTAATTGCAATGCTTGCACGCCAACTGCATTGTCATTGCAACGAGGCCGGACGGGCTGACATTGAGTGTAGACACGACATGTGCATTGTCATCCCAACAATGCCGGATGGGCTGATATTTAATGTAGACACGCCAGGTGCATTGTCGTTCCAACTGCGCCTCATCGTATTTCCGAGCGCGTACACGCAGGTGTATTGTCGGTGCAAACAAACCTATAAGCAGGTTTAGCGTACATACACGGCCATCATATTGGAGAACCTTGAAAGCATCGCTAGATTCCTTGAAGTCAAAAAATCATTCACAAAAACAACATCTCATCCGGGTAGAAGACCAACAAACTATGTAACGAAGTGGTCACATATAGCGGTAAGGACGAAACATCATTCCACAAACTATTACAACTTCGTGATTCATTGCTTTCATGGAAGCGATGTTAGACCACATGCTTCTCTCATCTTCATAACATCATTGGTAATCTCTTTGATATCCTCGTCCATGGAGTCGATCTTAGCCTGAAGCACACATCAATCATTCCTTAGTCTCTGATTCTCCTCCCTTAGCATCATTACCACCCGACGAGTCAACACCATGGACCGACACATCTCTTCTATTGCATGGACGTGCTTAGCGATGTCATGCAGGTACAGCGCACGCAGCTGCACTAAGTCCTGGGTGAGCTATTTATTGCCTGCCAAGGCCACTTTTACCTGGTTCTCAAGGTAGTTTAGCCGAACTTGAGCCGTTTCCTGCGAAGAATAAGACATAAGAAGGCTGTTAGTGACACACTACAGGTACCGTCGACCCCCAGCAATACATGGGTACCATATGAGCCAGATCTTGCTCTTCAGTACTGGGTCCAGCCTTCGAAACTCGGTCCTGGGCCATAATCTACCAAGGATGATATCAACCCCACAGAGTTCGTATGTCTTAGATCTTTAACAATTAACAGAACATAATGCCCCCTACTATTGAGATTGAAGGCACATACCTGGACTGTTGTGTCGCTGGAGATCTCGCCCTACAGTGACGGCGCCATTAGCCTGGAGCAACGTGATGGCTTAATCCGAGAAGGTTGGGCAGAGGGGGAAGGGGGGTGGGGGGTTGGGTGTGGGGTGTGTGGTCGGTTTAGTTGAGTGAGAGGTCTGCTCGGGAGGTGCTCGTCAGAACATAAAGCTATGTAAGCTAAAGACTGCGCTGGGCTAAGTGAGGAGAGGAGGTGGGTTTGGCAAGCGCCGACAACAGGTTCAACGCGGCTTGTGAGTCCGAACACCTTTCGCATGTATTAGCAAGCATCGCCAACCAGTTCGACGCGGCTTATGATGCGGAAGAACACCTTTTTGGATGTATTGGCAAGGTCGCCTACAGGTTCGACGCGGCTTCTGAGACGGCAAAAACAATGTAGCACATACATTCGTACATATCGGAGGCAAACTGAATTATGTCGAGCATACAATAGAGTACCTGCTTAATTGCATGTAAACATTGCGGGTGACCATGGGATGGAAACAAAAGCGTGACAGAACGCTCGTAATTGTTAATGGCTAACGGTTTAGAAACTCAGCTAACGAAAAGCTAACAGGGAAACTACAACTAGTCCCATGATTAGGCAGCGGCTGAGATACTTTAGAAACAACAGATCTTGGCCGCTATGTTGAAGTTGTTGCATTAGGCTAGCCTTTTCCGTCCTGTGCTTCTCCTGCTGGTAGTCTACTTCTCTGCGAAGCCGGTCAGTCCCACGCACAAAATAATCCCACTCATCCTCCATTGACCTGAGGGCGGACTGCAGGCAATCTGGCCACGGCGCGTCAATCCAAGCCACAGACTCGCATCTATGTTCCTCCTACGAGTCAGCAATTTTGTTTCAGAGGAGTCTACAAGCTGAAGTACTTGAGTTATAAAATGTGTACCTGAAGGTGACCACACCCTAGAAACCTTCGTGTTGTATTTGCTCCTTCCCAAGCAACCAGACGCCATGGTGGCAAACTGCAATGGCATCTGTAGTCGGTGTCGAAGTCGATGCCGCAGAATGATGGGTCTGGCGTGTCGAGCGGTGCTATCTCCTCTTCGTTAGCAACCTCATACACCGGAGAAGCCACCACGATCTCGCTGCCGGAGTACACTGATTCATCGTCGGTCGTGCTCCACCCCTCTTCATTCGAATCTACCTCCTCCGAGGACATGATAGTCGGGAGCGCTTGGGGAGTGTCCGTGAAAGGCCACCTTCTGATTGCCTATAGTTAGCTATATGAGCAGGACCATTGCTTTGCGCGGGACTATGAAACGCTTTCGCGCCATTTCTTTCCAAATCCGTCGGACGAGGTGGCACCTTTGTTACTGAGGCAAGGCACCTGAAAAGTCAGACAACGGGCATTGCAGACACGCCTTCTTACAGGGCGTGAAATCCAAATAAAACACATGCTTGGTCCACAACACAAACCTCTGCTCACACACATATGGGAGACAGACCTACGAGAGACTTGGACATGCCGTTCCTCAACATTGAGCAACCGCCTCAGGGACCAGGAGTACCCATGCAGCAGATGGCCAGGAGAATGCCCCCTACCGAGTTAGCCTCTAATCTTTTGTCCTTCAACCCATACTCGATGTGCTGCTTGAACAATCGAATGATACCTTTGCTTTCCGCGGCTTTCTATGTAGGCTCCATTCCGACATATGGGAGGTCCGGATCCCTCAACGTGGTGCTGTGACGACCACACTGGACGTTCAGTTGAGAAGATAAGATGTGACTTACCGCACCCTTCAGGGCATCAAGGAGAGGGCTGGGTACCAACTTTCAGATGCATTATTCTACGTGAACCAAGAAGAAGAAGGAGTGGAGTCCATCATCACTATTGATTGTGAGCTCACGCTACAACAGATGATGACAAGGTTCGCCGTTGCTGGACTGCTGATTTTTGAGGTTAGAGAGCGGGCAAGGATGGCCCGACCATCACCTCTGGGACTACACAGTTACTACCCACGGCAACCCCGTGGTGGTGCGTCCAGCCCGTCTGTCAGTGTGGCGCCCCCGACTCAATCATACACTAATCATACACGCAAACGTGTACGATCAAGCACAGGGACTCACGGGAAGATATCACAACACAACTCTAACACAATTTAAATGGAGGTCCACAATATTACAAACCAGGGATCCGAAGATCCGAATACATAAGTCAGTCATACAAATATTATCTGAGTACAGACATAGTTAGACAAGTTTTGCCTTAAGAAGGCTAGCACAAACAGCAACACTAGATCGAAAGGCGTTGGCCTCCTGCCTGGGAGCCTCCGATCCTACTCCTGGTCATCTGGCTTGATCCAGTAGTAAGTACCCTCTGGACCCTCCTGGTAGTAGGCTCCGGTGGTGGCATCTGACTCCTGGACTCCATCGTCTGTTTGTATCATCAATGTGGGGTATATGGGGAAAAGAGAAAATAAAGCAACCGTGAGTACTCATCCGAAGTACTCAGCAAGCAAGGATCTATACTACATATGCAACATTATCAATGGAGAAAGGCTGTATATGTGGACTGGGCTGCAGAAATGCCAGAATAGGGAGAAGCCCTAGTCCTATCGAAGACTAGCATCTTCAAACATCTTCACAAGGCCATCATCTTGCAGCAGTAGAAGAGAGTAGAATAACATTTTATTTAGCAAACATGTTGAAGTACAGCTTAAAGATCCTTCCTCGACTCCCAAGCGAGAAAGCGATCCCGAAGCTTCAATTAAGTAACAAGTATCCAGTTTAAGTAGTAGATCGGGATACACAAACTGAGCGTCCTTTACCGTAGGACCGGCTATCGATAGAAGATTCATCCCTACAGGGGTGCACTACTGTTACCCAACACGCTCGATCAACTCTGGCCGGACACACTTGCTGGGTAATGCCCGTCCTCGGAAGATCAACACAAAGCAGCGCCCTACCTAGGCTCGGCAAAGAGGTCAGCACGCCGGACTAACCTATGCACCCAGAGGTCTCGGGCCATCGCCCTGGGCACCCTGCGCGTTGCGAGACTGGCCGGGGTGCAGGCGCGACACTGAACTCGTCAGTGAAGTATCCAGCCCAATCCCGACAATTAGCCCGCACGGTGAATCGTGACGTCAGACGAGCTTTCGGAGAAACGTACTTCGCAGAGGGTCCCATAACCATTATCCCGCGTGGTGGTAGTGCGTATAGGGCACGTCGACCCACTCAGATCACACACGCAAATCCAATAGGCTCAATTAGTATCAAGCGGAGACAATCAGAGTCTCTGATGCTCCGCCACAATGTCACACTCGAGTGCCCTTCCGGCACACCCGAAATCATAGATCCCCAGCGGGTACCCACCAGGGTGGACCCGCCTGTAACAGAGGTCAAATAATCGTGTGGTCATAACATCAAGGGGGAAACCCGAGGAATCACCCTCGGCGGATTCCACTCGACGAAATCATCAGGGCGAACGTATGAGGTATCACCCTCGAGGTTCACACTGAGGGTTGCACGACAGAGTCGTATCGGAAGTGGAGAAGGAGGAATCACCCTCGATGACCACGACCGAACAGCTACACTGCAGAGTATTCATCGGGAGTGCGTTACGAGGTATCACCCTCGGCACTCGATAGTTACTACGCAGAGTCGTACAACTAAGGGGGTGTGAAGTGAGGTGTCGGTCTCTGGTCGACGATCACGTTGATCGAGTCGTCGATGATCAAGCAGGGGCAACAAGGATAATGTGGTGGGGTCACTGATGGTTCATCACCAACCTATACTAAACAGTTTATCATAGGCAGGTAAGGTAGCAATGAAGGTTACAAAGCAGCTTATGCATCAGAATAGGAGCATACATTAACATAGCAAATCTAATGCAAGCAGGAGAATAGAATGGGCGATATCTGGAATGCTCAGGGGGGGGGGGGGGGGTGGGGTGGGGGGGGCTTGCCTGGTTGCTCTGGCAAGAGGGGAAGGTCGTCAACGGGCTGCTCGTCGGTAGAGTAGTCGTATCCTGGTGGCAAAAGCGCCGTCGGTCTAAGAGTCTATCGAGAGAGAGAAGGAGGGGGAGAGAAACAATAAATTCACGGCAATAATGCAAACAATATGTATGACAACCCTAAATGATATGCCGGGGTGTTCTTACTGCCTAACTAAATGATTTAGTAATTTAGGAATTTATTTGGATTTATTTAATTAAAGTTGGGCACTATTCATTTACTGAAATCGGTCTAAAAGTTCAATGTTCTTATAGCTACGGGCGTCTGACGGGAATACGGAGGACGTATTTGGGTTTGTATCGTCGTTCTGAGCAGTTTCATGTATAAAATATTTTCATCGGAGTTACGGTTTATTTAATACGATTTTCTAAAGTTTTTATTAATTTCTGGAATTTAATTAATTATTTAATTCAACATTATCCGAAACAGTGCTGATGATGACATCAGCATGACAGCATGCTGATGTCAGCAAGGTTAATTAAGTTAATTACAATTACTGTTTAATTAACACTAATTAGTTAATTAGATTAACCTAATCAGGATTAATTAACTAATTAATTAATTAATTATTTTTATTTTTTATTTTTACTAAACGTTTTTCGGCGGGGCCGTTCGTCAGCGCTCGAGGGGGGGGGGGGGGCACGGCAGGAGTGGCAAGAGGCCTGCGGCGGCGAACGCGCGGGGGCGGGGGGCGGGCGCGGAGGGTGAGGCGGCGGAGGGAGGCGGGACCGGGAGGGTCGGCGAGGGCGAGCGCGGGCGCGCGGCGATGGCGGGGGGGGAGGCGGAGGGCGGATGGTGCTGCGGGGAGCAGCAGGGCAAGCGGCGACGGGCGGCGACATCAAGCAGAGCAGCAGGGCTGGAGGAAGGGCGAGCGGAGAGGGGCCACGGGCGGCGGCACAGCAGAGGGCGAGGCGAGGCGAGGCCGACGCGGCGCAGACGCATCGCGGCGTGTGGGCGCTCGCGACGGGGATACACGGGCGAGGCAAAGCAGGGCGACGGCCGGGAGGAAGGGGCGCGGGAGGCTGGAGGAGGTACGAGGAGAGAGATGAGAGGGAGAGCCGGCCGGCGGGTCACGGAGGTCCCTCCGAGGGAGCGTGCGGGCAGCGGTGCGTGAGGAGGCGGAGAGACGGCGCGCCGAGGAGGAGGCAGACCGGTTGGGGAGGAGGAGGCAGGCCGGCGAGGGAGTGCGGGCCCCGGGCGGCGGCGTCCAACGGCGAGGCGACGGCGATCCGGGCGAGCGACTCGCGGCTCGATCCCGATCCAGGAGGGGATCGGAGAGGGGGGGGGGAGAGGTGGTGGAGTGGGGTGGGGGGGTTAGGGTTTGGGGGGTCTCCAGGGGGAGGCCAAGTAGGCGCGGGGTGGCCGAGAGCTAGGCTGGGGCCCAGTTGGGCCGGGGGGGAAGGGGGGGGGGGGTCCCTTTTCTTCTTTTTTTCTGTTTCATTTTCTTTTATCTTTTTCTTTATTCTCCTTTCTCAGTTTAGTAAATAGTCAGGCCTTCTAATGGTTTTGTAAAACATAACAATTGCTCCAACCAAATACTAGGTATTACCTAGCACTACCAAAAATTAGTTTGGAGACAATTGGAGTTCACACAATTTTTATAATAATAATATGCATTAATCCTCACTGTTTTAATTATGTTAGTGCCACCTAATTATTTTATTATTTGTTAGTTTCAATTTTAGACTAGCCTCTGCAATATTTGTATTTTACTGAACATTTTAGTTTTTATGTTGGACAACTTTTATATTTCACTTTCATCTAAAATTGAATTTGACTTAGGAGTTGAAATGCAATATGATGCTAATGATGATTATGCACTGTTAATCTCGCTGACATGTCTTATCAAAGTGATTACTGTTGCTAATCACCGGGGGTGTTTACAACTCTCCTCATCTATTAAGAATTCTCGTCCCGAGAATTAAGAGGAAGACTGAAAGAAAGAGGGGTATTTTCACGAAGACGATCCTCGCGTTCCCAAGTGGCCTCATCTTCAGAGATGATTCGACCACTGAACCTTGAGGAATTTGATTGACTTTTGACGAGTCCGACGTTCAGCTTCATCAAGAACACGATGGGATATTCTGGATAAGACAGATCTTCCCGTAATTCAAGCACTTCGTGATCCACAGCTCGAATAGGATCCTTGAAGTAGCGACGGAGTTGGGATACATGAAAGACATCATGTACTTGGGAAAGATTAGGCGGCAACTGCAACTGATATGCCACTTCTCCTCGACGGGCAAGAATACAGAACGGGCCAATGTAGCGAGGAGCTAACTTGCCTTTGATTCTGAACCTATGAGTGCCTTTCAACGAGAGTGACGCGGAGGTAAGCTTGCTCGCCAGGTTGATAGACTATTTCCTGGTGCTTACGGTCATAGTGCTCTTCTGACGAGACTGAGCAGTTTCAAATGTTCACGGACAATGCGGACTTGATCTTCTGCTTGCGAATAATGTCCGGTCCGACGAGTGAGCGTTCCCCAGTTTCTGACCAATTCAGAGGGGTTCGACACTTACGACCGTATAGAACTTCAAACGGTGCCATCTTCAGACTAGCCTGATAGCTATTGTGTAAGAGAATTCGGCATACGGAGAGATTCCTCCCATTTCTTACCGAGGAGATGACGCAAGCTCGAAGCATATCTTCGAGCACTTGATAACTCGTTCAACTTGACCCTGTGACTGAGGGTGAAAAGCGGTGCTAAAAGACAGATGTGTTCCCATAGCTTCTTGGAAACTATTCCAGAATCTGGAGGTGAAGAGGCTGCCACGATCAGAACTGATCTCCACGGAACACCGTGGAGTGACACAATTCGGGAAACATACAAGTCTGCTAACTGGCTAGCAGTGATTGTCTCTTTAACTGGCAGAAAGTGAGCAACCTTGGAGAAACCGGTCAAGCGACAAATATAGCATCATTACCCTTATGAGATTTGGGAAAACCAGTAATGAAATCCATTTGGACCTTGTCCCATTTCCATTCAGGAATTGCAAGGGGTTGCAGAGTTCTGCGGGCCTTTGATGTTGAGCTTTAACGCGGCGGCAAACGTCACACTCAGAAACATAACGAGCAATGTCTCGCTTCATATTAGGCCACCAGTATCTCTGACAATGTCACGGTACATCTTGTGCTACCAGGATGAATTGACAGAGGAGTGTCATGAGCTTCCATCATAACGTGTTCCCTCTCATCTTTGAACTTAGGCACGAAGAGACGGTGTTGGAAAAATAGGATCCCATCATTATCAAGATGGAACTCCGACGGTTTTCCTTTTTCAAGGTACCGTTGATCCTTTCAACTTCAGAGTCATACCGTTGCATAGTTTTGATGCTGTGTTCTAAATCTGGTTCGACAACGAGGGTATTGAGATAACCCTGTGGAACAATGTGGAGGTTCAATTTACGAAACTCTTCATAAAGAAGAGGTTGTGATTCCTGAACCATATGGTTGCTGCAATAAGCCTTACGGCTCAACGCATCAGCCATTACATTTGCCTTGCCAGGGGTGTATGAGATATTCATATCATAATCGGCTATTGTCTCGAGCCATCTTTGTTGACGAAGGTTCAGATTCCGGTTGAGTATCAAATACTTCAAACTTTGATGATCCGTATATAACTCGCAACGGTTACCGAGAAGGTATGTCGCCATAGCTTCAGGGCATAAATAACCGCAGAAAGTTTGAGATCGTGCACTGGGTAATTTTCTTCGTGAGGACGCAATTGTCGGGAGGATAAGCAATCACCTTGCATTCTTGCATTAGACACAGCCTAAGCCTTGCCGGGAGGCATCGCAGTATATCACAAAATCCTTTTGGGAATCCGGGGGTGCTAATACTGGGGAGATGTCAATTTATCTTTTAGTGTCTGAAAGCTTTCTTGACATTTTTCTGTCCACTCAAATTTAACACCTTTGTGAAGCAGATTTGTCAATGGTTTTGCAATCTTGGAAAAGTTCTCAACGATCGTCGGCAATAACTAGCAAGTCCGAGAAAACTTCTAACTTGCTTGACATTCTTCGGTGGAGTCCAGTCAAGAATAGCCTGAACTCGTTGGGGTTAACAGCAATTCCATCCTTGGAAATCACATGACCAAGGTAAGTTACTTCAGATAACCAGAATTCGCATTTGGATACTTGGCATACAACTGGTGTTCTCGAAGCCTTTCTAGTACCAAACGGAGGGTGTTCTGCATGTTCTTCTTTATTCTTAGAATAAACCAGAATATCATCCAAATAAACCACGACGAATTTGTCGAGGTAATCATGAATATATAATTCATCAGACGGGAGAACGTAGCTGGAGCATTCGTTAGGCCAAATGACATGACGGTGTATTCATATGAGCCATAACGAGTGACGAATGCAGTTTGGGAATATCCTCTTCACGGACACGGATCTGGTGATACCCAACCTCAGGTCGAGTTTAGAGAACACCGATGATCCAGCGAGTTGATCATAAAGATCATTGATCCGGGGCAGTGGGTATTATTCTGGATTGTGGCTTGGTTAATGGGCCGATAATCCTGAACCAACGGTTAGTTCCATCCTTCTTCTTAACGAAGAGTGAGGTGCTCCCAAGCAGAGGAACTGGGCGGATGAAACCACTCTTAAGCGACTTGTCGATTTCTTCCTTAAGCTCGAGTAGGTGATGCAGAGGCATCTATAAGGTCGCTTGGCAATAGGGACGGTGCCAGGCTTCAAGTCGATGACAAACAACAGCCTAGCCGGGGTATTCCTGGAAGTTCTTCTGGAAAGACGTCTGGAAAATCTCGAACGACAGGAACGTTCTCGATCCTTCCAGAGGTGAGGCGTTCAAAGCATTCAGAGCATATATCTGAGCTTCAGGTCCCGAGTAATGCGGGCGGTATAGTTCACTATCTCATCGTTGGGGGGAAGAAGTTGGACGGCTTTGTGGCACAATTGATCGAAGCAATGTGAGCTTTCAACCAATCCATTCCAAGTATAAGGTCTAGGTGGAAGACTTCAGGACGATGGGCGAGGCAGACAGGAATTCCAATCCTTTAATTTCGACGGTAACGTCACGGTGCTATTACGTCAGCATGACAGTGACTCCGGGAGTTTTAATGACTAACGGAGTATGCATTTTCTCATATCGAATGCCATGCATCGATGCAAATTTTCCAGAGATGAATGAATGTGATGCTCCTGAATCAAATAAAACAGAAGCAGGTACTGAGTAACAAGAAGGGTACCCATCACAGTAGCAGGTTGATCCTGGACTTCTTCAATGTCAATGTTGTTAAGCGTGTCCACGACCATGTGCAGCAGACCCAGTATTATAGTTGCGGGTCTGGTTGTTGCCACGACCATTGCCACGGCCAGCACGAGGAAAGGCTAACTGATTCTGGTTCTGGCGGCAGTCTTTAGCCTGGTGTCCTGGTTTGCGGCACTTGAAGCATAGACCATCTTCGGACGAAGAGGAGCATTGTTTTGAATAGCTTGAGTTTTTGGCTGCCGCCTGGCGGTGGAGGAGGCAGACGTGGTGCAGCATAGTTGTTCTTTGGCGTAGGTATTGGAACGGATCGCATTGTTGGGGATCCAAACTCGACGCTTCGATGCTGAGCCCGAAGATGAGCCAGCATCACGATAGCGCTTTTGCGATTCTTGTATTCCATCTGAGCGGTCTCAACAAGAATAGCCTTGTTCGTCAGAGTTGAAAAGTCATTGATGTCTTGAGCAGCTAGTGCAAGACTTGAGGTCGGGTGTAGTCCATTACGGAACTTCTCTTGTCTGCGAGCATCTGTGGCGATGTCTTCTTCGGCATAGCGGGAGAGGTCAGAAATTCCCGCTGATAAGCTTCACGGTCTTATTGCCTGGTGAGGTTACGGAACTGGGTCTTCATGCGTTCCATAATTGCTTGAGGGATATACGTGTACGGAAGCAGCCTGGAACTCATACCAGGTGATGACTGTTCCAACAGGCAGAGTACGCTTGTGTGTGTCCCACCATTGAGCAGCGGGGCCCTTTAGAAAAAAGGCCATGAAGTTGACGTAGTTGGCAGGGGCGACATTAGCTGATCCATCTCGTGAGTGATGTCGCGGAGCCAGTCATCGGCATCCAGGGCTTGTCAGAATTGCGGAACTGCGTTGGGTTGAGTCGCATAAACTCTGTCAAAGTTATTGAAGCTGGGTTCTGGTTCTGGTGTGTTCTGTATGCGGAAACTGAGCCATGATTCCAACCATGAACTGACGGTTAAGCTAAACTGTTGCATCATAGCCGCCATATAGTCTGGCGGTGGTGGGCGTTCAGGGGCACGACCACGACCACGACCACCTGGTCTAACCATCCTGCTAAGTACCAACAGGGGTAGTATTAGTAAAAGCAATTGCGAGCGTTTAGTGAGAAACATGATGTAACACGACATTCTTTAAGCAGTGTATCAGATACTAACAGTAGTCGATTAAGACATACAGATCCATACACAGTCGGTTAAAATCGGGCAGCATAACGGCGCAAATTCAAAGCTAGACATACTAGGTGGCGCGCAGGCATGCGGTAAGGAAGTACACAACGAGACATAGCAAAGGCTACATCAACGTCGGAGAAAACCACTGAAACGGGGTAACTGCAAGTGCGGACGACGAATGTTCGTCGCGGCAGGATCCTGTCTCCATGTGCACTCTGATGCAGAACCCGTCTCGAACTGTAAGAAGAGGTCCAGTGCAGGCGTGTGACCTCCCACCGCAGGCCAACCAATACTTGGCGGCATCTCGGTCCTGCGTGGGTAAAGAATATACTCCGGATGTATCCCTGCACGAACAGCTGGTAGCAACTGTGTCATAGCCTCGTAGTAGCGTGCTCGAGTGGCGAACAACTCGACAGCAAGAGCCCGAACAGTGTGATCCAGAGCCTGAGTGCACTGAATCAGAACCTGCGGGTCGTAGCGTCGAGACTCGTACGGGGCACAGATAGCTGTGTAGTATCCAGTAGCATCTTCAACAGGTGCATACGGAATGTACCGAAACACAGTATCATCCAAGTTAGCATTGTGCTCTCCTCGGAGACGTACGACAGCAGAGTAGGCGGCATCATGGACTGCCATCTCAATCGTCACGCCTAATCCGTGAAAAAGGTGTAGCTCGGTGTCTGAGTTGTTCTGCTGATCATAAATCCGAACTTCAGCATAGTACTGTTCCGGTTGAACTCGCGGTAACCTCATAAACCAAGTACTCAGGATACCAACGGTAGCCAAGTCTGGTCATGAGAGCGATCAGGACAGCTGGAAACCCAGGGTATTACGAGCCCAAGTGCGAAGCACAAGCTGTGTCGTGGACGCGGTGCAAACAACCGGTCCATCTGAAACAGAGGAAATTCAGATTTTCAAATGACAATGAGAAGTTTAACACACTCGGAGAGAAAGGTTAAACAAACAATGGAGGAAGGATAATGATATCAGACTAATAGATCAATGACAAGGAAATCGCACAGATATCAGCTCTCGGGTAGACGGGATTTACGAGATCCTAAGTGTCGGCCTTAGTAAAATTTATTTAACCGAGTAGAAAGAGATCAGAGTCCCAGAGTATAGACGAGGATAAAAGATCCTAATACCACCCAGTTGGCGACGTGGGCCCGTAAGCCACACAGCCAAGTTAGTAAATTAGTTTTTCGATGTCTAGACTAACTTCGGCCAAGGAATTGGAAGGGGGCTTCCTACAGGCAGATCGGCTCTGATACCAACTTGTGGCGCCCCCGACTCAATCGTACACTAATCATACACGCAAACGTGTACGATCAAGCACAGGGACTCATGGGAAGATATCACACACAACTCTAACACAATTTAAACGGAGGTCCACAATATTACAAACCAGGGATCCGAAGATCCGAATACATAAGTCAGTCATACAAATATTACCTGAGTACAGACATAGTTAGACAAGTTTTGCTCTAAGAAGGCTAGCACAAACAGGAACACTAGATCGAAAGGCGTTGGCCTCCTGCCTGGGAGCCTCCGATCCTACTCCTGGTCATCTGGCTCTGATCCAGTAGTAAGTACCCTCTGGACCCTCCTGGTAGTAGGCCTCGGTGGTGGCATCTGACTCCTGGACTCCATCGTCTGTTTGTATCATCAATGTGGGGTATATGGGGAAAAGAGAAAATAAAGCAACCGTGAGTACTCATCCGAAGTACTCAGCAAGCAAGGATCTATACTACATATGCAACATTATCAATGGAGAAAGGCTGTATATGTGGACTGGGCTGCAGAAATGCCAGAATAGGGAGAAGGCCTAGTCCTATCGAAGACTAGCATCTTCAAACATCTTCACAAGGCCATCATCTTGCAGTAGTAGAAGAGAGTGAATAACATTTTATTTAGCAAACATGTTGAAGTACAGCTTAAGATCCTTCCTCGACTCCCAAGCGAGAAAGCGATCCTGAAGCTTCAATAAGTAACAAGTATCCAGTTTAAGTAGTAGATCAGGATTCACAAACTGAGCGTCCTTTACCGTAGGACCGGCTATCGATAGAAGATTCATCCCTGCAGGGGTGCACTACTGTTACCCAACACGCTCGATCAACTCTGGCCGGACACACTTGCTGGGTAATGCCCGTCCTCGGAAGATCAACACAAAGCAGCGCCCTACCTAGGCTCGGCAGAGAGGTCAGCACGCCGGACAACCTATGCACCCAGAGGTCTCGGGCCATCGCCCTGGGACCCTGCGCGTTGCGAGACTGGCCGGGGTGCAGGCGCGACACTGAACTCGTCAGTGAAGTATCCAGCCCAATCCCGACAATCAGCCCGCACGGTGAATCGTGACGTCAGACGAGCTTTCGGAGAAACGTACTTCGCAGAGGTCCCATAACCATTATCCCGCGTGGTGGTAGTGCGTATAGGGCACGTCGACCCACTCAGATCACACACCCAAATCCAATAGGCTCAATTAGTATCAAGCGGAGACAATCAGAGTCTCTGATGCTCCGCCACAATGTCACACTCGAGTGCCCTTCCGGCACACCCGAATCATAGATCCCCAGCGGGTACCACCAGGGTGGACCGCCTGTAACAGAGGTCAAATAATCGTGTGGTTCATAACATCAGGGGGAAACCCGAGGAATCACCCTGGCGGATTCCACTCGACGAAATCATCAGGGCGAACGTATGAGGTATCACCCTCGAGGTTCACACTGAGGGTTGCACGACAGAGTCGTATCGGAAGTGGAGAAGGAGGAATCACCCTCGAGACCACGACCGAACAGCTACACTGCAGAGTATTCATCGGGAGTGGCGTTACGAGGTATCACCCTCGGCACTCGATAGTTACTACGCAGAGTCGCAACTAAGGGGTGGTGAAGTGAGGTGTCGGTCTCTGGTCGACGATCACGTTGATCGAGTCGTCGATGATCAAGCAGGGGCAACAAGGATAAGGTGGTGGGGTCACTGATGGTTCATCACCAACCTATAAAACAGTTTATCATAGGCAGGTAAGGTAGCAATGAACAGGTTACAACAGCAGGCTATGCATCAGAATAGAGCATACATTAACAGTAGCAAATCTAATGCAAGCAGGAGAATAGAATGGGCGATATCTGGAATGCTCAAGGGGGGGGGGGGGGGGGGCTTGCCTGGTTGCTCTGCAAGAGGGGAGGTCGTCAACGGGCTGCTCGTCGGTAGAGTAGTCGTATCCTGGTGCAAGCGCGCGGTCTCAGCGTCTATCGAGAGAGAGAAGGAGGGGAGAGAAACAATAATTCACGGCAATATGCAAACAATATGTATGACATCCTAAATGATATGCCGGGTGTTCTACTGCCTAACTAATGTATTTAGTTAATTTAGGAATTTATTTGGATTTATTTAATTAAGTTGGGCACTATTCATTTACTGAAATCGGTCTAAAAGTTCAATGTTCTTATGCTACGGTGGTCTGACGGGAACGGAGGACGTATTCGGGTTTTGTATCGTCGTTCTGAGCAGTTTCATGTATAAAATATTTTCATCGAGTTATGGTTTATTTAATATGATTTTAAAGTTTTTATTAATTTCTGGAATTTAATTAATTATTTAATTCAAATTATCCGAACAGTGCTGATGATGACATCAGCATGACAGCATGCTGATGTCAGCAAGGTTAATAAGTTAATTACTAATTCTGTTTAATTAACACTAATTAGTTAATTAGATTAACCTAATCGATTATTAACTAATTAACTAATTAATTATTTTATTTTTATTTTTATTTTTACTAAACGTTTTCGGGGGGGAGGCTTCGGCAGGCAGAGGGAGGGGTCGGGGGGACACGGATGGCCATTCAGAGTCGCCTAGCTCCTGTAGGGGAGAGGAAGAGAGGCATGAGAGATAACGGAGAACGGGGGGGGAGAATGAATGATCTAGGGAGAAGTAGGGAGACTGGTGCGGTCTGTTTCGTGGTGGACTAGCGGTGAGGAATTTCGAGGCGCATCACGGAGACGGCGGCGCGCGAAACATGCGTGGAAGAGGCGCAGGCGAGATGCTGTGCGATAACTCGGAAAGACTTGATCTTTACGAGTCGGTGCGCTCTCTGCTAGGAAGCAGAGCAGGAGGATCAGAGGTGGAGGGGCTGGAGGAGGTCCAACAGCGAGACAGCGTAGGCGAGGGAGCCGGAGGGAAGAAGGAGGGTGGAGGATGGATCGGGGATGGCAGGAAAGAAGCAGCCGAACGAGAAGGCGGAGGAGGTAAGCCGGAGCAGAGGAGAGGTGCGAAAAAGGGGTGAGAGAGGAGGAGAGGGAGCGAAGGGCCGGAGACGCGAGGCGCAGGACACAGGAGAAGCGAGGTGAGTGGGGGGGATAAGGGAAAACGGGGAGGCAAGAGGGCGGGCAGGCGAGTGAAAGGCAGGGGGACGCAGCGGCAGAGAGTGAGCGTGAGCGAGGCGAGCCAAGAGAGGGGATGAGAATGGGAGGGCATAACGGGGTTGAAGGGAGGGAGCGGGGTCGAGGAGGAGGAAGAAGAAGGCCGCGAGGAGGAGGCAGACGGTCGGGGAGGAGGAGGCAGGAGGCGAAGGGGAGTGCGGGCCCGGGCGGCGGCGTCCAACGGCGAGGCGACGGCGATCCGGGGTGCGAGGCGAGCACGCAGCTCGATCCCGAATCCAGGAGGGGATCGGGAGAGGGGGTGGGGGGGAAGGTCGGTGGAGTGGGGGGGATTAGGTTGGGGGGTCGCCAGGGGAGGCCAAGTAGGCGCGCGGTGGCGGGGAGCTGGGCTGGGGCCCGTTGGGCCGGGGGGTGAAGGGGGGGGTCCCTTCTTCTTCTTTTTTTCTGTTTCATTTTTCTTTTATCTTTTTTATTATCTCTTCTCAGTTTAGGAATAGGTCAGGCCTCCTAATGGTTTTTGTAAAACACTAACCATTGCTCCAACAAAATATAGGTAGATAACTAGCATACCAAAATAGTTTGGAGACAATTGGATTCACACAATTTTTTAAATAAATAATAGCATTAATCCTCACTGTTTTAATTATGTTGATGCCACCTAATTATTTATTATTTGTTAGTTTCATTTTAGACTAGCCTCTGCAAATGTTATTTACTGAATATTTTAGTTTTTATGTTGGCAACAACTTTTAATTTCACTTTCATCTAAAATGATTTGCTTAGGAGTTGAAAGCAAATGATGCTAATGATGATTATGCCACTGTTAATCTCGCTGACAGTGTCATTATCAAAGTGATTACTGTTGCTAATCACCGGGGTGTGTAAGTAGGCCAGTGCTGACGAGGCCGTTCGGCACGCACAACTGATGCACCGTGCGTCACCGACGTAAGGGCCAAGTGGTGCCGGCGATCGGGTGGTGACACACAGGGGAGTGTCGAGGTGGGAATGTTGTTCGGGTTCGCATCGTCGCATTGCCCTACTGAACATCAGTGGCACCGATGCGGGACTATTCACTGCCAGCGGCAATCATAGCTGAGAACCGGGTTCGCATCGTCACATTCACTGGTTTCATAGTTCACTACATCGGCCATCGGTAGGCCTTAGTTTACAATTTTTGGCTTGTATCCCTAGATGAATTCCCCTGCGGGGTGTGACGCGATCGTGCGTGGTACAAAATATTGTATTTTGTGTTCCTACAATGGCCAGAATGTGCTTTTTTTATAATGCATGACCTTTCATTCCACTCCCCATTTATTCGGTTGCAGCAAAGCACACGTAAATCAACATTTGCCATATATTGTCGTGGCACGCCTATTCTACGACGCTTCCTTTGAAGCGGAGAGAGATATCGTCTGGCCTTCTTCATATGACGCCTCTTAGGTTGGCGAACAACCTCGTTATAGAGCATTGGGTAAACGCCAAAATTCTGTGGGACGAGACCTGTTGACCAAGTACAGTAGCAGTGCCGAGAGCAGTGGCGCCTTGTAAAGACGCTACGACAATGTCTTAATGTGAGCGGCGACCAATTTGTAAGCCGCCGTGAATCCCCTTTCCCCCGACACACCACCCCCCTCCCCACCAACCACACACACTTCCGGCGTCAGCGGACTAAGGATGGCCATGGTTTCGTGAACGATGCGACACAGTTAGCAGCGTGATGATGAAGCGTGCGACATGGAGGTGAACACCTTCACGTTATTTTCGTCCAGGTGTAATGTGTCGATTCTAATTTTGATGTATGATGCACAGCCTACTCTAATTGATGTATTGCGATCCGTCGCAGATCCATGATCACTCATCCACGGAACGAGAATTGGGACGTCCTGCGAAAGTGATGCATCCAATCCAATCCAGGTATCGTAGGCACACATACGGTGTGCTTCGGCGGTTGCTGTGAGTCCTCCTCATTGCCATAGTCTTGTCATTTCACAACCTAGGGTAGAAGTTCCGCAATGTTTATCTTTGTAAGACAGTCGTACATAATTATGACAAGAAGGTCGTCCTCCCAGCAGTTGCAAAGATGGTTGATGAACTAGGCCTTCCAATTAATGGGCAATTAAGGAGTTACGGGACAGTTACGACACATATGTGGACGTTACAAGGAAGGACAAGAGCTGCAGGAACGAGGAATTCTTCGTTCGCAAAGCATTGAGACAGACCAAATGCAAATTGTACTGAACGAGTGCAAGCTGATGTGCAGAAGCTAGTAGTGAACACAAAACTTAGAGAAGCTGTTCAGCCAGATGAGCTAATTAAGTTATGCGAAAGTATGTACGCGACTGAGAACGAAGTACAGGAGTTGACGGCCGAGAAGAAGAAACTTGAGTACGTAATCGAAGACTCAGTGAAATCAGGCGGAACAGAAAAGGGAAGCTCAAGAGAATCGAAGTGGTTGTGATGAGTAAATAAATGTGGTCGAGGTGAATAACGATGAAGCTGCTTTGGCCGTTCCAAACTTTGTGAACCGTCAGCCATGTTTCCTGGCATTATACGATTACAGGAGTTGCAGAGGGAAAGGCCTAGTATGCCACAAATTTTGTTAATCTCATAACCTTTCCCCTTGCAAACGGGACTCCTTCTGTGACCAGCTGCGCAAGTTGCTGCTGAAGATGGTGCTTCTCGTCCTGATCTTATCCCTCTCCTTCTCAGCCTTAACTCGCAACCACCTTGTGCATGTTGCTGGCTGTCGTCGTCGCCAGTCTTCAGATGTAACTCCAACTTAATGGATAAACTCGGGTTTGCATCACCCAGCTTCTGTACAACTGTCTTTAAACTCGTCCTGCACTGCCCACCTCATTCCGTAGCTCTCCTGCATAGATGTTTGGTGTTGTCCGCTTCGTGTGACAAGCTTATGTAGTCTCTGGCACTCTGAACCCTTGTCTACAGATCTGGCACTTTTCTCCTTCTCATACAAATTCCATACTGCAATGAGAGATGCTCTTCATGCTTTGGCTACTCTTTGTCCTTCCATTCCAAGAACCGCACATGGTTTCCTTCCTGCATTACCAGTGGGGAAAACGTGTGAAACAAAGGTTTCACAATTTATAAGCGTACAGTCCAAACATTATTTGCCTCACTTTGTTAGCGCAAGCGATGAACCTCCTCCCAGTGTTGGTGCCCTGGAACGCGACGAAACCTGCTGCATCTCTGTTTTGTGACGGCAACGTATGTCCGCATCTCCCGCTAATCAACAGTAGGTGTCGTCAGGTATGGTCTTGGGAATCTACCAACAAGGACCAAGTTCGGCTGGATCTGATTAAATGCTCTTCGGTCTATCTCGTCAAAGCGACAGGAAAACAGATCGACAGCGGCTAATAAAGAAGGCCAAATGTGTACTCACGTTCATCCCGGCGACTTCGAAAGTCCTCTCCATCAGAGGAATTGCTATCGGGCCAACGACGCCATTCGTCTTATGTTTGAAGAGTGGGAGTCTGGGAGATTCTTCTGCTGGCTTGGGGTTTACATAGCGTCACTGTTGGATGGTTATTCGGTATGTGGGACATAGTCCATCGCGGCTTTTCAAGATGTGCAAAGACGAGACACACATAACCGGCGAATGGTTAGTCGGTTCTTTATTGGTCGGAACCTCACGACAGTTTACATGACATGAACTAGCAGTCAGTTCGTTCCTCACCCCCACAACCCTTCAATCAAATCCGTGGCAGCTCCTAACCCCCGCTTATTCCCTACCACCAACGAAGCCATGGCGGCAGCCGCCGCCGCTGGTAACCATCACAGCCTTGACGGCTATGGGGACGACACCACTATGCGACACTCTGGCGCGGTGACAGCTTTAGTGCATATTAGACTGTTGGCTCCGACGGCAGCACTTGTGCAGTCCTACCAAGACTATCTCCGGGGTGGCCAAGCCTGGACATGCCCGCCGTGCTAGGATGATGTGTCCCCACATGGCAGGGCCGAGGCAGCATACACGATGGTGTATCTAAGTCCTATGGACTCCCCTCGTGATGATGGCGACGATTCTTGATGGCTGATTCCACGACACAGTAAGGGGTACCAGTGGCAAAGGCCATATATTTCTACCGATTCATGTATGTAGTTAGCGTTGGTTTGTGGATACAGCATATGACAAGTAGTAAAATTGGTTCTTCTTAAGATTTGATGAAGTATCGCCTCGGCGCCAACTGAGGGACTGGTATCGAATCAATGGAGGGCAAGGCGACAATGTAGTTGCCACACGTTGTACACCGCCCTAAACATACAACTGTTGCCGATATCGCGAAAAAGGGTTTCCGGCACTCCACCTCAACCCGGCATCAACTTGCTCAGTACACAACGCATTGCGCAGCGCTGAACCGGTTGCGATCGCACACCCCCCTTCTCGGTTACTACGGGTATCGAGCCGACATGTCCTTGCTGTTTTTCCCCTGCGGCTAGCGGTCCCCGCCTCGGGGCCCCTCCGCCTGCGTCCCGTTGGCACGCCTGTCTCGCCTTTCCCCTCCCGAGTCCTCCCCCGAGCTGCCCCGTTTGTCCCTGCCGGCCGGCTCTGTGCCGTCCCCGTGAGCAAGGCCAAACCACCCCCCCTGCTTAACACACATGTGGGCTCAAACAACACACACCACCCCCCTCCGGTTGTCCTTCCTCCGCCCCGCCCACGATCAACACACAGACACCACTCCTGGTTGCTCTGGCAAGAGGGGAAGGTCGTCAACGGGCTGCTCGTCGGTAGAGTAGTCGTATCCTGGTGCAGCGCCGTCGGTCTCAGCGTCTATCGAGAGAGAGAAGGAGGGGGAGAGAAACAATAAATTCACGGCAATAATGCAAACAATATGTATGACAACCCTAAATGATATGCCGGGGTGTTCTACTGCCTAACTAAATGATTTAGTTAATTTAGGAATTTATTTGGATTTATTTAATTAAAGTTGGGCACTATTCATTTACTGAAATCGGTCTAAAAGTTCAATGTTCTTATAGCTACGGGCGTCTGACGGGAATACGGAGGACGTATTTGGGTTTGTATCGTCGTTCTGAGCAAGTTTCATGTATAAAATATTTTCATCGGAGTTACGGTTTATTTAATACGATTTTCTAAAGTTTTTATTAATTTCTGGAATTTAATTAATTATTTAATTCAACATTATCCGAAACAGTGCTGATGATGACATCAGCATGACAGCATGCTGATGTCAGCAAGGTTAATTAAGTTAATTACTAATTACTGTTTAATTAACACTAATTAGTTAATTAGATTAACCTAATCAGGATTAATTAACTAATTAATTAATTAATTATTTTTATTTTTTATTTTTACTAAACGTTTTTCGGGCGGGGCCCGTTCGTCAGCGTCTCAGGGGGGGGGGGGGCTTCGGCCCCACGGTCAGTGGCACAGAGGCCTCGCGGGCGAACGACGCGGGTGCGGGCGCAGCGCGGCGCGTGCGCGGTGCAGGGCGCGCGGAGGCGAGGCGGGGACCGGAGCGGGTCGGCGCAGGGCGAGCGCGTGCGCGCGCGGCGATGCGCGGGCGCGGGGAGGCGGAGGCGCAGGCTCGGTCGCTGCGGGCGAGCAGCGACGGGCAAGCGGCGACGGGCGGCGACAGCAAGCAGAGCAGCAGGGCTCGGAGGAAGGGCGAGCGGGAGGGGGCCACGGGCGGCGAGCAGCAGAGGGCGAGGCGAGGCGAGGCCGACGCGGCGCAGACGCATCGCGGGCGTGTGGGCGCGCGCACGGGGATACACGGGCGAGGCAAAGCAGGGCGACGGCCCGGGCGAGCGAAGGCCGGCGCGGACGCGGCTGGAGCGCGGCGAGCGAGGCGAGAGAGGGGAGAGGCCGGGGCCGGGCCTCACCGGGGTTCGCAGGGACGGGGCAGCGGTGCGTGAGGAGGCGGACGGAGACGGCGCGCCGAGGAGGAGGCAGACCGGTGGGGAGGAGGAGGCAGGCCGGCGAGGGAGTGCGGGCCCCGGGCGGCGGCGTCCAACGGCGAGGGCGACGGCGATCCGGGGCGAGGCGAGCTCGCGGCTCGATCCCGATCCAGGAGGGGATCGGGAGAGGGGGGGGGGAAGTGTCGGTGGAGTGGGGGGGGGGTTAGGGTTTGGGGGGTCTCCAGGGGGAGGCCAAGTAGGGCGGGGTGGGGCCAGAGCTAGGCTGGGGCCCAGTTGCCGGGGGGGGAAGGGGGGGGGGGGTCCCTTTTCTTCTTTTTTTTTTCTGTTTCATTTTTCTTTTATCTTTTTCTTTATTCTCCTTTCTCAGTTTAGAAATAGTCAGGCCTTCTAATGGTTTTTGTAAAACATAACAATTGCTCCAACAAATACTAGGTATTACCTAGCACTACCAAAATTAGTTTGGAGACAATTGGAGTTCACACAATTTTTTATAATAAATAATATGCATTAATCCTCACTGTTTTAATTATGTTAGTGCCACCTAATTATTTTATTATTTGTTAGTTTCAATTTTAGACTAGCCTCTGCAATATTTTGTTATTTACTGAACATTTTAGTTTTTATGTTGGACAACTTTTATATTTCACTTTCATCTAAAATTGAATTTGACTTAGGAGTTGAAATGCAATATGATGCTAATGATGATTATGCACTGTTAATCTCGCTGACATGTCATTATCAAAAGTGATTACTGTTGCTAATCACCGGGGGTGTTACAACTCTCCTCATCTATTAAGAATTCTCGTCCCGAGAATTAAGAGGAAGACTGAAAGAAAGAGGGGTATTCTTCACGAAGACGATCCTCGCGTTCCCAAGTGGCCTCATCTTCAGAATGATTCGACCACTGAACCTTGAGGAATTTGATTGACTTTTGACGAGTCCGACGTTCAGCTTCATCAAGAACACGGATGGGATATTCTGGATAAGACAGATCTTCCCGTAATTCAAGCACTTCGTGATCCACAGCTCGAATAGGATCCTTGAAGTAGCGACGGAGTTGGGATACATGAAAGACATCATGTACTTGGGAAAGATTAGGCGGCAACTGCAACTGATATGCCACTTCTCCTCGACGGGCAAGAATACAGAACGGGCCAATGTAGCGAGGAGCTAACTTGCCTTTGATTCTGAACCTATGAGTGCCTTTCAACGGAGTGACGCGGAGGTAAGCTTGCTCGCCAGGTTGATAGACTATTTCCTGGTGCTTACGGTCATAGTTGCTCTTCTGACGAGACTGAGCAGTTTCAAATGTTCACGGACAATGCGGACTTGATCTTCTGCTTGCTGAATAATGTCCGGTCCGACGAGTGAGCGTTCCCCAGTTTCTGACCAATTCAGAGGGGTTCGACACTTACGACCGTATAGAACTTCAAACGGTGCCATCTTCAGACTAGCCTGATAGCTATTGTTGTAAGAGAATTCGGCATACGGGAGAGATTCCTCCCATTTCTTACCGAAGGAGATGACGCAAGCTCGAAGCATATCTTCGAGCACTTGATTAACTCGTTCAACTTGACCCTGTGACTGAGGGTGAAAAGCGGTGCTAAAAGACAGATGTGTTCCCATAGCTTCTTGGAAACTATTCCAGAATCTGGAGGTGAAGAGGCTGCCACGATCAGAACTGATCTCCAACGGAACACCGTGGAGTGACACAATTCGGGAAACATACAAGTCTGCTAACTGGCTAGCAGTGATTGTCTCTTTAACTGGCAGAAAGTGAGCAACCTTGGAGAACCGGTCAATGACGACAAATATAGCATCATTACCCTTATGAGATTTGGGAAAACCAGTAATGAAATCCATTTGGACCTTGTCCCATTTCCATTCAGGAATTGCAAGGGGTTGCAGAGTTCCTGCGGGCCTTTGATGTTGAGCTTTAACGCGGCGGCAAACGTCACACTCAGAAACATAACGAGCAATGTCTCGCTTCATATTAGGCCACCAGTATCTCTGACAAATGTCACGGTACATCTTTGTGCTACCAGGATGAATTGACAGAGGAGTGTCATGAGCTTCCATCATAACGTGTTCCCTCTCATCTTTGAACTTAGGCACGAAGAGACGGTGTTGGAAAAATAGGATCCCATCATTATCAAGATGGAACTCCGACGGTTTTCCTTTTTCAAGGTACCGCTTGATCCTTTCAACTTCAGAGTCATACCGTTGCATAGTTTTGATGCTGTGTTCTAAATCTGGTTCGACAACGAGGGTATTGAGATAACCCTGTGGAACAATGTGGAGGTTCAATTTACGAAACTCTTCATAAAGAAGAGGTTGTGATTCCTGAACCATATGGTTGCTGCAATAAGCCTTACGGCTCAACGCATCAGCCATTACATTTGCCTTGCCAGGGGTGTATGAGATATTCATATCATAATCGGCTATTGTCTCGAGCCATCTTTGTTGACGAAGGTTCAGATCCGGTTGAGTATACAAATACTTCAAACTTTGATGATCCGTATATATCTCGCAACGGTTACCGAGAAGGTAATGTCGCCATAGCTTCAGGGCATAAATAACCGCAGAAAGTTTGAGATCGTGCACTGGGTAATTTTCTTCGTGAGGACGCAATTGTCGGGAGGCATAAGCAATCACCTTGCATTCTTGCATTAGGACACAGCCTAAGCCTTGCCGGGAGGCATCGCAGTATATCACAAAATCCTTTTGGGAATCCGGGGGTGCTAATACTGGGGCAGATGTCAATTTATCTTTTAGTGTCTGAAAGCTTTCTTGACATTTTTCTGTCCACTCAAATTTAACACCTTTGTGAAGCAGATTTGTCAATGGTTTTGCAATCTTGGAAAAGTTCTCAACGAATCGTCGGCAATAACTAGCAAGTCCGAGAAAACTTCTAACTTGCTTGACATTCTTCGGTGGAGTCCAGTCAAGAATAGCCTGAACTCGTTCGGGGTTAACAGCAATTCCATCCTTGGAAATCACATGACCAAGGTAAGTTACTTCAGATAACCAGAATTCGCATTTGGAATACTTGGCATACAACTGGTGTTCTCGAAGCCTTTCTAGTACCAAACGGAGGTGTTCTGCATGTTCTTCTTTATTCTTAGAATAAACCAGAATATCATCCAAATAAACCACGACGAATTTGTCGAGGTAATCCATGAATATATAATTCATCAGACGGGAGAACGTAGCTGGAGCATTCGTTAGGCCAAATGACATGACGGTGTATTCATATGAGCCATAACGAGTGACGAATGCAGTCTTGGGAATATCCTCTTCACGGACACGGATCTGGTGATAACCCAACCTCAGGTCGAGTTTAGAGAACACCGATGATCCAGCGAGTTGATCATAAAGATCATTGATCCGGGGCAGTGGGTATTTATTCTGGATTGTGGCTTGGTTAATGGGCCGATAATCCTGAACCAAACGGTTAGTTCCATCCTTCTTCTTAACGAAGAGTGAAGGTGCTCCCCAAGCAGAGGAACTGGGGCGGATGAAACCACTCTTAAGCGACTTGTCGATTTCTTCCTTAAGCTCGAGTAGGTGATGCAGAGGCATCTTATAAGGTCGCTTGGCAATAGGGACGGTGCCAGGCTTCAAGTCGATGACAAACTCAACAGCTCTAGCCGGGGGTATTCCTGGAAGTTCTTCTGGAAAGACGTCTGGAAAATCTCGAACGACAGGAACGTTCTCGATCCCTTCCAGAGGTGAGGCGTTCAAAGCATTCAGAGCATATATCTGAGCTTCAGCGTCCCGAGTAATGCGGGCGGTATAGTTCACTATCTCATCGTTGGGGTGAAGAAGTTGGACGGCTTTGGTGGCACAATTGATCGAAGCAATGTGAGCTTTCAACCAATCCATTCCAAGTATAAGGTCTATGGTGGAAGACTTCAGGACGATGGGCGAGGCAAGGAATTCCAATCCTTTAATTTCGACGGTAACGTCAGGTGCTATTACGTCAGCATGACAGTGACCTCCGGGAGTTTTAATGACTAACGGAGTATGCATTTTCTCATATCGAATGCCATGCATCGATGCAAATTTTCCAGAGATGAATGAATGTGATGCTCCTGAATCAAATAAAACAGAAGCAGGTACTGAGTTAACAAGAAGGGTACCCATCACAGTAGCAGGTTGATCCTGGACTTCTTCAATGTCAATGTTGTAAGCGTGTCCACGACCATGTGCAGCAGACCCAGTATTATAGTTGCGGGTCTGGTTGTTGCCACGACCATTGCCACGGCCAGCACGAGGAAAGGCTAACTGATTCTGGTTCTGGCGGCAGTCTTTAGCCTGGTGTCCTGGTTTGCGGCACTTGAAGCATAGACCATCTTCAGGACGAAGAGGAGCATTGTTTTGAATAGCTTGAGTTTTTGGCTGCCTCGGCGGTGGAGGAGGCAGACGTGGTGCAGCATAGTTGTTCTTTGGCGTAGAGGTATTGGAACGGATCGCATTGTTGGGGATCCAAACTCGACGCTTCGATGCTGAGCCCGAAGATGAGCCAGCATCACGATAGCGCTTTTGCGATTCCTTGTATTCCATCTGAGCGGTCTCAACAAGAATAGCCTTGTTCGTCAGAGTTGAAAAGTCATTGATGTCTTGAGCAGCTAGTGCAAGCTTGAGGTCGGGGTGTAGTCCATTACGGAACTTCTCTTGTCTGCGAGCATCTGTGGCGATGTCTTCTTCGGCATAGCGGGAGAGGTCTAGAAATTCCCGCTGATAAGCTTCAACGGTCTTATTGCCCTGAGTGAGGTTACGGAACTGGGTCTTCATGCGTTCCATAATTGCTTGAGGGATATAACGTGTACGGAAAGCAGCCTGGAACTCATACCAGGTGATGACTGTTCCAACAGGCAGAGTACGCTTGTGTGTGTCCCACCATTGAGCAGCGGGGCCCTTTAAGAAAAAGGCCATGAAGTTGACGTAGTTGGCAGGGGCGACATTAGCTGACTCCATCTCGTGAGTGATGTCGCGGAGCCAGTCATCGGCATCCAGGGGCTTGTCAGAATTGCGGAACTGCGTTGGGTTGAGTCGCATAAACTCTGTCAAAGTTATTGAAGCTGGGTTCTGGTTCTGGTTGTTCTGATGCGGAAACTGAGCCATGATTCCAACCATGAACTGACGGTTAAGCTCAAACTGTTGCATCATAGCCGCCATATAGTCTGGCGGTGGTGGGCGTTCAGGGGCACGACCACGACCACGACCACCTGGTCTAACCATCCTGCTAAGTACCAACAGGGGGTAGTTTAGTAAAAGCAATTGCGAGCGTTTAGTGAGAAACATGATGTAACACGACAATTCTTTAAGCAGTGTATCAGATACATAACAGTAGTCGATTAAGACATACAGATCCATACACAGTCGGTTAAAATCGGGCAGCATAACGGCGCAAATTCAAAAGCTAGACATACTAGGTGGCGCGCAGGCATGCGGTAAGGAAGTACACAACGAGACATAGCAAAGGCTACATCAACGTCGGAGAAAACCACTGAAACGGGGTAACTGCAAGTGCGGACGACGAATGTTCGTCGCGGCAGGATCCTGTGCTCCATGTGCACTCTGATGCAGAACCCGGTCTCGAACTGTAAGAAGAGGTCCACGTGCAGGCGTGTGACCTCCCACCGCAGGCCAACCAATACTTGGCGGCATCTCGGTCCTGCGTGGGTAAAGAATATACTCCGGATGTATCCCTGCACGAACAGCTGGTAGCAACTGTGTCATAGCCTCGTAGTAGCGTGCTCGAGTGGCGAACAACTCGACAGCAAGAGCCCGAACAGTGTGATCCAGAGCCTGAGTGCACTGAATCAGAACCTGCGGGTCGTAGCGTCGAGACTCGTACGGGGCACAGATAGCTGTGTAGTATCCAGTAGCATCTTCAACAGGTGCATACGGAATGTACCGAAACACAGTATCATCCAAGTTAGCATTGTGCTCTCCTCGGAGACGTACGACAGCAGAGTAGGCGGCATCATGGACTGCCATCTCAATCGTCACGCCTAATCCGTGAAAAAGGTGTAGCTCGGTGTCTGAGTTGTTCTGCTGATCATAAATCCGAACTTCAGCATAGTACTGTTCCTGGTTGAACTCGCGGTAAACCTCATAAACCAAGTACTCAGGATACCAACGGTAGCCAAGTCTGGTCATGAGAGCGATCAGGACAGCTGGAAACCCAGGGGTATTACGAGCCCAAGTGCGAAGCACAAGCTGTGTCGTAGGACGCGGTGCAAACAAACGGTCCATCTGAAACAGAGGAAATTCAGATTTGTCAAATGACAATGAGAAGTTTAACACACTCGGAGAGAAAGGTTAAACAAAACAATGGAAAGGAAAATGATTATCAGACTAATCAGATCAATGACAGGGAAATCGCACAGATATCCAGCTCTCCGGGTAGACGGGATTTACGAGATCCTAAGTGTCGGCCTTAGTAAAATTTATTTAACCCGAGTAGAAGAGAGATCAGAGTCCCAGAGTATAGACGAGGAATAAAAGATCCTAATACCACCCAGTTGGCGACGTGGGCCCGTAAGCCACACAGCCAAGTTAGTAAATTAGTTTTTCGATGTCTAGACTCAACTTCGGCCAAGGAATTGGAAGGGGGCTTCCTACAGGCAGTCGGCTCTGATACCAACTTGTGGCGCCCCCGACTCAATCGTACACTAATCATACACGCAAACGTGTACGATCAAGCACAGGGACTCATGGGAAGATATCACAACACAACTCTAACACAATTTAAACGGAGGTCCACAATATTACAAACCAGGGATCCGAAGATCCGAATACATAAGTCAGTCATACAAATATTACCTGAGTACAGACATAGTTAGACAAGTTTTGCCTTAAGAAGGCTAGCACAAACAGGAACACTAGATCGAAAGGCGTTGGCCTCCTGCCTGGGAGCCTCCGATCCTACTCCTGGTCATCTGGCTCGATCCAGTAGTAAGTACCCTCTGGACCCTCCTGGTAGTAGGCTCCGGTGGTGGCATCTGACTCCTGGACTCCATCGTCTGTTTGTATCATCAATGTGGGGTATATGGGGAAAAGAGAAAATAAAGCAACCGTGAGTACTCATCCGAAGTACTCAGCAAGCAAGGATCTATACTACATATGCAACATTATCAATGGAGAAAGGCTGTATATGTGGACTGGGCTGCAGAAATGCCAGAATAGGGAGAAGGCCTAGTCCTATCGAAGACTAGCATCTTCAAACATCTTCACAAGGCCATCATCTTGCAGTAGTAGAAGAGAGTAGAATAACATTTTATTTAGCAAACATGTTGAAGTACAGCTTAAAGATCCTTCCTCGACTCCCAAGCGAGAAAGCGATCCTGAAGCTTCAATTAAGTAACAAGTATCCAGTTTAAGTAGTAGATCAGGATACACAAACTGAGCGTCCTTTACCGTAGGACCGGCTATCGATAGAAGATTCATCCCTGCAGGGGTGCACTACTGTTACCCAACACGCTCGATCAACTCTGGCCGGACACACTTGCTGGGTAATGCCCGTCCTCGGAAGATCAACACAAAGCAGCGCCCTACCTAGGCTCGGCAGAGAGGTCAGCACGCCGGACTAACCTATGCACCCAGAGGTCTCGGGCCATCGCCCTGGGCACCCTGCGCGTTGCGAGACTGGCCGGGGTGCAGGCGCGACACTGAACTCGTCAGTGAAGTATCCAGCCCAATCCCGACAATCAGCCCGCACGGTGAATCGTGACGTCAGACGAGCTTTCGGAGAAACGTACTTCGCAGAGGGTCCCATAACCATTATCCCACGTGGTGGTAGTGCGTATAGGGCACGTCGACCCACTCAGATCACACACCCAAATCCAATAGGCTCAATTAGTATCAAGCGGAGACAATCAGAGTCTCTGATGCTCCGCCACAATGTCACACTCGAGTGCCCTTCCGGCACACCCGAAATCATAGATCCCCAGCGGGTACCCACCAGGGTGGACCCGCCTGTAACAAAGGTCAAGTAGCCGTGTGGTCAAATCATCAGGGTGAACGTATGAGGTATCACCCTCGAGGTTCACACTGAGGGGTCGCACGACAGAGTCGTATCGGAAGTGGAGAAGGAGGAATCACCCTCGATGACCACGACCGAACAGCTATACTGCAGAGTATTCATCGTGAGTGCGTTACGAGGTATCACCCTCGGCACTCGATAGTTACTACGCAGAGTCGTACAACTTAGGGGGTGTGAAGGGAGGCGTCTGTCTCTGATCGACGATCACGTTGATCGAGTCGTCAATGATCAAGCAGGGGCAACAAGGGTAAGGTGGTGGGGTCACTGATGGTTCACTACCAACCTATACTAATCAGTTTATCATAGGCAGGTAAGGTAGCAATGAACAGGTTACAACAGCAGGCTATGCATCAGAATAGGAGCATACATTAACAGTAGCGAAATCTAATGCAAGCAGGAGAATAGAATGGGCGATATCTGGAATGCTCAAGGGGGGGGCTTGCCTGGTTGCTCTGGCAAGAGGGGAAGGTCGTCAACGGGCTGCTCGTCGGTAGAGTAGTCGTATCCTGGTGCAGCGCCGTCGGTCTCAGCGTCTATCGAGAGAGAGAAGGAGGGGGAGAGAAACAATAAATTCACGGCAATAATGCAAACAATATGTATGACATGCCTAAATGATATGCCGGGGTGTTCTACTGCCTAACTAAATGATTTAGTTAATTTAGGAATTTATTTGGATTTATTTAATTAAAGTTGGGCACTATTCATTTACTGAAATCGGTCTAAAAGTTCAATGTTCTTATAGCTACGGGTGTCTGACGGGAATACGGAGGACGTATTCGGGTTTGTATCGTCGTTCTGAGCAAGTTTCATGTATAAAATATTTTCATCGGAGTTATGGTTTATTTAATATGATTTTCTAAAGTTTTTATTAATTTCTGGAATTTAATTAATTATTTAATTCAACATTATCCGAAACAGTGCTGATGATGACATCAGCATGACAGCATGCTGATGTCAGCAAGGTTAATTAAGTTAATTACTAATTACTGTTTAATTAACACTAATTAGTTAATTAGATTAACCTAATCAGGATTAATTAACTAATTAACTAATTAATTATTTTTATTTTTATTTTTATTTTTACTAAACGTTTTCCGGGCGGGGCCCGTTCGTCAGCGTCTCAGGGGGGGGGGCTTCGGCCCCACGGTCAGTGGCACAGAGGCCTCGCGGGCGAACGGCGCAGGTGCGGGCGCAGCCCGAGCGGGCGCAGCGCGGCGCGTGCGCGGTGCAGGGCGCGCGGAGGCGAGGCGGGGGCCGGAGCAGGTCGGCGCAGGGCGAGCGCGTGCGCGCGCGGCGATGCGCGGGCGCGGGGAGGCGGAGGCGCATGCTCGGTCGCTGCGGGCAAGCAGCGACGGGCAAGCAGCGGCGGGCGGCGACAGCAAGCAGAGCAGCAGGGCTCGGAGGAAGGGCGAGCGGGAGGGGGCCACGGGCGGCGAGCAGCAGAGGGCGAGGCGAGGCGAGGCCGACGCGGCGCAGTCGCAGCGCGTGCGTGTGGGCGCGCACACGGGGATACACGGGCGAGGCAAAGCAGGGCGACGGCCCGGGCGAGCGAAGGCCGGCGCGGACGCAGCCGGAGCGCGGCGAGCGAGGCGAGAGAGGGGAGAGGCCGGGGCCGGGCCTCACCGGGGTTCGCAGGGACGGGGCAGCGGTGCGTGAGGAGGAGGACGAAGACGGCGCGCCGAGGAGGAGGCAGACCGGTGGGGAGGAGGAGGCAGGCCGGCGAGGGAGTGCGGGCCCCGGGCGGCGGCGTCCAACGGCGAGGGCGACGGCGATCCGGGGCGAGGCGAGCACGCAGCTCGATCCCGATCCAGGAGGGGATCGGGAGAGGGGGTGGGGGGAAGTGTCGGTGGAGTGGGGAGGGATTAGGGTTTGGGGGTCTCCAGGGGGAGGCCAAGTAGGCGCGGGGTGGGCCGGGAGCTGGGCTGGGGCCCAGTTGGGCCGGGGGTGAAGGGGGGGTCCCTTTTCTTCTTTTTTTCTGTTTCATTTTTCTTTTATCTTTTTCTTTATTCTCCTTTCTCAGTTTAGTAAATAGTCAGGCCTCCTAATGGTTTTTGTAAAACATAACAATTGCTCCAACAAATACTAGGTATTACCTAGCACTACCAAAAATTAGTTTGGAGACAATTGGAGTTCACACAATTTTTATAATAAATAATATGCATTAATCCTCACTGTTTTAATTATGTTAGTGCCACCTAATTATTTTATTATTTGTTAGTTTCAATTTTAGACTAGCCTCTGCAATATTTGTTATTTACTGAATATTTTAGTTTTTATGTTGGACAACTTTTATATTTCACTTTCATCTAAAATTGAATTTGACTTAGGAGTTGAAATGCAATATGATGCTAATGATGATTATGCACTGTTAATCTCGCTGACATGTCATTATCAAAAGTGATTACTGTTGCTAATCACCGGGGGTGTTACAGTCAGGCCAGTGCTGACGAGGCCTCGTTCGGCAGCACAACTGATGCACCGTGCGTCACCGGCGTTAAGGGCCCGTGGTCGCACGCGCGGCCGTGGTCGCACACGGGGCCGTGGTCGAGGTAATGTTGTTCCGGGTTCGCATCGTCGCATTGCCCTACTGAACATCAGTGGCACGATGCTGGACTATTTCACTGCCAGCGGCAATCATAGCTGAACCGGGTTCGCATCGTCACATTCACTGGTTTCATAGTTCACTACATCGGCCATCGGTAGTCCTTAGTTTCAATCTTTTGGTTGTATCTCCTCAGATGAATTCCCCTGCGGGTGTGACGCGATCGTGCGTGGTACAATATTATTGTATTTTGTGTCCTACAATGGCCAGATGTGCTTTCATGTTATTAAATTGCATGACCTCTTTCATTCCACTCCCCATTTTATTCGGTTCGCAGCATAAGCACAACGTAATTCAACATTGGCCATATCTTGTCGTGGCACGCCTATTCGTACGACGCTTCCTTTGAAGGCGGAGAGATATCGTCTGGCCTTCTTCATATGACGCCTCTTAGGTTGGCGAACAACCTTCGTATTAGACGCATTGGGTAACGCCAAAATCTGTGGCGAGACCTGTGACAAGTACAGTAGCAGTGCCGAGAGCAGTGGCGCCTTTGTCAAAGACGCTACGACAATGTCTTAATGTGAGCGGCGACCAATTTGTAAGCCGCCGTGAATCCCCTTTCCCCCGACACACCACCCCCTCCCCCCACCAACACCCCACTTCCTCGTCGAGCGGCTACATGGATCGGCCATGGTTTCGTGGAACGATGGCGACAGTAGCAGCGGTGATGAAGCGTGCGACATGGAGGTGAACACTTCACGTTATTTTCGTCCAGGTGTATGTGTCGATTCTAATTTGATGTATGATGCACAGCCTACTCTAATTTGATGTATCTGCCGATCCGTCGCAGATCCATGATCACTCATCCACGGAACGAGAATTGGGACGTCCTGCGAAAGTGATGCATCCAATCCAATCCAGGTATCGTAGGCACACATACGGTGCTGCTTCGGCGGGTTGCGTGAGTCCTCCTCATTGCCATAGTCTTGTCATTTACAACCTAGGGTAGAAGTTCCGCAATGTTTATCTTTGTAAGACAATGCGTACATAATTATGACAAAGAAGGTCGGTCCTCCAGCAAGTTGCAAAGATGGTTGATGAACCTAGGCCTTCCAATTTTAATAGGGCAATTAAGGAGTTACGGGACAGTTACGCACACATTGTGGACGTTACAAGGAAGGACAAGGAGCTGCAGGAACGATGGAATTCTTCGTTCGCGCAAGAGAACAGACAAATGCAAATTGTACTGACTGAGCTGCAAGCTGATGTGCAGAAGCTAAGTGAAACAAAACTTAGAGAAGCTGTTCAGCCAGATGAGCTACTTAAGTTATGCGAAAGTATGTACGCGCTGAAGAACGAAGTACAGGAGTTGAGGGCCGAGAAGAAGAAGCTTGAGTACGTAATCGAAGACCTCATGAAATCAGGGGAACAGAACAAGGGGAAGCTCAAGAGAATCCGAAGTGTTTGTGATGAGTAAATAGTGGTCGAGTGTAATAACGATGAAGCTTGCTTTGGCCGTTCCAACTTTTGTGAACCGTCAGCCATGTTTCCTGGCATTATTACGATTACATGAGTTTGCAGAGGGAAAGGCCTAGTATATGCCACAAATTTTTGTAATCTTCATAACCTTTCCCCTTGCAACGGACTCTTCTGTGACCAGCTGCGCAAGTTGCTGCTGAAGATGGTGCTTCTCGTCCTTGATCTTATCCCTCTCCTTCTCAGCCTTAACTCGCAACACCTTGTGCATGTTGCTGGCTGTCGTCGTCGCCAGGTTCTTCAGATGTAACTCCAACTTAACTTGGATCAACTCGCGTTTTGCATCACCCAGCTTCTGTACAACTGTCTTTAACTCGTCCTGCACCTTGCCCACCTCATTCAGTAGCTTCTCCTGCATAGATGTTTGGTGTTTCCGCTTCCGTGTGACAAGCTTTATGTAGTCTCTGGCACTCTGAACCTTGTCTACAGATCTGGCACTTTTCTCCTTCTCATACAAATTCCATACTGCAATGAGAGCTCTCTTCATGCTTTCTGGCTACTCTTTGTCCTTCCATTCCAAGAACCCGCAATGGTTTCCTTCCTGCATTACCAAGATGGGGAAAACGTGTGAAACAAAGGTTTCACAATTTATAAGCTTACAGTCAACATTATTTGCCTCACTTTGTTAGCGCAAGCGATGAACCTCCTCCCAGTGTTGGTGCCCTGGAACGCGACGAACCTGCTGCATCTCTGTTTGTGACGGCAACGTATGTCCGCATCTCCCGCTAATCCACAGTAGGTGTCGTCAGGTATGGTCTTGGGAATCTACCAACAAGGACCAAGTTCGGCTGGATCTGATTAAATGCTCTTCGGTACAGCGACAGGAAAACAGATCGACAGCGGCTAATAAAGAAGGCCAAATGTGTACTCACGTTCATCCCGGCGACTTCGAAGTCCTCTCCATCAGAGGAATTGCTATCGCGGCCCAACGACGCCATTCTGTCTTATGTTTGAAGAGGTGGGAGTCTGGGAGATCTTCTGCTGGCTTGCTGTTTACATAGCGTCACTGCTTGGATGGTTATTCGGTATGTGGGACATAGCCATCAGAGCTTTTCAAGATGTGCAACGCGAGCACACATAACACGCCGAATGGTTAGTCGGTCTTTATTGGTCGGAACCTCCGACAGTTTACATGACATGAAACTAGCAGTCAGTTCCGTTCCTCACCCCCCACAACCCTATCATCAATCCCGTGGCAGCTCCTAACCCCCGCTTACTTCCCTACCACAACGAAGCCATGGCGGCCCAGCCGCCTCCGCCGCTGGGTCAACCACTCACAGCCTTGACGGCTATGTAGGACGACACCCTATGCGACACTCTGTCGCGCGTTGACATGCTGTAGTGCATTAGACTTGTTGGCTCCGACGGCAGCCTTGTGCAGTCCCTACCAAGACTATCTCCGGCGGTGGCCAAGGCCCTGGACATGCCCGCCGTCCTCGAGGATGATGTGTCCCCCATGGCAGGGCCGAGGCAGCATACACGATGGTGTATGCTAAGTCCTATGGACTCCCCTCCGATGATGGCGACGATTCTTGATGGCTATGATTCCACGACACAGGTAAGAGGGTACCAGTGGCAAAGAGCATATATTTCTTACCGATTTCATTATGTAGTTAGCTGGTTTGTGGCATACGCATATGAACAAGTAGTAAAATTGGTTCATTTCTTAAGGATTTGATGAAGTATCGCCTCGGCGCCAACGGGGACTGGTTAGAATCAATGGATGGGCAAGGCGAAATGTAGTTGCACAACGTGTACAACGCCATAAACATACAACTGTTGCCGATATCGGAACAAGGTTTCCAGGCACTCCACCTACAAGGCAATCAATTGCTCAGGTACAACAACGCAATTGCGAAGCTGCTGAAGGTTGCGATCGCACAACCCCCTTCTCGGTTATACGGGTATAGAGACTACATCGTCCTTGCTGTTTTTAACATCGCGATAGCGGTAAGCATCGGGGACAATCCAGCTGAGTCAAGTTGGAAACTCATGTCTCCTGCCACTTTCACTCCCGAGTACTACGAAGATGCCGTGTACCATGCCGGCCGGATATGTGCTGTCACCAGTGGCGGAACCTGCTTCATGTGGGATCCTACAACATACGGTTAGTACTTCATAAGCAACGCATCCACAGATCATATGCGCATAGGCTTAATTTAATGAACTTAGACCATGTACACACACTGTGTGTGTGCTAAGGACGGTGTGCTTCGCTGCCCCAGGGCAAATCCGGCTATTTAACCGGGCCGGAGTCCCCCTAGAAGAACCACCTCCTCCCTGTCCGTGCCGCAGTCCCGAGCCCCTCCACCACCATTCTCGCGCTTCGGCGCTCTCCCCATGCTCTCCTGCTTAGCCATGGTCAGGAAGAACATGACAACCTATGCCAAGCTGAAGCCGGAGCGCCGGTACGAGAACGAGCAGGAGATCTGGGCTAGGCCGCCGCCCGAGCTACCCGCATATCTGCCGGGCTGCCTCCAGACTCGCCGGACATGGAGGACGAGCAGGCAAAGGACGAGGAGGAGCTGCCGGATGAGAAGGATCAGGAGCACTCGGAGGAGGGGGAGGAGGAGCACGAGCGTGTGTGGGAGGAGGAAGAGGGGCTACAGTATGAGGTGGAGGAGCACGAGCGCTTGTGGGAGGAGGATGAGGGGCTACAGTGTGAGGCAGAGGAGTAGGTGACGAGGGGGAGGGGCTACAGTGTGAGGTGGAGGAGCAGGAGCACGCGGAGGAGGAGGGGGAGGGGCTACAGTGTGAGGTGGAGGAGCAGGAGCGCACGGAGGAGGAGGGGTAGGGGCTACAGTGTGAGGTGGAGGAGCAGGAGCGCGCGGAGGAGGAGGAGGAGGAGGAGGAGCTACAGGATGAGGTTGAGGAATAGGAGCGCGCGGAGGAGGAGGAGGAGGAGCTACATGATGAGGAGGAGCATGCGGACGACGAGGAGATGCTGCGGATGTGGAGGAGGAGCCATATCCGATGGACTTTGTGTATGAGCTGGAGGACGAGGACCTACCGCCGGCTGGAGGCTTCGACATGGAGCAGTCGAAGGCGGAGTTCGCCGTCGCCCAAGCGGATCAGATGGCTGAGCAGCAAGCCATCCTGGAGTCCATCCTCGATGACGCGAACCGACAGTTAATCCAGCATGTCGCCGTGGAGCTGGATGCGCAGGCCGTCGCACAGCAGCTGGAGGAGGCGCAGCTGCTGCACGAGCCGCAGCTGGAGGACGACCCGCCGGCGGGGGAGCTACGTTTGCCACCCATGTACCCGCCTCCGGGCACGGAGATAGTCGACATCTTGGACAACGACTAGGCTAGCTGATCATGTAGTGCGTACGCTTTATCTGTTTGAATGCTTTTGCATGTACTACTCTGTAAGTGCTCGTACTAATCTGGCGTCAAATTTAGGCACACAGGCACCACCAAGGTGCATCCGGCCTCCAGTTTTGAACATCAGCCCTATACCCGAGATGTTGATTTGGAACCTCGTGCCTGACGACGACGAGCTCCCGAACAGTATGTTTCTTGTGATTACGGGCGGCTACATAACAGGAGGGGAGGAAGAGTTTGAACATCAAGATCGAACCGTCCGTTCGTACTCTGGGCTTCTTTGCCGGCTGCTCCGCGTCAAAGGATTGGATGGAGAACTCGAAGGTGCACGTTGGCAGAACTTTTGGCACTTCGGTGCGAGATCTATATTCGTTGGACATAGCTATCCACTGATGCTAGAGATGCCCCGTTCGGACCATGATCGAAACGGCCTTCCTTTCCTGAAACGAAGGTGTGTTTTCACAGCTCGTAGATGCACCAGCACAGAGATAGGTCGTCTACCAGACTTGTGCCGGTACAACATCGATGGTCCTCCTACGCTGGGCGTGTACCTGAAGAGCTGCGAAGAAGAACGACATAACAAACCAGTCTGGTTAGTGCCGTCTCTGTGTAATAGAGATGAGTGGCAGTAGGTAGTCCGTCCCGACGTAACGGTCAATATGAACTTTCCTGAACCATGTAATTATAGTCATAAGTTATGTAAACCATGCATTTTGAGATGTCATGTGAACCATATTGTACTGAGACGCATTAATAGTTTCAAGCATGGTGAACACAATGTACGCTAAGTGAAGGCGCGCATGCAATCGTGCTGTGCTGGAGTGGCGTGTCTGCAGCTAATCTGTACAGAAACGCTAAATCACTCGGCGTGTTACATGCCATAGTTACGGTAAATCAATTAGTGTTTACGAGATCGCAAGGTCTGAAGTGCTCTGATCAATTGGCGTGTTTATGGTTGGACCGGTCTCCATAGGGCACTAGCTAGGTGATGTCAGAGTGGCGTGCTGTGCACACCATCACAGGTCTTGTCACAGGACACCACGCTATCTGCCTAGGCGCTCCATGAAAAGTCGGACAGTCCACTATTTTTCTAGGCGAGCACGCATGCTTGAGAACAAGATGGCACCGTGCAGTCCCATCATACAAGTCATAGCGGTGCACTGCCTGCAAATGCCAAAAGACTAGCCTATTGTAGGGAATCAGCAGCCCTGAGTTTTGTACAGCTCAATTGAAACGCCTACTGCCTTGGCGCGGTAAGTGCCGTTCCACGCTTAGTCCCTAGGCAGTCATGGAAACTTGTAGGCGCGATAAATGCCGTTTCACGCTTAGTCCCTAGGCGCAGTAAATGTCGTTTCACGCTTAGTCCCTAGGCGCGGTACGTGCCATTCAGCAACCGCTCTAATTGCGCACGATGGATTCTGTCAGTGGAACCGGCGCAGGGCAGTTGCCAACAACACTACATCTCCTCTTCCTCACAGAACCGCCCTGCGATCCCTTCCACTATCTCTCTCTCTCTTTCCCTCAAAGAATCCCTTCCACTCCCTTCCACTCCCATGGCTAGGCTGGAGCCCCACGGTGAACCCCTGCAAGGCTTGCCGGCAATGCAGGACAACACCTTCATGGTTACGATGGTGCGCTTCGACGTGCTGGAGCGCATTCGAGTTGCTGGAAGCCACCGTAGCCTTGAAATGGCCGTGCGTTGAGTTGATCAAGAGGTGGACAGCATGCTGGACATGCCCGCCGTCCTCGAAGAAGATGTTCACTGGGAGGTCGGCCCTGGACACAGGCGTCTCTTGACCCCGGTGGACTCGCCGCGCATGACGGCGAGGATCTTGTACCAACCTCCTCCTGACAAGGCTTGTGTCCCCCAGGTTTGCGACCAACCACAAATCATCTTCTCCCAGGTCCCGCACAGTCATAATTTAGGATGCATCGGCAACCAACTAGTTCTTTCATACGTTTCCACTTTGTACAATGTAGTACTGTTTGGGAGCGAACGGCGATTGGCTTGCCTTCGTCGATCTGGGAGGCGACATTCACCTGCACAATGTGTACAGTGGTCACAACGTAAACCTGCCCGCACTGTCTGCGCAAGGATTCGACCCAGTGCAGATTTCTGGGAGGCTCGACTTTGGGTACAACCATTTCAGGGTGGAGCTGCTCAAGGTTGCAATCACAGATCCACCGACCAGAAGATTCGGCTACACCGATTACATCATCATAGCGGTCTTCGACAAAGCAATCGCCGTGAACACATGATTCAACCATGCTGCGGACAGGTGGCAAATAATGTCTCCGGCTGGTTTGGAACCGCACTACTATGAGGATGCGGTGTACGTCTATGGCCGAATCTGCGCGGTCATCACAGGCGGAACTTGCTTTGTGTGGGATCCTTCAAACTACGGTACGTACATGAAAGCCAGATCATTTGACGCAACTATCTCTCTCATTTGTGTTGCACGATTGGCCTGGTAATCTATTTATGTGTACACCAGGAACACTGGCTCCACCTAGGCACCTATAGGCGCCGCCCATGCTCGACGAGCCGCTGCCCAGTTTCTGGAACCTGGTGCCAGACACGATTGATCACCCAAACCGCATGTATGTTGTGCGCTTCGGCGGCATGGTGGTAGGGCAGGAGCAGGGCGTCGACCATGAAGATCGAATTGTGCGTCCATACCCATTGCTCGGTTGCCAGGTGTTCCGCTTCGACGGACTGGCTGGCCATTTTGAAGGTGCGCAGTGGCAGGAGATTGTCGACCTCGGTTCAGGCTCTCTCTTTGTTGGACAAAGCTACCCCCTGAAGATGGACATACCACCTTCTGATGAAGACGACAATGGCCTACCTTTACTTAAGCGAGGATGCATTTTCACAGCTAGACGCCGCACTACCTGCTGGAATGGTCCCCTCCGTGACATCTGCCGGTACAGCCTTGACGGTACTCCGATGTTGGGCGTCTTCCTCAAGAACGGATCGTCGCCGGAAAGATTTGACCATGTAGTATGGCTGGTGCCGTCTCTGCATAACATGGCCAACTGGCATCAGCAGCAGGGGAAGTGAAGCAGGCTACCGTAACGTGGTCGCATGGACAATTTGTCATGCCATTAGTTACCACCTATGTAATGATTGTACTAGTCGTCATAGTTCGTTTCGGTTATTTATGTATGAACAACTGGTTGCCATTGCCCGTTTCGGCGGGTGTGGTTTAGTACCCTATGTCGTCATGCTTGCTTATGTGATTATTAATAGCTTTCTTTCGTGCACAACAAAACATAAGCACCTTCACAACACGCTGATCCATCGTACCAGTCTCGCGGTGCACATGTTGGACTCACAGAGCGAGCACCAACACGCCAATACACCAGGCGCGACCAAGTATTATGACACAGACAATCTTACCCTGTTTGCAGGTAATGTGCCGCGTGCACTGCCTAGGCGCTTCAAGAGCCGTCTGACCATATGACTTTCTGGCATCTACTACTTGACAACACGCTGCCCAAGCGCAGTCACATGGTACTCTTCTGGGAGGCGCGTAATGCTTAGGTGCTGCATGACCAGTCAGATCATCTGTCTTTAGGGCTTGGGCTTCACAACACGAGGTGAAGCGCAGTCCCATCGTACAAGTCTTGTCGCGCCCGCTGCTTAGGCGCTGCATACCGGTCAGACCATCTGACTTTACTTGCTGCCCCGCGCAGTCCCAACAAAATTAAATATGTCCGTACACTAGGCGCTATAACCAGCGCAGAGATGCTGACCTTTTGTACACCTCAAGTGACACGCCTTTTACGTAGGTGCTCTGTCGTTTGACACGTATATCCATTAGGCGCTGCGTGCGCGTAGGAATTTATTTACTAGGATGGGAGTCCCTACGCGCCATGGGCGTCCTCGAGGCAAGCCATTGACAAGCTTCAGCAACCGCTCACATTCGACGCAATCCATTCAGTCGAAGCGCCGCACGGCAGTTGCCACCAGCACTTCATCTTCTCCACCCGCACTTCCTCACAATCACAATGCCACACCAGAACCGCTCTGTGATCCCTTCCACTCCCACCCTCTCTTAGACCCAAAGCCATGGCTGCGCCGGAACCCCACGCTGAACCCATAGAAGGCTTGCCAGCGATGCAGGCAGACACACTCGGGGTTACGATGGTGCGCCTCAACATTCTGCAGCGCATTCGACTGGCTGGCAGCCACAACAGCCTTGGCCTCGCCGTGCCTCGAGTTGATCCGCCGGTGGAAAACATGTTGGACATGCCCGCCGTCATCGAAGACTATGTCGGCTGGGAGGCAGGCCATCCGATGCCTTGACACAACTGTATTCTGACACCGATGGACTCGCTGTCCATGACGACGAGGATCTTGTACGAACCTCCTCCTGACAAGGCTTGTATCCCCTAGGTTTGCACCCACACCAACCAATCATCTTCTCCCAGACCATCTTCTCGTTGACATGATTCCACTGCTTACGATGTAGTACTATTTCGGAGCGAACGGCGACTGGCTGGCCATCGTCGATCAAGGAGGCGACATTGTCCTGCACAATGTCTACACAGGTCACAACGTACAACTTCCGCCCCTTTCTGCACAAGGATTCATCCCCGTTCACATTTTTGGGTCGATGGATTTCGACTATAACCATGTCAGGGTCGAACTACGCAAGGTTGCCATCGCCCATCCGCCAACAAGAAGATTCGGGTACACGGATTACATCATCATTGCGGTCTTCGACAAAGCAATGGCCGTGAACACAGGTTTCAATTATGTTGCACAACCATGGCAAATAATGTCTCCGGCTGCTTTGGCACCGCACTACTATGAGGATGCGGTGTACGTCGCCGGCCGAATTTGTGCAGTCACAACAGTCGGCACTTGCTTTGTGTAGGATCCTTCAACGTACGGTACGTGGATCTTAAGTAACTATGTTTCTTTCATTTGTGTTGATGGCAAGAGTACGGATGGTAATCTCGTGTGGTTAAAACAACAAGAACGCTGTTTCCACCAAGGTTCCTACAGGCACCGCTAATGCACGACGAACGGCGGCCGAAACACTGGAACCTGGTGCTAGACTCAAGTGATCACCCAAACAGCGTGTACCTTGTCTGCTCGGGCGGCAGTGTGACAGGGCAGGAGCAGGGCCTGCTCCACGAATATCGAATCATCAGTCCTTGCCCAACCCGCAGTTGCCAGGTGTTCCACTTCGACGGACTGGGTGGGCATTTTGAAGGTGCACAGTGGCAGCAGATCGTCGGCCTCGGTTCACGCTCTCTCTTTATAGGACAAAGCTACCCCCTGATGATGGACATAGCACCTTCTGATCAAGATGGCAACGGGATTCCGTTCCTTAAGCGAGGATGCGTTTTCACACCTAGACAGAGAAATTCCTGCTGGAATGTTCAACACCCTGACATCTGCCGGTATAGCCTTGACAGTAGTCCGACATTGGGCTTCTTCCTCAACAACGGATCATCACCGGAAAGATGTGACCACCCACTGTGGCTGGTGGCATCTCTGCGTAACGCGCCGGACTGGCGTGAGCAGCAGGGGGGTGAAGCAGAGGCTACCGTCGTTGCTTTAGTAATGTTATATGCAATGCTTGTACTTTTCGTTCAGACAATCTTATGTTCTAATGTGTGTGAACAGCTCGTTGGGTTGGCAAGGGGGTTGCGTTTTAGCGCCATATGTACTAATGATTGAATATGTCAGTACAGTTCTATGTGAGTTAACTTCTTGACGTAGACTCTAAAGATTACAAGTACGTAACGAACAACATATAACTTGCTTTCATATAGTCTATGAATGTCCATCACTTCAGGCAACGTACAAATTCGATGAACCATTGCAAAACACACGAATTCGTGCCAGTAACTCAAAAGGCCGGATCCGCCTCGAACGCCCGGATTTCACCGACTAAGAGAGATAATCGCCTCCTCCAGCCGACCCACGGTTTGCTTCAGCTCCTGGTTCTCCCGTTGCAGCTTGTTCAGGGCCTCAGGGACGGACTCCAGCTTCCTCAGGGAGTCCATAATCAGCACGAGCATGGTCTTGTTTGATGATCGGCATGTAATAGGCTCACATGGCATGTTTTCCACAGGAATGTCATCGGTATGTCCGATGTCATCATTGCCGGCCACCGCATCTTCAGTTCTCTGCACCAATTCGGGCTGGTACTGCTCGTGCTTGGTTCTACACAAAATCTTCATGACAGGTGAACATACTTCATCGAGCAGAGCCTGGATGTACGGTGCGAAAGGAAGGCTACGACATTTATCCGCACTTGCCATCTTCATCTCAGTGAAAATGAAGTGCATCACCTAGAAGTCCTCCTTGTTGTGTAACTGCATCAGCAGGTTGGCAGCCCATTTGCGGACACTCCCTTTGTCGCCCTGCTTAGGGATGACTGTGTGCCGTAGCACACGAGAGAGAGCCACAAGCCTAGGGTGCATGAACTTCAGATTACCGGCCTTAAATTCTTTATGGGTTGGCGCCCCATCAACGTAGAACGGCATCAGCTCGTCGGACTTTAGGGGCTCCCGAGCTTCATGAATCCTTTTCTTCAGCTGCTCCTTTTCATCATCCAGCGTCGCTAGGCCAAGAACTTTCGCGAACTGGTCGTACATCGCCTCAAACTTTTACCATTGGTCATCCAGTGCATGGTCATAGTTGGCTCGTCCACAAACAGGGTGGAGTAAAACTGCATGATCGCCTCCTTGCACCAATCCTTTCTGAAAGTAGTCAGGCCAAACACTCCTCTGTCTATGCATGCTTGCTCCAAGCCAGCAAAACAGTCGTTCTGTCTTACATGATCCCAGTCGATGGTCTTCATCTCTACCACATGGTTCTTCAACCCCATGACAACGGTTTCATAATAGTCCTGCTGCTCGAGCGAGTGAAATCTAACATCCGTCGCGCTCCTCCCCAGCTTGTAAGGGTTCGATAAAAAATGGATCCGACGAAGGACTTGGCAGCTCTCCTTCTTCATGTTTGTGGCCTGCCGGTGGACGGTGCCTTGTGCCGGAGTGCAAGGGGTTAGATCAACTGTCTCTGGTTCGTCCTGACAACGGTCACCAAGGAGCAACGTTGTTCCGCCGTCAGTCGAGATGACATGCGAATCAGATGGAGTTGTCTCCGGACGGGCTTTCTTCTTGTTCTGCTCCGTGCCCGCCACTACCGATGAGGCGCTGCTATTCCTTTTAGCCATACCAACTGGGCCATTGGGGCCGGGGGAAGTTGTTGCCGCACTGACTGACTGAGGTGAAAGGCTGAAGCGGGTTAATGCCGCTGAAGTCGCAGGCTCAGATGATAAGTTGACGACCTTTGATGCTGAAGCTTTGCCTGAGTTAAATATAGGGTGTACGCAAAATGATGACGCGGCGCAATCCGTTGACAGAGGCGTTGCGTTCAACATCGCCGGTACAGGTGACTCAGGCCGCTTCGTCGGACTGGGCGAAAACAATTTGGCAACCTTTGCTTTCCTGCTGATTTTTTAACACTTCTTTCCAACCCTTGCTCTTCCATAGCCTTTCTTTTCTCTGCCTCTTGGTCCGCCTTTCTATTCTCAACCTCAAGGATGTACATTTTTCTTCGTCGCTTCAAGGTACGTTCTTTCAATCGAAGTGACGCACTAAGCTTCGTGGCTTCATTTCCCTTCTCGTCTGCCGATCCAGGTGATGCGCTAAGGTTCATGGCTTCCTTTCCCTTCTCCTCTGCCGATGAAGGTCCTAAGACATCCATATCCACCATTTGCACCATCGCATCCAACTCTAAACTGGCGGCCTCATTCATGTTATGTTCACCATCACTCGTGTTCATGTTCTCAGGGACGGACTGAATTGGAGGAACACTTCCTTCACACGAAACATGGTGAGGTCCGGATTTTTCCTGGGTGTACATGTTCTTCTCAGATCCAGGAGACTTCAGAGCTATAGGGGTGACGAAGCCAGCCGCGTTCAGCAAAACTGAACTGATGCTTCTGTTCGCTGCGTCAACTCCACATTGCTCTGCGACTTGGTGTTGCTGTGGTGATGTATGATTGGACTCCTTTCCGCCGGAATAGGCACACTTGCTAGATACAGGCCTGCCTCGAGTCCCATTGGCATCTGCATCTGTTATGCCCCGCTTACATGCACCGGGCCGCCTAGCATACACCTGATCAGAGAAAGTGAGACCATAACGATTATGAACAATACAATTGGAAACATCGACAAACGGAATTAAACTTGTTGTGCGAAGATGTACCACTTTGTTTGGGCTTCGCCAATGCAATGATTTGTTCATTTCTGCTCCTTCCGTGCAATGGCCATAAGCATCCTTCAGGAGATCTCCTGCGTCTCCCATGAAAAATAATTCAGTATGACATTCAACAGCAGAACCCTCAGTGGGAGTTCCTTCTTGGAATGGCGGGTCGTCGGTGCAGGCACCAACATCCTTCGCTGCTTTTACTGCATGATATCTTTCAGATAGCGGTTCATCGGTGCCGAGATGAACAACAGTCTGCTCATTACCATCTGCATCTGCATTACCGTCACCAGCAAAGTTCGATATCGGGGTGGGTTCACCTGGTGCTTCAGTATGTAAAGCTGGTTCAATGCCCGGAACCACCCGCGTTAATGAAAAATCGTCACAACACAAAAATAATTTACAATACAAACAATGGGGCATCAGCACTCACACAATATTAGTGATTACCTACGACAAGGCTGTACCTGGCTTTCGTGGATGGATTTAGACTGATGAGAGTTAGTTCAGGCGATGGTAGCCTTCTCATGTGCCCGGCTTCGCTGTGACCAGGTGGAACTTGTGGTTGACACAGTTCGGACTTGCCCGGGCACGGGCATACCAAGAACTCCGCTATCCTCTATAAATGAAATGTCATTACCGATATCACCAAACGGTGATGGACCAGGCGTGCTGGCGATACAGTCGTCAGCAAATTTTAAATCAGAGAGAGAGTTACCATCATCCGGCAAATAAGATGCTGTAGATTCATATGAAACGGGGACCGGATCCGCAATTTGGCTACCACACGAGAATCCATTCAGGAATGTATTCTGCGCAAGAACATGATGAACTACTGTCAGTGTTCAATACAGCAGCCGCGGAGCTAGATCTAAGAGAAATTGGTTGTTGACTAAAGTAAAGACGACACAAATTAAACAAATAACAACGTTATAGTGGCAAGACCACATGTGACCTTATGCATCACACAAATAATTCGACCTTGAAGCAGGAAAAAATAAAAAGGATTGGCGGTTGCGGTCACTTACATCCTCCCACGGTTGATTCTCACGTGAAACAGTAGCCTCCGCACACATTTCATGCCGCCTGGACTGTTTACGGTGCCGACGATGGGTCGGGGCCAGCTTAGGGTGGGCTGACAGCCGAGCCACCGGCCAGCCGGCGATGCCTAACCTGCCGTCGAAACCGATGTGAAGCGCCGCCGGTAGGGTTTCAGCATGATAGATTTGGGGAAAGAAGGAGAGGGATGCGACCGCTTACTACCCCAGGGATACAACACGATGAAAAATGGGGGAGTATGGCCCGCCAATGAAAGCCCACTAAGCTAGCCAGCCCAGTAAGACAAGCCATCGGCCTTCTACACACATCGCTTGAAGAGTATAGCGTCCAAGCACAATATCAGACATACTGAGGTTTGAACACTTCATCCAACGGCTATGCAACAGCGGACGATCTATAAATTTTGAACTGCCACCATAGCTTCGTCACAGCCACAACCGTACCATGGCTTCCTATTCGGACAAAGGAAAAGGGAGTCTAGATGAACTTGTAGGACCCCGCAGCGGCACCTTCCTCCCGCCAGAGATGCCATCCGCCGAGGAGCTCGACTCCTTTGTGCCACAGGTCGTGCACTGCCGTTGCGGTGTGCCATCCTGCTACACCGCGGATGAATTCAAGATAAGAACCAAAGGAGAGATGGGTTGCTGGGGATTCGTCTACGGCCACACCAAGGGGCCTGTGCCATTTTTCATAAGCCAAAGTTTTTATATCCTGTCTTTATCTGATATCCACATTCGGTTTGTAAAAAAACATGTCAGCTGATTGCAGGAAGGTGCTAGATGCGCAAGCAAATGCTGGCTAGAAACTGAGAAACAATACGAGCTGTACTGGTTCGGTGCCGGGTACGTGGAAAGAAAAGAGAGCAAGTTCTTGGAGGAGAAGCGAAAGAAAGAGCACATATCTAAGTATCAGAAGCAATTCGAAGAGTGGTGCGCAAGGAAAAAGGCCAGCAAAGACTTTTCCAGTTGGAGTACATTCATGGTTGTTCTAAGTTAAGTTGTATTCAGTCTGAGCAAAATGAGTGAATAAAGCGTGTTTCTCTACAGCTATTGTACTCCTATTTCAGTGGTCCCCTGCATCGAAACTAGAAAGCATAGCAACATATACATGAAAGTGCCATTATCCTCAAAAGCGAAAATCATAACATATTTTCACACAACATGGGGTACATGGGGTGCTAACTTGACAAATTCAGAATTCTAGACATAATGATATCACTTCAAACAGGAAGTTCAGACTTGTTGACAGCATCATATAGCATGCTCAATATCTGTAATTGGAGCAGGCTCAACAAATCCCTCGGGTCTGCTGTAACAATGCAAGTCAACCATCTGATATGGCTTGTATTCTTCGATCATCTTCCGAACTGTGGATTGATTGGTTAGTTCAGCCATGCTCATCCTGCCACCTGTGTTCAACCTGAACCACCCACTTGAGCTCATCCTACTCCTGCACCTTGACTTATACATCCTCCAGTAAGTTGAGCTGAACCTATTCGTGCCACTAAACTTCCACATGATCCTGTCACTTCGCATCACCCTGCTTCGATAGTACATAAAATCATTTGGGCCCAACCCGTGCTGCACCAACTGTTCCTTCAGATTTTCAATGGTGATTGAATCTTCCATCCATGGCTCAGGTGATGGTTGACGGAAAGATGCTTTATGGATAATGAACCTAACCATCCACACCTTTGATCAACTTTTACAATCTGATCATGCAGGTACAAACTCGAAGCCGGGGTTCATGATTCATCTCAGCACACAAATAAACATCCGTAAGACCATATATTCTAAAGCAATAAGCCCATGTACTAATAACTAGTAACAGAGTTCAAGATTCATCTCATCACACAATGAACAGTTGCCCTGGAGGCAGATCGGAGAGGGCAGATCGGAGGGTGATACTTGTAACAAAAGGAGTTGACATCGTCAGAGAAGAAAATTACCTGCTTGCAGCTCCTACGTCCAGAGGGTTTGACGATGTTCTTCATGATAGGGAATGCTGACATCCTTTCTTTCAGATACGGGAAGAAGCTCAGCCGGCAGATTGGGAGGGGAAGAAGCTCGGGCGGGAAGAAATGGGGGTTTCGCGGGAATAACGGGGAGGTGCGGATGCAGGGCAAAGGTATTTAAAGAGACCAAACACGCCTACGAATCCGGCGAGGGGAAGACGAAAAGCTTGGACGATCTGAAGAACCTGACTCCTTTAGTAAACGACAACATCTAACCCAATTTATCAGACGGTCTAGCTTCTGTCAAAAAAAGTTAGACTATCTGGAAGACAAGAAGCGCCAGGTAGTCTGGCGTGGCAGGAGTACAACGGAGGCATTGAGGTAAAAGTCAGACGCTCCGGGAACTTTGACATAAACGCCTAGGAAAGAGGCGTGTCAAGCTTTTAAGGCGCCTAACCGTAAGACGTGATAGGAAAACAGGTGTGGCGCCTTACAATGTGGTGCGTCAGGCTGGTGCCACGCTGGCGGCGTGACCGACAACCGTGGACCGGGGCCGGTCAATGGCGCCTCGGCGGGCGGCACGGTGACGTGCAAATGTGGCGCCTTGCGGTCCAGCGCGAAAGAGGGGGTCAGGCGACGACATAAGTTTTTGGGAAGTCAGTGGGCAAAATAAGACGGCCCAGGGGTCATTTAGTAAAAATTATACTGATCTCGGGTTGTACCCCGGCAGCTTCTGCTCTGCTCCTAGCTACTAGTACCGTAGTTTGGTCTGCACCGTAGCACCTCCTCAGCTCGATGGTCGCAAGCAAAGCAATAGCAGAGCTCACTCCGTCCGTCAACGCACCACTGCTATGAAGGTAATCTGATCGACAATAAGCTACCATTGATCTATGTATATGTGGCATGTCCATATCACTTCCCGTCTTTTGGTTCTCTTCTTAACATGCTGCTGATTTGTTTATATCAGCACCGGCGTCCGACACGAGCGTGGACATGGCGTCGTCGCCGTGGACACGGGCACCCCGCCGACATCCCCTTGGCCACCGCCGGCAGCAGGCCCAGCGCCATGCTGGCCAGGAGCACCACGGCCACCACACGGGTAGTCGAGCAGCGAGTGGAGGCGGAGCGCATTCGACGGTGGCCGCGGCGGCGAGTCCGGCAGCGGCATGGCGAACTAGTTGCTAATTGTCTGTGTCGAGCCAATGCAAGATACCAAACGTCATGCAAAAACTAATCCCCTCATGCACAAAAACTAATCCCCTCATGCAGGTAACCTCAATGCGGGCAACAAAATTAAGTGCAGATTTTAGCCTTTTACCTGTTTTCGTTCAGGCAGACTGAAGTGAGACAAATATGCAAAGCAGACATTTTTAGAGATGACAACCAAACCCATCCCTTGTGAACCTAGTTTCCGATGACATATCGCGCATGCATTGTACCATGGTATATTGTCACACATGTACTGTATGTAGCAGCACGCTAGCCACTGGCCGATCGGATCCGTGCATGGCTCCCAGCGAAAAAGGAAAAAGACCCGTGCATGGCAGCATTTTCGTTGTCCAGCATGACGAGCCCTGGCTGACGACATCCGCGACGTACGTGCACGCCGCTGAGGTACTGCGTCTGGGCACCGGCTCTCCCTTGTCATTTCTTTGTGTCTGTCTGTGCTCTACCGAGGTAGCTAGATCATGGTCCACCGATCAAGAGGTGTGTGAGGGCAGCGACGCGGATAGATTGTAGAGTTTGTTTTTCACCTATGGTACCAGGCTTCAATCAACTTTTTTTATAGGGAACCTTCTATAACATTGAGAAGATGGAAATTGTACTGGCAGCACCTTGCATGGCAAAATTGGCCAAAAGGAGTTCATTTACGGTACCTCATGCTACTCCTCGGGATGTGTAGTATTGAATCATCGCTCGTCGCTGCCTTCGCCGGCCGGCCATCGACGGCGCCCAGCCAACAGTCGATCACGCTTCAGAGCTGACAACATATGTTGGCTCTAATGGCATCGATGAAGAAGCTACAGTCGAACGGTAAAAAAAAAAGGCTACCGTCGTTCAGGAATCTGGGCTTTGCTCTGGCCACTACTATTTGGCGCACAGATCGCCAAATGGCGACACAACGCTTACCCTCCCTGTGCTCATGTCGTCTATATGGCCCGGCCCATACTGTTTTTTAACCGGAACCTTCTTCCATGAACAGGTTTTTCCTTTCTTTTTCAGGGGTTTTCTTTCTTTTATCTTTATCTTTTCTGTTTTTCCTTTCCCTTTTTATTGTTAATTTTCTTCTCATTTTCATTTTTTCTTTTCTTTTCTATTCAAATTTTCCATTTCTTTTTATTTTCTATTTTTATAATACATTTTAAATTCATGAACATTTTCAAATTTGTGAATTATTATTTTATAATCTTGAAAATTTTAAATCGGTGAAATTTTTTATTTTCAAATTCACAGACTTGTTTTGAAAATTTGATTTTTTTTAAAACTTGGGATTAAATTTTTAATCAAAGAACATTTTCTGAAATCTGGGCACAATTTCTTAAATTCACAAACATTTTTTTATTTTTGATGAACATTTTTTCATGCATGATTTTTTTGAATTGAAGAATGCTTTATGAATCAGCGATTTTTTTGAATCGTTGAATATTTTTGAAAATTGGGGACCATTTATGAACTTAATGCACATTTTTTATTCATTTAGAAAAAATAATTAACCTTTTTATGAAATCCCTAATATTTTTCTAATCCGTGAATTTGTTGAATATTCGAATATTTTCAAAAATCATGAACAATTTTGAAATTTGTGATTTTTATTTTATTTTTTTGAACATTTTTTTAAAATCATCAACATTTTATGATTGCTCAAACATTTATTTCAATATTTGTATTTCTTTATTAAATTTGGAACTTTTTCGAAATCATGTATTATTTTAAAGAAGAAAAGAAAAAAAATTGGAAAAGCAAAGGACGTCCTATCCCGCTCATGGGCCGGTCCAAAGGGGCGCACGGGGGAAGGGTTGTGGGTGCGTGCTGACTCATTCGCCGACACCTAGCGTGCCCAGTGGGCACACGGAGACTACCAGACTTTTGGGCATGGCATAAAGAGAACAAAGGCATTTTCACCGTTCGCTCGGCATATCGGATGATCTTGTGGACGAAGCTGAGTAGAGAGAACTGGTGGCATGAGACCGAGGGTATGTCCATGGGGTAGGAGAGCAATGTTTGGAGTGCACTATGGCATATTCAGGTTCCCTCGAAGCTACATATGTTTCTCTGGCAACTAGCTAGACACTCGATGCCCAGTGGGGAAGTAATGAACCACCGCTGAAAGGACATGTGGTGCCCCCATGTGTGGTTTTGGTAATTGATGACATTCTCTATGGACTAATGGTTGCATTGAGTTATATTTGAAGGATTTGTCCATAGACATTTCTTGAAGTCCATGTGTTGGTTTCAAGGAGTTTATGTGTTGACCAAGGTGCTATTAAGGAATTATCCAAAGATTGGTCATGTGAGAGTTGAGCTTATTGTAAGCATGTCTTGAAGAAAAAGATTGTGTGATCGTTCATGCTTACCTTCAAGGCATCATCCAAATGAAGAGAGTTGGAAAGGTTCAAGGTTGATCAAGACTAAGTTAAGAGTGAATCAAGTTGATCAACACACAAAGCGTAGAAGATGTACCGAGAGGGATCAAGCGATCCCATGGTATGGTAAGCATTGTCAATTACGCTTTGTGTACTAACCCATGGTCTTTGTGAGAGTTCTTTATGGGGTTAGGTTGCGGTGTGCAAGTTCAAGTGGATCATCACAAAGAGATCATATGCTTGAAGCTTGCCGTCCATTGTGGTGGCAATGGACTTGTGAAGATGAGCCGAAGAGTGGCTCATCCATAGTGGAGTATGGGGGAGCAATCTACTAGTCTTCACCGAGCCAACACAATCAAGAAAGGTGGTCCTACTTGAGAAAGCCAAGATTGTCTACATCTAGCTCAAGTGGACTTTGTGCAAGGCAAAGGTTTGGCCTTGATAGGTTCTCTATTTTACCGGTCTCATGGTGGTAGTTTGGAGACCGGGTTATAGGATCGATTGCCGTACTATCAAGGGGGGCTCTCAAGTGAGTAGCTTGATCATATCGTTCGTAGAGAGCTCAAACCATTGCATGCTTGCATCATCTTTCTTGGTTCTTGTTTAGTTTTCTCCTTGTGAGATTTGAAGCTTATGGTCATCTTGATGACAAGCTCGAGTTCATCGAAAACGGAGTTCACATGCTTCTTCTATTGCGTTTTCGGTGTTGGAGGTTTTACCGGTCCTATTCGAGAAAGGGTTCTCACCATTTTCTTATGGGCCTTTTCAATTTTCCTTCTTATTGTTATTTCTATCAAGATTGTGTTAGCCCTTGTCGCTAGCTTTCCAACAAACTTGGTTTCGTTGAATTTGGAGTCCGTTTGCAGAAGTTGTGTCAGTTTTGGTGTCCTTAAAAAGGCTGCAGCGGTACTACCGCTCATGGGAGCGGTACTACCGCTTGGAGGGGATGTAATTTTTTACTACCGCTCTTGGGAGCGGTACTACCGCTTGGAGCGGTATTACCGCGGCTACTTCCGCCCCGGACCAAAAACTCGTCTTAAGTCCAGCGGTGGTAGGAACGGATGTATTTTTTTAGTACCGCTCGCAAGCAGTAGTACCGCTACCCTTTGAGGTAGTACTGCTACCCCTAGCGGTAGTACCGCTCCGACGGTTCTACGGGCCTTTTGCCTCCTCGCTGTTGTTTTTCAAAGGGCTTCCACCGCCCTAGCGGTAGTACCGCTCTGTGCGGGCTGTGAGCATAATGTTTGGATTTTTTCCCACCTATAAAAGGGGGTGTTCTTCCCTAATGAACCTTATCCTTGGAGCTCGTGTTCTTCCCCCATTGTTGACCTTCTTTGAGCTTGCTATCTCTCAATCCCTCCATGGATTCTTGCTAGTTTTTGGGGGAAAAGAGAGAGGAGATCTAGATACACATTTCCACCAATCACTTTCTCCTCTATGTGAGGGGAACCCCTTGGATCTAGATCTTGGAGTTCTTGGTGTTCTCCTTCTTGTTCTTCCTCTCATTTCCTTCCCTAGCATTAGTTGCTTTGGTGGGATTTGGGAGAGAAGGACTTGGGCACTCCGTGTGCCCTTGCCATTGCATTTGGTGCATCTGTTTGAGTTTTCCACGGTGATACGTGGAAGTTACAAGTTGAGAAGCTTATTACTCTTGGGTGCTTGGTACCCTTGAGCTTGTTCCTCTTGGGTGCTTGGGCGCCCTAGACGGTTGGTGGTGTTCGGAGCTCAATCATTGTGGTGTAAAGCTCCGGGCAAGCGTCGGGGTCTCCAATTAGGTTATGGAGATCACCCCGAGCAATTTGACGGGTTCCGGTGACCGCCCCCAAGGGTTGCCAAAGTGTACGGGTTCGGTGACCGCCCCCAAGGGTTGACATTTGTACGGGTTTGGTGACCGCCCTCAAGGGTCCCTTAGTGGAATCACGACATCTTGCATTGTGCGAGGGCGTGAGGAGATTACGGTGGCCCTAGTGTCTTCTTGGGGAGCATTGTGCCTCCACACCGCTCCAAACGGAGATTAGCATCCGCAAGGGTGTGAACTTCGGGATACATCGTCTTCTCCGCGTGCCTCGGTTATCTCTTACCCGAGCCCTTTACTTATGCACTTTACTTTGTGATAGCCATATTGTTTCTTGTCATATATCTTGCTATCACTTAGTTGTTTATCTTGCTTAGCATAAGTTGTTGGTGCACATAGGTGAGCCTAGTTGTTGTAGGTTTTTGTGCTTGACAAATTAACCGCTAGGTTTATTCCGTATTTGTTCAAGCCTAAACCGTAATTATTTTAAAGCGCCTATTCACCCCCCCTCTAGGCGACATCCTCGATCTTTCAATTGGTATCAGAGCCTCATCTCTCTTTATAGGGCTTAACTGGCTAGAGAGTAAGGATGTCGACTAGGGGCTTAGGATTCTCTGACACTCTTAGTTTCGATGGCACAAATTTTGACGTTTGGGTAATTCGCATGCTTAATCTCTTCAGGGTCATGGACCCAAATTTAGAGCGAATTGTAGATATGGGTTTTTCTCCTCCAAAGGATCCCCAAAGATTATCTTTAGAGGATGAGAAAAACTCTTATCTCAATGCTCAAGCTTCTAATGTGCTTTTCGATGCTTTGAGCAATGTAGTTATATTTCAACTCATGCCATTTCGGGATGCTCATGAGTTGTGGACAAAGCTTCAAGATAAATATGGCGTGTCCAAGTTTTGTGGGGATGATTGTTCTCCCTCCACCTCCGGCCGTGTTGCTTTCTCAACTTCTTCTACTTCACCTACATGTGGATTGCCACAAGGTAATGATATGGTGAGTAGTGGTGTTCATTGCAATGATGATAGTGTGCTTATCGTTGATGATCCCTCATCACTATCTTATTGCAATGCTCCATCTTTGGACTTCAACACTTCGAGCTCTCTAAATGTTTCACATGCTTGTGTTGATAGTCCTTGGATATCATGTAGAAATTGCTTTACAAATCTCATGATGATATGCTTGCTATGTCTTGTTTCCATGATAAAAATGCATCTATTTCCTTGAATTGTTGTGCTAACAATGTAGAGGAAACCCAACACCCCATGGAACAAGATGTGGTCTTGAATGGTGCCTCAAGGGATCCTACATCATCATCGATTGTGTTTTGCCTTATGGCTAAGGCTTCAAAGGTATCTCCCACTTTGAATCCCAATATATCTTGTGATGATATTGATGATGACAAGAATGATGATGATGATGTTGATAGTGATGAAGAGAATGATAATGTTGCCTTCTTAAAAATTAAGGGGGAACTAATTTTTAAAGCTCTTCATAAGAATAAAATTGCTCGTTCCAACTTCATGGAAATCATGTCCATTGCTATTGAGGGCAAGAAATATATTGATGAGTTGGAATCTCGTCTTGAGGAGCATGAGGTCACCATTGAGAAAATGGAAGGTCATGAGCGTGATTACGCTAATGAGATCGCGGACCTCTCTCAAGCTCTTGAACTTGAACAAACCACCAAGGAATCTCTTGAGGAGACTTTTGCTCTAGAATTATCTAGAGTGAGTGAATCTCATGATAGAGCTGTTGAGGTGGCCAATGTTTTTGAAACTAAAAATGAGAAGCTTGAAGTTGCACATGTTAAACTCCTTGAAGACTTTGAGCACCTCGAAAATGGCTCAAGGGTCATTAAGAGTGAGCTCATCAAACTCACCGAGTCTCATGCTCAACTTAAAGCTTCATATTCTAAAGAGCTTGCCAAGTTGCCTTCTCCTCTTGCTATTCTTGATGTGTGCTACTAACTCTATTTCTAGTGAAGCATCCATTTTGAAGGAGAATGTTGAGCTACGGGCTCAACTTGAGTTGCTATCTAGCAAATATGAGAAGTTGGAAGAAAATCATGTAAAGCTCACAAGCTCTCATGATGATCTTCTAGTATCCCATAATGTGCTAAAGATAGCACATGAGGCTATGTCTAAGGTAACATCTAGTGAGTCTCATGTGGATACTAGCACCACTTCAAGTCAAAATGCTATCTTGCCATGTGCTAGTCCTTGTAATTCATCTACTCATAACATTGGTACTTCTTGTGATGAATTACTCTCCTTGCCTTGTTGCTCTAACGATGAAGCGTATACTTCCTCTAGTACTTGTGTTGATACTAACCATGTAGAGGAAATTAAAGAGCTCAATGCTCAAGTCACTTCTTTGAAGAAAGACTTGGTAAAGTGTCATGAAGGGAAGTCCACACTCAACAATATCTTGAGTGTGCAGAAATCCCCCAATGACAAAGGTGGACTTGGATTCAACTCCAATAAGAAGAAGAAGTCCAAGAGAAACAAGAAGAAGGGCCAAGAACAAGTCAAGAATTCGGCCAAGATTATTTGCTTCAAGTGCAAAATTGAAGGGCATCATGTTAGATCTTGCCCATTGAAGAAGAAGCCCATTAATGACAAGCAACAAGGGAAGCGGCAACAAGTTCATTCTCATGCTCAACCTCAAGTTGAAGAAAGACCTCTTCCCAAGAAGACTCAAGCTAATGCTTCTCAAGTTGAGAAATCAAGTGAGAAGAAAGTGAAGAGTAGACGTTGCTACTTATGTCGTGAGAAAGGTCACGTCGCTTCTTCATGCACTAGTGGTAACTTATCCAACCCAATTATTATTGATGATATCTATTCTATTGGGAAGGATAAGGTTGGCAATGTGTTTGCCAAGTTTGTTGGTACTCAAAGTGGTGTCAAGAAAAGAACCATTTGGGTAGCCAAGCCTATTGTGACTAACCTCTTAGGACCCAACTTGGTTGGGGATCACCAAGCTCAAACTTGATCAATAGGTGTTGTTGGAGGGTATTGGAGACTTGGCTACATTATGAAGAGTTAAGGCGTCTTCATCATTCATATTGTCTCAAGCCAAGTCATTTGGATTATCAAGTTTCTATCTTATATCCAATGTTCCTCCTTGCGGTAACTCGTGCTTAAATTGTTTACATTGAAAGTTACTTGCCCCTTTTGCATGTTTTGGTTTTGTACCATGCATGTGTTTGTATGTGTTGTGCCTCCAATTTGCTTATCTTGAGAAATCAAGTATGTGTATGTTGGTCTGCACATCATGTACATGTGTGTCGTGCGTTGAGCCTTTGTTCATCATGTTTGTATCGTAGTTGGCTCTTGTGAGAGATTAATGGAACATCCCATTTTGGGGGGGTGATGTGCTTTGTGCATTTCACAATCCTATACAATGTGTGTACATGAGGAATACCACCTAGTATTGATATTTTAAGATTATCTAGTCTCTATGTGGTATGAATTCTCATGAGAAATTCAAATTCTAAATATTCCATTAATTATCTCGTGCATTTCATTTGCCTCTTGTTAAGTTTTATTTGGTATCACATTATGGGGGAGTAATGTGCTATGTGCATATTACAAGCCTAGAAAATGTGTACATTTGAGATATTGTCACCTAGAGTTGATATTGTAAATTATCTTGTTCCTAGGTGGCATGTTAGCTCTACAAGTTGCAAATTTGCTTATGTGTTTGGTGTGAAGATGATGTTGGATATCTTTGCAATCTACCACCGGGAGTTATTTCCAAATACTCCTTGTCTCTTGACAATTGGTAATCATTTATGTGGTCGAAATTATTGATCATCTTTACCTTGGTTTTTGTTTTTATTTGCCCTTATTTCTTGCCTAGATTGTGTCAACTCCATTGCCTTCCGTGCCACTTGTGGATCTTGTTATTTTCTTGATCTTGTCTAGTGTTTTCTAGATATAGTGAAAGTGGTGATCCCATCTTGTGCATTTTGTATTCAAATGTAAATTCTCTATAATGCACAACTCTTGGGGGAGCTATCCTATGTTCTATAGAACACTCATCTTGTGATTCATTTCAAGCGTGTGGTGGTGGAAGGCAAGCCGTTTCTTTTTGATACGTTGTGCCACCATAAAACTTTATAGAGGGTTTGGTTTGTTTGGAACCATCCTCTCTTTTGGGAGTTTGATATCTTTCATTTTGCGTGTTTCATTGGATATCTCATTCCTTGATGTATCTTTTAATGATATCTTTCAAGTGATGATTTCTCCATTTAGTATTTTATTTTCACTTGGTATTTCTTTTTCATTTGGTATCGGTCCTTGAAAGTCTTGAGCATGCATAATTACTTCATGTATTTTATTTGGCATGCTTTCTTTCTTTGACCCAATATATAGGGAAAACTCCACCAAGTCTCAAAATTGGATGAGATGTGCATGAAATTCTATTTCATATCTATGTGCACATATTTATGTGGAGTTTGTCCTATGCATTGGTGTTTCTAACTCTTTGGTCCCAATGAGTTTGGGTACCATTTTGTTTGTGTTGTTGTTCTAGGAACAATTGGAGATGCATTGGATGCTCGGCTCACTCACAAGGAAGGTGTTGTCACCATGTGCTTATTGGAGTCAAGCTAGGATGATAAATGAGCTACTATCTACCTTCGATTGGTATCTCTGCACCCTTTCAATTCTATCTCGGTAACAAGTATCATCATCTACTTCATGCACACATTTCTTGCATCAACCTTGTGTAGGTTGTATCATGGCATGTAATTCATTATTTCTTGTAATACTTGTTTCCTTCCTCAAAGCATCTCAACGATAATCTCTCATTGCTAGTTGTGATGTCTTTGATGGATGTGTGGTAGGAATTCATTTATATACAATAAGACCATATCTAGCCACGTGTTATGCTTTCAAGCAAATATCTTATTGGTATATGTATGGATTCCTTGTGGATATCTTGTTCTTTCCTTTTGTAACTATTTCGTGTGTACATCCTTCTTTGTGGATTGATATCATCAAGATCTTCATCTACCTAGAATCTTATACACTTGAGACAAGTTGCATATCTAGTTGATATCCCTTTCCTTCACGTCCACCGTTTCATTCTCGTGTTATTTCTTTGGTGGCTCCATGAAGGTGTGTGTCTTGAGTGCGAGTCTTATATCGTTGCATCTTGATACACTCTTTGGTGGTGAAGATCATTTTCCTCATGATTGTCTTGACAAGGCTTCGCCATCTAATTGGTATCCCTCGTCTTGATGAGGCTTTCATTTTCTATCTTCACCATGGGTTGTCACAAGCTTGGTTGATATTTCTCTTTTTAGTGAGCTTGTGAATCCATTTACTAGTTGTGTGTGGGAATGACAGGCCTTGCACCGTGTATCTCATTCATTCAAGACTATATTGATGCTTAATGCTCATCCGTACATTAGTCTTCTCAAGTGCATTGCCTTGACTCACACACATCGGTTTTGGTTGAGCCTATTCCTAATTTTCCTCTTTTACATGTTGCTCAACCATGTGTTTGGTGCAAGTGCTAGGCTTAGTTTCCTATATGCTCACTTGCTCTTGTTGTGAGTATCTATTGATTTTGGGGGAGTGATGATCCTATTTTGTGCCCGTTGTATTCAAATACAAATATTTTTATTTGTGCACAAATCATGGGGAGCTTCTCTAGTCTCTTTAGAACACTCCTTTGCTCATATCATAATATCTTATTCATGTGGCTCGTAGGAGCATTGGTCTAGTTAGTTCAATTGGTATCTTTTGATAGCTTGTTTCAATTGGTATCTTTTGATTGCCTGATTGCTTGTTTCTCTCTTTGTTATGTCTTTGTGGCATATCATTCTTTAGCAATCTTTGAGCCGCAATATATTTTTTCTTCCTCCAAGTATTTACCTTTGGATATGTGTAGTGCATTCCACTCTCTTATTGAGAAATACACAATTTATGGAGGAACACAATTTATATTGGCCTTCTTAGCTTTTCGCCCATTTTGGCAATCGATGCCAAGGGGGGGAGAAGTTTCAGAGAGTTTTGTGGAAAAGTTTAGAGACTCATCTCTTCTTGCTTTGGTTTTGTTCCTAAGCTTTTGCATCTCATACGCATGCATTATTGGTTGGTGCATTGCATGATGATGCATAATTCCTTGTATAAACTCTCTTGAAAGTGATTGTCATCAATTACCAAAATGGGGGAGATTGAAAGGACATGTGGTGCCCCCATGTGTGGTTTTGGTAATTGATGACATTCTCTATGGACTAATGGTTGCATTGAGTTATATTTGAAGGATTTGTCCATAGACATTTCTTGAAGTCCATGTGTTGGTTTCAAGGAGTTTATGTGTTGACCAAGGTGCTATTAAGGAATTATCCAAAGATTGGTCATGTGAGAGTTGAGCTTATTGCAAGCATGTCTTGAAGAAAAAGATTGTGTGATCGTTCATGCTTACCTTCAAGGCATCATCCAAATGAAGAGAGTTGGAAAGGTTCAAGGTTGATCAAGACTAAGTCAAGAGTGAATCAAGTTGATCAACACACAAAGCGTAGAAGATGTACCGAGAGGGATCAAGCGATCCCATGGTATGGTAAGCATTGTCAATTACGCTTTGTGTACTAACCCATGGTCTTTGTGAGTTCTTTATGGGGTTAGGTTGCGGTGTGCAAGTTCAAGTGGATCATCACGAAGAGATCATATGCTTGAAGCTTGCCGTCCATTGTGGTGGCAATGGACTTGTGAAGATGAGCCGAAGAGTGGCTCACCCATAGTGGAGTATGGGGGAGCAATCTACTAGTCTTCACCGAGCCAATGCAATCAAGAAAGGTGGTCCTACTTGAGGAAGTCAAGATCGTCTACATCTAGCTCAAGTGGACTTTGTGCAAGGCAAAGGTTTGGCCTTGATAGGTTCTCTATTTTACCGGTCTCATGGTGGTAGTTTGGAGACCGGGTTATAGGATCGATTGCCGTACTATCAAGGGGGGCTCTCAAGTGAGTAGCTTGATCGTATCGTTCGTAGAGAGCTCAAACCATTGCATGCTTGCATCATCTTTCTTGGTTCTTGTTTGGTTTTCTCCTTGTGAGATTTGGAGCTTATGGTCATCTTGATGACAAGCTCGAGTTCATCGAAAACGGAGTTCACATGCTTCTTCTATTGCGTTTTCGGTGTTGGAGGTTTTACCGGTCCTATTCGAGGAAGGGTTCTCACCATTTTCTTATGGGCCTTTTCTATTTTCCTTCTTATTGTTATTTCTATCAAGATTGTGTTAGCCCTTGTCGCTAGCTTTCCAACAAATTTGGTTTCGTTGAATTCGAAGTCCGTTTGCAGAAGTTGTGTCAGTTTTGGTGTCCTTAAAAAGGCTGCAGCGGTACTACCGCTCATGGGAGCGGTACTACCGCTTGGAGGGGATGTAATTTTTTACTACCGCTCTTGGGAGCGGTACTACCGCGGCTACTTCCGCCCCGGACCAAAAACTCATCTTAAGTCCAGCGGTGGTAGGCACGGATGTATTTTTTTAGTACCGCTCGCAAGCAGTAGTACCGCTACCCTTTGAGGTAGTACCGTGAGGACGAGCGGTAGTACCGCTCCGGCGGTTCTACGGGCCTTTTGCCTCCTCACTGTTGTTTTTCAAAGGGCTTCCACCGCCCTAGCGGTAGTACCGCTCCCATGAGCTGTAGTACCGCTCTGTGCGGGCTGTGAGCATAACGGTTTGATTTTTTTCCACCTATAAAAGGGGGTCTTCTTCCCCAATGAACTTTATCCTTGGAGGTCGTGTTCTTCCCCCATTGTTGACCTTCTTCGAGCTTGCTATCTCTCAATCCCTCCATGGATTCTTGCTAGTTTTTGAGGGAAAAGAGAGAGGAGATCTAGATCCACATTTCCACCAATCACTTTCTCCTCTATGTGAGGGGAACCCCTTGGATCTAGATCTTGGAATTCTTGGTGTTCTCCTTCTTGTTCTTCCTCTCATTTCCCTCCCTAGCATTAGTTGCTTTGGTGGGATTTGGGAGAAAAGGACTTGGGCACTCCGTGTGCCCTTGCCATTGCATTTGGTGCATCGGTTTGAGTTCTCCACGGTGATACGTGGAAGTTACAAGTTGAGAAGCTTATTACTCTTGGGTGCTTGGTACCCTTGAGCTTGTTTCTCTTGGGTGCTTGGGCGCCCTAGACGGTTGGTGGTGTTCGGAGCTCAATCATTGTGGTGTAAAGCTCTGGGCAAGCGTCGGGGTCTCCAATTAGGTTGTGGAGATCACCCCGAGCAATTTGACGGGTTCCGGTGACCGTCCCCAAGGGTTGACAAAGTGTACGGGTTCGGTGACCGCCCCCAAGGGTTGCCATTTGTACGGGTTCGGTGACCGCCCTCAAGGGTCCCTTAGTGGAATCACGGCATCTTGCATTGTGCGAGGGCGTGAGGAGATTACGGTGGCCCTAGTGGCTTCTTGGGGAGCATTGTGCCTCCACACCGCTCCAAACGGAGATTAGCATCTGCAAGGGTGTGAACTTCGGGATACATCGTCGTCTCCGCGTGCCTCGGTTATCTCTTACCCGAGCCCTTTACTTATGCACTTTACTTTGTGATAGCCATATTGTTTCTTGTCATATATCTTGCTATCACTTAGTTGTTTATCTTGCTTAGCATAAGTTGTTGGTGCACATAGGTGAGCCTAGTTGTTGTAGGTTTTTGTGCTTGACAAATTAACCGCTAGGTTTATTCCGCATTTGTTCAAGCCTAAACCGTAATTATTTTAAAGCGCCTATTCACCCCCCTCTAGGCGACATCCTCGATCTTTCAACTGCCATATGGAAGACACCGATTTCCTGCTGCTTGTCTTGAGCTCGGGTTACATGGCGACACGCTCTTCTTACCTGCGCGTTATCCAGAAGTGTATGGGCCCTTGCGCCCGAGGAACTGGTCGAGAAGATCACTGAACACCAAGAAGAAAGTGCAAAGGATTGGCTCTTCGTATTGCATGAAATATTAGATGCTCAAGAATTTATTCGTGTGGTCGTCACCGCATGGGCGATATGGGGAGCAAAGAGAAAGGCAATCCATGAGGACATTTTTCAGCCTCCACATGCAACCGATGCTTTTATCAAGAATTACTTGTCAGAGCTTGAGATAGTCAATAGAAGAGGCCAAAGACAGGCAGTACAGAGGGCGTCCCGGACAACAACTTGGTTGCCTCCGGCTCAAGGAAGAGCGAAAATCAATGTCAATGCAGCAGTATCAACGAGGGAGAGGTACGGTGCGGTGGGAGCAATTTGTAGAGACCAAACTGGCGCCTATCTTGGGGCCACAACGATAGTCTTCAATCATATAACAGACCCCCAAACATTGGAAGCGCTGGCTATAAGGGAAGCTCTTTCACTCTCTGATGATCTATATGTTCAACGCATTCATATTGCTTCAGACTGCAAGATGGTGGTTGATGATATTAAGCAGGGGAAGTTAGCTGCTTATGGAGTAGTGTTACGTGAGATTTCAGATCGTTCTTCAGTTTTTATTTCATGTAATATAGTCCATGAATTTCGGAGCTCAAACTTTGAGGCTCACAACCTAGTGAAGCATACTCTTTCTCTCGGGGGTAGTCGTCATGTTTGGTTAGGCCACCCTAGAGATCTTTCGTTCGTCCCTGTAAACATTGTGACGGGTTAATAAATGTTTCGCGAGGTTGTCTAAAAAATAACCTAGCGCGCCAAATCTTTTTTGAGATAAAAAAGGAGGCCCCTTTGCAATATACCCTTAAAGTGGGTGATCCGTCTGGGCATCCCAAAACAGGCCACGAAGTCGCTGCTTCCTCCACGGCTCATGCTACCCACCTACCACCATTCCTTTCAGCAGCCATGCGCATGCCATGGATGCCTCGACGTTAGCGTGGTGGACTTTCCTGAGCGTCTCGGTGGCGTTGTGGCCACCGTCGACATCGAAGGCGATAACACATCAATATATACCGGGGCTCCATCGATGTGTGAGTGTACCACTTCAACATGGTAAGTTGTACGTCATGTCTCGTCGAGGCAAGTACAACGTGAGATGATAATCTATTCTATACAGATATACTCACTTCTCATGACTTGAAGCGTTCTGATGCTTCGGAGGTTGTGTGGTCGCTGAGGGCCCTTCATGTAAGGTTGTGTGCTGTTTTGTTTTATTTCTCCTTCCCTATTTTATTTCTACACATTTTTATTCAGATTCATTAATATTTATTACATAATTAAAATTCAAAAAAATTTAGATTCATTAATATTTATTACATTTGCAGATGTTTTTAAAGTTCACGATCATTTTTAAAGTTTGTGAACATTTTTAAATTTTTTAAATTATTTAATTTGCGAACAATTTTCTAAATCCATGATTTTTAAATTAGTGAACATTTTTTAAAATTCATGGCTTTTTAAATTCCCAATATTTTTAAAATCCTTGAAGATCTTTTAGTGAAACTAACCTTTTCAAATAAAAGAAGACAACCGCTTTTTCCCGAGCTAGCAATGTGCTGAGCGCAAAAAGAAAACGAGGGAGCGAGAGGAGCAGGGAGCCAAGCCGAGCGAGCAAGAGCTTCGTGGGCCGACTCATATGAGCATTATAACAACAATTCCATGGTTTCAACGTGGAATAGGAGCTTCCACAATCTTCTCGATATGATTTCTTCTCAAAACATATCTCTCTCTCTCTCTCTCTCTCTCTCTCTCTCTCTCTCTCTCTCTCTCTCTCTCTCTCTCTCTCTCTCTCTTCTCTGCAATGCAGGCACTTCTCGGTGAAGTTCTTCAAACTTCTCGTCAGAATATAGTATTCTTCTCGATACATCAGGGACTGTTTTTTTCTTTTCTGTGTGCACTAGCAAACAAATCAATCACTTACTGTTTCTGACAACAATCTCCAAAACCGAAGGAGGCAAGACATTGCACCAACACTCTGGATGACATGGAGATCGATGCGGATGTGTTGGTGATGGTGCAGATCATAGATGCACCGGGCTGCAGAGACATGCCGCTAGAGGTGGACGACTATTTGCGGCCTTTGTGCGCTTGCCGCACCTCTAGGTGTCAGCTCGCCGCGCATAGTCTGCAGTTGTTGCTTTTTGTCAGGTTGATATCATAGTATGCTAATGGTAGTATCTAAGGGTCCAACTTGTGGATACCCTACTTCACATGTAGGAAGAACTCATGTTATATTTTGGTTGTGAGATTTGCTATATCTATCTATTGTCTTATTGTCTTATCTGAAGAATCATGTATGTGGATACCCCTAGATGCAATGGTTATTTCAGTTAAAAATGTTGTCATATCTGAATAATAGTTTATGCTGCATTGCCACATCTATCTATTGCATGGCTCTTTAGACATAAAATTACAAAAAGACGTAAGTGGGAGGTTTTGCCGAGTGTAACGCTCGGCAAAAGGAGCCATGTGGCACACTCTGCTAACTCCTGGAGTAACTCTTTGCCGAGCGCCTGTGTTCGGAACTCAACAAACACTTCCCGTATTTTTGACAAAAAAAAAGATAAACCTTTGCCGAGTGTCCGTGAGACGACGCACGACAAACCACGGTACGTCGTCACTGAGCCGTTAGCTGCACTGGGTGGGGCATGTTGGTCATGCCTTTCCTGAGTTCTTCCCATCCTGCACTTTGCAAAGAACAATATTTGCCGACTTCTATCTTTTCACAGAGTTATTTTTTTCACACTCGTCAAAGATACTTGTTTGCCGAGTTTCGTTACCTTGCACCTGGCTTTCTGTTGTTTTGTCGAGTGCCCGATAGAAAAACTTGGCAAACAACTAGTCAGTAGGCAAACTTGCTGATTCCAGTAGTGAATGACCTCTTTTTTACTACTCCCTCCGTCTTAAAATAAGTGTCTTAACTTTGTACTAGCTCTAGTATAAAGTTGTACTAAGCTTAAGACAATTATTTTGGGACAGAGGAAGTACCTAATTATATATTCTCCGGTGTCAGGAGTCAAGCAAAAAAGTGGACTACCATATATATACCTCAAGGATTTCATCATTTTGTCCACATATCCGGATTATATTCTAGTCAACAACAACATGCACGACGCCCTATTTAATTTCGCGTTAGCTTTTTCTTTCTGTTTATTCTTTGTAAAGTAGATGTAGAGGACGACGTCCATGCATGCATGCACCTTCCATCTTGGGAAATGAGAACCTGTGTTGACACCTTCTGAATTAAGATTTTATGCTCGAACATGTGCTCCATATGGATGGGTGAATGTAATAATTCGCAGAATTCGATCGAATAAGGCTTCAGTTGCTTTTTATCTAGCCAGTAGTTACCTAGATACGCAAGAACATCTTACGGACAACGCAAAATTTGCGTGAAATTCATGTGTTTCAAGCAAACCCTAATATGTCTATTATTTTAGGAAATGGAGGATTACCACGAACTATGGAAGTACTCCATGTGCCAAGATACAAAAGGCTGAGTATGTAGCGTCCGCATGGCCATCACAGAAACACACACGATGGGAATTAAGGCTACATGCGCTGCAACTCTTTCGGACATGCATAATTAAACTTTTGGTATTTTATGCAGCCTCAACCAATCTCTTTTTATGAGCAGGAAAAAGAAATTAACACATACTCCCTCCGTCCCATAATATAAGAATATTTTTCAAGCTAACAACATACTCCATCCATCCCATAATTATGGGATGGAGGGAGTACTCTGTATATAATTAGGGTCTACGAAGGAGACGTGCTAAGCAACTTGTCAAATAATTAATCATGTTTTCTCCCTTTTATCATCATTTTGATAAATGCAGAGTATCACGGTGCTTTGCGGCCTGCCTGCTTTAGGGGGCATATGCATCTGAGAGGTTGTCTTCATGTCTACCACTAGCACATGCATGCATATAGCTCCCTCACTGGTCCTCTCTTTCTTCTTTGAACCGAGATAAGGCTAGCCAAGGAAAATACATACATGCGGCTTTTTGCGAGAAAATGCATACATGTGCCGACACGAATTTCCAGTAAATCACAAAAGAAAAGTTACTTTAATTCTTCCAAGGAATTGATTGGTTTTGTGAGAGTGGCGCCACCCAAGTTTATATTGCTACCACAAATTTGCTTGCACTTTTAGTGAAAAATGAATTTTTCTATGTGGACATTTATTTGACCAAAAAATATATAGGGAAAATCCATCCTACCACCCAGGGCTAGTTACCCCACATGTCTCATATACTACCATCTAGTATTATATATACTACTTTATCATTATAAATATCTTTATATATTATATATAACATATTTCAAAGTGAGTTACATGAAAAAATTGCAAGTTGGCTATGGTTTTATTATATTTGCGAAATACATATATATTTGTTAGTAAAAACTATCATACTCAAAATACGATACATACTATCTAAAAAGTAATATATATACTACCTAAACATTTTTATATACTACATACTACGCGTACATACTCTCCGATTTGATAGATACTACATACAACATACAAAACTCAAACGGTGGTAACTACATCAAGTGGTGGTAACACACACACACACACACACACACACACACAGATGACCTAGGTCAATACTGATCTGTACCGGCCCAAGCCTACCGGCGACGGGCCTCCCTCCGCTCGCTCGTCAGAAGTTAACCTTTATCTTTATACTTGAATTTGGATCACAACATAACACTGCCGGTGAGAAGCCGAGTTCCACCATGTCTCCAATACCCCAAGGGCCGCCGGAGGTGAGATGGATCGGCGCGGTGCTAACGGGAGGAGACGAAACCCTAATCGCCTTTGTTCACCTGTGAGCATGACGAAGAGGTATGGAGTCACATGATGATGATTCACGCTTCATTCCATAAGGCGTACATTTCTCTAGACATGTTTTAGTCTGCAATATAAAATTTTGCAGCATAATACCTATTTTCTACGGATGTGATATTACATTCTTTCATGGATGGATGGGACCATGTGGCGTAATTAATGAGTTGACATGTTCCAGTAAGATGCATTTAGGCTCCATTCATGGAATAATTATTATTTTAAACTACATTTTCAGTGCCAAGAAGTATGACCTTATCCATCGGCAACAGACTTGAAAATTCAAATAATTACATTTTCAGGGCCGAATAGTCCTTAGGGACGAAGCGACTATTTGTTAGATAATTTTGAAAAGTAGAAACATCTCTATTTTCTACAGAAATTCCCAGTGACCGTGCGGACTTTCCAGCTTTGTAATCACCTATATGTGTGGGCTATACTACAGAAAAGTCAAGGGCGAGGAAGAATTGAAAACGGCGTGAAGCGGCTCCAGATGGTGATTGCTACAACATATTCTAGGATTCAAGGCTAGCGCTGAGGACAAAATAAATTGTTGGTTCATATACTCAAGAAATGGTACGATTTGAGACGTGTGCTTGATAGTGGTTGCCACTGACGTTGGATTTAAGCATTTCCTTTGTAAAAATGCTCGTTGTTTTTGGAACCGAAAGCCGTAGAACAATTGTTCTAGGGTAATTTTCATTAATATCAATAAATATATTTACAAAGCTAACAGCCACCAAAAAGGCATAAAATTTGGGGCGTGCTATGCGTCCACCGGCTTATCTTTTTAAAAGATTGACTGGGTCGGTAGCCGCCAGATCTGGCGTCACCAAGCGGTTGACGGGCATCCTAACTTTTGCAGCATAGATTATGTTGCAGAATTTTTTTTGCAACAGAGATCATGTTGCGGAAACGTGTGTAGAACTTTTTTGCAACCGAGTTTATGTTGCAGAATATTTTCTGCAACAGAGATCGTATTGCGGAAACATTTGTACAGTTTTTTTTTGCCACAAAGGCCATATTGCAGAATTTCTTGCAACAGCGAGCTGTTGCGGAAACATATGTAGATTTCTTTTTTGCAACAAAGATCACATTGTAGATTTTTAACCAATTCCAGCTCTAGAGAAATCTATTAGAAACAGTTATTCTAAATTCAATGTGACTATCCAGTGGCTGAAAGCTTCCTTGTACTCGCTCTTGACTTTGATCAGGACTAGTTGCACGTCAGTCCTAAGCAAAAACCTCGAAGATTGAATTGAAGGTTCTTGGGCTTTAAGTTTTTTGGAGTTTCTCTGCATTAAAACTTGCCAGCCCCCTAATAATATCCATAGCAAACTTGGCAAGAAGTGAGTTTGAAGTGAGCATCAGTAAGCACAGACCCCCCCTTCTTCTATCATTGATGATGGAATCCCAACTATTAAGAGTAAAGGGGCAGTCCCAAAAGAGGTGCAAAGTAGTTTATCATTATTAAAATCACATAACTCACATCTCTAAGAAGGCAGGAAAGAGTTCTTTCTCTAAAGAAGGTTTCTGGTGTTAACTCTATCATATGCCAGCAACTAGATGGAAATTTGGTATCTTAACATGGGTGCACTTTTCCAAATTCTCTTGAAAATAGGTTGACTAATTTTCCATTTATGAATCCAATGATACATCTTGATAGAAGAAACGCCAACTGATTGAGAAGGATCAAGCCATTTCTCTGCTACATTTGCCAATTGAGTTTGCTGTAGGGCTGAATTAAAAAGATGCTACCTGTGGAGTGCGGGCTCTCATTTGGTTTCTGTATTTTTGTTTTACATTTTCTTGTTGTTGTTTGCTCCAAGAATTATGTTGTTTTGGCAAAAAAAAATTAATAGAAATCGAAGGGAGGACTCATTTTTTTAAAGTTCCTTATCAACAAAAGATTTCCTCGACTAATGGACCAAGGTAGGAAATTTCTTTTTTGTGAATTATAAACAATTGGGCCACATGTCTGCAAGATCCACACCCTTCCAGCTTACTACTAAAGTACCAAAAACATGTAGGAAACATAAATCATGCTACCATATACCACTATTGCAACTTCTGGTTTCCCGAGTGTCAGGAACACTCGGCGAAAGAGGTTTTCCACTTGGCAGCGAGGTTCCCGCGAGTGTTGTCGGCTGAGAGTACTAGGCCCAAACCCTTCAGGAAAAGCCCACTTTGCCGAGTGCTTGGCAAACAAGTTGCCGAGCCCTAGGTCGGCTACTCAGCACAAAAAAGACACTTGACGGACCAAAAATGACTACCCATTTCATGCAGCAACCCAACTTTCTTATAGGAAAAAACAAGGAGCTTTTCATTTGTCCTCAGAAATGCATACGTCTACAAAGAGGTAAATTCAGCCTAGCATGAGCAGCAAGAGCCACTCAGGCTAGCCAAGGTGACTGCCCATGAGAACCCACGCCAAGGCTAATGAAGCATTGAACATGGATGAAGACATAGGCAAGTCATCCTTGGCTATCAGAGGTAAGGCCCTTGCAGCCATGTAAGGCTTTCTCTCTTCTTGTTGTTGTTTCCTGTTGCCGCTGCTTTTATCATTATGGTGCACATATCGCTAGCTATTTATAGGCAGTTGAATGGGCTCATCCTTCGCATCCTACTACTAGCCTTTCAGCATTGCCTTTAATTCAGAGAACATATTCCAGATAATGTCAACCTGTATAGATATGGACAGCTAGCTTTACAGAATCAATTTCTCATTTTCAGTGGAACAATCAAGATATCCTATTTATTTGCCGGCCGGTTCCGTTCAAATTGTGAAGCCATTTTGGCTTGTCGGTCTCTTGGTGTTGGTACAAGCAGCATATCATATACAACCTCAAACTAGGCATGCAAGCAGGACTGAGGCAACTGAACAATTTCCAAAAATAATCACCGACCACCATTGATCACTTCTACAATGAAATGGGTAACACAAACCGGAACAGGCTGCCAAATAAACAGTGCTTCCATGTGGGGAAAACAAGCAAACAGTGTATGTTCAGATGCTCAACACTACGGGAAGTTGGTGGGTCACGGTAGCAAAAGCAGGATGCACGCAGGTAGATAAAACACGAGTATTTTCAGAAACCGTCAGGTACATCTGAATCCACTATATATAATAAATTTTCCGAAATCAAATTTTGAGACTTGAAGAATTATGAAAAAAATCAACATATATGGTATTGGCTGGAAACATACTTTTGTAAACTTGTATAAAAAAAAGTGGCCCTTCGTGATCTGGTGAAATCGCAAAATGGGATATCTTAGATACATTAGATTTGGCAATGATGGCCAATGGAATATTTCTAGCGTATCTTGGCAAAAGGAAAGTTGGCATGCAAACGCTGACCTTGAGAAAGTAAGATCTATGGATACCGATGTATGCGATGTGTGTTTTTGTTTCGTTTCTGTTTTGCTAATAGTATTGCAATGCATTTGATTAATATTGACGATCTACTACGTGAATTGATCCCCACGCTAGGCGCCCACGTCGCCTCTCAAGTGCAGACCTCCGCCAGCGGCACCCCTCTTGCCGTCCCCTTCTCCTCGTCGTGTCAAAGGGCAGAACCCTAGCATGGGCCGAACCGGCCTGCACCGCCATTGGATGTCAGCTTCTCCTACCACTAGAGGGGCTCTAACCTGTGGAGTGGGGACCATGACCAAGGGGGCTATGGCCGATGCGTTCTAGATCGATGGTTGACAGTCGCCATGTTGGGCTTATCCCCACCCACATCCGGTCGGGACTCGCCAGGGGACCTTTGCCTAGGTCTGCTCACGACCGCGTGGCTAGGATCAAGTTAGAGTGGGTAAGGAGCGCCTTCCTGCCCTTTCCTCAAGCGGAAGGCAGCCTGAAGTTTAGCGGTGGTGTGGGGGGGGGGGGGGGGGGGGGGGGGGGGAGGGGGTCGGATACATGGATCGGCGTCCATAGAAGGTGGGATGCACGGTTGGCTCTCTAGCGAGCCTTGTGGTAGTGGCGTTAGTGATGCCCCTTGGCCATGTTGATGGTGCCGGGTCCTGTGGTGAGTGGTCCCGGTGAGGATGTTGCTCACGGTGGCGATCGAACCCGCAAAACCCTAATCTACATCTGGAGGTCCAGATTCATTGTGGTCAGCTCGGAGGGCAGATTTCCTTGGCGAGGTGTGAGGGAGATGTTGAGCAAAAGCTTTGCGCCTCATCGCCGACATTGGTGATTCCTATGTGTATCGTGGCCCTCTTGGGGGAGCCGCTTTAGCTCTCCTTCCACCCTACAAGTTGTCCTAATCCCTTGGGTGGATTTTGACTATTAATGTCAACATATATCAAGGGACTATTGGTTATCAAGTATATTTAAGATTAGCTCCCAAAAGATGCAACAAGGGAAATGAATGGTGAGCCTCCAATTTCATCAATGAAATGTATTGGCTAAGGCAATGACTTATTTTCTTTTCTTTTAGTGATCCAAGATCCCATTGAGTCCATATGTATGCATATATTGTTTAAAGGAGAACAGGTTGCTAACCTATGATTGCCCATGATTGCTTGTGATTGACTTTGTTTTGCCTGATTATTTGCCTAGAAGGGTTGAAAGCCCAATGCAACTAGTTGATACCTAGCTAGCTTTAGGTTGAAACCAAATCATTTTGAAATATTTATTTGGAATAAGGCTATCCCTAATAAGTCCCCAGTAATATTCAAGCCAAATTAAATCTTCCCAAAAGATTGAATTGGATTCATTTTGGAAACAATTCAATGTCAAAGGGAAATTATTTAAATATGGCTTGCATTTATTTTGGCAGAGAGTGAATTTCATAAGTCCAAATAATGATCTTTGCCCCTGCCAATTTTATAAATTGGATTTGGAACACATTTGGTTTTGAAACCAAATTCATATTCAAAAGGAAAATATGAGTGCAGAAAACACTTGTCCCAAATGCCCAGACAAAAAGTTCACACAGTCACAAATATTGAAATATGAAATTAGGGCCAGTTTGTAGCTTAAAGAAAATTCAAATTCGAACTGCATTTGAATTTACAAAAGGACACATACAAAAAAAGAGAAAATAGAAAACAGAAAATAAAAAGAAAAAGAAAAGCCCATCGAGGCCAGCTAGCCAGGCCGGCCCCGCAGCGCAACCCAGCTAGCCAGCCCCGCGCGCCTCTCTCTATCTCTCCCCTGAGCCACTACCAGGCAGGACCCACCTGGCAGGGACATCACCTTCCTCGCGCCCACATCCTCCCCCACGACCTCCCGCAACGGCTGGCGTCCCATGACGCCCACGTTGCTCCCGACCATGCCCGTGCCTCCCGAACCCTTCTATTTAAAGCTCCGGACCCCCCCCCCCCCCCACTCTCCATTCTCCTCTCCCCCACGCTCTATCCGTCGCCAGGCTGCTCGCGCGCGAGCTCGCAACTGCCGCCACCCGCAAGATCTCCGGCAAGCCATTCCGCCATCGCCGATGAGGCCCCCCGCTCGTTTTGCCTCCGTTCTATTTGGCTTGACCTCCTCTATCTCCCTCACCCTTTCACTCCTGCTAGGACGCGCCGAATCGAGCGCTCCATAGAGGAACCGAGGAGATCGAGCTCCACCACCGCTCCGCCAAGACCGAGCCACCACCAGAGGGAGAGCCCGACACCGCCGTGACCACCATCGGACTCGCCGCGTCGCACTGGACCTCCTCGACCCATCCTCGTGCCCCGGAGATCACCGGAGACGTCGCCCGCATCGAACCCGAGCGCCCGCGCCGCCATCTTCTCCGTCTCCGGCAGGATTCCGGCGACCTAAACCCATAGTGAGCCTCTGCCGTTCGATATCGATCCAGCGATTGAGATTAGATCGTTTTATTTCGCGAAGGGGTATGCACTCATGGCCGTTAGATCTAGATCCGACGATCCACAACTGAACACTTATCCGAATTGGTACTTGCAAATTCCGTAGCACCACGTGGAAACCTTATCCGCAGAAAAATTAGTTAATTTAATTAAAATGATATTTGCAGAAAAGCCCCTGGAACTTCAACACATCATAACTTTTTATCTACAAGTCTAAATTGAATGAAACTTTTTGCAAAACGACCCTTAGGAAACACACTTGTTGCTAACTCCTGGAATAAGTCTTTCCCGAGCGCCTGTGCTCTGAACTCAGCAAACACTTTCTGTATTTTTGAAAAGAATATAAACCTTTGCCGAGTGTCCATGAAACAACGTATGACAAACCGCACCCCGCCGTCACAGAGCCGTTAGATGCACTTGGTGGGGCCAGTTGGTCAGGTCTTTGCTGAGTTCTCCCTGTCCCACACTCTGCAAAGAACAATCTTTGCGGAGTTCTATCTCTTCACGCAGTTATTTCCTTTTAGGGCATCTCCAACACCGACCCTCAAACCGTCCGCAACCATCCGGACCGCGCGGTCCGGACGTGTTGTGCCATCCAATGCGGTTCTGCATTGGTCCGCAGGGCGGTTCGGATGCACTTTCTCCCGCAAACCGGAGACAAACTAGGGAGGGGGGGCTTTGCGGGCATCCGAACAACAACCACGCCTGCTTCTGACCATCTTGGCCCACCCAAAACCCTCCTACCTCGCCCGCGCGCGTTCCCGCATGGCGCCAACTACGCGCATTCATGCCGTTGTGAGCGGCCGTTCCACATTGAAGTCGGCCCAGAGCGGACACGACCTTTCACTGGCTCCGCCATTGAAGCAGTGCGCTGGCCGAGGGCGCCGCCCGCGACGCATCCCCGGTGTCCGCGACTGTTCAATGCTGGAGACATGTTACTGGACGGGACGGGACATATCTACCCAGCCCGTTCAATGCCCCGTCCGTTCGTATGCCGCCATTAAGCAGGCTCGCCGGCCGAGAAACCCACTCCAGCGCCGCACATTGATGCACCTAGACGCCAGGCCTCACCGGAACCTGCTATTTAAAGGCGGCCACACCCGACTAATCTCCACGCCATAACACAAGCTGTTCCACATCCTCGTCTCTTGCACCACATCCGCCATGACTGCCGGTGGCAACGCTCTGTGGGACAGCCTTTCGAGGGAGATGAAGCACGAGATGACCGGCCTTGCGACCTCCTGGTAGAGCCGCCGTGCCAGGCGGATCGAGGCTTACATGCCGGCCAGCTCGCCTGAGTTCTTCGACGACGACGATGACCCCACGATGGAGATGGGCTCCTACAAAACCGCACAGGAGCCCTCACCTGTGCATGTCGGCTTCACCATGGAGCAACCGCAGGCGCACTTCAACGCCGCCATGGCGGAGGAGCAGCCTGCGCCGGCGCCTATGTCGGCATTCCAGCAGGCGCAGTAGGAGCAGCGGTACAACCTGTTCCTCCTATAGCAGCACCGGCTGGCCAAGGGCCTAATTGACGGCGAGCGCGCGAGTGAGGAGACTGTGGCGGCCGTGGCCGCGGCGAAGCCCAACTTCGTCACGGAGCAGTGTGCGATCTACGAGGCCGTCCGTGCTCAAGCTGCCGCTCGCCAGGAAGCAGTTGCTGCAGAGGCGTAGCTGCAGGCAACCGCAGACGAGAACAATGCCAGCTATGCCTCCTACGCGCCACCGCCGAACTATCAGGCGCCTCGGTGGGACGACGACAACGTGGGTGCCACCATTTCCATCGTGGACCTCACGTCCACCGGCGACGGACAAGACGGAAACTCCTCCGAGGATGAGTAGGGCACGGGAGGCGGCTTGGCCTTATATCCCATGTGTGCCGGTCTGTCTCCCGTGTTCTACTCTTCCTCGCCGGAGAGCGCAACTTTACTTCATCGGTCTTATCGCCGGTGCTCATGGAGACGGCGGATGGAGGACGACATGGGCTTGGACGCCGCCGTAGGATAGGTTTAGGGTCGGGTCGGAACAAATTTTATTTTCTAAATGTTCGAAATCCAGTGAAGATCTGCCGTGTTTGCATGAATGTCGACCGGTTTGTATGAAATCCACTGTGTTTGCATGAGTTTCGTCCGATTAGTCCAAAAAGTTGTTGAAATGAATGCGGGCAGCGTTGGATGGCCGTCGCCCGCATCCGAGTCCGCAAACGGGTTCCCCCTTGTCCACGGACTAATGCGAGAGGAAATTTGCGAGTCGGCATTAGAGATCCCTTTACCCACGTCAAAGATACTTGTTTGCCGAGTTACTTTATACCTTGCACCCCGGCTTTTTGTTGTTTTGCTGAGCGGCCGATAAAAAGAACTCGACAAACAATTGGTCACTAGGCAAATTTGCCGATTCCAGTAGCGAGTGGCCTTTTTTTTCTATTATTTTTTCTGCGGAAAAACTTTTGATCTATTCATCTCCAATCATGACAGTACAATGAACACTAGAAATAATAAAAAATACATCCAGATCCGTAGATCCCCTAGCGACGACTACGAGCACAGAAGCAAGCCGAAGACGCGTCGCCGTCATCGCCCCTTTTTACTCCGCGTATAAGATTTGTGTCAAGTCAAACTTTACAAAGTTTGATCAAATTTATATTAAAAAATATCAACATCTATAATACAAAATATATATATTATGAAACTATAGTTCATGATGACTCTAATAATATTGATTTGGTACTGTGAATGTTGATATTTTATCCGATAAATTTGATTAAATTAGAGATACTTTGACTTCCACATAAAATTTATATGCAGAATAAAAAGGACCGAACCGAAAAATACCGGTGTAAGGAGTCAACCAAACAAGTGAACAATTTCATATTTTGTCCACGTATCCAGAATATATACTAGTCAACAACAACATGCACGGCGCCCCATTTAAGTTTGCGTTAGTTTTTTTCTTTTCTTTGCAAAGTAGTAGATGTAGAGGACGACGTCCATGTATGCACGCACCTTCCATCTTGGGAAATGAGAACCTGTGTTGACAACTTGTAAATTAAGATTTTATGCTCGAATATCTGCTCCGTATGGATGGGTGAATATAATAATTTGCAGAATTCGTTCGAATAAGGCTTCAGTTGCTTTCCATCGAATCAGTGAACTTAACCCTAATTATAGATGCCGGATGAACATACATATATACTGTTGCAACTTCCTCCATGTTGTCAGGCTCTCCTTTGACAGCTTGCCACTCCGTGCTTTTCTCCACACATGATTAGTCATCACCTCCCCGCAAAAAAAAAAAAAAAGGTTGGCCATCACCTGCATGTTTGATGTGTAGAAATGTGAGGATGCAGGCTCTACTGGGTACAGGGAGATATATATATATATCTTCATAAGTATGTATGTATGATGATTGCATCTGCATGAACAGCTAATCATGCAGCAACCCAACTTTCTTATAGGAAAAACAAGGAGTTTTTCATTTGTCCTCAGAAATGCATATGTCTATAGAGAGGCAAATTCAGCCTAGCATGAGCAGCAAGAGCCACTCAGGCTAGCCAAGGTGACTGCCCATGAGAACCCACGCCAAGGCTAATGAAGCATTGAACATGGATGAAGACATAGGCAAGTCATCCTTGGCTATCAGAGGTAAGGCCCTTGCAGCCATGTAAGGCTTGCTCTCTTCTTGTTGTTGTTTTCTGTTGCCGCTGCTTTTATCATTATGGTCAGCATATATCGCTAGCTATTTATAAGCAGTTGAATGGGCTCATCCTTCGCATCCTACTACTAGCCTTTCAGCATTGTCTTTAATGCAGAGAACATATTCCAGATAATGTCAACCTGTATAGATATGGACATCTAGCTTTACAGAATCAATTTCTCATTTTCAGTGGAACAATCAAGATATACTATTTATTTGCCGGCCGGTTCCGTTCAAATTGTGAAACCATTGTGTCTTGTTGGTATCTTGGTGTTGGTACAAGCAGCATATCATATACAAACTCAAACTAGGCATGCAAGCAGGGCTGAGGCAACTGAACAATTTCCAAAACTAATCACGACCACCATTGATCACTTCTATAATGAAATGGGTAATAAAAACCGGGACAGGCTGCCAAAAAAACAGTGCTTCCTTGTCGGAAAACAAGCAGTGTATGCTCAGATGCTCAACACTAGAGGAAATTGGTGGGTCACGGCAGCAAAAGCAGGATGCAAGTAGGCAGATCAAACACGATTATTTTTAGAAACCGTCGGGTACATCTGAATATAATAAATTTTCCAAAATCAAAATTTGAGGTTTGAAAAATAATGAAAAAAAAATCAACACATATGGTATTGGCTGGAAACATACGCTGGTGAAATCACAAAATGGGATATCGTAGATACATTAGATTTGGCAATGATGGCCAATGGAATATTTCTAGCTTATCTTGGCAAAAGAAAAGTTGGCATGCAAACGCTGACCTTGAGAAAGCAAGATCTATGGATACCGATGCATGGTGTGTGTGTTTTTGTTCCTTTTTCGTTTTGCGAATATATGCAATGCATTTGATTGGATAACATTGATGATCTGTTATGAGAATCGATCCCCTCGCTAGGCCCCCACGATGCCTCTCAAGCGCTGACCTCGCTTCCACCGCCAACGGCAACCCTCTTACCGTTCCCTTCTCCTCGCCACGTCGCAAAGCATAACCCTAGCATGGGCTGAACCAGCCCGCACCACCATCGGATGCAGCTCCTCCTACCACTGGTGGGGCTGTAACCTATGACGCGGGACCATGACCAAGGGGGCTATGGCCGGTGCGTGCCAAATCGTAGGTTGGCAGTCGCCGCGTTGGGTTTATCCCCATCTAGATTTGGTTGGGACTTGCTAGGGGACCTTCGCCCAGATCTTCCCACGACCGCGTGGCTATGGTCAAGTCAGGGTGGGTAAGGACCGCCTTCCTGCCCTTTCCTCAGGCGGAAGGCAGCCTGAAGTCTAGCAATGGTGTGGGGGATCGGATACATAGATCGGCGGCAATAGAAGGTGGGATGCACGGTTGGCTCTCTGGCGACCCTTGCGGCAGCGGTGTTGCCACTGTCCCTTGCCCATGTTGATGGTGAGGGGAGTCGTGGCGAGTGGTCCTAGTAAGGATGTTGCTGACAGTGGCAACCGAACCCTAATCTACCTCGAGGTCCAGATTTATCGTGCTGGGCTCGGAGGCCAGACTGCCTTGATGAGGTGTGAGGGAGATGTCGAGAAAAAGCTTTGCACCTCAGCGCCTGCGTTGGTGATTCCTATGTGTGTCGTGTCCCTCTTGGGGGGGGGGGGGGGTTGCTTTAGCTCTCCTTGCACCCTACAAGTGCATCAATTTTGATAATTAATGTCAACATATATCAAGGGACTAATGGTTATCAGGTATATTTAAGATTAGCTCCCAAAGGACGCAACAAGCGAAATGAATGGTGACCCTCCAATTTCATCAACAAGTATTGTTAAAGCAATGACTTAGTTTTTTGTTGTCTTTTAGTGATCCAATATCACATTGAGTCCATAGGTATGCTGATATTGTTTAAAGGAGAACAAGGTCGCTAACCTCAGTTTCTTTCTTCACGTGCTTAAAGATCAACTCTCAAATGCCCTCAAAAGTCTTTCATTTTTTCCAATATATGTGTCACATTTTCATTGCCCAGAGCCTGCGAGCTCTTCCACTTTGAATCCTCCGAACTTCATTCAGATATAAACATTGCAAAACCCGAGTCAATCAAAGCTCCCAAACTCCTCTCATTCGCAACCTCTGGAGCACTCCGCTCATACTTATTGAACTACTCAGGCACCCAGAATGCTTTTGGTCGGAATTCTCAAACGGACCCTACTGGTATACATAGGTGATCTGTTGGTCAGTCAGATCCTCCAAACTAGTTTTGGTATAACCTTACGAGCTATATGAAAGTTCTCCCTTTTAGTTTTGTTGGGCGGTGCCGAACATATCATTCAGAGCCTCCGAGCTTCGATTAAAAGGCGTATAGTAGTCAGATTCATGGTTCAGCCTATATGTAGACTCATCTACCCCATCAGTTCACTCGAAGCAACACTCATTAAATTCCTGTTTTATGATAAAGAACTTCAGCTCCTTGTGCTGAGTCCAAACGGCTTTCCACTCAAACCATCAATCCACTCCTTTGAGATATATTCTCCTCCTTGGTTTCCACTACTACTCCAATCCAAAGCCATATATCTTGAGAGAGTTTTGAGTTTCGAGGAGGTTATATTTTGAAGCAAAAGAGCAAGAGATTCATCACCAAGCAACCTTAATCTTGTATCTTTTGGAGGGTGCCCACCTCCTAGATCAAGCTAGGTGTGCTTGAGAGCCTTCAAGGTGTGAAGGAACCTATTAGTTTGTACGGGCTTGGGGATTGCTTACTTCATGAAGATCTACCCATACCGAAGCTTCATGGTCATATGTCATGATAGCATCGACTGGTTTCTCCTTTGTGGGCCCTTCACGGGTGTAGTCCTTTATGGAGTTGATCCTACGTGTATCTCGCAACTGGGATACTTTTTTATCCTAGAACCTTTGTGGTTTGAATACTCCATCAACATGGAGTAGAATAGCACCAACTATCCAAACCACGTGAAAAGTATTCATCAAGGCTCCCTATGTTTGCATTCCTCTAACATTTACCTTTATTTATGCAATTGTTATTTTTGTTTCTATACTCTAGTAGACTTGCATGTGGAAGATGTTCCTAGGGTACCACTAGAAAATCTTAAACTGGTAAAAGTGTCCTCCATATTTGTTAGTAGCCTATTCACCCCTTCTAGAATATACTAAATGGTCCTACACTCCATTTCCAATGCTCCGGGTGAAAATCCAAGTCTGTTTTGGTAGATCCGCTAGTAGCTGCATGTTGCGTCTTATTCTCTTGGAGCATCATCGGTGAGTGCAAGGTTCCTCCGGTCATGCTAGCGTGTTTGGGCCGGATTGTATCATCACTAAAGCTCGGCTCTAGCATCTAGCTATCACATTTTCCTCCTCTCATATACATATGTCTCCATCATATGGTCTCTCGTTCCTTTCTAGTGCAGACAGGGTCGGTGCTCCTCGGTTCAGAGCGAGAGGAAAGAGGCCCCTCTCCAGTGGCAATTTGGTGGAGACATTGAGGCAAAGTCCGGCGCTTTTCTTCTAGGAGCCGTGTGTTCGTGTGCCATCAATGGCGTTGGTTGCTTCACATGGTGTTTTAGCCACTCATGTGCTTTTGCTCACTGGCAAGCTTATGGTGTCCAGTAGTGCACTCATGTTGCCTTTTGACAGTATTCACCTTGTGTACTCTAGTTTTATTTTATCAACATGTAAGATGGTTTCCTTAACACCTTTTATTGTTTTGTTGTTTTGCTTTTTTTATAAAGCAGGTTGAAAGACTATTCTTCAATATTGAATCAAAGTAACTAGAAAAATTTCTTACTAGTTTTATGGAAGGGATAACCGCCTATGGATCCCACATCCGAGGATACATACAACCAAAAAAATGTTTTTGCTGTGAACAATTAAAATAAAATCAACTAGGATGATATTCATCAATTTGTTCATATTTTTCTAAAATGCACCTGGGTCCTAAAATAATATTAGGTGTGTTCGTGGGGTCCCATAAGTATGAACACACATAACTAGATCCAAATGAGAAAAAGTGGTAACTCACATCTGTTAACTAGGTCTGGTCTACCTCTGTGGCGCATTGATTTATGTCACACGGGCTTTGTATTACATATCAAGTCGATGAAAAGTTCCCTCTTGTAATTTGGTTGTCTACCCCGAGCTTCTCTTCAATAAGAGGCAACAAATGCACCAACACCCTTGCATGTTCTGCTGCGCACTGCAAGTCCCTCGCTTATAAGGTGAAGCTTTTCTTCGATGTTCCACGGTGATTCCCTAGTTGCGATACTCCATTCCTTCCATATGTACTAGATGGAGGGAAGCTCACACCCTCCCCTTGGGACATGAGGCAAACTACCGCAGCCTCTGCCGCATCTGGCCTCTACCTGTTCGAACATCGCCCGTTGCCTTATACTAATGCTTGACCCTACCATGGACTAGCCCACATTGCCCTACTCCTCATGTTGTTTTTCTTCCTCGCATGTTGTCGAGGCTCAAAGGTGATGAACATGTCCCACCCCACACGATGCTACCCTAAATGGACGTACCGTGTCAGCCCTACTAACCCAATCATTGCTCTACTTTTCTTGTTACTGAGACCACTGCTGCCGCCGAGCCTCCTGATGAGCAATGTGTCTGTCCTCACCTCTGCCGCCCAATGTACATCTCACCTGCTATAGGGGGATGTGCAAGATTAAAGTGGGGGATGAATAGATCCGCGCGTGGATAAGAGCATCCAACGTGAGAAAGAGATCGTAAGATTTGAAGTGAGAACTTTCTGAAGGACTTCTTTGGCATAACAGAGGTGGCATGGAAACAATCAATGAGTGACGGGTAGGTAATCGAGTACAGAAAACGGGGATAGAATAAAAAATGTTGCTAAGATAATATGGTGCCAGTGAAATATATGTAGGCTTATCGAATCCAAATTCGCACATCAACACATGAATACAAAAGAAACAACACAAATAAGTTAATCTATAATGGAAAAAGCATTAAGACCCCAGGAAATATGATGCACAACTTATACAAATACTTCAAAAAAACTGTTCATAATTTTTTTACTTTCGATAGTTTTTTTAAATAGAGCAATAAAAGAATCAACTATATTGCTTTTGGACGCTTCTACAACCTTATGTTTGCTCCACGGGGTTGTGCGTAAACTCAACTCTTGTCCTCTTCCTCCCAATGCAAACGTCATGCTTCTTTTGTTCCACATTTACCACTTCCAAGTTTACAAGGGCCATGCTGGTGGTCTATGGTGGGAAGCCGTGTTAGTCTGCGAGTGTGTTTTTGGCCTAGCGTGGTGTACTGGCAGATGTGACTATCGATTGATTTGTTATCAAGATGCCGACTGGAAAACCGCTTCATCCAAGGTGAAAACTCTTCTCCTGACCTTTATATGTTAGGCTCAACGGTGACGAACTTACGTCGTTACGTTATTTAAGGCGTCGTCTTCTTGTTGTGGTGCCAGTCTTCCTTGGTTGGCCTCGGCAACGGATGAAAATTTTTGTCTAGGCCATCTACAGCCGGACGTGATGATGATGACATATGACGTTTATCCCTTATTTATGGCGTTGCTGAGGAAGAACTCGACTTAGTGCGGATGTGTTTACTGTCATATTTTGTAATGTTCAGCCTTGTTTAGCTTTGCTATGCTTTTCTTAATAATTAATAAAAATGGATGTGTGCATCATAATGATGCCGAGCCCGGGGTTTCAACCTCTTTTTTGAAAAAGAGAAAAGACAATTACTTAGACTAACTTCTGTTTCAGTTTTTAGATTACTCTTTGGTTTATATATAGAAAAAAATGACGGGCGTGCATACAAATTTCAGGAAACCTGTCAATAGAACATTCCTTAGAAAGGCTAAAGAGTAAATACACAAGTAAACTAAGAATATAACTGAATTAGTATTAATATCATGTAAATCGATGAGCCCGAGTATTTAAATGATTTGATTAGGACAGATCAAATAAAATTTGGATTCCGCAGAAAATCCACCGGTCCTCTTCTCTTTAACAAGTCTTTCGTTCGAGACATCAATCGAACACTAGCTAGTGCATGGCATGCTCGCAGCAACGGTGTATGCCGGCGTGCCCAAGCTGTCGCGGCAACGATTCGGTTTCATTTGCCATATACGTTCCAGGGAAACCAAATCTCCGTACAAAATTGCTCATGAGTCTTGAAACTGGCTAGCATAACTTTTATTACAAATGAGTAAGGCGCCTGAGATGAAAAATCCTACAAAACATGCAGAGAGAAACACAGAGAGAGAGAGAGAGAGAGAGAGAGAGAGAGACATATGACATCACAATTTGTAGCATAAGAAACTCTTCCCTAAATCCTATCGCATGAACGAATCAGTTAAGAGATACAATTTAGCCTAGCATGAACGATAAGAGTCACTCGGGCTAGCCAAGGAGACCACCTGTGATATACCCACACACCAAGGCTAAGCTAAGCCTTGATGAGAAGAAAAATCCACAGGCAAGTCATCCTTGGCTATCAGAGATAAAAACTCTTATCACCATGTAAGGCTTGCTCTCTTTGATCTGTTTTCTCCTTGCTAATGCTTCCTTCTCAGGTCTATTTATAGTAGCTTGCAAAGAGAAAATGACCTAACTATATATTCTCAGGAGTTACAAAAAATATTTATATATTCCTAGATGTCAACCATATCTCTCAAGGCCTCATCATTCTGCCCATGTATCAAGAATATATTCCTATCAATTAGAGCGTGCATGATACTTTATTAATCTATCTTGAGCTTTCCCTTTTCAAAAAGTAGATTTGGAGGATGACAGGCATGCACATGCATGCACACCTGCCATCTTGGGTAAGGGGGGACGTGTTTCGACACCTTCAAAAAGAAGATTTTATGCTCGAATATGTGTTACATATGGGTGGCTGAATTTAATTGATCATTTATCTATACATATAATTGCGTCGAATAAGCTTGGCTTGCTTTTGACCTAGCTAGTGGCTACATAGATATATACTCGAACAACATCTTCCATGACAATGTTGTTATATTCCGTCAACAAGTTTCGCATCCCATATTGAGTTGACCATGTATATTGTTACCCAGCCCATTAGGTGCTTGATCGGTCAAGTGAAGTAACTAATTAATGTGGAATGTTATATCTATATGCTCTAAGCAGCGCCTGCCCTAGCTTATTGTTTTTTTAAATAAAAAAGGAGGTGTTTTACCCAGTTTTACTGATGCATGCAACCATAAAATATGTAAAGGACAAATACAGAAATACGTTCTTTTGAACTGCTCCAAAAGGAATCAACAAACTTGAGTCGGGATTTAGTGCCCAGGGGTGGTTCTCACCCCATCGGACCGCCCGATGAAGATCATGCGGCTGCTTTACTGTATAGTACATCCAAAGTGAAGCCTTAGTAATTTGATTGCATGGTAGTTAAAATTGCTAGTACAGTTTCAGCCCTTCTTAAAGTTCTGTGGAGTATAACCAGAAAAACCTCTATATCTAGACAGTTTCATTGCTTCAGAATACTATTGTTTCAAAAAAAAGTATTGAACTACGCCATCTTATTCATCATCATTGGCACTGCTAAATTACACATATACTCCCGAGACGTGCAATATAATACTTATGTTTCCTAACACATATATAATCTGTATCTGCAAAAGATACGTGCTACAGCAATTTGCCAAATGATTGTATTATCTAGCCTTGTCGTTTAGAGAAATGGGGAGACTAGCTCGGTGCTTTGCGGCTCATGTATGTGCACCTAGTCTGCTTTATTTGGCATAAGCACGGGAGTACTTATCTTCTTGTCTATAGCATGCATGTAGTGCCATGTCTTCCCCCATGGGATTGAGATAAGGATGGGCAAACAAAATATATGCATGCATGTATTGACAAGAATATCTAATCAATAGCCAAAAAAAATGATTTTTTTGTGAGTAATCGATTATTTTATATGCCATCATGCAAGTTTTTATATATGACACCACCATTAAATCTTATGTTGCGCCTTTTTTTAAACCGTGTTTTTGTATATGCCCTCTATTGGACCAAAAATGTACATTTGATCTTCTGCCCAAAATAGTGTGCTAAAGAGGTAAAAACCTGCACTCCTAATTGTAGAAAAGTTTTCGTATGTTTAGATGCATTCTTCGTGATATAATTGCCTTTGTTAAGGTATTAGCAGCGTCAATATTGTAGGACCATGATGACACAACTTTTGCTTGTGGGAAGGCTTCAATTGTTGCGTGTGTGGGCTTTCTAGATAATTATTGGTCTTCCTTTGCCTGATGCCTCGTTTATCCACATCTTCTCATTTGGGTAAAGATAAATCTATCCTTTTCGTGGATCCTAGGGCTTCTCCTTCGAGTAGCGGGCATGCGGCTTGGGACCCCCCCCCCCCCCCACCAATCCCTCTTGATTTTGCTAAGATTAATGTGGATGCGAGTGTTGTTGCGGAAATTGGTTCTGCCACTGTTGGGATTGTAGTTAGTGACTCTATGGGCATTGTTGTCCTCTCGGTTTAGAGTTTCTTTCCAAGATGTGCTAATGTGGAGGTGGTGGAGCTTCGTGCATGTTTGGCAGGCATTTATATTGTCGTTCTTTGCAGCAACAGATTGTTCTGGAGACTGTGCCTTTATGTTTATCAATTTCTGCTAAACACTAACTTGGACAGATCATTGTTAGTTCATTTGAAGGAGGTAATTGAGGTGATGCAATTGCTGCCAGGTTTTAAATTAGCTAATATCAAGAGAGAGAGAGGGGGGGGGGGGGGTGAATACGGTCACTTGATATTGTTAAGTTTCCTCTTTCTTGTAAATATGATGGTTTATTAGTGGGGGTTGTTCATGATGGTGGTTATTGGAAATTATTGTATGAACACTACTTGATTAATACGTGTGGTGATTTCAAAAAACAGTGTATGGTCATGTTACGTCCCCAACATATCTATAATATATGTATGTTTCATTCCTACTATCCATCATTATGCAACATCTTTGAAGTTTATTTGCCATTAATTTAGTCCCTAATGCCAGATCCACATTTCTACTGTTTTTTATATTTCAGAGAAATAAAGTATCTATGCACCTCAGAAAAATCTAGAAAAAATCAGAGGTGCTTAGGATGCTCGAGGGAGCAGCACAACAAAGGACCATATCCATTTGAGGCCCAGAACACTGGGGCACCCACCCTAGGGCCCCTAGCTGCTAGGGCGTCTACATAGGGCAGCAGAGCGCCCTAGGGATGTATTGGCGTTCTTCCCTCGCCAGAAATGCTACATATAACATTGGAACGCCGTCATATTTATCGAGCATTTTTTCTCCTGCTCCCAATTCACGTTCTGAGATGATCTTTGTTTCACCCTGATTTGGTACTCTGCTGGAGCTGTGAGTTCATCGTCGTCTTCAACAATCTTGATCATCGCTACTCCAATATGATTTGTGATTAGTCCACCCCTTGTCCTAGGGTTAACGGTAGTAGCCTAGATGTAATCTCTCATTTTTTTCTTAATCACTACAATGGATATATAAGTTGCCTATAATGATTATGGTTCATATTGTGTTGATGCTCTATATTTGATTATAGATGCATAATTTTCTTCGGTTATTTGTCTTGTTATGGGCAGTTTAGAAGGGTAATCAGTAGTGTCACTAGTGTACATTAGTTTGGTTTAATCTTGCAAGTAAACTACCATGGTGATAGTGAATGGAAAAGGCTTGCACTGGTACAACGAGCTGCTATACAAACGTTTTTTAACCTCTTTCCGCGACTGAGTTTTAAATCGTCGCCTTGCCTATGTGTTCGATAGGGGGGTTCTTCCCACATGACCCAGAAATGGTTGGCGATAGGCAGCGATGCTGCAGACGCATTGCCAAATGTAATCGTATGCGATGCAGGAACATATCGCGCACACTACATTGTGGCACACGTGTGGGATTGGTGATCAAACATTTCTAATTATGCAGTGAAACCAAACGGTGTTTCATAGTGGACCGTTTGCGAAATTGCACCTAAGGCACACAGACCATCATAAAAATTGTGTGCGATATGTGCCCCATCGCACACGAGTATTCTATGACAATCGTCTGCCATGCATAAAACCATCGCACACGTTTCCTGAATAATTTACTAGTGGCATTGCAATTTGCATTGGGCACGGTTTCCTCTAAGATCTCGTGTGTGATAATGTGCTATCACAAATGGTTCAGAAGTACCTACGGACACGTAGAAGTGCTGCAAATCGTCTGCGATTTGTTGTGTATCACCGACGGTTGTTGTATGAGTGATGTGTGCTTTTCGTTCGGGATCGTACACATATCCTGAACAATTTACGTGTGAGATTGCATTTTGCATTGGCCATAGTTTCCTATAATCTTTCTTATGCGATAATGTGCTAACACAAGCGATTCAGGATGCCCTATGCACACGTAGATATGCTACAAATCGTCTGCGATTTGTTGTATATCACCAACGGTTCCGCTATGAATGACGTGTGCTCTTCGTTCTGGATTGCACACGCTCATTTAGTTGAACCATGTGTGCATCAATGGCCAGGTTAAAGCAAAAAATATCGCATTTGAATCTCCATGCAAAAAAGCAAATTCGTCATAAATATGCAATTGAACAAATAATGTCCACATGAAGAACATTCATCAGAATTCGCAACAATATGCAATTGAACAAATGCTAGCTAAATTTCACTGATTTATCGACATATGTAGTACATAATCATAGTGTACGAAATACGAAGACCTCATCACATTGAAAATAATGCATCCTTGCGTGTATGTTTAGCGGCTAACTCTTACTCATTGTTTCAGGAAAAACCATGCTGAAATCTTCATTATCACCAGTGGGCTTAATGTAGTGATTCAGGAAGAAGTTGCTGATAAATCTCCTAACGAGCAACAATTCACCAGCGGGGAGCGGTTCAGGGGTCATCGGTTCAAAGATGAGCTGCAGGATTTTTAAGATCATAATGTGCCATATGAATGGAGTAGAAGATATTAATTAAGATAGACTTACTGGTACTAATTCACGAGCATCGTCACAATAGTCAGTAGAATTGTAGATGGAGATCATGTGTCTGCAAACATAGTATCCACAAAGGTTGGTCCCTGCTTGTTGCTGAGGACACTGAATTTTTTTGTACAAAATTAGTCATGTATTTGCCCTGTTAGGAACAACCTAACCGGTGTAAGATGTAATTATTTTTTTCTTTGGAGAAAAATAGAAAGAGGATTATTTACAAACTTGAACATTTGACTAGCGTAAGAAAAGGTATTTGCAAACTTTTGGATGCATTTTCCGAAAACGACGGAATTCAATGTCTTACCGGAGAAATGATCTCGTGCTGCAGAGGTAGTTCCCTCTTGAACTGGTTCCCTGGTTTAGTTTTGCACAATGCCAACACACTGCAAATGAAGATGAATTTTCACATACTCAATTCTTGAACCAGATATGAATGCAAATTTCAACATCATAGAATTCAATACCTATCCATGAATTGCTGAAGATGCGTCAGATCCTGAGGCTTTATTGACTCTCTGAGAGAATCCAGGTAGTAAACTCTGTTCTTCTTTGGAACAATGACTAGCAAGATCCAGTGAATGCTGCAGATTAAGAAAACCATGAACTTACGAACTATGTCGAAATCTGAAAGATGATCAATGTATGTGTGGTTGTTTATTTGACTTACCCTTCATGATATGGCGAGATAAATAATTCTGCATGGGGCGTCTTTTCGAAGATACTGGCGACCTTGATAATGGCCCACTCCCGTTCATCCTTATCACGTAATAATGTGCCATTTTCTAGTGCATGACCTATAAAATGCGCTCTCTCCCTTTTTCTTCTCTGCGCGATCAATCCCCTAAGAGGAATACAATACAATTAGCTTTTTATCGTTTACATCCTTGTATGGACAAGTTGATCAGAGTTTGTGAAGTACTTACAAAATCAGGCATTTAACAAGAGTGTCATCGAGCACATTGAAGTTGAAGAAGAGATGTAAGTCCTTGAAACTCACGCTGATGAAGACCGAATCGTGACAGAAATGATCTCTCTTGTAGTGGACTAGCAGAACCTCATGACCTTTTGACATTTGATCCATCCAATATTTATGTAACGTGCGGCAACTGGAACTGCACTCCTCAAAGTATTCGCCAACAAAAAATGGCTGGCCATGGACGTAATTGCCTACTTGAAGTACGTCTACCTTATTTTTAGCAGGCATCATATCGAATTCTTCATCGTTCATGATGTCAGAACCAATATTACTCTCCGATTCAAACAACTTGCTGGTAATTTGGTTCTGGCGATGAGTGCTTTAAGTAAGAGGCTATCGTTCTCATTCCTCCTCGGTCTCGGAGCCCGCTTCCTCGGTGGTGCGGCCTTTTTGCCCGCTTCCTTTTTGGTACTTGAAGCACTTCCGGTGCAAGGTCTGGATGGTTCAAAGACGGACTGCCAAGCAGACGGTGAAGCTACGATGGACTGCAGAGCAGACGATTTAGCTACGCCAGACTGCTGAGCTGGCGGTGCTGCTGTGACGGACTGTTGGGCTATAGGAGCAGAGGCATCGGACAGCTGACCAGGCATTGAAGCTATGTCGGGTTTCTGCGTAGGTGGTGCCAACTTGTCGGTATGCTGAGGAGGCTGTGCCAACTCATTGGTTTGCTGAGCAGGTAGTGCTGACGCATCGGTATGCTGATCACGCGGCTGCGAACCGACAGACTGATGAGCAGTCGGTTCCGGACCTCCGGACTGCTTAGCAGTTCGTTCCACTAGGTTGGTCTGCTGAGCATGCGGTGCCGCTGAGTCTCCCCCTGCTGCTTCAGTGGCCGGCATCTGAACCCGTGGTGCGTCTTCAGCAATTATAAGCCTTGCCACTGGCTGCTCAGGGGCGGACAATGACATGGCCTGTACGGCACAAAGTCGGGCAAGCTAATCATAGGTTGATGCATTGGTAGTTGGATTACGAGTATTAGGTTCCTCGGGGGAAGCATGTGAGAGCTGCTGTGGCAAGGAGAGAGTCACCGGTTGAAGGGCGACATTGGTTGCTCTTGGCGGGGCTTGAGGGATCTCATCCATGAAGTCTATTTCCTTTCATGGCCACTGGATATGATGTAACAGTGTTTCTCCCAAGGTCCTATGCTCATAGTCCCCTAGGACATTCTTGAGGGCAAATTCACTGAGTCCAGGCTTTACTTCAGCCACATAGCACTTCATACAGCCCGGCTTCAATGGCAGATTATCCAACAAGAGGCCCCCTTCCGAGCAAGGGGGCAAACCTAGACTGTTGCACATTTTAACGTACCTTCATAATGCGTAAGCACACCCCTCAGTCTGTCTGTCATTCCAGATAGATCATATATAGCATCATCATCCGCAGTTTCAGTCTCAGTGTCGCTGGGGTCAGCTGATGCACAACTACCCTTGTGCGGTATTGTCGCGCAATAAGCAGCATCCTCCATGCTCGCCTCCCCTCCCGTCTCCTGGCTATGTCTTAGTGTTAGAGTCTTGTGCATCATCAGTGACTCCTCAATTTCCTTTCAAAGCCCCGGATACATGTCCCTCGTCAACCTTTCATACAATTGATTCTGCTTCAGTTCACTCCTAGCTTTTTTCATGGTGAGCCTCTCTTCTTTGCTGAGTGTGAAAGACCTCTTGTGTGGGGCGTTGATGTAACACCCCTGTGTAACTACCACTGTGATCAACTGCTAATATTGCCAAGTCATACCATTTGCAGTGCCAAGTCACATGGGTTAAGGATCCAATTCAAATTCAATTATGGAAATCAACTCAAATTCAAAAGTGCAAAATAAATTTGCTCAAACACCTTTGGAAAAATGTTCACTAATTAGCAAATATTCCAGGAGCACACATAAAAATATCACCAGTAATACTTGGATTAATTAAGTGACTTAAACAAATTGAAACAGCCCCAAAACAGAATTAATAAATCCATTTAAAATCATATTAAATTCAAATGAAGCCCAACTTTGCTTAAACCAATTTTTGGTGGATGCTTACATTGCATATTAATATCTGGGCCAAGTTCCATATTCTACAAAAGTGCACAAGTGGCCTAACTAATACCAAACAGAAAATCAAATAAACTTTAAAAATTAATAACTTTTAAACCATAGCTCAGATCGAAAAAGTTAAAACATGAAAGTTCCTCAGAACGACGAGACGAGTCTAATCGTGCCGTCTGTTTCCTTGTCGGAACCCCCTACGTAGGAGAACTCGTAACTCCGAGCTCGATTCCGATAGATGAATAGTGCACACACACCGATTAATAATCCCCGGTTAATTCTAAAAATAACCAAAATGACTTGGAGGCATATTAGGCAACCCTGCACTGCATCATAGCATCGCACGCACTGTGATGCATCTGTTTGCATTATATTTACTTGTTTCCTCCCCCTCTTCTCTTTCGATAGACCCCGACGTTGCCGTAGCTCCTGAGGCAGACGCCACTCCGGAGTACGACTACGTCCCCGACGATCAGGCCCTTCCCGTCGAGCAGATAGGCAAGCACCCCCATTTTGAGCATTTCGATATCGCCCACTCTCTTCTCTCTTATGCTTGCATTAGAAGTTACTGCTGCTACTGTTGTACTACATCTGCTGCATAGCCTGTTTTATTGTAGCCTACTTTTGATACCTGCCTGTTCTCCTAAACTGTTTAGTATAGGATGGGTAGAGCCTTATCAGAGACCCACTTGTCCCGACTGCCCCGCTGGACTCTCAGAAGACCCGAGCAACGGGATCGAAGATCAGACCCGGGCACTGCACGTCACTTCCCCCTATGTTGCTCGACACTACTGGGTTACTATCGAGTGTAGAGGGTGATACCTCGACAACACTTCAGATGATAACCTTGTAGGTTAGTTACTCGGTCGTGGTAAGTGAGGGTGATTCCTCCTACACCATCTCCCCATAATGACGCCGTCGTGCAACATCTCAAGTGTGGACCTTGAGGGTGATTCCTCCTTCGTTCACCTTGATGATAACATCGAGCGGGAATTCCATCGAGGGTGATTCCTCAGGGTTCCCTTCGGTGTCAGACACACAGTTACTTTGGATACTATGACTTGACTTTGAAACATGATACTAAAGACGGGTCGGCCCTGAGGGGTACCCGCGCGAGCATATTGCGAAGTGATGTGGAGTCGGGTTGACCAGAGAGGTGCCCGCGAGATAAATACGAGGCGTGGCCGGGCATTCCTAGCCCTTGACGCAAGTCCTCGAGACGGGGCGACGGGGTCACATCGATCGTGAGTCTCTGCTCATTTCCGCGCGCTCCTAATCCACTAAATGGTTTGGATATTTGATCCGAGGGGCCTCTGGCCTGATAGCACTAACCATCACGTGGGCATAGTATGGGCGTTCTGCGTCGTATACATCAGCCGAAGCTCTATTGACGTCGGCGAGGAGCGGCCCGTTTCGGATTGGACTGGGAATGCAACTGCGCTTGTATAAGGGGTTGCTAGGTCTGCTTCCGAAACGTCCTCGCAACATGCAGGGTTCCCAGGGCGAAGGCCCAAGACCCCTGGGGGCATAGGTTAGTCCGGCGTGCTGACCTCTCTTTAGAGCCCAGGTCGGGTTGCGGCGTGTTGCTTAGCCGAGGCCGGGCATGACCCAGTAAAGTGTGTCCGGCCGGAGTTAAGGGAGCGTGGTGGGTAAGTTGGTGCACCCCTGCAGGGAAGAAACTTCTATCGATAGCCTGTCCTACAGTAACGGACACTCGGAGTTGTATCCCGATCGGTACAACTAGAACATGACTTGAGATGAGAACTGGATAGTACGGCTCTGGGATTGCTTTCTCGCAGGGAGTTGAGGAAGAATCTCTGGCCGAGGATGATGACACTGTTATACTTTACATTATGTTTTCCGCTCTCTTCTAATGCTGCGAGACTGCTGAAGATGCTGAAGATGCTAGTCTTCGATAGGACTAGGCTTTCCCCCTCTAATCTGGCATTTCTGCAGCCCAATCCACATATACAGTCCCCTTTGAAAATGTTGCATATGTAGTATAGATCCTTGCTTGCTGAGTACTTCGGATGAGTACTCACGTTTGCTTTATTTTCCTTTTTCCCCCTTTATTCCTTTGTCGCATTCAGACGACGGAGCCCCGGAGCCAGTTATCCCCACCGACGACCACTACTACTACCAGCCCGGAGAGTACTACTACTACGAGGAGCCGACTGACGACCAGGAGTAGGATCGGAGGGTCCAGGGCAGGAGGCCCACGCCTTTTCGATCGTAGTATTTTATTTTGCCCCGCCTCTGTGAAGGCTTATCTCTCTGTTCTGTAATATATCTGTACCCAGATATCTGACGCTTCCGTTGACACTTGTATGCCATCGAGCTATGTATTCGAGCCCTCGAGGCCCTGGCTTGTAATATAAAGCTTGTATGAATTTATTTATGTTTTAGAGTTGTGTTGTGATATCTTCAAGTGAGTCCTTAGGCTTAATCATGTGCAATTGCGTGTATGGTTAGTGCACGATTAAGCCGGGGTCGTCACAGGTTGGTATCAGGGCCGACTGCCTCTAGGAATCCCCCTATCCAATTCCTTGGCCGAAGTTAAGTCTAGACGTCAAAAACTGTTTTACTAACTTGGCTGTGTGGCTTACGGGCCCACGTCGCCAACTAGGTGGTATTAGGATCTTTTATTCCTTGTCTTTACTCTGGGACTCTAATCTCTCTTCTATTCGGGTTTAATAAAATTTACTAACACCGACACTTAGGATCTCGTTAATTCTATCCACCCGGAGAGCTGGATTCAGTGCGATTTCCCTGTCTTTGATCTGATTAGTCTGATAATCATTTTCCTTTCCATTGTTTTGTTTAATCTTTCAATTCGAGATCTTCTATATTTCTCGTCGTCAAATGACAATCCTGAATCTTCTCTGTTTCAGATGGACCGTCTATTTCCACCTCGCCCTACGATGCAGCTTGTGCTTCGCACCTGTGCTCGAGACGTCCCTGGGTTTCCAGCTGTTCTGATCGCCCTCTTGATCAGGCTGGGATACCGCTGGTGCCCCGAGTACATGGTCTACGAGGTTTATCGTGAGTTCAACCAGGAGCAGTACTATGCTGATGTTCACATCTACGATCATCAGGATGACTCTGACACTGAATTACACCTTTTCCATGGTATCGGCGTGACGATTGAGATGGCAGTGCATGATGCCGCTTACTCTGCTGTCGCACGTCTCCGAAGAGAGCACAACGCCAGCTTGGATGCTTCTGAGTATCGGTACATTCCGTATGCCCCTGCTGGAGATGCTACTGGATTCTACACAGCTGTCTGTGCCCCTTACGAGCCTCGTCGCTACGATCAGCGAGTTCTGATTCCCTGTACTCAGGCTCTGGATCGCACTGTTCGCGCTCTTGCTGTCGAGTTGTTTGCCACTCGAGCATGACTCTACGAGGCTATGACGCAGTTGCTACCAGCTGTTCATGCAGGGATACATCTGAAGCACATTCTTTACCCGAGCAGGACCGAGATGCCATCAGGGATCGATTGGCCTGCTATGGGAGGTCACACGCCTGCACGTGGACCTCTTCTTACAGCTCGAGACCAGGTTCTGCATCAGAGTGCGCATGGAGCGCAGGATCCTTCTGCGACGAACGTCCGTCGTCCGCACTTGCAGCTACCCCGTTTCAGTGGTTTTCTCCAACGTTGATGTAGCCTTTGCTATGTCTCGTTGTGTACTTCCTTACCGCGAGCCTGCGCGCCGCCTAGCATGTCTAGCTTTTGTATTTGCGCCGTTATGCTGCCCGAATGTAACCGACTCTGTACGGATCTGTATGACTTAATGACCACTATTAAGCATCTGCTGTACTATTTAAATTCCGTCGCGTTACATCATGCATGTCGCTAAGCACTCGCATTGGCTTCTGCTAAACTACCCCTGTTGATTTAGCAGGATGGCAGATAACAATCCACCTCCGCCGCCACCGCCTGACTATATGGCTGCTATGATGCAACAGTTTGAACTTAATCGGCAGTTTATGACTGGGATTATGGAGCAATTTCCCCGTCCCAATGCCAACTATCAGCCAGCTTCAATCACACTGCCAGAGTTTGTCCGACTCAACCCATCGATATTCCGCAACACTGTTAATCCGCTGGATGCCGATGACTGGCTGCGTGACATCTTTTATGAGATGGAGTCAGCTGATGTTCCCCCTGTCAGCTATGTCACTTTCGCGACATACTTTCTGAAGGGACCCGCAACACAATGGTGGGCCACTCACCGACAGACCCTACCACCTGGTACCATCATCACTTGGGCAGAATTCAAGATTGCTTTCCGTGCCCGCTATATTCCTCAAGCTGTCATAGCCCGGAAGAAGGCCGAATTCCGTAGTCTCGTTCAGGGCAATAAGTCTGTGGAAGTTTATCAGCGCGAGTTTCTTGACTTGTCTCGCTACGCTGAAGAAGACATCCCTATTGATGACCAAAGGCAGGAGAAGTTTCGTGAAGGACTGCACCACGACATTCAGTTAGCTCTGCTCGTCCAAGACTATCCTGATTTCGCCACCCAGGTGAATAAGGCTATTATGGTCGAGACTGGTCTGAAAAAGCATAAAGAAGCATCCAGACGCACCCGTGAGGCGGGCTCATCTTCAGGCTCGTCCTCCCAGAAGCGTCGTATCTGGATCCCTCAGAGCATGTACCGTCCAGCAGCACCAGTGCACAGGCCTTCCTATGCTGCACCACGTCTGCCTCCTCCACCACCGAGGCAGCCTCTGCAAGCTCCAGCACCCCGAGCTCCTGCACCTCGTCCTGACAATGGACTATGCTTCAAGTGTGGCCAGCCGGGTCACCGTGCCAGAGATTGCTCTCAGAATCAGAATCAATTGGCTCTTCCTTCTGCCGGCCATGGTAATGGCCGTGGGAATTCTCAGCCTCGCTACAGCAATGCCAGACCTTCTTATGGTCGTGGGCAGAACTACCACGTCAACATGGCTGAAGCTCAAGATCAACCTGAAATCGTGATGGGTACACTTCTTGTTAATTCCGTACCTGCATCTGTTTTATTTGATTCAGGAGCATCGCATTCATTCATGTCGGAAGACTTTGCATTCATGCATGGCGTTAAGTGTGACAACCTACATCATCCATTAGGGGTTGACACTCCCGCGGGTAGATGTCGAGCCTCTCTGTTCAGCCCCGAAGTCACTGTTGAAATTGAGGGGTTGAAATTTCAGGCACTCCCAATTATCCTGAGTTCTTCCAAGATTGATCTTATCTTGGGAATAGATTGGTTGAAGGCTCATTGTGCCTCAATCAATTGCGCCACTAAAGTTGTTCACCTCTTACACCCGTCGAATGAGATAGTGAATTATCAAGCTCACCTCACCCAGAACGCTGAGGCTCAGATTTATGCCTTGAACGCGTTGAACGCTTCTCCACTTGAGGGGATCGAGAACATCCCAGTTGTCTGTGACTTCCCGGATGTTTTTCCAGAAGAACTTCCAGGAATACCCCCTGCTAGAGCTGTCGAGTTCGTCATCGACTTGAAGCCTGGCACCACTCCTATTGCGAAGCGTCCCTACAAGATGCCTCCGCACCATCTTATCGAGCTTAAGGAAGAAATTGATAAATCACTTAGGAAGGGTTTCATCCGTCCCAGCTCCTCTGCCTGGGGAGCGCCGTCTCTTTTTGTCAAGAAGAAAGATGGTACGAATAGGTTGGTCCAAGATTACCGTCCTATCAACCAGGCAACCATTCAGAATAAATATCCGCTTCCCCGGATCAATGACTTATATGATCAACTTGCTGGATCTCCGGTGTTCTCTAAACTCGACTTGAGGTTGGGTTATCACCAGATCCGTGTCCGTGAAGAGGATATTCCAAAGACTGCATTCATTACTTGATATGGCTCCTATGAATACACTGTCATGTCATTTGGCCTGATGAATGCTCCGGCTACGTTCTCCCGCTTAATGAATTACATATTCATGGACTACCTCGACAAGTTTGTCGTGGTATATCTAGATGATATCCTAGTATATTTGAAGAATAAGGAAGAACATGCCGAACATCTTCGCCTTGTTCTAGAGAGGCTTCGAGAGCACAAGTTATATGCCATGGACTCCAAATGTGAATTCTGGCTTTCTGAAGTGACCTACCTTGGACATGTGATTTCCAAGGACGGTATTGCCGTTAACCTGGAGCGTGTTCAGGCTATCCTTGACTGGACTCCTCCGAAGAATGCCAAGCAAGTCCGAAGCTTCCTCGGTCTAGCCAGTTATTGTTGCCGATTCGTCGAGTACTTCTCCAAGATTGCCAAACCTCTGACTAATCTTCTCCACAAAGGCGTTAAGTTTGAGTGGACAGACAAATGTCAGGAAAGTTTCCAGACCCTCAAGGACAAGCTTACTTCTGCTCCAGTGCTTGCTCCTCCTGATTCTCGCAAGGACTTTGTGATATATTGCGACGCCTCTCGACAAGGATTAGGCTGTGTCCTAATGCAAGAGCGAAGAGTAATTGCGTATGCTTCACGTCAATTGCGTCCCCATGAAGAAAATTATCCAGTGCATGATCTTGAACTGGCTGCAGTGATCTATGCATTAAAGTTATGGCGACATTACCTTCTTGGTAATCGGTGTGAAATCTATACCGATCATCAAAGCTTGAAATACTTGTTCACTCAACCGGATCTTAATCTCCGTCAGCAACGATGGTTAGAAACAATTACGGATTATGACTGCGGTATTTCTTATACCCCGAGCAAGGCTAACGTGATGGCTGATGCCTTGAGCCGTAAGTCAGATTGTAACAACCTCATGGTTAGGCGAGCTCAACCTCGTCTTTATGTAGAACTGACTCAGCTGAATCTGCGAATTATTCCCCAAGGTTCTCTTAATAACCTTGTGGTACAGCCAGACCTTCAAAAGGCTATTAAGGAAGCGCAAGCCAAAGATGCTGAGATTGACTTGATGAAGAAAGAACTTCACCTTGATAAATACCGGGATTTCTCAGTTGCTGAAGATGGAACATTATATTTCCGAGACCGCATCGTAGTACCTCGCTTCGAGCTTATGACTGACAAGGTCATGAAGAAGGCTCATGATACACCGCTGTCTATCCATCCGGGTAGCACCAAGATGTATCGTGATCTCCGATAGAGGTACTGGTGGTCCAGAATGAAGCAGGACATTGCTCGATACGTTGCTGAATATGACGTATGCCGTCACGTGAAAGCAGAACATCAGAAGCCTGCTGGAATTCTTCAGCCACTTCCTATTCCTCTGTGGAAGTGGGATAAAGTGCAGATGGATTTCATTACTGGTCTTCCCAAGTCTCAGAAAGGTCACGACGCTATTCTTGTCATCGTCGATCAACTTTCCAAGGTTGCTCATTTCCTACCTGTCAAGGAGACTATTACTGCTAGCCAGTTAGCAGAACTCTACATCTCCAGAATTGTCTCACCCCATGGTATTCCGAAGGAGATAAGTTCGGACCGTGGTGGGCTTTTCATGTCCAAGTTCTGGGAAAGTTTCCAAGAAGCTATGGGCACTCACATTACATGGAGTTCAGCTTATCATCCTCAGTCCCAAGGCCAAGTCGAGCGAGTTAACCAAGTACTTGAAGATATGCTTCGCGCTTGTGTTATATCCTTCGGTAAGAAATGGGAGGAATCTCTCCCGTATGCCGAGTTCTCTTATAACAACAGCTATCAAGCCAGCTTGAAAATGGCCCCCTTCGAAGTGCTTTATGGACGTAAGTGTCGAACCCCTCTGAACTGGTTAGAAACTGGGGAACGACCTCTCGTGGGACCGGACATTATTCAACACGCTGAAGAACAAGTCAGAATTGTCCGGGAGAATCTCAAAGCAGCTTAGGACCGCCAGAAGAGCAACTATGATCGCAAACGATGGGGTCTGACTTATCAACCAGGTGATCATGCTTATCTTCGTGTCACTCCTATGAAGGGCACCCGTCGTTTCGGAATCAAGGGCAAGCTAGCTCCCCGCTATATTGGTCCTTTCCGCATCGTGGCTAGACGTGGACAGGTGGCATATAAATTGGAATTGCCACCACAATTCTCTCATATTCATGATGTCTTCCACGTGTCCCAACTTCGCAAATGCTTCAAGGAATCTCCGCACCGCGCAGTGGATCACGAGTTGCTTCAGTTGCAAGATGATTTATCTTATAAGGAGCATCCGATCCGCATCCTTGATGAAGCTGAACGTCGAACTCGTCAGAAGACGATTAAGTTCCTGAAAGTGCAGTGGTCAAATCACACAGAAGATGAAGCCACTTAGGAACATGAGGATCATCTTCGGGAAGAATATCCCGACCTCTTTCCTTCTACCTTCTAAATTCTTGGGACGAGAATTTCTTTTAGAGGAGGAGAACTTGTAACACCCCTGTGTAACTACCACTGTGATCAACTGCTAATATTGCCAAGTCATACCATTTGCAGTGCCAAGTCACATGGGTTAAGGATCCAATTCAAATTCAATTATGGAAATCAACTCAAATTCAAAAGTGCAAAATAAATTTGCTCAAACACCTTTGGAAAAATGTTCACTAATTAGCAAATATTCCAGGAGCACACATAAAAATATCACCAGTAATACTTGGATTAATTAAGTGACTTAAACAAATTGAAACAGCCCCAAAAAAGAATTAATAAATCCATTTAAAATCATATTAAATTCAAATGAAGCCCAACTTTGCTCAAACCAATTTTTGGTGGATGCTTACATTGCATATTAATATCTGGGCCAAGTTCCATATTCTACAAAAGTGCACAAGTGGCCTAACTAATACCAAATAGAAAACAAATAAAGGAAAAATAGAAAACAGGAATAAAGCTAAAGAATAGAGGCTTGCCTGGCCACTGGGCCGAAGCAACAGTGCCCGTGGCCCAGCCCACCGCGGCCTGCCTCTCTCCTCCTTCTCCCTCCTCCCCGTGTCACTGCGCGCGCGCGCCCGAGCTGGCGATGGGCAGCTGTCGCCCATCCCCCGGCGCCGCTGCTGCTGCGAGGAGGATAAGAGCATCCCCAGCGATCCCCTACGAACCCTAGTTCACTTCCCCTCTCCTGCTCGCTCTCCTCCCCTTTCCCCCCCTTCGCCAGATCCACCGCGACCGAGCGCGGTCGCCGCCGTTCGCCGCTCTCAGACGCGGCCACCGAGCCCCTCCGACCTTGTCTTCGAGTCCTCGCGCTCCGGGGCCCTTGACTTCGTCGAGCTGGAGCTCTGCATCGACCCGGGGAGCAGCACAGTGACCCCCTCATCTCCGTCAGCACCCGCGGCTGTTGAAACCTCACCGCCGTCGATCTCCCTCCCCTGCGGCTACTAAGCTTTCGCCGGACCCCCTTGTGTCCACGCGGTGAGCTCCGTATTCTCTCTCCCTCGTCCGAGCTCCCTTTCTGCGGCCGTAGCTAGCTAGCGCCGCCGCGCGCCATTGCCGTGCTCCGGCCGCCGCCCGATCCGCAGCTAGCGCGGTCCCCGTGCCCCTCCTCGCTGCCTGCTCGCATCGCCGTGCTCCTGGAACACCAGGGAGGCGCGTGCCCTCACCAGTTGGCCTCGGGCGAGCTCCTAGGCTCGAACCCGAGTGCGCCCGAGAACCTGCCGCCGCATAGCGCATCGCCGGCGAGCCTCCGATGACCAAATGGTCACGGGTGTGTGCGCGTTGAACTCGCCGTGCCACGGAGATGCTGCCTAGCTAGATCACGCGCCCGAAATCACCCCGCTGCCGCGATCCCGAACACCACCCGAAACTGCCACCGCCCGATGTCATCGCCGGCGAGCATTCCGGCCTCCCCAGCTCCGACCACTACCACCACCGGACGCGCCATGAAGTGTCCGTTCCAGGGCAACTAACCGCGCTCGAAAAGATGCACCATAGACGGATTCCGAGCTCGCCAGAGTTCTTCGCCGCGCGCGAGCTCGCCGGAGCAGCTCCGGCGCTGACCTGGCAAGTTGTGGGGCCCGCCCGGTGAGACTGACTGGTGGGTCCCCCTGCGAGGTTTGACTTCGTTAACTAGTCAACGCCATTACTATTCACTCTAAGACACTGACTGGTGGGCCCCTTCGTTAATTAAACCAATTAGGTTTTTAAAGCTAATCTGTTAATTAAACAGACACTGACATCAGGGGCCCACCCCTCTAATTATTCCATTAGTTTAGTTTAACTCACTGATTAGGCTAACAGAGGCTGACATGTGGGTCCACTGGACCCACATGTCAGGTTTGACCAGGTCAGCGTCACTGTTGACCTGCTGATGTCAGCAACACATCATGCTGACATCATAATTCAATTCTGTTAATAAAATTAATTCCAGAAAATCAAATAAACTTTAAAAATTAATAACTTTTAAACCGTAGCTCAGATCGAAAAAGTTAAAACATGAAAGTTGCTCAGAACGACGAGACGAGTCTGATTGTGCCGTTTGTTTCCTTGTCGGAACCCCCTACGTAGGAGAACTCATAACTCCGAGCTCGATTCCGGTAGATGAATAGTGCACACACACCGATTAATAATCCCCGGTTAATTCTAAAAATAACCAAAATGACTTAGAGGCATATTAGGCAACCCTGCACTGCATCATAGCATCGCACGCACTGTGATGCATCTGTTTGCATTATATTTACTTGTTTCCTTCCCCTCTTCTCTTTCGGTAGACCCCGACGTTGCCGTAGCTCCTGAGGCAGACGCCACTCCGGAGTACGACTACGTCCCCGATGATCAGGCCCTTGTCGTCGAGCAGACAGGCAAGCACCCCCATTTTGAGCATTTCGATATCGCCCACTCTCTTCTCTCTTATGCTTGCATTAGAAGTTACTACTGCTACTGTTGTCCTACATCTGCTGCATAGCCTGTTTTATTGTAGCCTACTTTTGATACCTGCCTGTTCTCCTAAATTGTTTAGTATAGGATGGGTAGAGCCTTATCAGAGACCCACTTGTCCCGACTGCCCCGCTGGACTCTCAGAAGACCCGAGCAACGGGATCGAAGATCAGACCCGGGCACTGCATGTCACTTCCCCCTATGTTGCTCGACACTACTGGGTTACTATCGAGTGCCGAGGGTGATACCTCGACAACACTTCAGATGATAACCTTGTAGGTTAGTTACTCGGTCGTGGTAAGTGAGGGTGATTCCTCCTACACCACCTCCCCATACCGACGCCGTCATGCAACATCTCAAGTGTGGACCTCGAGGGTGATTCCTCCTTCGTTCACCTTGATGATAACATCGAGCGGGAATTCCATCGAGGGTGATTCCTCAGGGTTCCCTTCGGTGTCAGACACACAGTTACTTTGGATACTATGACTTGACTTTGAAACATGATACTAAAGACAGGGTCGGCCCTGAGGGGTACCCGCGCGAGCATATTGCGAAGTGATGTGGAGTCGGGTTCACCAGAGAGGTGCCCGCGAGATAAATACGAGGCGTGGCCGGGCATTCCTAGCCCTTGCCGCAAGTCCTCGAGACGGGGCGACGGGGTCACATCAATCGTGAGTCTCTGCTTGTTTCCGCGCGCTCCTAATCCACTAAACGGTTTGGATATTTGATCCGAGGGGCCTCTGGCCTGATAGCACTAACCATCACGTGGGCATAGTATGGGCGTTCTGCGTCGTATACATCAGCCGAAGCTCTATTGACGTCAGCGAGGAGCGGCCCGTTTCGGATTGGACTGGGAACGCAACTGCGCTTGTATAAGGGGTTGCTAGGTCTGCTTCCGAAACGTCCTCGCAACATGCAGGGTTCCCAGGGCGAAGGCCCAAGACCCCTGGGGGCATAGGTTAGTCCGGCGTGCTGACCTCTCTTTAGAGCCCAGGTCGGGTTGCGGCGTGTTGCTTAGCCGAGGCCGGGCATGACCCAGTAAAGTGTGTCCGGCCAAAGTTAAGCGAGCGTGGTGGGTAAGTTGGTGCACCCCTGCAGGGAAGAAACTTCTATCGATAGCCTGTCCTACGGTAACGGACACTCGGAGTTGTATCCCGATCGGTACAACTAGAACATGACTTGAGATGAGAACTGGATAGTACGGCTCTGGGATTGCTTTCTCGCAGGGAGTCGAGGAAGAATCTCTGGCCGAGGATGATGACACTGTTATACTTTACATTATGTTTTCCGCTCTCTTCTAATGCTGCGAGACTGCTGAAGATGCTGAAGATGCTAGTCTTCGATAGGACTAGGCTTTCCCCCTCTAATCTGGCATTTCTGCAGCCCAATCCACATATACAGCCCCCTTTGAAAATGTTGCATATGTAGTATAGATCCTTGCTTGCTGAGTACTTCGGATGAGTACTCATGTTTGCTTTATTTTCCTTTTTCCCCCTTTATTCCTTTGTCGCATTCAGACGACGGAGTCCCGGAGCCAGTTATCCCCAGCGACGACCACTACTACTACCAGCCTGGAGAGTACTACTACTACGAGGAGCCGACTGACGACCAGGAGTAGGATCGGAGGGTCCAGGGCAGGAGGCCCACGCCTTTTCGATCGTAGTATTTTATTTTGCCCCGCCTCTGTGAAGGCTTATCTCTCTGTTCTGTAATATATCTGTACCCAGATATGTGACGCTTCCGCTGACACTTGTATGCCATCAAGCTATGTATTCGAGCCCTCGAGGCCCTGGCTTGTAATATAAAGCTTGTATGAATTTATTTATGTTTTAGACTTGTGTTGTGATATCTTCAAGTTAGTCCTTAGGCTTAATCGTGTGCAATTGCGTGTATGGTTAGTGCACGATTAAGCCGGGGTCGTCACAGTTGACACCTATACCCCTTGCACGGCCAGGGGCTCTTTTATTTCCAGACCATTGGACAGAATCTCACATGGCCCTCAGTTCTTATAGAACCTTCCAGGGATGTTGGAAGCCTTTGCCATCACATGATACAGTTCTTCGTCATGTGAGTTTTCAAAGTAATAAGTTCCATCGTCACGCCTCCTTGCACATGCCCGCAAGTAGTCTCTAGCGTGTTCGCCCCTAATTTCACTAAAGTCCGGTTTCCTACCCGCAGCTACTGCTTCTTTGTCCTCGTGGTCCCATATCGGTTTTATGTCGTAGTATCCTGCCACACCCATACAGTGGGGGTGTGTGTTCCTCTTCTGAAGTTCTGAATGCTTGGCACTCTTCTGAGTAAACTCTGTATTTGCCCCGACCCTTTTGAATTCTGCATAGTCTGCCTTTGTTATTTGGGGATATGCAGGGATTGGGTCCTTGCCTTCACTCATGTACTTCTTGTACAACACGTGCTTCCAGTTTCTTCAAGCATCTCTGACCTTCTTTAGTGCAGCATGTTCCACCTGTATTCTCCACTGCTCTGGAATGTCGAAGTGATCCATAATCTACCAGACTATCCTTTGCCGTGTTTCTGTGACAGCCTTCCGAAACCTCGGCAGATTAATGTTGAGTCTTGCCCTGCCAACAAATCCACACACACTTCTAAACCTCGTGCGTGCTTTATCTGGTTTAGTTGGAGCCCAAGACTTTAAATCGATGTCGGTTACTTCATATACACCTTTAGGCTGGTGTGTGGGCTTTCTTGGAGCGTTCTTCTGTGTCTTGACCGGAAGGGTGATTGCAGCAGCTCTATCCCGTTCCAGATTACTTGATCCTTGATCATCTGCTGGAGACCTAGGGTTGTCGGACTCAGATGAAGATACATCGCCTGAAGCATGAGTGATGTCACTGCTAATCGACATCTACAGAGAACACATGCAAAATTTAGAAAAGGGGGATAAGCATAAAGCTAACAACTTGGTAGCAGCTGTCTAAACATGTCATGTAATAATTTGGAAAATCTACGGCTAATTTGTTCATTTTGTGTGACTCGGGCGCCCACGATCTGTAAGTCGACAATAACTAATTGGAACAAATACAACTTATCTGTACTAGTTAGGAAGTTAGATAATGAACATATATACGCACTCCATTATTTTATAGCCAATTTGGGAACACACCAAACCAAATAGGAAGAGGGATTGCGAGGAAATATGCCTCACCGCGATGGAGAGCAGTAACTGACAGGTTTTTGTGCAAACTCGGCAGGAGAGGCGAGGGTTATAGGATCGATATGCTAGAGGGCAGCTGGCGAGCAAGCAAAGACGATGAAGCGCGGGCAGCCGCATATTAGGAACGGCAGTGAAGGTAGGTTTGACGCTGAAGAGCGGGCACACGGCTGGGTTGAGCACGCCGGCGCCGAAAAGGGTTCTAGTGTGGAACCGGGGGAGGGGGAGCTGGCGATGGAGTTTGGGTGGAATATGCGGACTATTGAGTGAAACGGGGGCGGGCGGTGGGGGCATGTTGGCGACTTCAGTGAAAAAAGTGAAAAAGGAGCGCTGGTCGCCGCGCGGAAAGGCCTATGCAAACGGTTGCCTCTACACGCCCGTGTGCACAAATAGTATAATTTCGTTTGAAATGAAGGCGTGGTAATTTTGAAATGAAGACATGAGTTCAGCGTTTCGCCTCGAATTTTTTTCCACGGTAAGCAATCACCATTATACCTTATGTTTGATTTTCTGGCGCATTTCAGGTTTCGTTTGCTATATTTAAGCCATTTTTTGCATTTACCATGCATTTAGTGCATATAAATCAAAACCTTAGTACAACTACATGTGGGTGTTAGCAAAGAAGGTGTACAAATAATTTGTGTGTCGTTTTGCGAGTTTTCATTCATTGTCTGAGAAACGGGAAGAATTTTCAAACATCTCGGCTGCGAGGTGCGGCCACCGGCATAGGTCTTGTTGGTATTTTAATTACAGGAAATGCAGATAGAGTCTGAAAATCATGAAAATCGGTGTGTCACCGTGGCATGCTCACACGAACCCATGGAATTTTTTTGATAAAGTTTGGCACAATTTTTGATGATCGCTCCACGGAAACCAGAATACCTCATTAGAAGAATCATAGTTTTCAAAAGGAGACATGGCAATTCGAACTCCAGTCGCCGGTGACTTCATGTTTCGCCTAAAAATAATCCACTGTACGCAATCACCATTATACCCCAGGTTTGATTTTCTGGCGCATTTCAGGGCTCATTTTCTATATTTAAGACATTTTTCCATATATCGTGCATTTTGTGAATATAAATCAAATCCTAACCGCAAATGCATATGCTGATGAAAGGGATGAGGATTGCCGTTCGATCTGGGAGCATCCAATGGTGCAGACGTACGATCCATAGGGTTTGGGTTCTGCCCAATCGGAACGCACGACTCACATCGCGCGTAGTAGGGGTCATCGGCCACGGTTTGGTAGGCACACAGCTTTCATGAATGAACCGTGTGCTATTTGCAAACATTTACATCAACTAACAGCATAATTTCGTTTGAATGAAGATGTGAGTTCATCGTTTCGCCTCAAATTTTTTTCCACGGTAAGCAATCATCATTATACCCTAGGTTTGATTTCTGGCGCACTTCAGGTCTTGTTTGCTATATTTAAGCCATTTTTTGTATTTACCATGCATTTAGTGCATATATATCAAAACCCTACCGCAACTACATGTGGGTGTTAGCAAAAAAGGTGTACAAATCATTTGTTTATCGTTGTGCGAGTTTTTATTCATTGTCTGAGAAACGGGAAGAATTTTCAAACATTTCGGCCACGAGATGCGGCCACTGGTGTAGGGCTTGTTGGTATTTTAATTAAAGAAAATGCAGATGGAGTCCAAAAATCACGAAAATTGATGTGTCACCGTGGCGCGATCTCAGGCCTCAATGGAAATTTTTTCGGTAATGTTTGGCACAAGTTTTGATGATCGCTCCTTGGAAACCGGAGCATCTCACTAGAAGGATCATAGTTTCCAAAAGGAGACGTGGCAATTCAAACCCCAGTCGCCGGTGACTTCATCGTTTCGCCTAAAAAAATCATGGTACGCAATCACCATTATATGCTAGGTTTGATTTTCTAGCTCATTTCAGGGATCATTTGCTATATTTAAGGCATTTTTTGCATTTACCATGCATTTAGTGCATATAAATCAAATCATAACCACAACTACATGTGGTGATGAAAGGGATGAGGATTGTCGTTCGATCTGGGAGTATCCAATGTTGCAAACATACGATCCGTGGGGTTTGGGTTCTGGCCAATCTAAACGCACGATTCACATCGCGCGCAGTTGGGGTCATCAGCCACGGTTTGGTACACACACAGAGTTCATGAATGAACCATGTGCTATTCGCAAACATTTACATCAAGGAACAACATAATTTCATTTGAATGAATACGTGAATTCATCGTTTTGCCTCGAATTTTTTCCACTGTAAGCAATCACCATTATACCCTAGGTTCGATCTTCTAGCGCATTTTGGGTCTCGTTTGCTATATTTAAGACATTTTTTGCATTTACCATGCATTTAGTGCATATATATCAAAACCCTGCTGCAAGTACTTGTGGGTGTTAGCAGACAAGGTGTACAAATCATTTGTGTGTCGCTTTGTGAGCTTCCATTCGTTGTCCGAGAAACGGGAAGAATTTTCAAACATTTCGGCCACGAGATGCGGCCACCAGCGTAGGGCTTGTTGGTATTTTAACTACAGGAAATGAAAATGGGGTCCGAAAATCATGAAAATCAATGTGTCACCATGGCGCGATCTCAAGACCCAGTGGAATTTTTTTCGTAAAGTTTGGCATAGGTTACGACGATCACTCCTTGGAAACCGGAGCATCTCAAATGAAGGATCATAGTTTTCGATAATAGCGCTTCAATATTCCCATGAACCACTTAAAGGGATACATGATGCGAAGAAACATGGACCATGACATCAAAGAATGACTATGGGAAAAACCTCTCTAGGCTGGACAATATTCTTGCAATATCCTCTTGCATATAATCCAGCTCTTCAAGATCTACCACTTTTTGCCATTGTATGTTGAAGAAATCACAGAGATCAATGAGTGTGTTTCTTATGCCTGTGTCCATCAAATTTCTGATGGCCACCAGGAGGATTTGTGTCAACATTATGTGGCAATCATGTGACTTCATGTGTGTCAACTTCATTTTACGTGAGCTCACATCCATGAGACTTTTGATGTTTGCGGAGTAGGAAGAGGGTGTCTTAACTGACAACAAATACTCGAAGAACTCTTTTGCTTCTTTTGGAGTGAAATTGTAACTCTGGCGAACATGGAGGAATTTGTCATCATCTTCTGCTTCATTCATGCGTTTTGGTTGATCACCGAGCATATCGAGTCGTGCACCGTCACCATCATTTGTTTTAGCTTTAATCTTGAGCAGAGTACCAATGATGCTTTCACATACGTTCTTCTCTACGTGCATGACATCGATGCAGTGACGTACACGTAGAATCTCCCAGAAAGGTAATTCCCAGAACATCGATTTCTTCTTAAACACTTACCCCCTGGGTGTTTGTTTCACCGTCAAAGCGTGTCGCTTGCCAAGCACAACATCAATTTGTTTAGCCATGTTGTGGACCATCTTCCTAGGATAAGGTCTTGAGCCCAAACCTACCTCTGCCGTACCATCAAATTCAGCTTTCATCTTTCGGTATGGGTGATCTTTCCGTAAGAACCTACGATGACGCAAATACACGGTTTTCCGTGAGCTGGGAAGAATCTGCTCGCTGTCCTATCCATGCATGTGACACATCCTACATCTCCCCTTGTTTTCTGCCCCAAAGTGTTGCCTAATGCCGGCATATCTTGAATGGTGTGCAACAACATCGCATGTAGATTAAAAAACTCCTTTTTGTAAGCATCATAACATTTTACACGAGGCTTTTCTACCCACAATGACATCAGTTCTTCTACCAGTACTTGAAAGTAAATGTCGATGTCATTTCCAGGTTGCTTCGGGCCTTGGATAATCATTGACATCATGATGTATTTTTTCTTCATACTCAACCAAGGAGCAAGGTTATATATGCACAGAAGCACTGGCCATGTGCCATGTTTGGTGCTTGTATCGCCAAATGGATTCATCCCATCAGTACACTCCCCGAGCCTTATACTTCTAGGATCCTTGGCAAAGTACTTATACTTGTTGTCGATTAATTCCCACTGAGCCCCATTTTTCAGGTGCCTCATATATTTATCCGCAGTTCGCAAATCATGATGCCACCGCGACCTCTTTGCCTTTCTATGGTTTGCAAACAAACACTTCAACCTTGGAATTAAAGGCAAGTACCAAACAACCTTGAACGGGATTCTTGTCTTGATCGTGTTGTCCAATTTGTACGTGTCCTTTGCTCTCCTGCGCTTGTATCATGGATGCTTGCATATGCGACATGCACGCAAATCTTTGTAGTCACCGCGGTACAACATACAACCATTCACACAAGTGTGTATCTTCTAGACTTCAAGTTCCAATGGGCAAACAACTTTTCTTCACTTTTTTTGTGCTTTTGGGGAGCACATTATCTTCTGGAAGAATGTCTTTGAAAAGACCTAACAACTCTATAGAGCCCTTGTTTGATAAACCGTTTGCTGCTTTAAATCTGAGAAGCGCCAGTGTGGCACCCAACTTGGAATATTTCGTTTTGCAACCTGGATACAAATCTTTCTTGGGGTCCGCCTCAGTGGATGACAGATCCTTGTACCCAACCATATCTTTATCTGGGCCTCAGAAATCTGTTGGGAAACGTAGTAGAAAACAAAAAAAATCGCCCTACGAACACCTAAGAACAATATGAAGATGCATATCGGGTTTGGATCAACGATCGTTACCGACTCCGAAGTGCAGCGGAAGTAGACGAGTTGGTGTAGATCGTACTTGGAGTCCCTCAAATGTTGATGATGATCCCACGAACTGCCCTCGAATGGAAAACCAAAAGCACGGCCTCTCTATTTGGTTGCAAGCATACGATCTTCACGATCCGGCAGCGCTTCGCCGTCCAGAGCTAATCATCACCGAAGAATTAGAGAGAGGAGATTAGAACCACATGGGGCTTCTAATTATGAGGATTAGTGGTGGCTAGGGCTAGCTCTAATTAGTCAACTAGGACCAACTAGAACTAGAACTAGATCAACTAGAGGAGGCTCCAAAACTTGTGTCATCATAGGATGGAAATCCTCTAGTATATATAGGTTTAGGGGAGAGGAGGGGGCAACCACCAAGGGGGAAGGAGTCCACCTTGGTGCGCCGGCCTAGGGGGGAGTTGGACTCCCACCCCTAGTAGGATTCAGCCTCCCATAACGGGAAAGGGGGGACACCTCCCTATTGGGCCCTTGTGGCCCAATTCCTTCTCCAGCTCTTGGCCTTATTAGGCCCATTAATATCAAACTAAATATATATTCGTTCTAAACATTTTTAGAGCATATATATATAATTTAACATCCCAGAAAACATTTACCACATATATATAATTAATTGGTAATACCCGGTATTACCCGATATTCACCGAAACCCTTCCGATGACCCCGAAACGCTTCCGGAACCTCTTAGAACTATTCCGGATATTAATGAAACAATTTCACAAATATATTCTCATTACTCCCATACCACTACCACTCAGCAGATCATGATTACCTTAAGCTTGTGACCCCATAGGTTCGGTAAATCATAGACATGAATGAAACCCCTTCGTTCAATGACCGATAGCAGAACCGTGGACATCCATATCGGTCCCTATGATTACACGAATGATATTCGAGTGAACCTTTGGTTATCATCTAATGTTCCCTTTGCTTCGCGATACTTTACAAAACCCTGCGTGCATCGGTATCCTCCTGAGTCATCACCATGCTCACTATACCGTTGCTCTCGTTACCGGTTTTGTTCTTCTTTCTCGTTAACGTGTTCCGGCATCCCTGTGACATAGTCACCTATGCCTGGCCGGATGATGATGGATGTCGTCACACCGAGAGGGCCCTAAGAATATCTCTCTGTCATCGGAGGAGCAAATCCCACTCTCGAGCTATCCGTCCACTTCTCAAACTTTCCGATGAACCTGTAAGTTGTCGTTATGATCACCGTGTTACAGGTGACGTTTGAGCAACCCCAAAGCCCACCATACGGTAATAAGTGATCGCGACACTCTCATGGTCTAAGGAGCAAAATCAGACGTTAACACTCCGTGTGATTACAATTGAATACAGACGATATTAATTCAATTCACAACAAACAAAATTGGGTCGATTCAATATGATTGTTCTTCCAACGTCATAATCTCAAAGTTGTTTTAGGACTATCGTATAACACTTTAAACGATATCCTAAGATCCGGAAAACATGATCACGAACAACACTTGAGCTAGTCCTAGAGGCAAGACTAGGAACCATTTATTATTCCACACATGCATATGAGTTTTCCACTGAATCACGTATTCCAGGATCATAGCAGTTATAATATAGAATATAAACTCTATAATTATGAATATGGAAATATAATAATACAAATATTATTGCCTCTAGGGCATATTTCAAACAAAATCTGCAATCATAGCAGCAAAGTCTGGCATATCTTCAAGGTCATCTTCTGCGTCGCCGTCTTGGTTTTTCAGTGGGGGGTTTGGCTTGTCTGTGTTCAGTTGGTAGCTTGACGTCTCAGCCCCGAGGTTAGATTCAACATCCTTGTGACTCTGATCGGGGTTTGGCATCTCGCCGCCCTGGTTACCTTCATCCATCACCAGCTCTTCACCGTGTCTAGTCCAACATGTATATCCATCCATGAATCCCCGTTTGAGTAAGTGAACTCAACATTTGTAACTTTACGTGACTCTAAATTGGTACAATCACTGCATGGACACAGGATGTAATAGTCATTACGGACTCTCTTCTTTGTCCTTTCAGCCAAATTGATGAACTGCATCACGCCACTTAAACTCTGAGCTTCTTCGATCCTTCATCCATTCAGATCGTTCCATCTGCACCACACGAGGGGTAATTCAAAAAAACATTAATACATGGATTAATTGATGCCCAAATATGCGTACATAAATTAAAAGTTTTTATTTTCATAATTTACTGAGGGCGCTCCATAGTGTTATTTAGCCTTGCGATGACACAAATTAATGACCAGTCAATTTACACAGAGTACAGTACTACCCTTATGAATTGAATACCTTAATTAAGCGACTCAACGAAAAGAATACCTTAATTAATTAGCCGTGCGGCGACCTCCACCCAGCAGACGAAGAAGCGCGATGCCGTGGCACGCTGAGACAGCAGGGTCGAGGAGCAAAGCTTAGTGGGGCAACCGCCTGAAGTTCGAGCTCCACTACCCCGCGATCGACCGCAAGGATGTGCTCCAATCACGCCGCCGCCGAACTCGAGGAGTGAGCTGCTACTTCTTGAGCTTGCATTGATTTTTCCCTTGAAGAGAAAAGGGTGATGCAGCAAAGTAGAGATAAGTATTTCCCTCAGTTAAGAACTAAGGTATCAATCCAGTAGGAGGCACAAGCAATTCTCCAATATATGCACCTGCACAAACTAACAAACACTTGCACACAACGCGAAAAAGGGGTTGTCAATCCCTTCACGGTCACGAACAAGAGTGAGATATAATAGAGATAGGTATAAAAGATAAATAAAAGAGCAAAATAAAGTAAACACAAATAAAGTGCAACAAGGTATTTTTGGGTTTTTTGGTTTATAGATCTAACAATATATGATGGAAAATAGACCCGGGGGCCATAGGTTTCACTAGAGGCTTCTCTCTTGAAGAAAACATACGGTGGGTAAACAAATTACTATTGAGCAATTGATAGAAAAGCGCATAATTATGAAGACATCTAAGGCAATGATCATGAATATAGGCATCACGTCCGTGACAAGTAGACTGAAACGATTCTGCATCTACTACTATTACTTCACACATCGACTGACTCCTGCCTGCATCTAGAGTATTAAGTTCATAAGAACAGAGCAACGCTTTAAGTAAGATGACATGATGTAGAGGGATAAACTCAAGCAATATGACATAAACCCCATCTTTTTATCCTTGATGGCAACAATACAATACGTGCCTCGCTACCCCTTCTGTCACTGGGTGAGGACACCACAAGATTGAACCCAAAACTAAGCACCTCTCCCATTATAAGAAAAACCAATCTAGTTGGCCAAACAAAACCGATAGTTCAAAGAGAAATACAAAGATATCTTAATCATGCATAAAAGAGTTCAGAGAAGACTCAAATAATATTCATAGATAATCTGATCATAAATCCACAATTCATTGGATCTCAACAAATGCACCACAAAAGAAGATTACATCGAATAGATCTCCAAGAACATCGAGGAGAACATTGTATTGAAGATCAAAGAGAGAGAAGAAGCCATCTAGCTACTAGCTATGGAACTATAGGTCTGTGGTAAACTACTCACACATCATCGGAAGGGTAGCAAGGTTGGTGTAGAGGTCCTCCGTGATCGAATCCCCCTCCGGCGGAGTGCCGGAAAAGGCCCCAAGATGGGATCTCACGGGAACAGAGGCTTGCGGCGGCGGAAAAGTATTTTTGGTGTGCCCTTTGGTATAGGGGGGATATTTGAGAATATATAGTGGTGGAATTAGGGTTGGAAGGTCTCCGAGGGGCCCACAAGCCCTGGGGGCGCACCCCTACGGCTTGTGGCCTCCTCATGGGTCTTCTGGCCTCCTCTCCAAGTCTCGTGGGTTTCTTCTGGTCCAAGAAAAATCACCGTAAAGTTTTATTCCGTTTGGACTCCGTTTGGCATTCCTTTTCTGTAAAAGTCAAAAACAAGGAAAAAACAGAAACTGACACTGGGCTCTAGGTTAATAAGTTAGTCCCAAAAATAATATAAAATAGCATATTAATGCATACAAAACATCCAAAATAGATAATATAATAGCATGGAACAATAAAAATTATAGATACATTGGAGACGTATCAAGCATCCCCAAGCTTAATTCCTGCTCGTCCTCGAGTAGGCAAATGATAAAAACAGAATTTTTGATGTGAAATGCTACCTAACATATTTATCAATGCAATTTTCTTTATTGTGGCATGAATATTCAGATCCATAAGATTCAAAACAAAAGTTTAATATTGACATAAAAACAATAATACTTCAAGCATACTAATAAAGCAATCATGTCTTCTCAAAATATCATGGCCAAAGAAAGTTATCCCTACAAAATCATATAGTCTGGCTATGCTCTATCTTCATCACACAAAATATTTCATCATGCACACCCCGATGACAAGCCAAGCAATTGTTTCATACTTTTAACGTTCTCAAGCTTTTTCAACTTTCATGCAATACATGAGCGTGAGCCATGGATGTAGCACTATAGGTGGAATAGAATATGGTGGAGGTTGTGAGGAGAAGACAAAAAGGAGAAAGTCTCACATCAACTAGGCAAATTAATGGTCTATGGAGATGCCCATCAATTGATATCGATGCAAGTGAGTAGGGATTGCCATGCAACGGATGCACTAGAGCTATAAGTGTATGAAAGCTCAAAAAGAAACTAAGTGGGTGTGCATCCAACTTGCTTGCTCATGAAGACCTAGGGCAATTTTGAGGAAGCTCATCATTGCAATATGCAAGCCAAGTTCTATAATGAAATATTCCCACTAGTATATGAAAGTGAAAAAATAGGAGACTCTCTATAATGAAGAACATGGTGCTACTTTGAAGCACAAGTGTGGAAAAAGGATAGTAACATTGTCCCTTCTCTCTTTTCTCTCATTTTTTTGTTTGGGCTCTTTGGCCTCTTTTTTTTATTTTGGGCTCTTTGGCCTCTTTTAGTTTTAAGTCCGGAGTCTCATCCCAACTTGTGAGGGAATCATAGCTTCCATCATCCTTTCCTCACACGGGACAATGCTCTAATAATGATGATCATAACACTTTTATTTACTTACAACTCACGAATTACAACTTGATACTTGATACGTCTCCAACGTATCTATAATTTATGAAGTATTCGTGCTGTTATAGTATCATTCTTGCATGTTTTACAATCATTTTATAGAAACTTTATATCATTTTTTGGGACTAACCTATTGACATAGTGCCCAGTGCCAGTTGCTGTTTTTTGCTTGTTTTTTACTTCGCAGAAAATCAATACCAAACGGAGTCCAAACACAGCGAAACTTTTTGGTGATTTTTTCTGGACCAGAAGACACAAGTTGGGCCAAGGAAGTACCAGAGGGGGGCACAACCCACCTGGGCGCGCCCGGGTGGGTTGTGCCCACCTCGGTGGCCTCCCGCACCGCCTCTTCACCCTATAAATTCCCCAATATTCCAAAAACCCTCGGGGTAACCTTAGATCAGAAGTTCCACCGCCGCAAGCCTCTGTAGCCATGAAAAACCAATCTAGACCCCGTTCCGGCACCCTGCCGGAGAGGGAGATCATCACTGGTGGCCATCTTCATCATCCCGGCGGCCACCATGATGAGGAGGGAGTAGTCCACCCTCGGGGCTGAGGGTTTGTACCAGTAGCTATGTGTTTAATCTCTCTCTCTCTCTCGTGTTCTTGAGATGGCACGATCTTGATGTATCGCGGGCTTTGTTAATACAGTTGGATCATATGGTGTTTTCCCCCCTCTATCTTGTTGTGATGAATTGAGTTTTCCCTTTGAGATTTTGTTTTTATCGAATTGAATACTTTTATGGATTTGAGAGCACTTGATATATGTCTTGCATATGAATACCCGTGGTGACAATGGGGTATTATATTGATTCACTTGAGATATGTTTTGGCACTCAACTCGTGGATTCCCGAGGTGACATTGGGGTAATCTATGCATAGGGGTTGATGCACGTTCTCGTCTTTTGTTTCTCCGGTAGAAATCTTGGGGCACTCTTTGAGGTTCTTTGTGTTGGATTGAGTATTATGAATTTGAATTTGCTTTGGTGTTATTTTAGTACGAACTCTTGATAGATCGATCGGAAAGAATAACTTGGTGTTATTTTAGTACGAACTCTTGGATAGATCGATCAGAAAGAATAGCTACAAACAATTTCTTCTGATGTTCTCCGCTAGATAAGAACTTTGGAGTGATTCTTCATCGCACTTTGAGGGATGGTTATATGATCCAATTAGATTAGCATTGTTGAGAGATTGCACTAGCGAAAGTACGGATCCTAGGCCTTGTTTTCAAGCATTGCAAGACCGTTTGTGCTCACTTTTATCGTTCACTACCTTGCTGTTTTTATTTATTCAGATTATAAAAATATATTTCTACCATCCATATTACACTTTTATCACCATCTCTTCGCCGAACTAGTGCACCTATACAATTTGCCATTGTATTGGGTGTGTTGGGGACACAAGAGATTTCTTGTATTTGGTTGCAGGGTTGTTTAAGAGAGACCATCTTCATCCTACGCCTCCCACGGATTGATAAACCTTAGGTCATCCACTTGAGGGAAAATTGCTACTGTCCTACAAAACTCTGCGCTTGGAGGCCCAACACGAGTCTACAAGAATAAAGTTGCGTAGTAGACATCAATACTAGAACAAAATATGACTCTATATGAATGCCTCCGGCGGTGTACCGGGATGTGCAAGGATCAAGAGTGACATGTATAAAAAATATAAACGGTGGCCAAGCCACAAATACTATGCCAACTACATGATCATGCAAAGCAATATGACAATGATGGTATGTGTCATAATAAACGGAACGGTGGAAGTTGCATGGAAATATATCTCGGAATGGCTATGGAAATGCCATAATAGGTAGGTATGGTGGCTGTTTTGAGGAAGGGTATATGGTGGGTTTAATGCACCGGCGAAAGTTGTGCGGTACTAGAGAGGCTAGCAATGGTGGAAGGGTGAGAGTGCGTACAATCCATGGACTCAACATTAGTCATAAAGAACTCACATACTTATTGCAAAAATTTATTAGCCATCAAAACAAAGTACTAATATGCATGGTCCTAGGGGGATAGATTGGTAGGAAAATACCATCGCTCGTCCCCAACCGCCACTCATAAGGAAGACAATCAAAAAATAAATCATGCTCCGACTTCATCACATAACGGTTCACCATACGTGCATGCTTCGGGAATCACAAACTTTAACACAAGTATTTCTACCAATACACAATTACTCACTTGCATGACTCTAATATCACCATCTTTATATCTCAAAACAAATGCAAGGAATCAAATTTCTCATATTATTCAATGCTCTTATATGAAAGTTTTTATTATATCCCTCTTGGATGCCCATCATATTAGGACTAAATTCATAACCTAAGCAAATTACCATGCTGTTTAAATACTCTCAAAATAATATAAGTTAAGCATGAGAGTTCATCAATTTCTATAAAATAAAACCACCGCCGTGCTCTAAAAAGATATAAGTGAAGTACTAGAGCAACTACCTAGCTCAAAAGATATAAGTGAATCACATAGAGTATTCTAATGAATTCACGATTAATGTGTGTCCCTCTCAAAAGGTGTGTACAGCCAGGATGATTGTGGCAAACTAAAAATCAAAGACTCATATCATACAAGACGCTGCAAGCAAAACACATATCATATGGTGAATAAAAATATAGCCTCGAGTAAATTTACCGATGGATTGAAGACAAAAGAGGGGATGCCATCCGGGGCATCCCCAAGCTTAGATGCTTGGTTGTCCTTGAATATTACTTTGGGGTGCCTTGGGCATCCCTAAGCTTAGGCTCTTGCCACTCCTTATTCCATTGTCCATCAAAACTTTACCCAAAACTTGAAAACTCAACAGAAAACTCGTAAGATCCGTTAGTATAATAAAATAAATCACCACTTTAGGTACTGTTGTGAACTCATTCTAAATTTATATTGGTGTTATATCTACTGTATTCCAACTTCTCCATGGTTCATAGCCCCTGATACTACCCATAGATTCATCAAAATTAGCAAACAACACATAGAAAACAGAATCTGTGAAAAACAGAACAGTTTGTAGTAATCTGGAAATTTCGTATACTTATATAACTCCAAAAATTCTTAAAACTTAGGATAACCTAGGAAATTTGTATATCAATCTTGTGTAAAAATTTCAGATCAAAAGCACGTTTCTGTGATTTTTTAAATTTCTGGCAATGAGCTCAAAAGTTTCTGTTTTTTAGCAAGATCAAATCAACTATCACCATAGACCATCCCAAAGGTCTTACTTGGCTCAAACGCTAATTAAAAACCCAAAACACAATTACTATAGAGGTAATAATGTGTATTTATTGAAAAACAGGAGCAAAAACAAAAAACACAAAATAAAAAATTGGGTTGCCTTCCAACAAACGCTATTGTTTAACGCCCCTAGCTAGGTATAAAACATAGATCTAGGTATTATCATCTTTGGTATGCAATCCATAAGTGGCCCTCATAATATATTCATTTGACAACTTAATTTTCTTTCTTGGAAAGTGTTCCATGCCCTTCCTTGACGGAAATTGAAATCTAATGTTTGCTTCTTTCATATCAATAATTGCACCAATCGTTCTAAGGAAAGGTCTACCAAGAATAATTGGACATGTAGGATTGCAATCTATATCAAGCACAATAAAAATCTATGGGCACATAATTCCTATTTGCAACAATAAGAACATAATTAACCCTTTCCATAGGTTTATTAATAGTAGAATCCGCTAGATGCAAATTCAAAGAACAATCATCAAATTTATGGAAACCTAGCACATCACATAAAGTTTTCGGAATAGTGGAAACGCTAGCACCCAAATCACACAAAGCATTGCACTCATAATCTTTAATCTTTAATTTTAATAGTAGGTTCCCACTCATCATAAAGCTTTCTAGGGATTGAAACTTCCAACTCAAGTTTTTCTTCAAAAGATTTCATCATAGCATCAACGATATGTTTAGTAAAAGCTTTATTTTGATTATAAGCATGAGGTGAATTAAGCATGGATTGCAACAAAGAAGTACAATCTATTAAAGAGAAATTATCATAATTAAAGTCCTTAAAATCCAAAAGAGTGGGTTCATCACTACTTAAAGTTTTGACCTCGCCAATCCCACTTTTATCAATTTTTTCATTAAGATCTTCACCCTGCAAATTATTGGGATGCCTTCTAGCTAAAGTTGACTCATCTCTAGTCCCATGTTTATCAAGTTTTATATTAGCAAACAAAGATTCAATAGGAGTCACACCAATCACTTTAAGATCTTCATCATTATTTAAAGACTCTGGTTTAGCGGCCATCTGATACGTCTCCAACGTATCTATAATTTTTGCTTGTTCCATGCTGTTATATTATCATTCTTGGATGTTTTACAATAATTTTATAGCAACTTTATATCATTTTTTGGGACTAACCTATTGACATAGTGCCCAGTGCCAGTTGCTATTTTTTGCTTGTTTTTTACTTCACAGAATATCAGTACCAAACGGAGTCCAAACGCAGCGAAACTTTTTGGAGAATTTTTTTTGGACCAGAAGACACAAGATGGGCCAAAGAAGTACCATAGGGGAGGCCTGAGGTGGGCACAACCCACCAGGGCACGCCTGGAGGCCCAGGCACGCCCAGGGGGTTGTGCTCCCCTCGGTGGCCTCCCGCACCGCCTCTTCGCCCTATAAATTGCCAAATATTCCAGCAACCCTAGGGGAGTAGACGAAACACAATTCCAGCCGCCGCAAGTTCCAGAACCATGAGATCCAATCTAGACACCATCACGGAGGGGTTCATCATCCTCATAGGTGCCTCTCCGATGATGCGTGAGTAGTTCATCATAGACCTACGGGTCCGTAGGCAGTAGCTAGATGGCTTCCTCTCTCTCTTTTGATTCTCAATACAATGGTCTCTTGGAGATCTATTTGATGTAACTCTTTTTTGCGGTGTGTTTGTTGGGATTCGATGAATTTTGAGTTTATGACCGGATCTATATCCATGAATATTATTTGAGTCTTCTTTTGATCTCTTATATTCATGATACCTTGGGTGACGACGGAGGCACTCCGCGGACGAGGTCCATAAATACGGCTCGACCCTATTCGGACCTTAATCTCCCTTTTCTTTTTTCTCTTTTCTCTCCTATTACATGTTCTTTAAAACCTAAAGTCACTTCATGGTGGCGCAGGGCCCTTTCCCAGGCCCCTGCTATATACACGATCGTCGATCCTTTCAAAGGATCCTCCACCAAGGCGAAAAGCGGCGCAGACGTGCGGCAGGGTGTCCAAAGGATCTTCACGATACCTTTTCTTTTTTAGGACCTGTATACAGATTTCCCTTGTTCTCAAATTCTTGGCATGTAAAATAGCCCTGATGCTTATAGCATCATCTGTAAAAGCACATTTTGATGTATCAATCAGACTATAATGGAAAACAGTTTTTACCAACCCTATTCGGTATTGGTTTATTTCATAATCTGTATTCCCTCTTCATGTCAGATTGGTGTATACACTTCGGCATAGCTTAAAATGCCAGGGGCTCTATTCGGCCACCTATATTTTCAACAAAAAAAAGAAGTCTGAACGCTTTTAGAGTGCACTTCGGCGTCCCGAACATTGCATTATATGCATCAGCTCCGAATCATGTCTTTGGTCAATAGTTGGGTTGCCCGGCTCCTGTGGTTACTACCTTACGTTCCACTCGTTCGGGTAGGGTAGTAAAGGGAGAACTACTGCGATTGTGTTTCTGGTTCGTCCGGTCAAACACCTCAGTAGAGAAAGCCGAAAACTGACTGTCATGGTGTGGCGAGAGCTGGTCAGCTATTCGGCGACTTGCTATAAATCTTTTGCGATTTCTTCCGTATTATGCGAAGGACTGGCCTCTGTCCGGTCATGTGCTTAAGGCATCCCAGTTTGGATAGCCGCATACGCACCAGGGGCTAGTACTTAGCCCCACCGTCAAACTCCTATGGCTAAGTGAAAGTGATAAAGCCGCATAGTCTGATTGCCTGGTTCGCCTACGCAGACACCTCCTTCACGGACCAAGACGTTGGGTCAAGAGTGATCATGCGTTATTCCGAACACCCGCGTAGTATCTACGTGGGGGCTGAAGCCGACGACTGGCAAACTTTCAAGATAACAAAATACGGCTGCACAGGAGGCAAGCAATTCCAGATAAAGACATAAATATATTAAAAAGCCTTGGTTTATAAAACAACGTCTGGGTAGCTCGGATACAATCACTCAAATATGATATCCTTTGAGCATTGGCCCTCTATTAATCGGGCACCCTCAAGGACGTCTTCAAAATACCGCTCTGGCTTGCGGTGGTCCTTGCCTTTGGGTGGGCCCTCGACCGCCATGACGGCGGCCTTCATATTTGGCCAGTGCATTTTGACATGGGCAAAGGCCATCCGCGCACCTTCTATGCACACCAAGCGCTTGACACCTTCAATCCGGGGCAGCGCGTCGGCAAGTCGCTGTACCAGGCCGAAGTAGCTGCGAGGAATGGGTTCGGTTGGCCACAGCCGGACTATGACATCCTTCATGGCCAATCCGGACATCCTGTGCAGCTCTGCCAGTTGCATCATGTGGTTGTTCAACAGCGCCGGACGCTCCGACGCCGCGAACTGTGACCAGAAGAGCTTCTCCGTCGTGTGCCCCTCCTGGGCCTGGAAGAACTGTGCGGCGTCGGCGGCACTCTTCGAAAGATCCGCAAATGCGTCTGGAGAACTCCACAGTCGAGTGAGCAAGGCATATCTTTGACCGCCAAATATAGTCTGCAAAAGAAAGGGCTTACTAGCCGCTATCTGTTCGGACTACCGGATTTCCTCGCGAGCTGCCCGGGACTCGGTCCTCGCCTCCTTGGCCTCTTGGAGGTCCTTGGTGAGTTCGGCCGCCTGGGCCTTATTCTTCTCCTCCAAGGACTCGCACTCGCCGGCGGCGTCCTTGAGCTCTTGCTCCACTTCGGTCACCCTCTCCTCGTACTGGCGGCAGGCGACCTGTTCGGACTTTAAATCTGCAGCCGCTTTGTCTGCGGCCGCTTTGCTCGCCTTCGCCTCCTCCTTGGCTTGGGCAAGGGCACTCTTGAGGGTCTCGACCTTACCCGCGCTGCCTGCAATCATACACATAGTAGCGCATGAGTCTAAACTCAGAATTTGCATATTAATTCAGGCATGTGCGAGATATTTCAAACATACCTTGTGCCTCTCGAACCGCTTGTTCATGCGGTCGATATCATCATCAGCCAGCTGCAGCCTCCGCTTAGGATCGGAAACTTCAGCGACCTGGGCGGTTACCGCCAACATGGAAGCCTGTTATACAATATAAAAGTACGTCACCTCTTCCGAATACTATATGATCCTCTGTCCGATTTTTTCAAAACTAGACAAAGTCTCAGGGGCTACTATCTTTGCACAGGTCTGTCCCTTTATAAAAAGCGTCTAGAGCATTATGTCGCATACCTCGAAGCCTGTTAACAGGCTGGTGAAGGCTTCGTTCAGCCCGCTCTTGGTAGACTGAATCTTCTCAACCACCACACCCATCAGGGTGCGGTGCTCCTCCACGATGGCAGCACGTCGTAGTGCTTCCACCAAGGTATTCGGCGCCTCCGGATTAGTGGAGGCCACCGTCGGAGCTGATGCTCCCCTCTCCTTTGAAGGGGGCTGCTCGCCTAACTCCGAGGCCACATTGGTCTCCGGAATGATGTCCGGCTGGGGGCCAGATTGCTCAAGACCCCCGCCATCTGTCGCCATGAGGGTCGCCCCCTCCATGTCTTCGGCAGCCGAGGTATTGTCCTCGGGCGCCTTCTCGGCTGCCTCGCTCACCCCTCCGTGGCCAGGAGAGGTCCTTCGGGACAACACCTCGGTGTCATCCACGGTGATCAGTGAAGGGGCTCGCGGTGGCGTCTCGCTCTCTGCCATCTCGGGCGGCGGGGAACTCCCTTCAGACAGCGATGGTTGGGGGAGGTCGCGGGCTGGGCTGATACACACAAAATGATATGTTATATTACAACCATAACAGACCAAATATTTGCTGAGTATCCTTTTCGACACTTACGATTCGGCCAGGGGTTTTTCCCTGAGGCGCCTCTTGGGGGTGTGTTCGGCATCTGTATCCGAATTATCCGAGAGGGTTATCTTCTCCCTCTTGGACGCCCCCTCCTCCAGGTCTGCGAAGGCGGCCCTTTTCTTCTTTCCCCCCTTCAGGGGAGAACCACTTTCTGCCTCCTCCTCCTCTTCATCTTCATCCCCCTCATGGGAGGAGTGGGCTTCGGTTTCTCCGGACACTGCGTCCGAAGTACCTTTACGGCGGAGGCCGCCTTTGGCCTCCTTGCCCTTCTTCTTGGTCTTCTTCTCCGGCGCCTGATACGGCGCCGGAACCAGCATCCTTGTCAGCAGAGGATTGGCTGGGTCTTCAGGTAGTGGAGCCGGACACTTGATCTGCTCCGCCTTCACTGTCCAGCCCTGAATGAAAGAATGAAAATCTCAGTATAAACTTTGATTTATTTACCGAAAATTGTGTTCGGAACTAAAATACTTACCGGTGTGGCCGGATTCTCGATGTCAAGACCGATATCTTCGGTCTTCTTCGGCCACGTCTTCTGGGTCTTGAAGAGCAGCTTCCAGATCTCTTCGTGCATTGTACCGAAGAAGCGCTGCAGGGTCCGGGGACCTTCCGGATTGAACTCCCACATATGGAGAGGCCGTAGTTGGCAGGGGAGGATTCGGCGGGAAAGCATCACCTGAATCATGTCAGTGAGACTGGTATTCTTGCTTATCATATTTTTGATGCGCTTCTGCAGCATCATCACTTCCGCGGTCGACCCCCAGTCCAGACCCATGTTGGTACACGACGCGAGCCGCATTGGGGGTCCGGATCTAAACTCAGGAATGGCCGCCCACCTGGCGCCGCGAGGTTCGGTGATATAGAACCACTCCTGCTGCCACACCTTGACGGTCTCCACGAAGGCCCCTTTAGGCCAGGTGGTGTTGGGGATCTTGCTCACCATGGCGCCGCCGCACTCCACATGTTGCCCGTCGACCACCTTCGGCTTCACATTGAAGACTTTTAGCCATAGGCCGAAGTGTGGGGGGATGCGGAGTAGCGCCTCGCACACGACGATAAACGCCGAGATGTGGAGGAAAGAATTTGGGGCTAGATCATGGAAATCTAGCCCGTAGTAGAACATGAGGCCGCGGACAAAGGGATGGAGGGGGAACCCTAGTCCGCGGAGGAAATGGGGGATGAATACAACCCTTTCGCTGGGCTTCGGAGTGGGTGTGACTTGATCCTTGACAGGGAGCCTGTGCGCGATCTCCGCGGACAGATATCCCGCCCCCCGGAGCTCCTTGATGTCCTTCTCCGTGATGGAGGAGGCCTCCCACTTGCCCTTCGAGCCAGATCCAGACATGACTGTAGAGGTTGGCGGCGGTGGGAAAGATTGAAACTTGGGCGCTGGAGCTTGAGGATGGGAAAACGGGAGAAGGAAGAAGGCGTGGGGAGAAAAGATGGATCTTTATCCACTTATATAGGCAGTAAATATCAGCCCCCCCCCTCAAGCCTTAAAACTCGCCTGTTCCCAAGGGATCGTGCGAATGGCCCGGTTGGATTACCCAAACCCGTATTGATGAGGATCCTGCAATAAGTGGGCACGATCTCCGCTTTGACGAGACGTGTCGATAGAGGTCGTATCTCGAAATGCGAAGCGGGAGGCCAAAAAACGGTTCGGAATGATAAAGAGGCTAGATGTGGCGTTTCGCCAAAAAAGCTGTCAGTTGATGGACATTACTTTGACTAAGCATTTTACCTCCGTGGTTGAGGGTTGTGGCTGACATGCAAAGCCGGATATAGTTCTTTTATTCGGAAGATTGCTTTGAAGTATTCAGAGGAGGAACCCACCTTGCAATGACAATCTACGTGCCGAATACATCGCCATTGAAGGCTGGTTCAGGGGCTACTGAGGGAGTCCTGGATTAAGGGGTCCTCGGGTGGTCGGGCTATGTAACATGGGTCGGACTGATGGGCCGTGAAGATACAAGGCAGAAGACCTTTCCTCGTGTCCGGTGGGACTCTCCTTTGCGTGGATGGCAAGTTTGGCGTCCAGATGTATATTTTCCTTCCTCTGTAAACCGACTCTTGTAACACCCCTGTGTAATATCCACTGTGATCAACTACTAATAATGCCAAGTCATATAATTTGCAGTGCCTAGTCATAGTGGTTAACCAAAGCAATTCAACTCCATTTTGAAAATCAACTCAAATTCAAAAGTGCAAAATAAATTTGCTCAAACACTGTTGCAAAAATGTTCACTAAATAGCAAATATTCTAGAATCATTCATAAAAATATAAACAATGGAATTGGGAACAGTTAAATGCTTCAAACCACATGAAACAGCACCAAAACCGCAAAATACAATACATTTAAAATCATATCAATTTCAAATGAAGCCCAACTTTGCTCAAACCAATTTTTGGTGAATGCTTACGTTGCATATTAATATTTGGGCCAAGTCCCATATTTTACAAAAGTGCACATATGGCCTAACTATTTCAAAACAGAAAAGAATAAAAGAAAAAGCAGAACAGAAAACAAAAAAAAATAAAACGAGGCACTGTGCACTGGGCCTTAGTGCACAGTGCCCCAACCACCAGCCCACCTGGCCCATTTCCCCTTTCTCTCACCTGCGTGTCGCCGGCGCCTTGGTCCAGCGCGCGCGCGCCAGCGCGGCGTCGACACGCTGATGTTGCCGACACTACAGGGGCGCGGGAGAGGATAAGGTCGAGCTCGTGCGTTCCCCCTGGTCCCTCTCCACCATTCTCCCCCTCTTCCCTCGCTCTCCCCTGCTCATTCCCCATCGCCACCGAGCGTCGTCGCAGCCGTGCTCGCCCGTAGACGTGGCCACCGTCTTCCATTCGCCCCGCCGACGAGTCCTACAGCTCCGCCTTGTTCGTCTGCCTCGACTACACCTCGTCTTCGAGCTCGGGAACGACCACGCGCTCGGGATCGACCTCGTTTCTTCTTCTTGGTCTCCGGCGAAATCCGTCGTCTCCGACGAGCTCCTGCTGCTACTAAACTTTCGAGGGCCTTCGGCGTGCCGCACGGTGAGCTTCCCCGTCCTCTGCTCCCCTGCGTTAGCCTTTGCGCATGCCGTAGCTAGATGCCCCCGAGCCCGTGCTCTGCTCGCTGCCGATGAGCTCGGGGCCGTCGTTGTGGCCCTTGTCATCGCCGCCAGAGGCCACGGTTGAGCTCCTGGTGCTCCCAGGAGCCCAATGAGACCGCGCCCGAGCCTCCCCATGCTTTCTAGCCTAGCTCCCGTTGAAGCCCCGGTCGCGCCTCCACTGCAGCTCGCCGCCGGCACCTCTCCGGTGACCTAATGGTCACGGGGTCGAGCCCGTTGCGCTCAATGCATCGAATAGAGCCTCGCTAGCCCAGCCATTTGCTCGTTTGCGCGCGGTAACACCGATCCCGTCGGCGTTCGAGATCCGGCGTCCGCCTTCACTCGTCGCCGGCCCAGTTCCGGTCACCCCCGAGCCCCTCCGACCGCACCACTCGACGTGCAAGTCCTCTAGCCCTCGAATGCACCTAACCATGGCTCAAACCGAGCCCTGTAACGCAAATCCGAGCAGCTCCGGCGATCGGCCACCGCGCAAATGGTCGCCGGCGCAACTCCGGCGCCGACAGCCGACGTGGATGAGCGGGCCCCACCCCTGGCTCACCGCCAGTGGGCCCCGGGGGCCCCGTTGACTGGGTTGACCCAGTCAACGTGCTGACTGGGCAACCCCAGTCGCTGACGTGTGGGCCCCCGTGGATAATTAACCTAATAACATTTTAAATAAATGAAAACCAATTAATTAGACTAATAGCTCACTGACATGTGGGGTCCACCCCCTAATTAACCCTGTTAGTTTAATTAATTCATTGTTAGTCTAACAGAGGCTGACATGTGGGTCCCACTGGACCCACATGTCAGGTTTGACCTGGTCAGACGACCAGTTGACCTGCTATTGTCAGCAATACCTCATGCTGATGTCATAATTCAATTCTGTTAATAAAAATAATTCCAGAAAATCATTTAAACTTCGAAAATTAATAACTTTTAAACCGTAGCTCGGATCGAAAAACTTAAAACATGAAAGTTGCTCAGAACGACGAGACGAGTTTGATCGTGCCATCTGTTTCCTTGTCGGAACCTCCTACATAGGAGAACCCGTAACTTTTCGTCTGTATCCGGTAGATGAATAGTGCATAACCACCGGATAATAAATCCAACTTTAATCCAAAAATAACCAAAATGACTTAGACATATCTTTAGGCAACCCTGCACTGCATTGTAGCATAGCATGCCCCGTGTTGCATTTGATTGCATTGAATTTACTTGTTTCCTCCCCCCTCTTCTCTCTCGGTGGACCCCGACGTCGACGTAGCTCCTGAGGCAGACGCTGCTCCGGAGTGCGACTACGTCCCCGACGACCCTACCCTTGCCGTCGAGCAGACAGGCAAGCACCCCCATTTTGAGCATTCCGATATCGCCCATTCTCTTCTCTCTTATGCTTGCATTAGAAGTTACTGCTTCTACTGTAACCTATATCTGCTGCATAGCCTGTTTACTTGTAACCTTCTGTTGATAATTTCCTGCTATCCTAAACTGTTTAGTATAGGATGGGTAGAGCCTTATCAGAGACCCACTTGTCCCGACTGCCCCGCTGGATTCTCAGAAGACCCGAGCAACGGGTTTGAAGATCAGACCCTGGCACCGCACGCCACTTCCCCCTTAATTTGCTCGACACTACTAGGTTACTATCGAGTGCCGAGGGTGATACCTCGTCAGCACTTCTGATGATAACCCTATAGGTTAGTTAGTCAGTCGTGGTAAGCGAGGGTGATTCCTCCTACACCACCCCCGATACCGACGCCGTCGTGCAACTGTTCGAGAGTGGACCTCGAGGGTGATTCCTCCTTCGTTCACCTTGATGATATCATCGAGTGGGATTCCATCGAGGATGATTCCTCAGGGTTCCCCCTTGGTGTCAGACACACGGAGTCTTTGGTTACTATGACTGAACACTGAACCATGATACTAAACACGGGTCGGCCCTGAGGGGTACCCGCGCGAGCATGTTGTGAAGTGATGTGGAGTCGGGTTGACCTGAGAGGTGCCCGCGAGATAATTACGAGGCGTGGCTGGGAATTCCTAGCCCTTGCCGCAAGTCCTCGAGACGGGGCGACGGGGTCACATCGATCGTGAGTCTCTGCTCGTTACCGCGCGCTCCTAATCCACTAAAGGTTTGGATATTTGATCCGAGGGGCCTCTGGCCTGATAGCACTAACCATCACGTGGGCATAGTATGGGCATTCTGCATCGTATACTTCAGCCGAAGCTTAATAGATGTCAGCAACTGAGCGGCACACGCTGGGTTGGACTGGGAACGCAACCGCACTTGTATAAGGGGTTGCTAGGTCTGCTCACCGGTGGTGTACGCAACGTGCAGGAGCGCCCGGGGCGATGGCCCAAGACCCCTGGGGGCATAGGTTAGTCCGGCGTGCTGACCTCTCTATTAAGTATTTGGTCGGGTTGCGGCGTGTTGCTTAGCCAGGCCGGGCATGACCTAGAAAAGTGTGTCCGGCCGGAGTTAAGCGAGCATGGTGGGTAAGTTGGTGCACCCCTGCAGGGAAGAACTAATCTATCGATAGCCTGTCCTACGGTAACGGACACTCGGAGTTGTATCCTGATCGGTACAACTAGAACTGATGACTTGAGATGAACTGAATAGTATGGCTCTGGGATTGCTTTCTCGCAGGGAGTCGAGAAAGGATCTCTGGCCGAGGTTGATGATGCTACTACTACTTTACATTATGCTATTCTGCACTCTCCTTATGCTCCAAGACCGATGAAGATGCTGAAGATGCTAGTCTTTGATAGGACTAGGCTTTCCCCCTCTATTCTGGCATTTCTGCAGCCCAGTCCACATATACAGCCCCCTTTGAAAATGTTGCATATGTAGTGTAGATCCTTGCTTGCTGAGTACTTCAGATGAGTACTCACGTTTGCTTTACTTTCTTTTTCCCCCATATCCAATTGATGTCACGAGAGGACGAAGCCCCTAAGCCAGATGCCCCAGTCGACGACTACTACTACTACCCGCCCGGTGAGTACTACTACGAGGAGCCGACTGACGACCAGGAGTAGGATCGGAGGGTCCAGGGCAGGAGGCCTACGCCTTTCGATCGTAGTTTTTTTTATTTTGCCCCTCCTTCTAAAGGCTTATCTCTCTTCTGTAATATATCTGTACCCAGATATCTGATGCTTCCGCTGACACTTGTATGCCATCGAGCTATGTATTTGACCCCTCGAGGCCCTGGCTTGTAATATTAAGCTTGTATGACTTTATTTATGTTTTAGAGTTGTGTTGTGATATCTTCAAGTGAGTCCTAGGCTTGATTGTGTGCATTTGCTTGTATGATTAGTGCATGATTAAGCCGGGGTCGTCACAACTCTGTACAACCCTATCCCCCTCCGGTGTCTATATAAACTGGAGGGTTTAGTCCGTAGAGGCTATCATAACTCCCATAGGCTAGACATCTAGGGTTTAGCCATCACGATCTCGAGGTAGATCAACTCTTGTAACCCCCATACTCATCAAATACAATCAAGCAGGACGTAGGGTTTTACCTCCATTAAGAGGGCCTGAACCTGGGTAAACATTGTGTTCCCTTTGTCCCTTGCTACCTTCGATCCTCAGACGCACAGTTCGGGACCCCCTACCCGAGATCAGCCGGTTTTGACACCGACAGTCGGTCTACTAATCTTGGACGTGATGCCTATATATTGATCATTGCCTTGGATATCGTCATAATTATTCGATCTTCTATCAATTGCCCAACAGTAATTTATTTACACACCATGTGATATTTCTTGAGAGAAGCCACTAGTGATGTCTACGGCCCCGGGTCTATTCTTTATCATATTTTCTTTGAGATATATTTTTATTTGCTTTTGTTTTCAGATCTATTATTCCAAAAACCCAAAAATACCTTGCTGCACTTTTTTATTACTTATTTTATTTCCTGTTTTATCGAGATCTATTTATCCAATCTATACAATTTCTATCCCGTCAACTGGACAATTTCTGGCACCGTTACCCGTAGAGGGATTGACAACCCCTCATAATCGTCGGGTTGCAAGTACTTGTTCTTTGTGTGCTGGTACCATTTACATAATATTGCTTGGTTCTTCTACTGGATTGATACCTTGGTTTCATAACTGAGGGAAATACCTATCGTAAGCTATGCTGCAGCATCCCTTCCTCTTTGGGGAAATACCGACGTAGTTAAAGCGACATCAAAAGGAATTTCTGGTGCCGTTGTCGAGGAGACATCATCAACATCTATCAGGTTCCTAATCACAAATCTCATCTCCTTGCAATTTACATTATTTGCCATTTGCCTCTCATTTTCAGCTCCCCCACTTCACAAAAATTTACCGTTTTATTCGCCCTCTTTTTTGTTTGCCTTTTTCTCGTTCGATCTTTTGTTTGCTTGTGTTGCCATGTGCCTTCTATTTGCTTGCATCTTCTCTTGCTAAAAATCTATTGATATGGATCCCCATCCACTTGCTAATCTTTTTAAAAGATCCAATCATGATGAACCAATTGCTAGTGAGTTGAGTTCACTAGATTATCTTTATGAAGTTTTGCTTGAGATTCGTGAATCTGAAAATTGCGATGAAGAAATTTATAAAGTGATTCATGATAGCTCCTTGAATGAAAAGCATGATTGCTATGATTTTACTATAAATTATATTAATGTCAATTGTGCTAATAATATGCAAAACCACAAGCTTGGGGATGCTAATTTTGATATGTTCACTACTTATTACAATGATCATGATTGGGGTGATTCTTCTTATGATCTTGAAAATTTATGTAAGTCTCATGATGAATATGTTTGCGATAATATTGAAAGTGGGTTTGGAAGAGTGTCAACTCTAGGTAATAATGATCCCACTACTTTGGAGAATGATCAATCTTATGATTTTTTTATAAAAGTGGGCTTGGAGAGGTCATGATTTTATTTGATGATCCCACTATTTTGGAAGAGTGTCAACTTTGCATGCATGTGGATCATGAAAAGAAAATTTTATTTGATAGATATATTGTTGAATTTGATTATGATACTACATGTAATTATTACGAGAGAGGAAAATATGGTTGTAGACATTTTCATATTACTAAATTACCTCTCGTTATGTTGAGATTGCGATTATTTCTTTCTTCTTCCTTGCATAAGCTAGTATTTGCTTGTCTTGATAAATCTTTCCCCTATAAAATGCCTATGCATAGGAAGTATGTTAGACTTAAACTTGTTTTTCACATGTCATATGATGCTCTCTTTGTGCTTCAATTTTTTGTCTTTCATGTGAACATCATTAAAATTATCAAGGCCTAGCTAAAAGGCTTTAAAACGATAGCGCTTGTTGGGAGGCAACCCAATGAATAAAATTTATTTTTGCCTTTTTATTTCTGTTCTTGATTGTTTGAACAATTATGCCTCTGTTATGATTGTGTTTTTTATGTTTTAATTAGTATTTGTGCCAAGTAAAGCCTTTGGGATAGCTTTGGTGATAGTTGATTTGATCCTGTTGAAAAAGAGAAACTTTTGCATCCCGTAACTGAATTGTTTAAATTCACAGAAGTGACGAAAAATTCTTAATTTTTTAAAAAAGATTTATATACAAATTTCCTATGTTTTCTTAATTTTTCAGAAATTTTGGAGTTATATAAGTATGAGAACAATTCGCATCTTTACAGACAGTTCTGTTTTTGACAGATTCTGTTTTCTTTGCATTGTGTTCTTATTTTGATGAATCTATGGATTGTATCGGGGGGTATAAGACATGGTAAATCTAGAATACAGTAGATATAATGAAATAATAAAATTTGAATGGGTTTTATACAGTACTTAATGTAAAGATTGGTTTTCTTATACTAACGGATCTCATGAAGGTTTTGTTAAGTTTTGTGTGATTGAAGTTTTCAAGTTTTGGGTGAGATTGCGATGGATGAAGGAATAAGGAGTGAAAAGAGCCTAAGATTGGGGATGCCCCATGGAACCCCAAGTTAATATTCAAGGAGAACCAAGCAACTAATCTTGGGGATGCCCCGGAAGGCATCCCCTCTTTCTTCTAATGACCATCGGTATTTTACTTGGAGCTATATTTTTATTCGTCACATATCATGAGTTTTGCTTGGAGCGTCTTGTATTATATGACTCTTTGCTTGTTTTGCTTTTTAGTTTGTCACAAGTATCCTTCTGGACACACCTATTTGAGAGAGCCAAAATTATGCTATGATGTGTTAAAAATGCTCTATATGCTTCACTTAAATTTTTTGAGCTATGGAATTGCTCTAGTGTTTCACTTATATCTTTTTGAGCACGGTATGCTTTAATATTTTTGAAGAAATGCTCTCATGATTCACTTAGATTAATTTGAGAGTTAGTAAATTTTTGAATAAATTCTCTCATGCCTCACTTATATTATTTTGAGAGACGAAAAATTTTATGCTCATGTTCTTCACTTAGATTTGTTTGAGCTTGTCAAAAGCAATTGCAATATATGAAACTAGTCCCAAAGTGATAGATATTCAAGAGGGATATAATAAAAACTTTCATGAAGATCATTGGACAAAATAAAATTAATTCTTTGTAATAGTTTTGAGATTTGATGATAGTGATATGTGAGTCATGTTGGTGAGTAATTATGCTTTAGTAAGAATATTAGTGTTAAGGTTTGTGATTCCCTATGCAAGCACGAAAGTCAATAGTTATGCAATAAAATTATATCCTACTTGTGGTACATTATTTGGTGTTAGTTATGCTTAATGCTCGCTTATGTGATTTTTTGTTTCTTGGTTGGTTGCTTCTCAATCTTTTTGCTAGCCTCCACTTGTACTAAGTAGAAATACTACTTGTGCATCCAAAATCTTTAAACCCAGTTTTGCCATATGAGTCCATCATACCTACCTATATGCGGTATTTCTATGCCATTCTAAGCAAATTTGTATGTGCCATCTCTAATTTTCAAAATAAATTTCCTTTTTGTGTGCCCGTACCGCTCATGAAGCGGCAGGGGGTGGCCAATATTTTCCATGCTAGATGTGTTATTTTCAAGATGAGTGTTTATTCCTTGTCATTGCACGAGAGTACGGCGGTAATAGGGATGCCCAGTCCCGAAATGAAATAGAAATTTACTTTATGTTGTCAAATAATAAATTCCTTGGAAAGTGTTGGTATGGACGATACTGATACGCCTCCGTCATATCTACTTTTCCTAACGCTTTTGCCCTTGTTTTGGACTCTAATTTGCATGATTTGAATGAAACTAACCCGGACTGATACTGTTTTCAGCAGAACTACCATGGTATTGTTTTTGTGTAGAAATAAAAGTTCTCGAAATGGAACGAAACTTTTTGGAGAATTTTTATACAATAAAAGAAAAATACTAGAGCCAAGAACCACCGGAGGGGGGGCCCTGGGTGAGCACAACCCACCAGGGCGCGCCCAGGTTGGTTGTCCCCACCTGGTGGCCCCGCAGACCCTATCTCTGACGCTATAAAATCACATTTTCGGAGAAAAAAATAAGGGAGAAAGAATTATCACGTTTCACGAGACGGAGCCGCCGCCACCTCCTGTTCTTCATCACGAGGCCAGATCTGGAGTCCGTTTGGGGCTCCAGAGAGGGGGATCTTGGATCTTCATCATCACCAACCCTTCTCCATCGCCAATTCCTTGATGCTCCCCATCGGGAGTGAGTAATTCCTTCGTAGGCTCGCTGGTCGATCAGGAGTTGGATGGGATTCATCATGTAATCGAGTTAGTTTTGTTAGGGCTTGATCCCTAGTATCCATTATGTTCTGAGATTGATGTTGCTATGATTTTGCTATGCTTAATGCTTGTCACATTGGGCCCGGGTGCCATGATTTCAGATCTGAACCATTTATGTTATCACCATTATATCTATGTTCTAGATCCGATCTTGCAAGTTATAGTCACCTATTACGTGTTATGATCTGTAAACCCCGGAGTGACAGTATTCGGGATACTTTCCGGTGATGACCGTAGTTTGAGGAGTTCATGTATTCACTATGTGCTAATGCTTTGTTCTGGTTCTCTATTAAAAGGAGACCTTAATATCCTTTAGTTTCCTTATGGACCCCGCTGCCACGGGAGGGTAGGACAAAAGATGTCATGCAAGTTCTTTCCATAAACACGTATGACTATTTACGGAATACATGCCTACATTATATTTATGAACTGGAGCTAGTTTTGTATCGCCCTAGGTTATGACTGTTATATGATGAATATCATCCAACAAATTCACCGATCCAATGCCTATGAATTTTCGATATATTGTTCTTGCTAAGTTACTACTGCTGCTGTTACTGTTACAAGTTCTAGAAAATCATTGCTATCACTGCTACCAAAACTATCATATTACTTTGCTACTGATCATATTGCTGCAGATAATTAATCTTCAGGTGTGGTTGAATTGACAACTCAGCTGCTAATACTTGCAAATATTCTTTGGCTCCCCTTGTGTCGAATCTATAAATTTGGGTTGAATACTCTACCCTCGAAAACTGTTGTGATCCCCTATACTTGTGGGTTATCAAGACCTTTTTCTGGCGCCGTTGCCGGGGAGCATAGCTATATTTGTTGAGTCACTTGGGGTGATTATCAATTTATCATTATGAAGAATCTGAAGGATACCAATACTAAGATTTTTCCCTCTAAGACAAGGGGAGGTAAGGAATTGCCATCTAGCTCTGCACTTGATTCACCTTCTATTTTGAGTAGACTTGCAACACCACCACATGCTATTAATCGTGATATGTCGCAAGTTATTGATGAGCTACTTCTATGAATGCTACTCATGATGATGCTAGTACCTTGCTTGATGATAATATGCCACTAGGTGAATTTCTTGATGAACAAATTGCTAGAGCTAAAGATATTGAGAATGCTGAAACTGATGAAATTGTTGAAACTGATGAAATGCCTGAAACTGAAAATCTTGAAATACCTATTAGGCCTAGCTCTCCTAGATATGAATTGCCTAAGATACCTAAAAGTTATGTTATGGATGAGGAGACTGCTAGAGATTTTCTTGCTTGCCATGATAGAGATGATCTTAAGAAATTACTATGCAAACTGAGAGAAAAATCTTTGAATGCTAGAATGAAATGTGATCCTAAGTTTGCTACATCACCTATCTTTGTTGATGATAAGAATTATGAATTCTCTGTTGACCCAGAGTTAATTACTTTGGTTGAATCTGATCCTTTCCATGGTTATGAAACTGAAACTGTTGTGGCACACCTTACTAAATTAAATGATATAGCCACCCTATTTGCTCATGATGAGAAGATTCGCTACTATTATATTCTCAAATTATTTCCGTTCTCATTAAAGGGTGATGCTAAGATATGTTACAATACTTTTGCTCTTGGTTGTGTGCGTAGTCCCCGGGATATGATTTATTACTTCTCTGAAAAATATTTTCCTGCTCATAAGAAACAAGCTGCCTTACAGGAAATATTTAACTTTGTGCAAATTGAAGAAGAGAGTCTCCCACAAGCTTGGGGGAGGCTTCTCCAATTTCTTAATGCTTTGCCTGATCATCCACTTAAGAAAAATGAAATACTTGATATCTTCTATAATGGACTAACCGATGCTTCTAGGGACTTCCTAGATAGTTGTGCTGGTTGTGTTTTCAGGGAACGAACTGTTGGACAAGCTAAGGAATTGTTGAATAACATATTGAAAAATTATGATGATTGGACTCTTCCTGAACCACCGCTTAAGCCCAATCCAAAGAAGAGGGGTATCTTATATCTCAGTCCGGAAGATATGCAAGAGGCAAAGAAATCTATGAAGGAAAAAGGTATTAAAGTAGAGGATGTTAAAAATTTACCTCCTATTGAAGAGATACATGGACTTGATACAACACCACCCAAGGTGGTAGAGGTAAACTCTTTAATGAAATTTGATGAAAAGGATATCCTTATAATATGCATCCTAGTCAATGCCTTTATGAGTTTGATAATTACATTAGAAAGCAAGATCACTTCAATGAAAATGTTATGAAGCAATTGAAATACAACTCTGATATGATTGCTCGCTTTAGTGACTTGTTATTTAGAATCTCCAATGATGTTAGGGGTGTAGTAAAATATGCCTCTATGGTTCAAACTCAACTAGAACAAGTTGCTAAATCTCAAAGAGAACTGCTAGATGAAATGAATAATAATATGAATGATCATGCAGTTAGAGTAATGACTAGAGGAGGTAGAATGACTCAAGAACCACTTTATCCTGAGGGACACCCTAAAAGAATTGAACAAGACTCTCAAAGAATTAACACTGATGCACCTAGTCCTTCTAAAAAGAAGAAGAAAAAGAAAAATGATAGGACTTTGCATGCTTCTAGTGAACCTGAGATGGAAAAACTTCCTGATCATAATGATGTTTCTATTTCTGATGCTGGAACTCAATCTGGTAATGAACACTCATCTAGTGATAATGAAAAAGATAATGTTGATTTTCATGAAGACAAACAACCAGATAATGATGTTGAAATAGAACCAGCTGTTGATCTTGATAACCCACAACCTAAAAATAAAAGATATGATAAAAGAGACTTTGTTGCTAGAGAACATGAAAGAGAAAGAGAACCATGGGTTCAAAAACCCATGCCCTTTCCACCTAAATCAACTATGAAAGAGGAGGCTGAAGATTTTGAACGTTCTGCTGAAATGCTTAGGCCAGTCTTTTTGCGTACTCGCTTGACCGATATATTAAAGATGGCTCCTTATGCAAAATATATGAAAGACATCATCTCTAATAAAAGAAAGATACCCGAAGCTGAAATCTCCACCATGCTTGCTAATTATTCTTTTAAGGATGGAGTACCTAAAAAACTTGGAGATCTAAGAATACCAAATATACATTGCTCCATCAAAAGAAATTACGTTAAAACCACTTTGTGTGATTTAGGAGCTGGTGTTAGTGTTATGCCTTTCTCCTTATATAAAAGACTTGATTTGAATAAACTCCCACATACTGAAATATCTTTGCAAATGGCTGACAAATCAACTGCCATACCTATCGGTATTTGTGAGGATGTGCCCATTGTTGTTGCAAATGTTACTATTTTAACTGACTTTGTTATACTTGAGATGCCCGAGGACGACAACATGTCGATTATCCTTGGTAGACCCTTCTTTAATACTGCAGGGGCTGTTATTGATTGCAATAAAAGAAAGGTCACTTTTCATATCAATGGTAATGAGCATACGGTGCACTTTCCGAAGAAACAATTCCAAGTGAATGGTATTAATGTTATTGAAAAATCTCCGACACTCACTATTGGAAGTTTTCAACTACCTCTACCTACTGCTAAAAAGAAATATGAAATGCTTATTGTTGGGGACATGCATATCCCCATTGAGGTAACTTAGTGTTTTACGAAAGTTCTTCGGTTTCATGCTAATCAAAGGTGGTTGTTAATAAGACTTGATCAACCTTATTAATTGATCATTTTTTGAGAGGTATGAAGTTGATGAATTTAGTAAGCACAACCTTCTGCTCCCAACTTTTATTTTATGTTTTTCTTAGTTAAATAAAATAAAATGCCATGTTTTGTCTGTTTTCTGAATTTCCCGTGCAATAAAAAAATGACCCAAAAATAAAAGTTCTCAGAATACCCTAAAATTTTAATACGATTTTTTTCTGAATATTTCTGAATTTATAGTGCAAATAACATTAGAGGGGGTGCACCAAGTGGGCACAACCACCTGGGCGCGCGAGCAGCCCCAGGCGCGCCCTAGTGGGTTGTGGTCCCCACGTGGGCCCCCTCACTTATCTCTTTAGCCCATGTCATCACCTACCTCCAGAAAAAAATCACCATTGCTCTCTCTCTCGTGTCCTTGCTCTCAAACCCGTGGATTTCGATCTCTTTGCTCGAAGTTCCATTTTCGAAACTGTTTTGGGGGATTGCTACTTGGAATAAGATGAGTTTCTTTAGGAAGTTTGCTTCCAAGAAGAGCTCTAAGGGAGTCATTGGGGAGTCATCGGATAACGATCTCCACACTCAGAGAAGGACGGAGGTGCGGCCGTGCGAATGGCCGCATAACCCCTTCATGGATGGAGCCGGAATCCGTCAAGAGTTCGCACAATTTGCTGCTAACACCGGTCTCATGGACTTCATCGCAGCTGAGTGTGAACAATACCATCTCCTTACAAATTCCTTTGTGCAAAGTTTCCATTTTCTGAGTAGGAATAACCCCCCTGAGGTGCAATTATATTTATATGCCGAAACCAGTCAGATACCATGTCGGGGGGATAGACCCCGGGTAGCCTCATCCGGACCTAATAACATTTCAAGACATCGGGACTAGCAAAGCCCCTCATGCCTTCCGAGCATGCGGTCGGTTCCTTGGTCCAGCTAGGACCAAGTGGCCGGCTTTCGGAAGACGGCGCACTCATAGAAGGCGGGTCTTGGGGGAGGCTGGCTCCTAGCAGACGGCCCCTCCTCCCCTCGGAGTCCGCACTCACCTACTCCGACGAGATGGGGCATGGCTGCAGAGCCAACTACTCCCCCGAATCCCGGAGGAGCGTGGCTATAGTGTAGGCTGACCAAGCAGCCACCTACCCGCCTGGCGCAGGACTGTAGCCATGCGACTCAGGACATGGCCCTAGTCAGCAAGGGTCATGCTACAGCAAAAGACGATCAGTACGGCCCGCAGGTGGCGGGCCCTACCTGTCCGCGAGCTACCAGAAGGCGGCGCACCCCTAGAAGGCGGCGTTGAGGGGCGGGCCGGCTCCCGGCAAATGGACCCCTCCCTCCCCTCGTAGTTCGCACTCACCCACTACGACAAGACGGAGCATGGCAACAGTGCCACCTGCTCCCCTCGAATTCTGGTGGAGCGTGGCTACAGTGCGCGCTGACCAGATGGCTACCTGCCCGCCTGGCGCAGCACTGTAGCCATACGACCTGTGACGCGGCCCTCGTCAGCAAGTATAGAGCTACAGCGAAAGGCAATCAGCGTAGCCCGCAGGCGGCGGGCCCTACCTGTCGACCAGATTCTCTGCAGCCGGCGGGGCCCTCCAGAGGCGGGCCCCAGCAGCCGGCGGAGAACCCGGTGACCCTACACACTGACGTCCGGGTCCTACACCCGGCCGTATTACCATTGTACCCCTGGGGGGTTGGCCTATAAAACCCCCCAGGGCTCACCCATGCAAAGGGTTCAGCCTTCATTCCCATACACCACCATAGCTAGGAGAAGAGAGGTAGCTCTACCCATCTTCCTCCTCTAGCAACACAGCTCAGGGAGCAACCTTGTACACTCTTGATCATAGTCATCATGCAGAGACCCCGCAGAGCAGGACTAGGGGTGTTTTCTCTCCGAAGAGCCCCGAACCTGGGTACGTCTCGTGTGCGATCGAGCTCGTGCTCACTCCCGCTTCCAGGGCCCGACGATGTCCTCTTGGCTCCACCCATGATAAGCCACCCCCTGGCATCTGACGTGAGATTACCACGACAGTTGGCGCCCACCGTGGGGCCATTCGCGGCGTCGGCCGAAGACACGTTCTGGACGGGAACCGCCTTCCTCTCCGGCGAGCACGTCGCGGCCGGCTTGATCAGCTAGCCCGATGCATTTGCTTGCGCTTGCTCTGACGCATCGTCCAACGCGGGAGCCGTTTGCCCCGTGAGCTGCCTCGCCGATCTCTTCGGGAAGCTCAGCCTCTCCGACGCAGACGCCACCGACGGGTTCCCCGGCGGCGTGGTGGTGATCGAGGACCCGCTCCCTCCCGTCTCTAGCATCGCCTCTGCTGGCGTGCTCGACGCCGGCATCTTCATGGAGGTGATGGTCACTGGCAATAGCCAGGCCTCTGGCGTGGCTATCCAAGACCCGTTGCGAGCAGCAATGCAGGACCTGGCGGCTCCCGTCGGAGCCAACACCGACGCGGCGGCGCTAGAAGAAATCTGCGTCAAGCTCCTCGACAGCGCCACCAAGATGGCGGCCATGAAGCGTCGCGCTGAGGCCAACCAGTGCGAGATCGACCGCATAGCTGGCGGCACGCCGGTTGCGGCCGAGCCCAGCCGAGCCGGCGCAATCCGGCAACGCGGCACGGCCATCACCAGCATGCTGGGAGTCAGACGTCCGATCTACGACACCCCCGTGCAGAACCTGCGCCCCGCACAGGCGGCGACAGAAGAACTCGAGAACCTGGAGGGCGACGAATGGCGCAGTTAGCTAGACCACCTCTAGGAACTCCTCGACGCTATGAACACGCAGCAAGACGCGTGCAACCGCGTGGTGGGAGCCGGCCGGCATGCCGAGCTCCCGGAACGGACCCCTCCACCCCGTCGAGAGAATGGAGCGACCTCCTGGTCCCCTAGTGGTGGCGGCCGCAGCCAGCGGAACCCGGTACCGGCAGCTAGCCATAGCCGGTGTTCTCACCAGACAGTTGTGGGCAGCCGGGAAGTTCCTCCGAACCCGGAGGCCCGGCGCCAGCAGGACGAACGACTGCCTCCCCCCCGTAGGGAGAGGTTGGCTTCTCCGGCGCCGGTTGACCACCCGATTTTGGGGGGCTGGCTAGGCCCCCGTGAAGCAGTCGGCGAGAATGACGCTCATCGCCGGATCAAGCAGCTAGCTCGGTCCCTGGCAGTAGAGGAGGAGGATACAGTCGGCCCGGCCTGCTTCGGCCCCTGCATCCGCAATGAGCCCTTCCCCAAAGGGTTCTCGCTCCCTCGCGACACTCCCAAGTACACCGGCGCCGTGAAGCCGGAGGACTGGCTGACCGACTACGCCACAGCAGTCAGCATAGCAAACGGCAACAAGAGCGTTGCCATGAAGTATGTTTCGCTCATGCTCCAGGGCACGGCCCGGACATGGCTAAACAGCCTCAAACCCAACAGCATCAACAGCTGGTTGGACTTCAGCGACGTCTTCATCCGCAACTTCACCAGCACCTACAAGTGGCCCCCCAAGCCTCGCCATCTCTCCATGTGCGTTCAGGGTCCGACTGAGTCCACCCGCGACTACCTGACGCGTTGGGCCGAGTTGCGCAACTCCTGCGAAGGGGTGCACGAGGTGCAGGCTATCGAGTACTTCACCGCCGGGTGCAGAGAGGGCACCCTGCTCAAGCACAAGCTTCTGTGCGATGAGTCGGCTACCTTGGACGAGCTTCTGGTTGTGGCGGACAAGTACGCCACGGCCGACTCTTCCATGAAGTCGGAGATCCGGGTTGACGCGTCCGGAAAGGTGATCCAGCCGGCTTCCCAGCCGCCGGCTGGTGACTCCAACCGGCGTCAGCAGCCGAACGACAACAAGCGCAAGGCCCAGTAGCCGGCTTCTAGCAACCGGCAGGTGGCTACTATTGAGGACCAGTAGCCGGCAGGGTAACCCGGCCCCAAGCGTCAGCGGGGCGGCAAGGGTGCCTGGCTGCCGGCCTTCTCCTTCGAGCAGGCCCTCGACGCTCCATGCAAGTTCCACAGCGGCGCGAAGCCGTCCAACCATACAACCCGGCAGTGCAACTGGCTCGCCCGAATCGCTAAGGGTGAGGGTTTGCCGCCTCCTCCTCCCGGCCCGGCGGCTCCGGCTCCTCAGCAACCGGCCCGTCCTGTCGGCATGCTCCAAGATGAGTTCCCCGACGAGAACGCCACCTACGTCGTCTTCACCAGTGAAGCCGACGACAAGCATAGTCGGCGTCAGCAGCACCGCGAGGTGAATGCTGTTGTTTCAGAGGTCCCCCAATTTATGCACTGGTTCGAGAGGCCCATCACCTGGAGCCGCGATGACCATCCGGCCGTGATGCCCTCACCGGGTGCTTATGCCATGGTGCTGGACTCCACCTTCTCAACCGAGAGGCGGGCCTGCCGCTTCTCCCGGATCCTGATAGACGGCGGTAGCAGCATCAACATCCTCTACCGCGACACCATGGAAAAGCTGGGCATCAAGGAAAAACAACTCCAGCCCAGCCAGACCGTGTTCCATGGCATTGTTCCTGGGCTTTCCTGCTCTCCAATCGGCAAGTTCAAGATTGACGTCCTGTTCGGCGACAAGACCCACTTCTTCCGCGAGCCAATCTGGTTCGAGGTGGTTGACTTGGACAGCCCCTACCATGCGCTCTTGGGCCGGCCAGCTTTGGCCAAATTCAAGGCGGTCCCGCATTACGCCTACCTGAAGATGAAGATGCCGGGTCCCAAGGGCATCATCACCGTTGCCGGTGACTACCAGAAGTCGCTCACGTGCGCCGCGGCCAGCTCCCGGCTGGCCGAGACCCTCGTCATTGCCGAAGAGAAGTGCCTCCTTGACCGGCCTGTGGCCATGGCCAGCGAGCAGCCGGCCATGCCATCCAACCCCAAGGAGGTTGAGGCCGAGGGCTCCTACCAGCCGGCCAAGGAAACCAAGAAGATCATCTTGGACCCGGCGCACCCGGAGAAGTACGCTGTCGTGGGGGCTAACCTCGACAGCAAATAGGAAAGCGAGCTCGTCGACTTCCTCCATGAGAATCGGGACATCTTTGCATGGTCCCCCGAGGACATGTCGGGTGTTCCGAAGGATTTCGCCAAGCACAAGATGCATGTGCGGCTGGATGCTAAGCCGGTCAAGCAACCCCTCCGCCGCCTGTCAGAAGAGAAGAGAAGGATCGTTGGTGAAGAAATCGCCCGGCTTCTGGCAGCCGGCTTCATCATGGAAGTGTTCTACCCAGACTGGCTTGCCAACCCAGTCCTCGTTTTGAAGAAAAACAACAAGTGGCGCATGTGTATCGACTACACAAGCCTCAACAAAGCCTACCCCAAGGATCCATTTGCCTTGCCCCGGATTGATCAAGTGATCGACTACACGGCCGACTGTGAGCTTTTGTCCTTTTTGGACGCCTACTCCGGCTACCATCAGATCAAGCTGGACCCGGCCGATCGACTGAAGACCGCCTTCATCACCCCTTTTGGCACCTTCTGCTACATCACCATGATGTTCGGCTTGAGGAATGCCGGTGCCACCTTTCAGCACTGCATGCAGAAGTGCCTCTTGAAGCAACTCAGTAGAAATGCCCACGTCTATGTGGATGACATAGTGGTGAAGACGGAGAAGCGCGGTACCCTTCTGGAGGATCTCAAGGAGACCTTCGCCAACCTGTGCCGCTTTCAGATCAAGCTCAACCCGGAGAAGTGTGTCTTCGGAGTACCAGCCGGCCAGCTCCTTGGTTTTCTTGTTTCTGAGCATGGGATTGAGTGCAACCCCGTGAAGATCAAAGCCATTGAGAGGATGAAGAAACCGACCTGGCTGCGGGACGTCAGGAAGTTCACCGGGTGCCTAGCCTCTCTCAGCCGGTTCATCAGCCGGCTGGGCGAGAAGGCCCTCCCACTATACCAGCTGATGAAGAAGACCACATGCTTCGAGTGGACCGATCTGGCAGACGAGGCATTCCTCCAGCTCAAGCGGATGCTGTCCATGCCGCCTGTTCTGGCCGCTCTAGCTGCTAAAGAGCCCATGTTCCTCTACATCGCCGCCACCAACCGGGTCGTCAGCACGGTGATTGTTGTCGAGCGCCCAGAAGCCGGCAGAGCTCAGCCGGTCCAGAGGTCGGTCTATTACCTGAGCGAGGTGTTGTCCGCCTCCAAGCAGAAATACCCCCACTACCAGAAGATGTGCTACGGCGTGTACTTTGCCGCCAAGAAGCTGAAGCAGTACTTATAGGAGCATACCATCATGGTTGTCTATACCACCCTCCTTGCCGAGATCATGGGCAACCAAGATGCCTCGGGTTGGGTGGCCAAGTGGGCTATCGAGCTGGATCCCCACACCATCCTCTACCAGCCCCGCACCGCCATCAAGTCCCAAGCACTGGCCGACTTCCTTGTTGACTGGGCCGAGACCCAGTACCTGCCGCCAGCGCTGGATTCCACGCATTGGCAGATGCACTTCGATGGCTCGAAGATGCGCACTGGTTTGGGAGCCGGCATCGTCCTCACCTCTCCCAAAGGCGACAAGCTCAAGTACACGCTGCAGATTCACTTTGCCGCCTCCAACAACGTGGCCGAGTATGAGGCACTCGTCCACGGGCTCCGGCTGGCCAAGGAGATCAGCATTCGTCGCATCCTGTGCGACGGTGCCTCAGACCTGGTGGTCCAGCAGTCCTCTGGCGACTGGGATGCCAGGGACACCAACATGGCCAGCTACCGCTTCCTCGTCCAGTAGATCAGCGGACACTTCGATGGGTGCTAGTTCCTCCATGTGCCACGAGCCGACAACGAAGCCGCCGACGCCCTGGCACGGATTGGTTCTACCCGGCAGGCCATTCCAGCAAGCGTCTCCCTCGAGTGTCTATGCAAGCCATCTATCCAACCTTTGCCGGAATCAGAGTCCATCTTCGTGCCGGCTGACCCTGGAGCAATCGGATCCGGCTCGGGGACTCCAGCAGGCAGCCCGGGGACTTCGGCAGGCGGCCCGGGGGCTACAGCACCCAAACCCGGCCCGAGGACTGCTGTAGTCGGCCCGAGGACTTCAACGACGCATCAAGCAGCGGCCGGCTCTGACCCACCGCCTCCCAACCCGGCCTCCCTAACACTGGTTGCTGTCATGACGGTGGTGGAAGCTCCGTCTTGGGCGCAGCCCATCCTCAACTTTCTGGTGAGCCGTGAGCTACCAGCCGACAAAATCTTGGCCCGGCAGGTGCAACGCCGGGCGGCCGCATACACGATCATCAACAGAGAGCTCATCAGGCGCAGCGCGACTGGCATCTTCCAGCATTGCGTCGAGCCGGAGAAGGGCATTGCTATCCTCAGAGACATCCACCAAGGTGAATGTGGCCACCATGCCGCCTCCAGAGCCCTCGTTGCCAAAGCTTTCCGCCATGGTTTCTTCTGGCCGATTGCTCTGGACGATGCCAAGGAGTTGGTCCGAAAGTGCAAGGGGTGCCAGCGTTTCAGCACCAAGCAGCACCTGCCGGCCTCAGCACTCAAGACCATTCCCATCACTTGGTCGTTTGCCGTATGGGGGTTGGATATGGTGGGCCCATTCAAGACAGCACGCGGCGGCATGACCCATCTGCTAGTTGCCGTGGACAAGTTCACGAAGTGGATTGAGGCAAGGCCAATCAAGAAGCTGAACGGCCCCACAGCCGTCACATTCATCGCGGACATCACCATTCGCTACGGCATCCCACACAGCATCATCACCGACAACGGCACGAATTTCGCCAAAGGCGCCCTGGCCCGTTTGTGCACAACGCAGGGCATCCGACTGGACCTCGCGTCGGTTGCTCACCCGCAGTCAACGGCCAGGTGGAGTGACCAAACGGACTCATCCTGTCCGGCATCAATCCTCGGTTGGTCGAGCCGCTGGAGGGCTCGGCCGACTGCTGGATCGAGGAACTGCCGGCCGTCCTTTGGAGTCTTCGGACCATGCCAAATCGGTCAACCGGCTTCACGCCCTTCTTCCTCGTGTACGGGGCCGAGGCTGTCATCCCAATAGACATTGAGTTCGACTCGCCTCGCGTCACCATGTACACGAAGGCGGAGGCCAAGGAGGCATGAGAAGACGGCGTCGACTTGCTCGAAGAGGCCCGGCTGCTAGCACTCAGCCGGTCCGCCATCTATCAGTAGAGCCTGCGCCACTACCACAACAAGAAGATCAAGCCGCGTGCTTTCCGCGAGGGCGACCTTGTGCTCCGGCTGATCCAGCGAACAGCCGGCCAGCACAAGCTCTCGGCTCCTTGGGAGGGGCCTTTCATCATCAACAAGGCCCTGGGCAACGACTCGTACTACCTCATCGACGCACAGAAGCTCAGGGCACGCAAGAGGGACACAGCCGGCCAAGAGTCAGAGCGCCCGTGGAACGCGAACCTTCTCCGCCCGTTTTACAGTTGATGCAGTGTATGTACCACGCTATCTTTTGTATTAAGCAAAGACAACAGGTCCCCCGAGGCGCACTCGGGGGCTACATTTTTATCTATGTGATAAGCTTCACCTATGAATGAGTTTTATCTTTTGCCCTGACCGGGTCCGGCTAGCTGGCCCGGGGGCTCGCCGCCTTGACTTAAGTTGGCGCCACCCGAAGTCGGCTAAGTAGTGTGACGATGCCAAAGCCCTCTCTTTGTCCCAGCCACAGCTCGCAGCGTGACTGTCCGGTTGGCAAGAGCTAAAGGCCGGAAACGATGTCCACACGAAAAACGACTAGGGGAGAACGCCGATTCAGGCCAAGCCGCCCTCTCGCCCCACCCGTCCGACTGCTCAGCAGCCGGCCGGCCGGCTTCTCACTAGACTAGCTACGCTTTAAGTGGCTGAAGTAACTTGCCTATTCTAAGCGGCCAAGTCCCTGACCCGGCCACAGACCGCAGCGCGGCTGTCCGGCTAGCAAGGCGGCAGCCAAAGGAAGACGACAAAAGAAAAAGCCAAAGAAAGCAAAGGCAAAATCGAGTCAGAACTCGGCAGAGCTCGCAAGCATGTGGGAAAATAAATTTATTACATTGCAAAAGGCCCAAGGCCGGCATTCATCAGAGTTTAAAATACACCCCCAGTGGGTGGAATTGCGTACGATTAACTTGTTCTCAAGTACAAGACAGAAAAAATCCAGAAGGTAAAAGGCCGCCTAGGCCGAAGGCGCTGCGGGCTGCTGGGACAGGTCGGCGGTGGTTGAGGCACCGGCTGGCGGGGCTTCCAGCTGGTTGACCTCGGTCCGGTCGGTGGCGGCAACGGCCGATGAGGTCTCCCTTGGCTTGCTGGCTGAAGCCGGATCAGGCCGGTTCTGGCTGGTCGCTCCGTCATCTGGCGCAACGCCATCGCCTTCCTCGTCCTCGCTCTCCTCCGTGGCTTCGTTGCTGGAGGCGATCTCCTCCGCTGGGTCCTCCCCCTCGTCCGGGTTCAGCCCGAACCAGGATGGCGGCACCATGGTGCCGTCTTCCGCCCGCTCCGGGACGAAGACGCTGATGTCGGCATAGTCGGCAAGGGCTGCGGTGCGAATGGCGATCGCTTCGAGCTCCGCCTCCAACTCCGGCGCCGCCTCCTGGCGGAAGGTGGCCAACTGCGCCAGGCTCACGCCCGGGTACCACGCCTTCACGAACTCCAGCGTCACCTTGGCACCGGCACGCGCGGCGGCGCTCTTCCAGGCGTCGAGCCACTGTCAAGCTACCTCTAACCAGTCAGCAGTCCGATTGGGAGTCCAGGGCACCTGCGCACCCGGCCAGAGCCCTTCCAAGACCTGGGACCCGGCGCGCTGAAATTGGCGGAGCAGCCGGCGGACCGGCGCAAGGCGTAGTTGGACGGCCCGGAACTGTTCGCCCAAAGTCCGAGGTCGGTCCGGCACAATCTCCTCGCCCACTTGCCTCCGCTGCTCACGTCGTGCCTCGATCGACTGGCCGATGACGTCGGTGTGGTCCGGGAAGTACTCTGTGTAAAAAGAAAACAAAGGAATAAGAGACCGACTCCCAGTAACAGCCGGCGCCTCCAAGCAAAAAAGAAAAGTTACCTTCAAGCATGCCCTCGATCACCTCATAACCTTCCGACAGGCACTTCTTCCTCTCGGCCCAGTCCGAGCGCTGGGACTCTAACTCGGCCTTGAGGAGCTCCTCCCCGTCCTTTAGCTGTCGGACCTGGTCCGCGTGCCTGGCCACCTGGTCAAACAGCTCCTTCTTGAGCCGATCGCACTCCGGGGCCGCCTGGCTGCGCTCCGGTTCCTTGTCCTGAAGCTGGCTCTCGAGCTCGTGCACGCGGCTCCGCAGATTGGCGGCGGCCTTTGGAAAGGCAAAGAAGAATCATCGGCATCAACAAAGACAAGAAGTCGCCGGGAAGATCCGGCCCGGCTGCTCAGCAGTCGGCCCGAATCTTGGGGGCTACACCCAGTGGGTGTGCTTGCGCGCCCCCATTGATAGCCGGTCTATGTACCTCGGCTCTGCCACAACTCGTCGGTCCGAGTGGCAAGCGCCTGGCTCTGGGAGTTGAAGGCGGCCGCACGTAGGTTGTGGTAATCCTGCGGCAAGAGCGACATCTTAGCATCCAGAAACACGCCTAGAAGTTCCAACCTGCCTGCTCAGTAGCTGTCTTGGAACTCGGGGGGCTACACCCAGTGGGTGCGCTGGCGCGCCCCCACTGAAGATCGAAAAAATAAAAAAACAAGATCAAAAACATACCCGGACAGACGTCTGCATCGCCACCATCTCGCTCTTCGCCTTCAAGAGGGTGGCGCCGTGGGCGGAGAACTTGTCCAGCACGTCCTGCACCGCGAGGTTCAGGGCGGCCGGGCCGGCTCCTGGTGCCCAACCAGGCGGAGTAGAGCTTGTGGCTTTGGTGTCCGCTCCCGGCGAGCTCGCGGCCCCGACCTCTACCGACCTGGGCGCGGAGGCCGCCTGCGATGGGCGCAGGCGCGTGGAGGTGCGCGTCGTCAGGGCCTGGCTTGTCGCCAGCCCGGCGCCGGCCAAAGGCCCCTCCGGCCCTTCGGGATGGCTGCCCCCCCGCTCGCCAGCACCCGGCGCCCGCTGAACCACCTCCGCCTCCGGGTCGACGGGGCCGGTCACCCCCTGCTCTGGGGCCGTCTGGTCGGCTCCAGCTGTTCCAGGCGGCGCCTGGATCTCCACCACCGGCGGCTCCGACTGCTCGAGGTTGGCGGCCTCCGAGATCCCGCCACCAGCCGGATCCTCCGCGGCCTTGGCATCGGCCTTCGCCTGCGCCTTGGTCGCCGCCTCCGCCTCCGCCTGTGCCGCGGCCTGGGCCTCTGCCTGCGCCGATGCGGTGGCCTGGGCATAGGCCTCCGCCCGCGCTGCGGCCTCCCGCGCCTCCCACGCGTTCCTCTCCGTCGCCTCCCTAAGGGCGGCGGCCGGGTCCACGCGCCAGGCCTCCTCAGAGCCGCCTGCTGGTCCGATCAGCGAGGCGGATGGAGCACGCGATATGGAAACGAGAGCCCTGCGCGGCAAATCAAGCAAAGAGAAGAAGCTTGCAAGAAAGAAATTATCAAGACAGTGCGCCTAACACACTTACCCGGACACCATTGGGCGCTCCTTCGGGCCCCGCCGGATGGCAGCCGCCTTCGCGGCCTCTTGCCGCTTGGTCGCGGCCGTCGACTTGGCCTTCTTGGGCGACTTGCTGCCAAACATCCCCTCGGCACGGCGTTTAGGCGCGCCGGGTGCACCAGTCGGCGCTCCGCCTATCGGCCGCGCCGTCAAGGAGCCGCCGCCTGCCCTGTCGGCGCCTTCGGGGCGGTGTTGTCCGTCGCCATCTTCATCATCATCCGGCCAATCCCGGACATAGCCGCCTCCCACGGCTCCGCCTGCTCCAGCGCCACCTCCCCCGGTGGCATCGTCCTCTTCCAACGCGGCAACCCCCAGCTCGGGGTCACCCACGTCACTCTCCTCGTGGTCCGGCATCCACTGGTGGCCAGGAGCCGGCGCGCCGGCTGCTGTCTGACCAGGGAAGCGCTGCCCCGCGTTCGGGTGGTCAGGTCGGATGAAGAGTACTACATAAGCAAAAAACGGGGACCAGATACTAACCGCAGGCGGCGGGTTGGTGCGGCTGTAAGGCTCCTTGCCGAATCTCCACTCAGTCTCGCTGAGCTTGCTATCGGAGAAGTAGTTGGCATGGCGGACTACCTCCACAGTCGGCAGCTCCTTGGTCGACATCCGGCACGGGTCCCGGCGGCCGCTCATGTCGCAGATCAGGTGTGGCCAGAATTGGAGGGGCGAAACCTGGCGGTAGACGAAGGCGGCCAGCAAGTCTGCCGGCTTGAGGCCCTCCGAGTCCGTCATCTCTTGCAGCCGGACGAGGACATTGGTGATGGCAGCCAGCAACGGCTTGGAGGGTTGCTGCCCCCAGTTGTTTTGCGGCTCGCACGGCGGGCCGATTAGGAAAGCCAGCAAGTTGATGTAATCTCGAGTCGGGTGGAGATTGCGGACATAGAAGTATGACTCTGCCACAGCTTCGCCGACTCCAGCAGAGCGATGGGAGGAAAGCGGGTCCCGGAACCGGTGTGCCGCACGGCGACACAGGAGCCGCACTGGGCTGGCTCACCCTTGGCCTGGGTACCCAGCTTCAGGTAGAAGAACCTGCCCCACAACTCGAGCGTGGGTAGGACGCCAAGGTAGCCTTCGCAGAAGGTCACGAAGGCGGAAAGGAGCACCACCGTGTTGGGGGTGAGATGGTGAGGCTGAGATGGTAAAAGTTGAGGAAGCAGCGGAAGAAGCCGCTCGCCGGCAAGCCGAATCCGACAAGGAAGTGGCTCTGGAAGACGACGAACTCGCCGGCCCTCGGCACCGGCGAGATCTCCCGCGCGTCAGGAAGGCGCGTCCCCATGACCCCCTCGACGGGAATCCTACGCGTCACGTGGAGGAACTCCAGGTGACCGTCATGGACGTTGGAGCCGTCCCACTTGCCTCGCGCCATGGCTCGCGGTGGCCTGGCGGCGGCGTGGCGACGTTGGGTGCTGGCGAGTCTGTGGTGGCGTGGCGAGGCTGGACGGCGACGAGGCCACAGCGGCACTTCAGCGGCGGGTGGTGCGGCAGCGCAGCAGCAGCAGCAAGGACACAGAGCGGCGAGGAAGAAGAGAGCGGAGGGGGCGCGCGTGCATTTGGCCCCCCTCCCTCCTATTTATATGGCAGCGGCAGCGGGGCCGAATGCGACGCTTCGCGGGGAGGCATGGGGATTAACTGCGCCCACGTCCCGCACGCCCCCGCATATCCCGCGCCTTAATGGCGCGCAATCACTCTGCCCCGGAAGGGCAACTGTCTGCCTCGGCCGCAGCGGATCCACGCGCGTGCCGAGGCTTCGTAGTGGCGGGCCCGGGCCTGCGGCGGAGTCCCGTCGCGCGTGTGGGCTGGCAGGCCGGCCTGGCCTGCTGGCGACGCATGGCAAGCGTACAACGGGCGGCAGGCGCGCCACCCAGAGGCGTTCCACCTGCCGCCCGCCGCGGCGATTCAAATCCACCAAGCGGCCAACTTTGCCTAGGCCGGCTCCTGGCAGGCGGCTTCTTCAAGCCGGACGAAGCAAAGGCACAAGATCTCTCGGAGGAGGAAACTGCTGAGGAACTCCGGCTTTGAGCCGTGGCACCTCACCAGCTTCGGGGACTACTGTCGGGGGGATAGACCCCAGGTAGCCTCATCCGGACCTAATAACATTTCAAGACATCGGGGCTAACAAAGCCCCTCATGCCTTCCGGGCACGCGGCCGGTTCCTTGGTCTAGCTAGGACCAAGTGGCCGGCTTTCGGAAGACAGCGCACTCATAGAAGGCGGCTCTTGGGGGAGGCCGGCTCCTAGCAGACGGCCCCTCCTCCCCTCGGAGTCCGCACTCACCTACTCCGACGAGACGGGGCGTGGCTGCAGAGCCAACTACTCCCCCGAATCCCGGAGGAGCGTGGCTACAGTGTAGGCTGACCAAGCGGCCACCTACCCGCCTGGCGCAGGACTATAGCCATGCGACTCAGGACATGGCCCTCGCCAGCAAGGGTCATGCTACAGCAAAAGGTGATCAGTACGGCCCGTAGGCGGCGGGCCCTACCTGTCCGTGAGCTACCAGAAGGCGGCGCACCCCTAGAAGGCGGCGTTGAGGAGCGGGCCGGCTCCCGGCAGATGGACCCCTCCCTCCCCTCATAGTCCGCACTCACCCACTACGACAAGACGGAGCCACCTTCTCCCCTCGAATTCTGGCGGAGCGTGGCTATAGTGCGCGCTGACCAGATGGCTACCTGCCCGCCTGGCGCAGCATTGTAGCCATACGACCTGTGACGCGGCCCTCGTCAGCAAGTACAGAGCTACAGCGAAAGGCAATCAGCCTGGCCCGTAGGCGGCGGGCCCTACCTATTGGCCGGATTCTCGGCAGCCGGCGGGGCCCTCCAGAGGCGGGCCACAGCAGCCGGCGGAGAACCCGGGGACCCTACACACTGATGTCCGGGTCCTACACTCGGCCGTATTACCATTGTACCCTTGGGGGGTTGGCCTATAAAACCCCCCAGGGCTCACCCATGCAAAGGGTTCAGCCTTCATTCCCATACACCACCATAGCTAGGAGAAGAGAGGTAGCTCTACCCATCTTCCTCCTCTAGCAACACAGCTCAGAGAGCAACCTTGTACACTCTTGATCATAGTCATCATGCGGAGACCCTGCAGCGCAGGAGTAGGGGTGTTATCTCTCCGGAGAGCCCCGAACCTGGGTACGTCTTTGTGCGATCAAGCTCGTGCTCACTACCGCTTCCAGGGCCCGACGACGTCCTCTTGGCTCCACCCATGATAAGCCACCCCCTGGCATCTGACTTGAGATTACCACGACATACCACTTACTGATTTTTGTGATATATGCTTGATCCCTTCTGACGGGGAGATAAGAGAGCCTAGACCTGCAGAGTTCGAGGGCTTTTATCATACTCTGTCAGTGGGAGATGAGAGAGGCGTGTCCAGTGTCATTGCAACTAGTTTGCAGTTTCCTGCTGTGCATTAATTTTTTCTATTTATTGCGAAGTGCATAATTGCTAGAGAGAAGGTCGGTGCACTCTGTGCTCCGGACTTCGCCATCTTACGCCGCGCACTGTACGGTGATAACACTTACAGCCTATGGGCCATTATTATTGCACACCGTCTGCACCTTAACAGATCCAAGGGCATAATCAATGGCGGTATTTATGCGACTCGTTTAGCGAGTCACTTTAACATTCAGATTTTCCAACATGATTATCGTTTACCCAAGATTTATTTGGATCATCAGGTGATGAGGGATCACCAGTTTACTGATATTGATGATTTTGTTAACCATATTCCTTACAACCTGGTTTTCAGTGAGGACACCCGTGATATTATTCCGTTGCCTGCACCTGCTTTGTTTGATTCTATTGCCAGGGGCGGATACAGGATCATGCATGAGGATATTATTGCCTACCGGAACACCCAGGCGGAGGTAGAGGAGGAGCCTCAGGAGTGGGGCGCTCAGGTGCCCGCTCCACAGCACTTCAACGTGGGACCGGATGGCTACTACGAGTGGTGATTACCAAGCTAGGCCAAAAGCCTAAGCTTGAGGGAGTACGTATTCCCACTGACATTACATTCATATTCACATATTTCATTCCAGTTGTCGGTGTACACATTTTTTTATTGTATTATCCATGCTAGATTTATTTTCTCGCTTTCTTCTTGTGTGTTTGAAAAACTTTGAGAAAAAATATTATTTCTCGCTTCTTTTCGGTTTTTCTTTCTAGTCTAATGTAGTTGTAATGTTAAAAGAAAACCCAAAAAGATTTCCTTGTTCTTATTTTGCTTGTTGGGAGTTCTCCCGTGTAAATAGCTTTTCTCGTTTTTGTTTTTCCCTTTTTTCTTTAACTTGCTTTCTTCTAGAAAAACTAAAAATTCCAAAAATATTTCAGTGTGTTTCTCTGAAATTGTTTTCTTTTTATTGAGTCATACCGAGGAGAAGACCACGATGAAAATTTTGAGTAGCTCTCATATGCATTGATATTGATCTAACACAGAGCCCATATTACCTTGTCTTCTACTTTTTGAATAAAATGTTTGCAGATTCCAGCTTAGTCCACGGCACACTTGCACTATTATTATTTTCATATCATTCGATCATGCAAGTGAAAGGAAATGATGACGATATTTGATGAACTGGCTGTGGCAGAGAGAAATAGGTATGAACTCAACTTGTTTTGTTTTTGTAAATCTGTTTAACCTAGTATCCATGATTCAGCCTATTATGATCAAACATGTTTGCAATGACAATTAGAGATTATAGTTTCTCATGCCATGCTTAAGTAGCTAGGAGTGGATAATGATTTATCTTGGATGTCAACATGCATTAAAATGATTGTGATGTGGTATGATGATATGGTATCCTCCTCTGAATGTTTCAAGTGGCTTGACTTGGCACATGTTCATGCATGTAGTTGAATCAAAACCAACATAGCCTCTATGATATTTATGTTCATGGTGCTCATATCCTACTGATACGTCTCCAACGAATCTATAATTTATGAAGTATTCATGCCATGTTTGCAACAATTTTATATGGTTTTGGTATGATTTTATTAGAACTAACCCGGACTGACACTGTTTTCAGCAGAACTACCGTGGTGTCATTTTTTGTGCAGAAATAAAAGTTCTCGAAATGGGCTGAAAATTTACGGTGATTCTTTAGGGACCAAAAGAGACCCCCGAAGCACCGGAGCTGGACCAGAAGAGTCCCGAGGAGTCCACAAGCCAGGGGGCGCCCTACCCCCCTGGGCGCGCCCTGAGGGCTTATGGGCCCCTTGGGCACCTCCTTGACTTGTTTCCAAAGCCAAAAATTCTTATAAATATAGAAACCTCTGAAAAGAACCCTAGATCGGAAGTTCTGCCACCGTAAGCCTCTGTAGCCATGAAAAACCAATCGGGAGCCTGTTCCGGCACCCTGCTGGAGGGGGAAACCATCACCAGAGGCCATGTTCATCATCCCAGCGGCCAGTATGACGAGGAGGGAGTAGTTCACCCTCGGGGCTGAGGGTATGTACCAGTAGCTATGTGTTTGATCTCCCTCTCTCATGTTCTTGATTTGGCATGATCTTGATGTATCGCGAGCTTTGTTATTATAGTTGGATCATATGGTGTTTCTCCCCCTCTACCTTCTTATGATGAATTGAGTCTTGCTCTTTGAGGTTTCGTTATGTTGGATTGAGTATTGGATTTGAGAACACTTGATGTATGTCTTGCGATGGGATATCTGTGGTGACAATAGGATGTTCTATTGATTCACTTGATGTATGTTTTGGCACTCAACTCGCGGATTCCCGAGGTGACATTGGGGTAATCTCACTACAAGAAATATGTCAACTTGCGACCATCACTATTGGTCGTTGAAAGGTCATTGTTTTTCATTTGCGACCTTTTTGTGACCAAAAACTGATGGTCAAACTATTGGTCGTTGAAAGGTCATTGTTTTTCATTTGCGACCTTTTTGTGACCAAAAACTGATGGTCAAAAGTTGACGGTCATTAATGGAAATTAACGACCTTCTCTATGAGAAGGTCGTAGAAGGCAACGACCAAAACAAAAGGTCATTGGTTCAACGACCTTTTGCTTTGGTCGCTTGCTGTCTGCCCAGGCCACGTCGGATCCGACGTGGCAAGCCGACGTGGCAAATTTGCGACCAAGTGAAAAGGTCATTGCTTAGAATCAGCCCGGTCCAGTTCGGTGTTTTACATGGGTCGAGCCCAACAATTCAGCCTTTTTTATATATTCTTTTCCTATTAATTTTGATCAGCCACATGGGCCAGGCCCAACAATTTGGCCTTTTTATTGTCCTAGGCCGTCGCCTTTTTGCAGATCATTTCATTAAGCCTATTTTTCTGGTTTTTCAAAAATGAATAATATTCTGATCCGTTATAGTTTGGGCCGCAACCTTTTTAGAGCCCAAATGTTATTTTGTCAAGTAGAACATTTGGTCTATTTCATTCACAGATTTAAATTTACACATTTGAACAGCAAAAAATCAATAAATATCTCAATTAGCTGATTAAATCCAAAAATCATCCAGCCAAATACTCACAAGAGAACATACTCACAAGTGCACATACAATCAAAAACAGAGATACACAAGCACTACTGATGTTGTTCATCTTCAAGCAACTTAAACAAGTGCACATACAATTAAACAGGTACATCAGTAGAGATACGTCAACTAAAACTATGGTGCGCATCTCCAAGCTTCTTCATCTTCTGTCACAGCAGCAGCAGCAGCCCCGACGACATTAGATCCTGATCTAGATAAACTATTAGTGAAATACACTGGAAGTAAATAATAATCTTTCAAGAGACCAAATGCCCCAGTTCAGTAAACACTAAGCATGGCATAACAAAACTTCCAACAACTTGAATGCAACAGATTAACCTGATGTTGTTCTACAATAGTAACCTATACGTACATGCATGGTACATTGGTACAAGTGTAGGCAACGAAATGAACATCACTATAACACACTCACCTGAAGAAAATTCCTATTCTACTACCCCGACCATCCATTCAACTAGCAACATCTAACAATACTAGTAAGTGCACAGAGACTAACATAACAAGGCAGGAGAGAATAAAGGGAATGGGGGCTGATGATGATAGTGTTGACGATGATCTGATTTGGTCAGCGTCGCTGAGGAGGTGGATGATCTAAACACATTTGTCGTCCAAAGTAACACCTGCATGATTAAAAAAACTACATCAAAACTTCTTCCAGGCAATCAAACAATAAAGATTAGTGTGGATTATAAAGAAAAGTAGAGATCTGCGGCCCTAGGAAGCACAACAAATGCTAAAAATAAGAACTAGTTAATTAATAACTATATCCTTCACTACAAGCATATATGAGAGTACATAACATTTTTGGTACAACAGAGCAAATCCATATGAGGAAAAGGGATGTGTGACGGATATCAAACACACGTCCACAATTCAATGCATTTCAAGCCATGGGGGCACATAACTGTATAACCACACATGACCAAAGGAAGCAAACAACACAAATAATGGCAAATTAGATTGAACTGGACTACCATCAGAAAAAAAAAGTATTAGATTGAATTGGGCTCCCATCAGAAAAGAAGAATTAGATTAACTAACACCAAAGACACACCATCTAGAAGCTAGCCCGAGCAATGGATCAACACGTCGAGAACACCATCAAAGAAGCAAAATTACCATCAGAAGCCCACGAGAACACCACAAGAGCATCAATCAGCAGCAGGTATATATATAGCTAGCAATAATTCCATGTACTCCCTCTGTAAAGAAATATAAGAGCATTAAGATCACTAAAGTACTGATCTAGATGCCCTTATATTTCTTTACAGCGGGAGTAGTAAACAGCAGCAGCAGCAGCACTTGAACCAAGAAATGTCCAGGAAGGAAACAAAAAATGGGCAGCAGGAGTAGTAAATCAGTTGAATTACACTAGTATATTACAGTTTTACAGTGGAGTTACAGTGTAAACTACAACAGTGTAAATCATTAGTTTAATTACAGTAGTAAGATTTTACAATTTTTACCGTTGTGTTACAATGCAATTTACAAACATCATCCATTATATTGAATTACTATTCCATTACCAACATATTTTTCATGATAAGGTGGCAACGACAACCACAGGTGGCATCACAGAGCATGTGTAACAAGAAATTTCCAGTTCATAGGTGGTATTAACCCTCACAAGCAGCTTGTTTCTGCTATATGCATTGGATCTAGATAGCGACAGAACTATCCATGTCAAATATAACAAGTTTATGAATCAATAGTTTGACTAGAGACAGATGCGATAAAAATGTCATATATATTGCAGAAATATCATTTGGCATGCTCAATCAGCTGACTTTAAGTAACTTGGTCAACTACAACAGCTAGTTCTGAGCAATCAATAGTAACTAGGTGCAAGGGACAAATGAATATGAGCTTGGTTAGGACTGAACAAATAACACAGGGGCATAATACCAATCCTACACACTTCACTTCTATGCTGGTAGGAATAGGATAGCAGTACAATGTAACCCTGCAAGCTTTGCTTCACAGAAGCAGCTACTCACTTTGGACTGACTGAAACTGTGCGTCAAACCCACTGAACAAATGCTGAGATGCAATGCCCAAAGCAGCAGCTCCATTCACCTGCAGCAAAACACAACAAAAAGAAGTTCAGAATATCATCTAACAGAACCATACATCATGCAAGGACGGCTGATCTCCGGGCATCTGCAGAACAATCATGGCCAAGAGCCAGTAGAGGCAACCAATGTTGTTCCTCCCCTTGTTGTTTGCTGGGATGCCGATATCGACGTATCGCATGGGAGAGTCAGTGTCACAGAAGGCAATGGTAGGGATGTTCCCCAGAGCAGACTCCTTGATGGGCTGCACATAACACACCAGATTAATGACTCCGTCATCAACATAGCCGCATCTAACACACACTACTAGTATATACTACTACTGGAGTAGTTTGGCATGGCAAAGAAATTCACCTGGTGGTCGGTCCTTGGGTCGGTGAGGATGAGCAGGCGGGGCTCGCTGAAGGAGGTCTGCATCTGGTTGGCGAATGTACCAGGGGTGTGCCTCCCGGCGATGGCGTTGGCGCAGGTGTGCTGCGCGAACTTGAGGACGGCGCGCTGGCCGTAGGGGCGGGCGGACTAGACGATGATGTCCTGGGGGTTCTCGATGGCCACGATGAACCTCGCCGCAAGCTGGAGCTTCTCCCACGTCTTGCCCAGATTGATGATTAGATGCCTAGGAATCACAAACCAGAAAGAATGCATCACATTCCATAGTCCATCTCAAAGAAGTACAGAAGCATGAACACTTGCGACAACTACACCAGCAAGCATCACGATCCGCATCAGTTCTACCGTCCAACGGCAGATCGGGGGCGCACAGGTAAAGCTAGATCCATGAGGAGGACAAGCGCTTGGTAGGACAAGAGGGGTTGAGCGTGGACGTACCGTCGGAGCGGCGCTTGTAGGCGTAGCGCTCCATCTGGAAGTCGCAGTTCTTGGTGCCGAGGTGGACGTCAGCGGCGAGCATCATCTGTATGTACTGCTCCTTCTGGGACAGCGCCCGCGGGGCCTCTCCAGCCGCTGCCGCCATGGCTGGTCGGATCTGGCCACGACATGAGCAGCTCGAGTCGGCCTAGGAGGAGAGGGAAGGGGCCGCCGAAGATGAGGTTGGGGCAGAGTCGAAGTCGACCGCGGAGGGCGAGCTGCGGTGTGGGGGAGTGGAAGGCGAGGGTGGGGCTGGTGGTGGAGGCCGCGCGGAGGCGGGCGAGGATGGGGTGCGCGCGGAGGCTGGAGGTGGGGGCCGCGCGGAGGCGGACGGCGACGGATCTGAGGGAGGGAGAGGCTTGGAGACGGGGATCGAGGGGAGGGTCAGGCGTCGTCGATGGCGGCGGCGAGAAGATGGGGGGAGGAGGAGTGCGATGGGAGGAGGGGGTCGAGGATCTGAGTTAGGGTTTGGGTAGGTGGCTGCGGGTGGGGTTTTCTTTTTCATTTTCTTTTTTTCTTTTCTGTAGATAGATGGATGTGGGATGGAGAGATGGATGGATGGATGGGCGCCATGTCATCGATCCGTGTGACTACGAATTCCACCAATGAGAATAGAGCACATATAATTGTGTTTCTTTTTTTGTTTTTCTTCTATTTCTTCACATGAAAAATTCAAAAAAATGATCTCATACTTTGCACAAGTTTACATCTTGGATTGGTAAACAATATCGACGAAGGGATTTTTCATTTTCTTTGGACGAAAAATCAATTTTCCATTTTTTGAGTGCCCAAAATGAGTTTTTTTGTGAAGGACCTACCATATATTTGTTGCAAAATTGGACCAAATCAATTTTCTAAAATACTAGGCCATATTTAATGCACAATTGACCAACTGGTTGGGTGTCAAAAGTTTTGATCCACCACTGGTGAAAAAGACAAATTTCCGCCGATTCAGGAGGAAGCGGGTCAAATTTGAAATGCAGCTCCCTCATAGTTTGCTCTTTATTTTTCCCAAAAATCATTTATAGGTACATAAGTATCTATTTAATCACAGAAATAACAAAAAAATTTCAATATTCAACCACTAGCTATGAACGGTCATGTCCGCCGTTTTGACCGCATTTTGAAACGGGCATTAAAAATTCAAAAAAAATAAAAAAATTAGAAAACCTTCGCATTGTGTCATTATATGTGACCAAGTTACCAGGAAAAATAATAAACTTGTAATAAGGCAATTCTTTAAAAAAAAGTGTTATTAGAAATGAGCTATCATGTGTGAAGATTCATGGTTGTCAAGCCAAATGATCAATCTTATGGCCACATTCATGGCATAGTTTGTTCAAATGATCTCATATTGTGCACAAGGGTGCATCTTGGAATGGCAAACAATGTTGCCTAAGGGAGTTTTCATTTTCATTGGACGAAAAATCAATTTCCCATTTTTCGAGTGCCCAAAATGAGTTTTTTTGTGAAGGACCTACAATATATTTGTTGCAAAATTGGACCAAATCAATTTTCTAAAATATTAGGACATATTTAATGTATAATTGACCAAATACTTGGGTGTCAAAAGTTTTGATTCACCTCTCATGAAAAAGACAAATTTTCGCTGATCTAGATGGAAACGGATCAAATTTGAACTGCAGCTGCTTTATAGTTTGTTCTTTATTTTTTTCAAAAATCATTTTTAGGTACATAAGTATCTATTTAATCAGAGAAACACCAAAAAAATTTCAAGATTCAACCACTAGCTAGGAACGGTCATCCCGCCGTTTTGACCGCATTTTGAAACGGGCATAAAAAATTCAAAAAAATCAAAAAATTGGAAAACCTTCGCATTGTGTCATTACATGTGACCAAGTTACCAGGAAAAATAATAAACTTGTAACACGGCAATTCTTTTAAGAAAGTGTTCTCAGAAACGAGCTATCATGTGTGGAGATTCATGGCTTTCAAGCCAAATGATCAATCTTATGGCCACATTCATGGCATAGTTTGTTCAAATGATCTCATATTGTGCACAAGGGTGCATCTTGGAATGGCAAACAATGTTGCCTAAGGAAGTTTTCATTTTCTTTGGACTAAAAATACATTTTTCATTTTTTGAGTGCCCAAAATGAGTTTTTTTGTGAAGGACCTACCACATATTTGTTGCAGTATTGGACCAAATCAATTTTATAAAATACTAGGTCATATTTGATGCACAATTGACCAAATGGTTGGGTGTCAAAAGATTTGATCCACCTCTCGTGAAAAAGACAAATTTCCGCCGATTCAGCAGAAAGCGGGTCAAATTTGAACTGCACCTGCCTCATAGTTTGCTCTTTATTTTTTCCAAAAATCATTTCTAGGTACATAAATATCTATTTAATCAGAGAAACACCAAAAGTTTTTCAACATTCAACCACTAGCTAGGAACGGTCATGCCCGCCATTTTGACCGCATTTTGAAACGGGCATGAAAAATTCAAAAAAAATAAAAAAAAATTGGAAAACCTTCGCATTGTGTCATTATATGTGGCCAAGTTACTAGGAAAAATAATAAACTTGTAATAAGATAATTATTTTAAAAAAGTGTTCTCAGAAACGAGCTATCATGTGTGGAGATCAATGGCTTTCAAGCCAAATGATCAATCTTATGGCCACATTCATGGCATAGTTTGTTCAAATGATCTCATATTGTGCACAAGGGTGCATATTGTAATGGCAAACAATGTTGCCTAAGGAAGTTTTCATTTTCTTTGGACGAAAAATTCATTTTCTATTTTTTGAGTGCCCAAAATGAGTTTTTTTTGTGAAGGACCTACCATATATTTGTTGCAATATGGACCAAATAATTTTTATAAAATAATAGGCCATATTTAATGCACAATTGACCAAATGGTTGGGTGTCAAAATATTTGATCCACCTCTCGTGAAAAAGACAAATTTCCGCCGATTCAGTAGGAAGCGGGTCAAATTTGAACTGCACCTGCCTCATAGTTTGCTCTTTATTTTTTTAAAAATCATTTATTGGTACATAAGTATCTATTTAATCAGAGAAACACCAAAAAAATTCCAAGATTCAACTACTAGCTAGGAACGGTCGTTCTCGCCGTTTTGACCGCATTTTAAACAAGCATAAAAAATTCAAAAAAATTCAAAAAATTGGAAACCCTTCGCATTGTGTCATCATATGTGACCAAGTTACCAGGAAAAATAATAAACTTGTAATACGGTAATTATTTTTAAAAAGTGTTCTTAGAAACGAGCTATCATGTGTGAAGATGCATGGCTTTCAAGCCAAATGATCAATCTTATGGCCACATTCATGGCATAGTTTGTTCAAATGATCTCATATTGTGCACAAGGGTGCATCTTGGGATGGCAAACAATGTTGCCTAAGGAAGTTTTCATTTTCTTTGGACGAAAAATTCATTTTCTATTTTTCGAGTGCCCAAAATGAGTTTTTTTTGTGAAGGACCTACAATATATTTGTTGCAAAATGGGACCAGGTCATTTTTATAATATATTAGGCCATATTTAATGTACAATTGACAAAATGGTTGGTCGTCAAAGGTATTTATACACCTCTGGTGAAAAAGACAAATTTCCGCTGATTCAGTTGGAAGCGGGTCAAATTTGAACTGCAGCTGCCTCATAGTTTGCTCTTTATTTTTTCCAAAAACCATTTATAGGTACATAAGTATCTATTTAATCAGAAAGACATGGTTTGGTGGCGATACATTGAGGTTTGGATGGTGGCCGAGGGCCGCAACTTCAGAGCGCGTAAACTCGCATGCCCGCCGCATGGTCACCGCATGACCGTGGTGTTGCCACGTGTTCCAGGTGGCCTAGGCATGTCTAGTGGGTTGGGCACTCCCCTAATAGGTGTCAGGAAGAAGAAGGCAATAGAAGAATCTCACGAGGAGACTGAACTGAGCTCAAACATGAATTAGCACCCAAGTGTTTGATTAGTGGTGGGGAAAATGCACACGGCCAATGGGCCTGAGTTTTGGCCGAGGATGATCATCTACTAAGGACACTATCTTGAAAAATTTGCAGCTCAAATGGAGGAGCCTAGGTGTCACTTTCTTTGCAATGTACCACACTGGACAGAAATATGAATGTTGAAGCTAGACTCAAATGAATGAATGGATTGATCTGAAATTTGGAGGAGGATGATAATTTGGGCATATGAAGGCACTTTAAAATTTTCATACCATTTGGATAAATAAAAATGGTACTTCCTTCACAGTGCTCTCCACTGAACAGAAAATTGGGAAAAATGCTGAGGGAAATTGGCTAGAATAAATGAGCTAAAATTTGGGGGAGGGAGGTTCTATGGGCAGGGTCATGTCGTGGTAAATTTTCAGCAATTATATATTAACATAAAATATAGTTGCTTCACAAACTGAAAATATCACCAGAAACAAAGATTCGATGCTAAGCTCACATGTATTGTTAGATGGGGCTCAAATTTTGTGGAGAGCTATGATTTGGGAATATAGAAGATGTGGAAAAAATTCAGCTCATTAGGATATGCCTAGCTAGTACTTCCTTCACAACAGTTTGAGTTGAACAAAAACTTTGGAAATTTGCCGAGGAAGATTTACCAGGCAAATGGGGTTGAATATTGTCATGAGGCAATGCAAAAATTGACACATGGACATGACACATAGGCAAAACTGATGAGGTGGCGCCTAGTCATAGCAATCCACCACAATTTACAAGGTTATGACCATCTATATTGGTAGTGATCAGCTAGATATAAGGCAGCGGACCAGTGCTGTCTGCTTTATGACCATTTTGTGTAAGGAAATTATGACCTTTCTGACCAAAATGGTCGTTATAGTTTAGGGTTTAGGGCCCCCCGAACAGCTTTTGACCAATTGGTCTCAAATGGTCGTAGATTTATGACTAATTCTTTCAGGGTCACTGACAGAAGGTCACAAGTTCACATATTTCTTGTAGTGAATGCATAGGGGTTTATGCACGTTTTCGTCCTACGTTCTCCGATAGAAACTTTGGAGTGATTCTTTGTTGCACGTTGAGGGATTGTTATATGATCCAATTATGTTATCGTTGTTGAGAGAATTTGCACTACTGAAAGTATGAACCCTAGGCCTTGTTTCCAAGCATTGCAATACCGTTTTTGCTCACTTTTGTTACTTGCTACCTTACTGTTTTATATTTTCAGATTACAAAAGCCTATATCTATCATCCATACTACACTTGTATCACCATCTCTTCGCCGAACTAGTGCACCTATACAATTTACCATTGTATTGGGTGTGTTGGGGACACAAGAGACTCTTTGTTATTTGGTTGCAGGGTTGTTTAAGAGAGACCATCTTGATCCTACGCCTCCCATGGATTGATAAACCTTAGGTCATCCACTTGAGGGAAATTTGCTACTGTCCTACAAAACTCTACACTTGGGGGCCCAACACGAGTCTACAAGAAGAAGGTTGCATAGTAGACATCACCTACTCATGCTAGTATCCAATGTTACTTATGCATAATGCATGTTCATGACCGTTTTCGCTCTCTTGCTGGCCGCTTCTCAACCTATTTGCTAGCCTTCGCCTGTACTAAGCAGGAATACTGCTTGTGCATCAAAATCCTAAAACCCAAGTTGTTCCAGATGAGTCCACCATATATCTACCTATATGCGGTATTACCCTGCCGTTCTAAGTAAATTTGCATGTGCCACCTCTAAAAACTTCAAATAAACATCTGTTTTTGTGTGCCTGGATTGTTCATAGAGCGATAGGAGGTAGTCGGTATCTTCCATGCTAAGCGGGTTATTCTCATGATGAGTGTTTATTCACTCGTCCTTGCACAAGAGGGGCGGTAATAGGGATTCCCAGTCCCGAAATCAAATTGCAAATAACTAAACAAAACTCCCCCAGGATTGATGTTGGTATGGACGGTACCTGTGGATTCGGCTAGCCATGGAGTGTGTTTGTTGGTGGAGGGGGAGTAAACCTTTACTTTTATCGCTTGGGAACCGCCACTAATGTGTTTAGCATGGAAGATATCGATAACTAATGGTCGTGAAGTAAACAGGAAGGGTGCATTTCTCAAAATTTCATTTATCTCTGTTTTAAAAATCTGAGCTCTGGCACCGCTGCAAATCACTGCTTCCCTCTGCAAAGGGACTATCTATTTACTTTTATGTTGAGTCATCATCTTCTCAAATAAGCGCCACATCTGAGAGCACTATTGTCATCCTCATGCATTGTGTATAGCTAATGTTGAATGCATCATGACTGGATCTTTTCTACCATGAATTACAATGTTTAGTCGCTGCTTGAACTTTTGAGGTGCTCTGCATTTATGTTTTGCGGTCTCAGAAAGGGCTAGCGAGATACCACTATTGTCATATTATATCATGATTGTTTTGACAAAGTGTTGTCATTTGAGATATTTCATTATTGCTCGCTAGTTGCTTATGCCATTGATATGAGTTAATATAATTTTTAAGAGTTATTGTTGACATGGTTAGTTATAATCTTTGCTAAAACCCTAGGTGCTACTTAAGCTTATTTATGTAAACAAGAGCAAAAGAGTTCATAAAAGTTTTTCTTTTTCACTTTCAGTTTATCAACTGAATTGCTTGAGGACAGGCAAAGGTTTAAGCTTGGGGGAGTTGATACGTCTCCGTCGTATCTACTTTTCCTAATGCTTTTGCTCTTCTTTTGGACTCTAATTTGCATGATTTGAATGAAACTAACCCGGACTGATGCTGTTTTCAGCAGAACTACCATGGTGTTGTTTTTGTGCAGAAATAAAAGTTATCGGAATGGAACGAAACTTTTTGGAGAATTTTTATACAATAAAAGAAAAATACTGGAGCCAAGAACCACCGGAGGGGGGGCCCTGGGTGAGCACAACCCACCAGGGTGCGCCTAGGTTGGTTGTCCCCACCTGGTGGCCCCGCAGACCCTATCTCTGACGCTATAAAATCACATTTTCGGAGAAAAAATAAGGGAGAAAGAATTATCGCGTTTCACGAGACGGAGCCACCGCCACCTCCTATTCTTCATCAGGAGGCCAGATCTGGAGTCCGTTTGGGGCTTCGGAGAGGGGGATCTTCGATCTTCATCATCACCAACCCTTCTCCATCGCCAATTCCATGATGCTCCCCACCGGGAGTGAGTAATTCCTTCGTAGGCTCGCTGGTCGGTGAGGAGTAGGATGAGATTCATCATGTAATCGAGTTAGTTTTGTTAGGGCTTGATCCCTAGTATCCATTATGTTCTGAGATTGATGTTGCTATGACTTTGCTATGCTTAATCCTTGTCACTTTGGGCCCGGGTGCCATGATTTCAGATCTGAACCATTTATGTTATCACCATTATATCTATGTTCTAGATCCGATCTTGCAAGTTATAGTCACCTATTACATGTTATGATCCGTAAACCCCGGAGTGACAGTATTCGGGATACTTTCCGGTGATGACCGTAGTTTGAGGAGTTCATGTATTCACTATGTGCTAATGCTTTGTTCCAGTTCTCTATTAAAAGGAGGCCTTAATATCCCTTAGTTTCCTTATGGACCCCGCTGCCACGAGAGGGTAGAACAAAAGATGTCATGCAAGTTCTTTCCATAAGCATGTATGACTATTTACGGAATACATGCCTACATTATATTTATGAACTGGAGCTAGTTTTGTATCACCCTAGGTTATGACTGTTATATGATGAATATCATCCAATGAATTCACCGATCCAATGCCTACGAATTTTCCATATATTGTTCTTGCTAAGTTACTACTACTGCTGTTACTGTTACAACTTCTACAAAATCATTGCTATCACTGCTACTAAAACTATCATATTACTTTGCTACTGATCATATTGCTGCAGATAATTAATCTCCAGGGGTGGTTGAATTGACAACTCAACTGCTAATAGTTGCAAATATTCTTTGGCTCCCCTTGTGTCGAATCTATAAATTTGGGTTGAATACTCTACCCTCGAAAACTGTTGCGATCCCATATACTTGTGGGTTATCAGTACCCATGGATACGGCTAGCCGTGGAATGTGAAAGAATGGTGGAAAAAGGAATAAACTTTATTTTCTGTTTGGGAACCGCCTATGATATATCTAGCATGGAAAGTGTTGCGAATTACTCAGTCGTTTTCGTTGACGGGAAAAGTATGCCTCTCAAAAAATTTATCTCTCAATTTAAGCTTTGAGCTCTGGAACCTCTACAAATCCCTACTTCCCTCTGCGAAGGGCCTATCTATTTACTTTATGCAATTTTAATTTTTATTTGAGTCTCCATCTTCTCTTATAAAGCACCAACTAAGGGGCACTATGATCGTACTTGAGCATTGGATGTAGCTAATATGCGAGTGTGTTTCATGAATGGATCAATGATTGACCATGATGGGCTAGGGATAACTTTCTTTAGTGTTGATATTTTGAAAGACATGATTGCTTGTTGATATGCTTGAGTATTGAAATCTTCATGTCAAAACTAGACTATTGCTTTGAACCACATAAAAGTCCAAATGTCCATGCTACAAAAGAAAACAATATGTGATGAACATGTTAGGCAGCATTCCACATCAAAAATTCTGTTTTTATCATTTACCTACTCTAGGACGAGTAGGAATTAAGCTTGGGGATGCTGATACGTCTCCAACGTATCTATAATTTTGCTTGTTCCATACTGTTATATTATCATTCTTGGATGTTTTACAATCATTTTATAGCAACTTTATATCATTTTTTGGGACTAACCTATTGACATAGTGCCCAGTGCCAGTTACTATTTTTTGCTTGTTTTTTACTTCGCAGAATATCAGTACCAAACGGAGTCCAAACGCAGCAAAACTTTTTGGAGAATTTTTTTGGACCAGAAGACACAAGATGGGCCAAAGAAGTACCAGAGGGGAGGCCCGAGGTGGGCACAACCCACCAGGATGCACCTAGAGGCCCAGGCGCGCCCCGGGGGGTTGTGCCCCCCCGGTGGCCTCCCGCACCGCCTCTTTGCCCTATAAATTGCCAAATATTTCAGAAACCCTAGAGGAGTCGGCAAAACACAATTCCAATCTAGACACCATCACGGAGGGGTTCATCATCCTTATTGGTGCCTCTCCGATGATGCGTGAGTAGTTCATCATAGACCTACGGGTCCATAGGCAGTAGCTAGATGGCTTCCGCTCTCTCTCTTTTGATTCTCAATACAATGGTCTCTTGGAGATCTATTTGATGTAACTCTTTTTTGCTGTGTGTTTGTTGGGATCCGATGAACTTTGAGTTTATGATCAGATCTATATCCATGAATATTATTTGAGTCTTCTTTTGATCTCTTATATGCATGATTATTTATAGCCTCGTATTTCTTCTTCGAATCTTTGGTTTAGTTAGGCCAACTAGATCAATTTTTCTTGCCATGGGAAGAGGTGCTTTGAGATGGGTTCGATCGTGCTGTGTTCTTTCCCAGTGATAGAAGGGGCAGCAAGACACGCATGTATCATTGCTATTAAGCATAACAAGATGGGGGATATTCCTACATGAATAGATCTCGTCTACATCATGTCATTATTCTTATTGCATTACTCCATTTTTCCATGAACTTAATACACTAGATGCATGCTGGATAGCGGTCGATGTGTGGAGTAATAGTAGTAGATGCAGGCAGGAGTCGGTCTACTAATCTTGGACATGATGCCTATATATTGATCATTTTCTTGGATATCGTCATAATTATTCGATCTTCTATCAATTGCCCAACAGTAATTTGTTTACCCACCGTGTGCTATTTCTCGAGAGAAGCCACTAGTGAATTCTACGGCCCCCGGGTCTATTCTTTATCATATTTGCTTTGAGATCTATTTTTATTTGCTTTTGTTTTCAGATCTATTATTCTAAAAACCCAAAAATACCTTACTGCACTTTTTATTACTTATTTTATTTTGCGTTTTATCGAGATTTATTTATCCAATCTATACAATTTTTATCCCATCAACTTGACAACTTCTGGCACCGTTACCGATAGAGGGATTGACAACCCCTCATAATCATGGGGTTGCAAGTACTTGTTCTTCGTGTGCAGGTACCATTTAGATAGTGTTGCTTGGTTCTCCTACTGGATTGATACCTTGGTTTCATAACTGAGGGAAATACCTACCGTAGTTGTGCTGCATCATCCCTTCCTCTTTGGGGAAATACCGATGTAGTTTAAGCGACATCACCATCTTATTTACCAAAGTGGTTTGCTTATCAGAAATTTGGCCTACTAAATTTTAAATATGAGCAAATTGAGATTTAAGACCATATATTTCCTTAGTAAGATCATCAAGCTCTTTATTAATATACTCCATCATAGTTTTTTGTTCCTTAAGTTCGTTCCTAAAGAAACTATTTTGCTCAAATTGTAAGGACATGAAGCTTTTGGTATTATTTTCAATTTCTTCCAACTTTCTATAGTAAAAATCGAGGCTCTTAGGTTGAGCCATGAAGGCAAGCAAGCAATCTAGCACACAAGCAAACAGAAAGCAAACGAAAAGATGAATGAAAGAAGGCAAATATTTTTTTTGTTTTTCTGAAAACGTTTTAGAAGTGGGGGAGAGGAAAACGAGAGGCAAATGGCAAATAATGTAAGTGCAAGAGATGAGAGTTTATGATGGGTACTTGGTAGGCTTGATGTAGAACCTCCCCGGCAATGGCACCAGAAATTCTTCCTGCTACTTCTTGAGCTTGCATTGATTTTTTGCTTGAAGAGGAAAGGGTGATGCAGCAAAGTAGAGATAAGTATTTCCCTTAGTTAAGAACCAAGGTATCAATCCAGTAGGAGGCACAAGTAAGTCTCCAATATATGCACCTGCACAAACTAACAAACACTTGCACATAACGCGAAAAAGGGGTTGTCAATCCCTTCACGGTCACGAACAAGAGTGAGATCTAATAGAGATAGGTATAAAAGATAAATAAAAGAGCAAAATAAAGTAAACACAAATAATGTGCAGCAAGGTATTTTTGGGTTTTTTGGTTTATAGATCTGAAAATATATGATGGAAAATAGACCCGGGGCCATAGGTTTCACTAGAGGCTTCTCTCTTGAAGAAAACATACGGTGGGTAAACAAATTACTGTTGAGCAATTGATAGAAAAGCGCATAATTATGAAGACATCTAAGGCAATGATCATGAATATAGGCATCACGTCCGTGACAAGTAGACCAAAACGATTCTGCATCTACTACTATTACTCCACACATCGACCGACTCCTGCCTGCATCTAGAGTATTAAGTTCATAAGAACAGAGCAACGCTTTAAGTAAGATGACATGATGTAGAGGGATAAACTCAAGCAATATGACATAAACCCCATCTTTTTATCCTTGATGGCAATAATACAATACGTGCCTCGCTAACCCTTTTGTCAGTGGGTGAGGACACCGCAAGATTGAACCCAAAACTAAGCACCTCTCCCATTGCAAGAAAAACCAATCTAGTTGGCCAAACAAAACCGATAGTTCAAAGAGAAATACAAAGATATCTTAATCATGCGTAAAAGAGTTCAGAGAAGACTCAAATAATATTCATAGATAATCTGATCATAAATCCACAATTCATCGGATCTCAACAAACGCACAGCAAAAGAAGATTACATTGAATAGATCTCCAAGAAAATCGAGGCGAACATTGTATTGAAGATCAAAGAGAGAGAAGAAGCCATCTAGCTACTAGCTATGAACCCATAGGTCTATGGTAAACTACTCACACATCGTCGGAAGGGCAGCAAAGTTGGTGTAGAGGTCCTCCGTGATCGAATCCCCTTCCGGCGGAGTGCAGAAAAAGGCCCCAAGATGGGATCTCACGGGAACAGAGGCTTGCGGCGGCGGAAAAGTATTTTTGGTGTGCCCTCTGGTATAGGGGATATTTGAGAATATATAGTGGTGGAATTAGGGTTGGAAGGTCTCCGAGGGGCCCACAAGCCCTGGGGGCACGCCCCCCTGGGGCTCGCCCCTACGGCTTGTGGCCTCCTCATGGGTCTTCTGCCCTGCTCTCCAAGTCTCGTGGGTTTCTTCTGGTCGAAGAAAAATCACCATAAAGTTTTATTCCGTTTGGACTCCGTTTGGTATTCCTTTTCTGTAAAAGTTAAAAACAAGGAAAAAAACAAAAACTGGCACTGAGCTCTAGGTTAATAAGTTAGTCCCAAAAATAATATAAAATAGCATATTAATGCATATAAAACATCCAAAACGGATAATATAATAGCATGGAACAATAAAAAATTATAGATACGTTGAAGACGTATCATGAGCTCCTCCTATCTCCCGCCTCCGATCGAGGATTGACCTCCTATCACACCACCATCGCCGACCGACCGAGGATTGACCTCCTATCCGGTAGCTGCTGCCTCGGCCGCCGCCGCCATCTCTATATGCAGAGCGGCTGTTTTTATTTTTTTGGTGGGTATCCCCAAAGCGGCTGTTTACCCTAAGTATTAACTCAATTGTTGCATCTCCATATGTATCGGGTAGTACATCACATACGGTTATGTCACGGGAACCGTGTCTCACCTACTTGTCTTCTCACAAGGTTTGGTGTGGAAATCGTGTGTGAAGTTGTAATATCGAACACAAACGACATGTACAAACCATGTGTCGTATACAACAGAGTGTGATAAGTAGTTCCCGACCATTATCAGATCCCCACAGTTTCCCCATTTCCCCCAAATCCCTAGATAGCATCCAAATCCCTATCCCCCAAATTCCCTCGCGTGGCGCTGACACTGGGGGAATGCGGACGAGTGGTGCTCATGGTTTCAGTGCGGCTGCTCCTGCTCGTATCGCTACTCTCACAGCGCGATGAGCGGCGCCACCACGACGGCGGTCACCGCTGAGCACTTGCCTAAGGTCATCAGAAGGCAGGTGTACTACGGATCCAAATCGTCTTGCCAGGTTCCGATCTATCCCAATCTTTTTTAGCATGTCCAAAGTAGCTCCCTGCTCAATCCGTCCTGAATGACCCCCCACCCAGGAAAGCGATCAACCGCCGGATCCGGAGTATGAATCCATACTCCCACAACATGAGTTCGACTCCGAGTTTTACGCCACCCAGAAGTACCAAAAGTTGAGTTGGGTGCATGGACACACTCCCGCTCGACGTGTATGCACGGAGGGATTCGACATTGGCAGATGGTTTCTCAGTTGCCCCGTGAGGTTAGTGCTAAGTTCATCATTTAAGTTGAAATGCCCCCGCTCATCCTGAATACTATTTAACATTAACAGGGATATGCGACTTGTGCCTTTGTGAACTGGTTGGATGTAGAATGGCATGGCAGCGCTCGGAGTGTTATCACCAAGCTCACAAAGTGAAGCATAAAGAGCAATTCCAATAAATCATAGCATAATTTTGACTCTCTCAAATAGGTGTGTCCAGCAACGATACTTGTGACAAACTAAAAATCAAAACAAGCAAAGACTAAGCTCCAAGCAAAACTCATGATATGTGACGAATAAAAATATAGCTCCAAGTAAAATACCGATGGTCGTTAGAAGAAAGAGAGGATGCCTTCCGAGGCATCCCCAAGCTTAGTTGTTTGGTTCTCCTTGAATATTAACTTGGGGTGCCATGGGGCATCCCCAAGCTTAGGCTCTTTTCACTCCTTATTCCTTCATCCATCGCGATCTCACCCAAAACTTGAAAACTTCAATCACACAAAACTTAACAAAACCTTCGTGAGATCTGTTAGTATAAGAAAACCAATCTTTACTTTAAGTAATGTTGAAAACCCATTCAAATTTTGTTATTGCATTATATCTACTGTATTCTAACTTTTCCATGGCTTATACCCCCCGATGCAATCCATAGAATCATCAAAATAAGCACATAATGCAAAGAAAACAGAATCTGTCAAAAAAAGAGCAGTCTGTAAAGATGCGAATTGTCCTCATACTTCTGTAACTCCAAACATTCTGAAAAACAGGACAACATAGCTAATTTGTATATCAATCTGTTGTAAAAAATTCAGAATTTTTCGTCGCTTCAGTGAATTTATATAACTATTTTACTGGACGCAAAAATTTCTGTTTTTCAACAGCATCAAATCAACTATCACCAAAGCTATCCCAAAGGCTTTACTTGGCACAAACACTAATTAAAACATAAAAAACACAATCATAACAGAGGCATAATATTCAAAACACTCAAGAACAGAAAGAAAAAGGCAAAAATAAATTTTATTCATTGGGTTGCCTCCCAACAAGCGCTATCGTTTTATGCTCCTCGCTAGGCATAATGCATAGATTCAAGTATTGTCATCTTTGGTTTCCAATTCCTCAATCACACAACCAATATTCTTCAAAAGATTTAGCATATAGATTTTCAATAACAATACTCCTAGGAATGAGATTGAAAAATTCATTCTTGCAAGTAGGGTTTCTCACAACTTCAACAAAGTCAGGATGAATACTAATCATCTTAAGATCTTCTTTGTTATTATTAGAAGTTGCACCCTTGTTCCTAGTGACTTGAGCAATCTTGCCAATTTTTACGGGAGTTTTTTCACTCGTTTTAACAGAAGCAAAAGCCGAGCTCAAATTACTAAAAATGTCTTCCAACTTATCAATCCGGGAAGGACTCTCTCCAATTATTTCGTTAGTTATGGTTTCCTTTTCCCTTGGTAATTTGAAAACATCGCCCACCTTTGACCCAAATTTATTAGCAAGATTCTGCATCTTTGTATCTAATTTTTCAATTTGCTCTAAGGTGACCATCTTCTTTACAATAACATCTAATATTTGCATAACATGCTCAAGAGTTAAGATTGTTTCATTAATAATGATAGGTGGTGCGCCTACTAGATCTCCCATAGCATTAAAAGCATCCAAAGATGGACACATCAAGAAATTCCCACCGGTAATCGTATCAAGGACGAATATATACCAAGTGGTAATGCCCACATAAAAACTGCAAAGAAGAACAACTATAGATTGCTTGCGAACAGATCTATTATGAGCATTGCAAATCCTATACCAAGCATCTTTTAGATTCTCCCCTCCCCTTTGTTTAAAGTTAAGAACCTCGTTCTCAGGGGTACACGCAATAGAGGAAGAACTAGCCATAACGATAAAGTGGCAAACAAGATCACACACAAAAAGATAGATCTGACGAAAAAATGGCGAATGAAAAAGAGGGCGAATAAAACGGCAAATTTTTGTGAAGTGGGGGAGATGAAAACGAGAGGCAAATGGAAAATAATGTAAAATGCAAGGAGATGAGATTTGTGATTAGGAACCTGATAGATGTTGATGATGTCTCCCCAGCAACGGCGCCAGAAATTCCTTTTGATGTCGCTTGAACTACGTCGGTATTTCCCCAAAGAGGAAGGGATGATGCAGCACAGCTACGGTAGGTATTTCCCTCAGTTATGAAACCAAGGTATCAATCCAGTAGGAGAACAAGCAAAACTATGTAAACGGTACCTGCACGCAAATAACAAATACTTGCAACCCGACGATTAGGAGGGGTTGTCAATCCCTCTGCGGGTAACGGTGCCATAAATTGTCAAGTTGACAGGATAAAAATTGTGATAGATTGGATAAATAGATCTCAATAAAATGCGAAATAAAATAAATAGCAAAAAAGTGCAGCAAGGTATTTTTGGGTTTTTGGAATAATAGATCTAAAAACAAAAGCGAATAAAAATAGATCTCGAAGCAAATATGATAAAGAATAGACCCGGGGTCGTAGATTTCACTAGTGGCTTCTCTCAAGAAAATAACAGACGGTGGGTAAACAAATTACTATTGGGCAATTGATAGAACATCAAATAATTATGACGATATCCAGGCAATGATCATTATATAGGCATCACGTCCAAGATTAGTAGACCGACTCCTGCCTGCATCTACTACTATTACTCCACACATCGACCACTATCCAACATGCATCTAGTGTATTAAGTTCATGGAGAAACGGAGTAATGCAATAAGAACGATGACATGATGTAGACGAGATCTATTCATGTAGGAATAGCCCCCATCTTGCTATCCTTAATAGCAACGATACATGCGTGTCTTGCTGCCCCTTCTGTCATTGGGAAAGAACACCGCACGATCGAACCCATCACAAAGCACCTCTTCCCATGGCAAGAAAAATCGATCTAGTTGGCCTAACTAAACCAAAGATTCAAAGAAGAAATACGAGGCTATAAGTAATCATGCATAAAAGAGATCAAATAACTCAAATAACTTTCATGGATATAGATCTGATCATAAACTCAAAGTTCATCGGATCCCAACAAACACACCGCAAAAAGAGTTACATCAAATAGATCTCCAAGAGACCATTGTATTGACAATCAAAAAGTGAGAAAAATCCATCTAGCTACTGCCTACGGACCCGTAGGTCTACAATGAACTACTCACACATCATCGGAGAGGCACCAATGAGGATGATGAACCCCTCCGTGATGGTGTATAGATTGGATCTCGTGGTCCTGGAACTTGCGGCGGCTAGAATTGTGTTTCGTCGACACCTCTAGGGTTTTTGGAATATTTGGGTATTTATAGGGTGAACAGGCGGTGTGGGAGGCCACTGAGGTAGGCACAACCCACCTGGGCGCGCCTGGGCCCCCATGTGCGCCCTGGTGTGTTGTGCTCCCCTCAGAGCCCCCCTCTGGTACTTCTTTGGCCCAACAGGTGTCTTCTGGTCCAGAAAAATTCTCCAAAAGGTTTCGCTGCGTTTGGACTCCGTTTGGTATTGTTTTTCTGCGAAGTAAAAAACAAGCAAAAAAACAGCAACTGGCACTGGGCACTATGTCAATAGGTTAGTCCCAAAAAAATGATATAAAGTTGCTATAAAATGATTGTAAAACATCCAAGAATGATAATATAACAGCATGGAACAAGCAAAAATTATAGATACGTTGGAGACGTATCAGCATCCCCAAGCTTAATTCCTACTCGTCCTCGAGTAGGTAAATGATAAAAACAGAATTTTTGATGTGGAATGCTGCCTAACATGTTCATCACATATTCTTTTCTTTGTAGCATGGACATATGGACTTTTATATGGTTCAAAGCAATAGTCTAGTTTTGACATGAAGATATTAATACTCAAGCATATGAACAAGCAACCATGTCTTTCAAAATATCAACACTAAAGAAATTTATCCCTAGCCCATCATGGTCAATCATTGATCCATTCATGAAACACACTCGCATATTAGCTATACCCAATGCTCAAGTACGATCATAGTGCCCCTTAGTTGGTGATTTATAAGAGAAGATGGAGACTCAAATAAAAATAAAAATTGCATAGAGTAAATAGATAGGCCCTTCGCAGAGGGAAGTAGGGATTTGTAGAGGTGCCAGAGCTCAAAGCTTAAATTGAGAGATAAATTTTTGAGAGGCATACTTTTCCCGTCAACGAAAACAACCGAGTAATGCCCAACACTTTCCATGCTAGATATATCATAGGCGGTTCCCAAACAGAAAATAAAGTTTATTCCTTTTTCCACCATTCTTTCACTTTCCATGGCTAGCTGTATCCACGGGTGCCTTCCATACCAACACTTTCCAAGGAATTTATTATTTGACAACATAAAGTAAATTTCTTTTTCATTTCGGGACTGGGCATCCCAATTACCGCCGCACTCTCGTGCAATGACAAGTGAATAAACACTCATCTTGAGAATAACACATCTAGCATGGAAAATATTGGCAACCCCCTGCCGCTTCATGAGTGGTACGAGCACACAAAAAGGAAATTTATTTTGAAAATTAGAGATGGCACATACAAATTTGCTTAGAATGGCATGGAAATACCGCATATAGGTAGGTATGGTGTACTCATATTGCAAAACTGGTTTTAAGGATTTTGGATGCACAAGTAGTATTTCTACTTAGTACAAGTGGAGTCTAGCAAAAAGATTGGGAAGCAACCAACCAAAAAACAAAAAATCACATAAGCGAGCATTAAGCATAACTAACACCAAATAATGCACCACAAGTAGGATGTAATTTCATTGCATAACTTTTGACTTTCATGCTTGCATAGGGAATCGCAAACCTTAACATCAATATTCTTACTAAAGCATAATTACTCACCAACATGACTCACATATCACTATCATCATATCTCAAAACTATTACAAAGAAACAAGTTTATTTTGTCCAATGATCTTCATGAAAGTTTTTATTATATCCCTCTTGAATATCTATAACTTTGGGACTAGTTTCATATGTTGCATTTGCTTTTGACAAGCTCAAACAAATCTAAGTGAAGAACATGAGCATAAAATTTTTCGTCTCTCAAAATAATATAAGTGAAGCATGAGATAATTTCTTCAAAAATTTACTAACTCTCAAATAAATCTAAGTGAAGAATGAGAGCATTTCTTCAAAAATATTAAAGCACACCATGCTCAAAAAGATATAGGTGAAGCACTAGAGCAATTCCATAGCTCAAAAAATTTAAGTGAAGCATATAGAGCGATTCTAACAAATCATAGCATAATTTGCCTCTCTCAAATAGGTGTGTCCAGCAAGGATACTTGTGACAAACTAAAAAGCAAAATAAGCAAAGAATCATATAATACAAGACGCTCCAAGCAAAATTCATGATATGTGACGAATAAAAATATAGCTCCAAGTAAAATACCGATGGTCGTTAGAAGAAAGAGGGGATGCCTTCCGGGGCATCCCCAAGCTTAGTTGCTTGGTTCTCCTTGAATATTAACTTGGGGTTCCATTGGGCATACCCAAGCTTAGGATTTTATTACTCCTTATTCCTTCATCCATCGTGTTCTCACCCAAAACTTGAAAACTTCAATCACACAAAACTTAACAAAACCTTCGTGAGATCCGTTAGTATAAGAGAACCAATCTTTACTTTAAGTACTGTAGAAAACCCATTCAAATTTTGTTATTGCATTATATCTACTTTATTTTAACTTTGCCATGGCGTATACCCCCGATACAATCCATAGAATCATCAAAATAAGCACACAATGCAAAGAAAACAGAATCTGTCAAAAACAGAACTGTCTGTAGAGATGTGAATTGTTCTCATACTACTGTAACTCTAAAAATTCTGAAAAATTAGTACAACATAGGAAATTTGTATATAAATCTTGTGTAAAAAATTCATAATTTTTGGTCGCTTGTGTGAATTTATACAATTATTTTACTGGACGCAAAAGTTTCTGTTTTTCAACAGGATCAAATCAACTATCACCAAAGCTATCCCAAAGGCTTTACTTGGCACAAACACTAATTAAACATAAAAAACACAATCATAACAGAGGCATGATTTTGCAAACACTCAAGAACAGAAATAAAAAGGCAAAAATAAATTTTATTCATTGAGTTGCCTCCCAACAAACGCTATTTTTTTATGCTCCTAGCTAGGCATAATGCATAGATTCAAGTATTGTCATCTTTGGTTTCCAATTCCTCAATCACACAACCAATATTCTTCAAATATTTAGCATATAGATTTTCAATAACAATACTCCTAGGAATGAGATTGAAAAATTCATTCTTGCAAGTAGGGTTTCTCACAACTTCAACAAAGTCGGGATGAATACTAATCATCTTAAGATCTTCTTTGTTATTATTAGAAGTTGCACCCTTGTTCCTAGTGACTTGAGCAATCTTGCCAATTTTTACGGGAGTTTTTTCACTAGTTTTAAAAGAAGCAAAAGCCGAGCTCAAATTACTAAAAGTTTCTTCCAACTTATCAATCCGGGAAGGACTCTCTCCAATTCTTTCGTTAATTATGGTTTCCTTTTCCCTTAGTAATTTGAAAACATTGCCCGCCTTTGACCCAAATTTATTAGCAAGATTCTGCATGTTTGTATCTAATTTTTCAATTTGCTCTAAGGTGACCATCTTCTTTTCAATAGCATCTAGTCTTTGCATAACATGCTCAAGAGTTAAGATTGTTTAATTAATAATGATAGGTGGTGCGCCTACTAGATCTCCCATGGCATTAAAAGCATCCAAAGATGGACACATCAAGAAATTCCCACCGGTAATCATATCAAGGACGAATCTATACCAAGTGGTAATGCCCACATAAAAATTGCGAAGAAGAACAACGGTAGATTCCTTACGAACAGATCAATTCTGAGCATTGCAAATCCTATACCAAGCATCTTTTAGATTCCCCCTCGCCTTTGTTTAAAGTTAAGAACCTCGTTCTCGGGGGTACACGCAATAGAGGAAGAACTAGCCATAACGATAAAGTGGCAAACAAGATCACACACAAAAAGATAGATCTAACGAAAAAACGGCGAACGAAAAAGAGGGCGAATAAAACGGCAAATTTTTGTGAAGTGGGGGAGATGAAAACGAGAGGCAAATGGCAAATAATGTAAATTGCAAGGAGATGAGATTTGTGATTAGGAACTTGATAGATGTTGATGATGTCTCCCCGGCAACGGCGCCAGAAATTCCTTTTGATGTCGCTTGAACTACGTCGGTATTTCCCCAAAGAGGAAGGGATGATGCAGCACAGCTACGGTAGGTATTTCCCTCAGTTATGAAACCAAGGTATCAATCCAGTAGAAGAACCAAGCAACACTATGTAAACGGTACCTGCACACAAATAACAAATACTTGCAACCCGACGAGTAGGAGGGGTTGTCAATCCCTCTACGGGTAATGGTGCCAGAAATTGTCAAGTTGACGGGATAAAAATTGTGATAGATTGGATAAATAGATCTCAATAAAACACGAAATAAAATAAATAGCAAAAAAGTGCAGCAATGTATTTTTGGGTTTTTGGAATAATAGATCTGAAAACAAAAGCGAATAAAAATAGATCTCGAAGCAAATATGATAAAGAATAGACCCGGGGGCCGTAGATTTCACTAGTGGCTTCTCTCAAGAAAATAGCATATGGTGGGTAAATAAATTACTGTTGGGCAATTGATAGAACATCAAATAATTATGACGATATCCAGGCAATGATCATTATATAGGCATCACGTCCAAGATTAGTAGACCGACTCCTGCCTGCATCTACTACTATTACTCCACACATCGACCGCTATCCAGCATGCATCTAGTGTATTAAGTTCATAGAGAAATGGAGTAATGCAATAAGAACGATGACATGATGTAGATGAGATATATTCATGTAGGAATAGCCCTCATCTTGTTATCCTTAATAGCAACGATACATGCGTGTCTTGCTGCCCCTTCTGTCACTGGGAAAGAACACCGCACGATCGAACCCATCACAAAGCACCTCTTCCCATGGCAATAAAAATCAATCTAGTTGGCCTAACTAAACCAAAGATTCAAAGAAGAAATACGAGGCTATAAGTAATCATGCATAAAAGAGATCAAAGAACTCAAATAACTTTCATGGATATAGATCTGATCATAAACTCAAAGTTCATCGGATCCCAACAAACACACCGCAAAAAGAGTTACATCAAATAGATCTCGAAGAGACCATTGTAAGAATCAAAAAGTGAGAAGAATCCATCTAGCTACTGCCTACAGACCCGTAGGTCTACAATGAACTACTCACACATCATCGGAAAGGCACCAATGAGAATGATGAACCCCTTCGTGATGGTGTCTAGATTGGATCTCGTGGTTCTGGAACTTGCGGCGGCTAGAATTGTGTTTCGTCAACACCCCTAGGGTTTTTGGAATATTTGGGTATTTATAGGGTGAAGAGTTGGTGCGGGAGGCCACCGAGGTGGGCACAACCCACCTGGGCGCGCCTGGGCCCCCAGGCATGCCCTGGTGGGTTGTGCTCCCCTAGAAGCCCCCCTCTGGTACTTCTTTGGCCCAACAGGTGTCTTCTGGTCCAGAAAAATTCTCCAAAAGGTTTCGCTGCGTTTGGACTCCGTTTGGTATTGTTTTTCTGCGAAGTAAAAAACAAGCAAAAAACAGCAACTAGCACTGGGCACTATGTCAATAGGTTAGTCCCAAAAAAATGATATAAAGTTGATATAAAATGATTGTAAAACATCCAAGAATGATAATATAACAGCATGGAACAAGCAAAAATTATAGATACATTGGAGACGTATCAACTAGCATGTGTAATTGTGGTTGTCGCATTAGCCATCTTCTATGCGTTGTTTGCAATGATGGTTAGGGGTTTTGTTTGATTATTACTGGCTACATCAATAAGCAGAGCTCATCTATTGCTTGCCAACTGTCCTACTCCCTTCATACCGGTGCATAAGTCACAGTACGAAAACCAAATAATCCCAAAACTCGTTCCCTGTTTTTTGCCCTGAAAAATGAAATCAGGCAATAGGAGACGTGGGGGCATGTATGCATTCAATGACTTGAGACTACTTAGCATAACATGCAGTGGTCAATTCTCTGCATGCAATGTTATTAATTAGCAAATAAACATCAAGGTCTCTCGTTCCCCCCCCCCCATCTTGATCGTGGTGCACAACCTTAGGTTGGTCATAGTGGGGAGTAACTTACACTAGTGTCATGCATATGACACTAGTCTAAGTTAGTACCTTCATAGTGTAAAGTAACATAGTAGTACTGTCATAGATGGCTTCATTTATTAGTTTGTAGACTCATCTTTTCTTGGGAAATCCTATGTTACAGTAACATATTATGTTACTCTAAACACCTCTCTCCTCATTAACTACATGGCACATAAGTAAATTTGTCTTGAAATGCGCTATGTTACTAGCTAAGTTACTCCCACTATGACCAACCTTAGATGACTAATACACTGGTACGGAGGGAGTATGAAAAATGCTTGTTTCACATTTGGACGCTCCAAACCGTGTGCGTAATTATCACATTGAGAACTACGCAACAGCCAGAATTTGGAGCGACTGCGTACTAATAATTGCGGTTGATTATATCAGTATTCTAACCGCCTGCCAAGGCACCAATATAATGCGTCAATCCCCCGCTTTAATTGCCATTCCTCTTTTCTGCATACCCCGCTTAAGTCTCCACCATCTTCATTGTCCTGGCTGGCCACGCTACACGCTTGCACAAACTCTACAATCTCACTTTCTCGCGGTTTGTACGTACCGCAACCATGTCGAGCGACAGCAAGGATGAGAGTTCCACCAGCAGTCTGGCGCCCGATGACAGGTTAACCTCGGAATCATCCCGCTCATCTTCCATGAGTCCGGCGTCGAGTCTTGACCTCAATTTTATCCAGATCATGGAAGGGACGCCGCCGCCCGAGTCATCGGACGACAACCAAACGGACGAGGAGCTATCGGAGGACGAAAAAGAGGACGATGATGATGATGACGAGGAATGGTCGAACAAGGAGGAGGACGATGAGGACATCAACGACGATGATGACAGAGGCGGCGATGAAAAGCCAACGGTCAGCGCCAAGAAGTGTCCTCGCCAAGAGGATGTCGAGGGGCCATCCAACAACAACAAGAAGAAGGACTAAATTAAGCAGACTGTATATCTCTGTTACTGTTCGCTCATATTAATTTGTTGTCCCTGTTTCCCCTGCCAATCTCATCGCAGACGGTTAGCAATACATATTCGACAGAGATCTTTTACATTATCGCCCACAGGTTGGTTTCTTCAATTGTGTGCCTTGTAGAGCACAGAATTCACAACAAAAAATCGTATGCGCTGTCTATAATTATCGCACACAATTCTGATTACCGACCTGTTTGCCGGGTATCACACACATCTTGTTACGCCGAATCGTTTGTGTTCTTCTGGATCATCGCAAACAGTTCATCCAACTAAACTGTATGCTGTCTATTGCACACACCTTCATATTTTGACCATTTCTGTTGTTCTGGCTCATCGCAAACAGTTCGTATGGATCAACTGTATGCCACATATCGCACACGTAACTCTAATATGAATCGTGTTTGATGTCTCCGCCATCGCAAATGGTTCGTATTATTGGTGACGATTTTATTACAACACCGTTTATGATTAAGGCATCACACATAATTTCGTCGAAGGGTCTCTGATTATAGTGTCGCGTTAGCAGCTTCCTGTAGTAGTGTTGCATTGTATTATTGTCAATAAAGATAGATGAAAGTGCAACTAATCCCCGGGTGGTTTTGGTAATTCATAACAACATATAGCTCATTGAACTAATATCCATTCAAGTTTAATATTTCAGAAAGTTCAATGATTGGCATGGCATGGACTAGAGATGTGGACCCCTCAAAATGCTAAGGACACATATTGGCAAAAGCTCAAGACTCTTCATTTATATTTTAGTGATCCAAGATCACATTGAGTCCATAGGAAAGCCAATACTATTAAAAGGGGATGAGGTGTTGCTTAATGGTCTACTTGCTTAAAGTGCTTAGTGATATTGCTCCAAAACCCTCAGCCACTTTCTCATTTCCACATATGTCCAAAACTCCAAGTCAAACTCGGCCCTACCGATTTGATCTATCCGGCGCCACCGAGTTCAGTTGACATAGCCACTGCCAGAAACCCTAAACGATTCGGTCCCACCGATACGGATCTCAGTCTCACCGAGATGGCCCTGCAAACTCTCTGTTTCCCTTTGTAACATTTCAGTCTCATCGAAAAGAGCGATCGGTCCCACTGAGTTTGCTTGACCAATTCTCTATTTGCTCTTTGCTGAAATTGGTCTCACCGAGTTCATGCAATCGGCTTCACCGATATGAGGTTTTGCCCTAGCCCTTGCACATCGGTCCCACCGAGTTGTTCCAGTCGGTCCCACCGAGATTCCTAACGATCACATTTTGAATTGAATCGGTCTCACCGAGTTCTTCTATTCGGTCTGACCGAGTTGGGTCAAATGTGTGTAACGGTTGGATTTTGTATGGAGGCTATATATACCCCTCCACCCCCTTCTCCATTTGTGAGAGAGCCATCAGAACGTGCCTACACTTCCACTACTCATTTTCTGAGAGAGAACCACCTACTCATGTGTTGAGACCAAGATATTCCAATCCTACGACAAGAATCTTGATCTCTAGCCTTCCCAAGTTGCTTTCCACTCAAATCATCTTTCCACCATAGCCAAATCTGTGAGAGAGAGTTCACTGTTGGGGAGACTATCATTTGAAGCACAAGAGCAAGGAGTTCATCATCAACACACCATTTATTACCTTTTGGAGAGTGGTGTCTCCTAGATTGGTTAGGTGTCACTTGGGAGCCTCCGACAAGATTGTGGAGTTGAACCAAGAAGTTTGTAAGGGCAAGGAGATCGCCTACTTCGTGAAGATCTACCCGAGTGAGGCAAGTCCTTCGTGGGAGATGGCCATGGTGGGATAGACAAGGTTGCTTCTTCGTGGACCCTTCGTGGGTGGAGCCCTTCGTGGACTCGTGCAGCCGTTACCCTTCGTCGGTTGAAGTCTCCATCAACGTGGACGTACGATAGCACCACCTATCGAAACCACGCCAAAAATCTACGTGTCTACATTGCGTTTGCCTTCTCCAAACCCTTCCCTTTACCTTCATATGCAATGTTTAATTTCCGCTGCTATACTCTTAGAATTGCATGTGTAGGTTGATTGCTTTACTTGTACTAGTTGCTAAAATCTGCCAACAATTAAAATTGGGAAAGGCTAGATTTTTATTTGGTCAAGTAGTGTAATCACCCCCCCTCTAGACCTACTTTCGATCCTACAAGTGGTATCAGATCTTTGGTCTCCATTTGCCTTGATTTCCATATCATTGGTGATCATAGCCTTGGTTTCACAACCTAGGCGAGTATGGCGTCTAGCGAGGGAAATTACCACCGTAGAGGTCCTTATTTTGATGGTACAAATTTTGCTAGTTGGAAGCATAAGATGAAAATGCATATTCTTGGTCATAACCCCGCCGTTTGGGCTATTGTGCGTATTGGCTTGCAAGGTGATTTCTTCGAGGATGGAAAAGAACCGGATCATGAAGCGACAGCGGAAGAAATGAAGATGCTGCAATACAATGCTCAAGCTTGCGATATTCTCTTTAACGGATTGTGCCCCGAAGAACTCAACAAAATCAGCCGTCTTGAGAATGCAAAGGAAATTCGGGACACTTTGGTTGATATGCACGAAGGTACTGAGTCCGTCAAGGAATCCAAATTGGATGTGCTTCAAAGTCAACTTGACAAGTTCAAAATGAAGGATGGTGAAGGAGTCGCTGAGATGTACTCTAGGCTTGCTCTCATCACAAATGAGATTGCCGGCTTAGGAAGCGAAGAGATGACCGGCAAATTCATCATCAAGAAGATCCTAAGAGCCTTGGATGGAAAATATGATACCGTGTGCACCTTGATCCAAATGATGCCCAACTACAAAGATCTCAAGCCAACGGAAGTCATTGATAGAATTGTTGCTCATGAGATGTCACTCAAGGATAAGGAAGAGCTCCACAACAAGTCAAGTGGTGCTTATAAAGCTTCATGTGATGCTCCTACAACATCGAGTGAGAAACAAGTCTTCAATGAAGAATTGAGCTTAATGGTGAAGAACTTCACCAAATTCTACAAGAATAGAAGCAAAGAGAGAAGTTCCAAGTCAAGGTCCTACAATGACAAAAGATCTTCTAGTCGTGATCGCAATTGCTACAATTGTGGAAGACCCGGACGCTACTCCAATGAGTGTATGGCTCCCTGCAAGAAAAGAGAAGATTCACCTAAAAGGAGAAGTAAAAGAGATGAATCACCACCAAGAGAGAGAAGGAGTAGAGATGATCGTTATGAACGAAGACCCTCTTGTAGAAGCAAGGATTCGGAAAGGAAGGACAAGTCATCAAAGAGCTACACAAGACGAAGACATCAAGCTCATGTTGGTGAATGGGTATCCGGTTCCGACTCCGACAACTACTCCAAGAGAAGTTATCACTGCGACTCTGAATATACTCAAGATGAAGGTGTTTCCGGTCTTGCACTTGTGTCATCCAACTCCTACGACATATTTGACTCACCAAATGAAGGAATTGGAAGATGCTTCATGGCTAAAGGCCCTAAGGTATCAAACCCCGAGTATGTTGATTTCAATAGTGATGAAGATGATTTGCTAGGTGATGATGATTTACTTGTTGACAACACTAGTGATGAAAACTATGATGAAATTGCTATTAATCATGCTAATCAAGATAATACAAATGACAATAATAAGAAGGAGATTGAGCGTCTAACTAAAGAACTAAACACTCTTAAGTTAGCTCATGAAACTACTTTAGAGGATCATCAAGAGCTTTTAAAGACTCATGAGAAGCTACGCTTCGAGAAGCTAAATTTAGAGCAAGAGCATGGGTTCCTAAAAGCAATCAATGATGATCTTCGAAAGAAGAGTTCTTCTTACATTGCCAAGCATTTACTCTTGTCTACTTATATGCCACAAGTAAAATCTAGCAACAAGAGCAAGAAAGATTCTTCTTCTAGCAGTAACAGTAATCATGTTAAATCCAATATTGTTGCTTCTAGTAGTACTCTTGATTCCACTGATGATTCTCTTAGCCAACTTACACTTGAGCAAGAAAATAGCTTATTGAAGGGAATTATAGAGAAAGGTGTTTACAAGAGCATTGTCGGAAGTAAGCAATTTGAGGAAATTGTGCGCAAGCAAGGAAGGCACCGGAAGAATCAAGGTGTTGGTTTTGAACGAAAGTTCAATGCCAATGGAGTTGAGTGGGAAGAAGATCAATATCCCAAGACGAAGTTTGTTCCTCAACAAGAGAAGTATGATCCCACTTCTTTCAAGGGAACACAAGCTCAAGATGATCTTCCACCACAAGACCACAAGCTAAAAGGCAAGGACAAGCTTCAAGAAGAGATTGATGCATTTGAAGAAGCTCCTAAGGCCATGGTCAAGTGGGTTCCCAAGACTACATCAAGTTCTACTTCATCAAGTACGACTACAACTCCAAGGATTCCCATCAAGTTGATGTGGATCCCAAAGAAGAAGAACTAGAGAGTTCTTGAGGGTGACTCCGCCAACATACTTCACTCATATTCATTTTGGCAATGACAAGTGCAACCAACTTCCATATCTTGCACTAGTTCAAGGAGTCACAAACCCTCTTGTTGGTAAGACAAGGGACAAGGTAACCTAATGCTTTCATGGACATCATCATATGTGTGCTTCACTCTATGTCTATGGATATCCTTGTATGTTCCTTGTGGGACTAACCCGTGTAGGTATTGAAAGTGCAACTCACTCCAATGGATTGCTCCAAATGATCTACATCAACATTGAGCATCCACATCTTCAACACCCACATGAAGTCATCATCGACAAAACCCAAGGTTAGTTCATCCCTCTGAGGGGGGATATCACATCTAGGGGGAGCTTTGCTTAAAGAATTGAGCTAAAGCAACTCTAATGATGAGAACACAACAATGCTTTATGTAAAAGTGGTAACCCCACTTGTGCTTAAACGATGAGTATGACCTATGATCAAATGTTCTCATTTGACTCCTAAGACAATATACTCATATATAGATGACCTAGTCATCGCCAATTGCTTGATTGATGCTAGAGTGTTTGTGCATGCTTTGCCACATGTTTTATTTGCCATCTTATTGTGTGAGCATGTTGGTTGCATAATTTTCTCCATTCAAGGACATCCATTTGTTGCTTTGATTGTTTGGTTTTTCTTTTTGCCAAATGGATGGACAAGAATGCCTAAGTACTTCCTCTAGCTATCTTTGCTTTTTCTCGTCTCAAACTCTATTCATGCTACATCACAAAGTTTGAACAAGTCGAATTCGGACCCTCCGGGTGAGGAGCACTTGGAGCCACTGATCCGTCAAGGGCTTAACTTCCGAAACCTCTTAATGCCTTTCGGTCAGACCAACTCACTCCTATTCGGTCTCACCAAATTCATTAAGTTGATCTAGGTTTTCATCTCGGTGCAACCGATTTGAACAATTCGGTCACACCGAGTTGCAGCAACTGCTAACAGTTTTTCATCTCGGTGCCACCGAGTCGTTCCACTCGGTCACACCGACAGTGACTGGGTATATATACCGCGGGTTGAAATTTTGGAAATTTCTTCAAAACACTCGACCGCGCCTCCCAGCTCTGCCGCCCCCTTGGTCTCCGGATCGTCGCCGTCGTCGCCAGTGACCTCCTGCCGCTGGTCTCCGCCGCCGTCAACGGAATTCTCACTGCCGTTGCCGCCGTAGCAAATCCGTCACCAAGTTAGGGTATAGATTTGACCCTTTGTGGTTTCCATTACTCCGATTCTTGCACAAAGTATAATGCCTATGTTCTTCCCACGCATGAGATTGATCTATCCACCGAAGGAATTCCTTAGAATAGATTTGATGCAAAAACTTAGGGTTAGGTTTCCGCCGAACTCATCTCGGACCGACCGATCTGAGGATCTCGGTCACACCGATTGGCCCTGGCCATTGCATAATTACAACTCGGTCTGACCGAAGTGTACTGATCGGTGCGACCAAAATCACTTTCTCTGTGAAACCCTAGCATCTCGGAGTCACCGAACTGCATTTCGGTCTGACCGAAACTGTGTGTTTAGACTCTGTTAGTGCTTCGGTGTCACCGAATTTGTCAAATCGGTAGCTCCGAAATGCTTTCTACAGAAAACTAAAATTAAGTTTTTGTCTCAATATTTTTGCAAAATAAGCTGCACTTTGTGATGCTCATCCACTCTATCTATACCCAACTATTCACAGGGTCAGTTTCAGCAATGTCAGAGGGCAGTGATAGTCAGAACAAGTCTGAAGAGCAGGTCAACCTCAGTGAGGGCACTAGTCCATCAAGCAGCTATGATGAGGGGAGCAGAAGCACTCCCAGCAACTTGCCTAAGGTAGCTACCAGGACAAGAAAGAAGAGAACATCTGAGTCTGAGGATGAGGACTTTATTGTTGAGGAGGAGGTGACCTCCAAGAAGAAAGTACTCAAGAAAGAGTATGCAGCTGCTGCTGCTGCAACCAAGCCTGAAATGCCCAAGAAAGCTCCTGCTAAGAGAGCTCCAATGTCTAAAGCTAGGCAATCCTCTGTTGCTCAAGAGCAAGCACAACCAGTAAGTGGTGCTGGAAAAGAGAACAAGAGGAAGGAGAGAGTCAAAAAGACCATTGCCAGAGTCATTGGCAAACCTTCTATGATGAGAGATTCTGATGAAGAAGATGAGGAGGAGGAAGAGCCTGTTGCACCTCTTGCAAAGACTCAGAAGCTTATGGGGGATGCCATAAGGACTGGGGCTACTCCATCTAAGCCCAAGTCTGCCCCCAAGCCTCCAGCTCAAGCTCAAGCTCCAAAACCATCTGCACCCAAGAGATCAACTAGGAACATCCCTGCTGCTGAAAAGAATAAGGCCCCAGTGCCTGAATCTCAAGAAGAAGAAGAGTCTCTAGTGCTCAGAAAGTTGAAGCCCAAGATTCCAGATCATAGTGATGATCATCCTGTGGTAGAAAATATGAAGCTGAGAAAGGATGCAGGTCTGAGACTTTGGAGACAGAATGATTCCTATGCCACCAGAAGAAGAACTGCTGTAGACTACCGCTTTCACACCAAGGAACAGCAAGATTTCTATGAGACTGTCCTTTTGGACAAGAAGCCCATAGTATGTGACATGAAGTGGGTTGACTGGAAATACATTGATGAAAATAAAGACTATTTCCCAGGTGTGCATGAGAGCTTCAGAATGAATGAAGTTGACAAATATGTTGGACAGCAGTTGACTAAGTGGAACGATGAGATGATCATGAAATTCTATTCCACTGCTCACTTCTACCCTGATGGAAAGATTGTGTGGATGACTGAAGGTACAAGGTATCAATCAACAATCTCAGAATGGGCCAAGCTAATCAATTCCCCAGAGGAAGAGGAAAATGACACTGATGTATATGCTAAGCCTAGGAAGGATCACAACTCCATGGCCAACATGTACAAGACTATTCCTGATGATGCCCTGGAGACACACAAGTTTGGATCAATATACTATCTGCTGTCTGGTTTTACCACTATCAACACTATATTGAGGCACACTCTTTTGCCCAAGTTAGGAGATCATAGAATGATCCGTGGTCACTCAATCAATTTGCTTCACATGTTTGATGTGCCACATAAATTTAAGGTGATGACGTTGATTGTAGAAACTGTGAAGAGAACAGCTGCTGATCAAAAGAGATCAAATTTAAGGTGATGACGTTGACTGAAGGTACAAGGTATCAATTCCAAGATGGGAACCAGGACATATCTTCTTGATAAAGAGCATCTTCCCCGGAGGCCAGATTTTGAGGATAACGAGGTTGTCATGGATGCTTCCCATCCTACTAGTGCAGAAGCCCAGGAGAAGAGAGAGAAAGCAAAAGCTGCAAAAGCAGCGAAGGCAGCCAGTGCACCAGATGCCTCCACAGTGATGCTCAAGACCAAGCAAGATCAAATCAGTTATCTGCTTGAGGCTACAGTGAGAATTGAGAAGGGCTTGGCCACCCTGACTCAAAATCAAGAAAGTCTTGAGAGGATCATTGAGACTAAATTCCATGACCTAGATGTGAAGGTCACTGAGATACAGACTATTGTAGAGAAGCTCCAAGAAGAAGCTGAGGACAGGAAGGATAGACCAACTACAGATACTTTCCACAGAGTGCCAAGGGCACAAAGGTCATCAGCAGTGCCAGTTGTCACAGACACCAAGACTACTACTTCAGCACCTGCAGCAACTGCCACGGTTGTACCTCCAGTGTCAACCCCTCCAGCTCCACAGACTTCCTCAGAAGCTTTTGCAGATGCCCTCCCCTCCACGCCATCTATGCACACCGGAGCGACAAGCCAGAAGACTCCTTCAGGAGTTCCCGGAGATCGTGCCTAGAGTGTCGCATAGCACTATACATTTTCAAACTTTTTGGTAACTTGTTGCCAAAGGGGGAGAAAGTGTATAGATTATAGGCTTCGAGAGAGAGTGTTTTGCCTTTTATTTGCCTCTTGCTACTTTGATCGTTTGGTTGTTTGATTCCTATGCTACTTTTTGTTATGCTCGTGAGATACTTATGATCATGTGTTTGATCATACTATGCCTTAATGTGTGCTTGCATGATTATATCTATGATATCTGTGTATGATCAATCACTCTTACCCTTGGTGATGAGTGCATGTTATTTAACTCTTATCATTTTGAGCGCTCCACCAAGATGTATGTGACATGGAAAAGTAACCCATGATCCTAATCGATTGTGCATTTGCATTCAAAAGCAAATTTTAAAGAATGCACAAATTTAGGGGGAGCTCTTGCTTATCACATACTTCTCAAAGCGACAATGTATTTCATTCATATTATCATTTGTCGAAGCTTTGATCTATATGTTGTCATCAATTACCTAAAAGCGGAAGATTGAAAGTACAACTAATCCCCGGGTGGTTTTGGTAATTCATAACAACATATAGCACATTGAACTAATATCCATTCAAGTTTAATATTTTAGAAAGTTCAATGATTGGCATGGCATGGACTAGATATGTGGACCCCTCAAAATGCTAAGGACACATATTGGCAAAAGCTCAAGACTCTTCATTTATATTTTAGTGATCCAAGATCACATTGAGTCCATAGGAAAGCCAATACTATTAAAAGGGGATGAGGTGTTGCTTAATGGTCTACTTGCTTAAAGTGCTTAGCGATATTGCTCCAAAACCCTCAGCCACTTTCTCATTTCCACATATGTCCAAAACTCCAAGTCAAACTCGGCCCTACCGATTTGATCTATCCGGCGCCACCGAGTTCAGTTGACATAGCCATTGCCAGAAACCCTAAACGATTCGGTCACACCGATACGGATCTCGGTCTCACCGAGATGGCCCTGCAAACTCTCTGTTTCCCTTTGTAACATTTCGGTCTCACCGAAAAGAACGATCGGTCCCACCGAGTTTGCTTGACCAACTCTCTGTTTGCTCTTTGCTGAAATCGGTCTCACTGAGTTCATGCAATCGGCTTCACCGAGATGAGGTTTTGCCCTAGCCCTTGCACATCGGTCCCACCGAGTAGTTCCAGTTGGTCCCACCGAGATTCCTAACGTTCACATTTTGAACTGAATCGGTCTCACCGAGTTCTTCTATTCGGTCTGACCGAGTTGGGTCAAATGTGTGTAACGGTTGAATTTTGTGTGGAGGCTATATATACCCCTCCACCCCCTTCTCCATTTGTGAGAGAGCCATCAGAACGTGCATACACTTCCACTACTCATTTTCTGAGAGAGAACCACCTACTCATGTGTTGAGACCAAGATATTCCAATCCTACCACAAGAATCTTGATCTCTAGCCTTCCCAAGTTGCTTTCCACTCAAATCATCTTTCCACCATAGCCAAATCTGTGAGAGAGAGTTGAGTGTTGGGGAGACTATCATTTGAAGCACAAGAGCAAGGAGTTCATCATCAACACACCATTTATTACCTTTTGGAGAGTGGTGTCTCCTAGATTGGTTAGGTGTCGCTTGGGAGCATCCGACAAGATTGTGGAGTTGAACCAAGAAGTTTGTAAGGGCAAGGAGATCGCCTACTTTGTGAAGATCTACCCGAGTGAGGCAAGTCCTTCGTGGGCGATGGCCATGGTGGGATAGACAAGGTTGCTTCTTCGTGGACCCTTTGTGGGTGGAGCCCTCCGTGGACTCGCGTAGCCGTTACCCTTCGTGGGTTGAAGTCTCCACGAAAGTGGACGTACGATAGCACCACCTATCGGAACCACGCCAAAAATCTCCGTGCCTACATTGCATTTGCCTTCTCCAAACCCTTCCCTTTACCTTCATATGCAATGTTTACTTTCCGCTGCTATACTCTTAGAATTGCATGTGTAGGTTGATTGCTTGACTTGTAATAGTTGCTAAAATCTGCCAACAATTAAAATTGGGAAAAGGCTAGATTTTTATTTGGTCAAGTAGTCTAATCACCCCCCCCCCCCCCAGACCTATTTTCGATCCTACAATAGATGTTTGTATGAAGCCTCTAATGAAAGCTAGTAAACAACAATATGTCATCTTGCTTAAAGAAAGCATTTGTTTAACACTTAATTCTTGGATGATGCAGAGAGAATCTTCATCAAATAGTTGATTGTTAACTATATATGAAAGGAGAGTCTCGGTCTATAGATTATTGACAACCTGCCTATATAAGATCAACACGTTACACACAAGCTAGGATTAGCACGCAATATTTCTTATTCTCTTTTTTCACATGACTATGTTTCTTCCCGCACTTTTTATCTTATGGGGAGTTACCCTAGGTGAACCTATGAACACCAATTCAGCTTTTAGCATAAGAAAACACTTCCAGCAGATTTTACACATACTTTTTCAGTTATCATTTATTCCAAAAATATACATAAATATTACCTACCACATTATCTTTTAATATCTTGCAGAACTAGCAAAGCTAGCGAGCTAACACCCTTGTTAGTGTTGTCAAGGGTACAGGTGAACCTTTATTTGTGTGACAGAGCTTATTAGTGTAAGAACCTTGTACCTCTCCACGGATTGATGACTTGGATTCCGAACTGAGGGAAAATCTGCTACTAGCACAAGCTCCTGCACTTTGCAGCCCAACTACCTTACCTCCTTTACTTGGTGTAAGCAGCAAACATTTTGTAGCACTGGACGTCATTAATAATGAGAGAGGATGAACATGTCAACTTATTTCTTAGAAACATGATTAATGATCTAACCTACAAGACTAATCAGTTCAAGGGCACTGATTGTAACACAAAAGCAATGTCCAGGGCTATGTTCAAAATATTGGATAATGGATTTATATTAGTTTATCTCTAGCATTACTGATACCAGATAATTTATTTATTTTGAAATGGAGGCAAAAGCTTGCCTCATCCACTAATTAAGAAGAAGAGAGTTATCTCAGTCAAAATCTTGTTCTATGAGAAGATATGTAGTTAAATCTAGGAAAATTATCGATTTTTTTTTTGTTAAGCTTGTTCGTGTAATGCTCTTTTAACACAAATAAAATGTATAGTAAAATAATACTTAAACATAATAAGTGTATGATTTATTTATTTTATGCTTGGTTAAGAAAAACATAAATAAAACATACTAAATTATTAATCAGAAAGCACAGGACGTATGTATAATATGATCATAGTGTTCATTAATTACTATAATATCTTAATGGAGATTTGAATGTATAATTTTGTTTTTATTATTTCTTAAAGGAATATGTTATCTACATCTTGGTCCATATATCTTCGTCAAAATAGCGTGCCAAATATCGTCTCATATAATGGCCTATATTAGTCTATATACGTGAGAAATCGTATCCTATATCCATTTGTACCCTGCCAAACCAATATATTGGTCACACTCGACTATATTTAGAGCTTTGGTCTTGGCACGACTATCACTCCTTGAGGTTCACTACACCCCCATAAATATTTTTGAGGTATTTAAAATTCATAATTTAGGTGGGGAGTCTCAACCCCGTGAAAGAATTAACTACGAGGTGGATTGGCTATCACTAATTGTGCTTAGAAGAACAAAAGTGTCGCGAGATGATGTTATTTCTCATGGCACTCAGTTACAGGTTTACAACAATGCCCTTAAAAACTAGAGCTATATATATGCATCAAAATAGAAAAAGGAGATCCAAAGCCTAAGTATATATCCCGGATGAAGAATGTATCTTATTGCATCTCTGGCGTGTGCTCGTCTTCTCCCTTGACACCTTTCTAGTCTCCTCCATGCTTTCTGTGCGCGCGTGCACACACACACATATAGGACTAATTTTTTGTACTCTTGGGAGTATGTACTCCCATCTTCAATATACCTCGTATACGCATTGATTATACCTCTTTATCATTCTTAATATACTTTATTAAATATTTTAAGATACCTCAATACGAGTTTTGTTGAAAAAATATTATTTGCGACGTACTTTTTGTAATATACCTTTTTCATGTATAAACCAATCAGTATATACGTAAATCTTCAAAAATATGAGACACACATGATATTTTTTCATGAAACTCATTTTGGGGTATCTACTAATTATTAATGAAGTATATTAAAAATAATAAAGAGGTATAAAAGATTCACTTATGTGGTATATGAGGAGCAGGAGTACATACTCTCAGGAGTACACAACCATTTATATATATATATATATATATATATATATATATATATATATATATATATATATCTATATATAAATGCCAATTCCTACTTTTGGACAGGGTCCTCACTAGTGTTGAGTGGGAACAGAAATTTCCACTGATAACGGTTCATGCTCTACAGAGGGCCATTTCGGACCATGCCCCATTGCTGGTTGATTCCGGGGAATCGACTCATGTGGGCAACAGAAATACTTTCTCTTTCGAACTAGGATGGTTCGAGAGGGAGGGCTTCCTAGATCTCATTGCGACAGAATGGGCCAGGGAGTCTGGTGGGACTTCTCATGTGGAAATATGGCAAAACAAAATTAGACATTTGCGGCAATTCTTAAGGGGATGGGCCAAAAACCAAAGTGGTATTTATAAAGTTGAAAAGGAGAGGCTGACACAAATTATTAATGAACTTGATGTGAAAGTGAAATCCACCCTTCTTAATATGTCTGAGCTAGATATTAAGAATGAGGCTGAGAATAAGTTACAAGCACTTATGAGAGAGGAGGAGATGAAATGGGCGCTTAGAGCAAAGGTTTCTAAGATTGTCCAAGGAGATGATAATACACCGTTTTTTCATATGATAGCTAATGGGAAACATAGAAAGAAGAAGATAATACAGCTCGAACAAGATGAGGGTACAATTGTAGGACATGAGAACCTAAAATTGTACATCTCTGACTATTATAAGAAGCTTTTTGGAGCACCAGAAGAAAGTTTCATAGCTCTAGATGAGAGTGCGATCGGGGACATACCTCAACTTAACTTACAAGAGAATGAGCTGTTGTCTGCTCCGTTCACTGAGAAAGAGGTGTTTGATGCAATAACGCAAATGAATCATAATAAATCCCCTGGGCCGGATGGGTTCCCGGCGGAATTTTATCAGAAATGCTGGCATATCATAAAGGAAGATCTTATGCCTATGTTCCATGATTTGTTCGATGGCCACTTAAACCTATTTCACCTCAATTTTGGAACAATAACGTTGTTGCCAAAGAAGGTTGAGGCTATTCGCATTGAGCAATTCAGACCGATCTGTCTTCTCAATGTAAGCTTTAAGATTTTTACAAAGGTTGGCACGAACAGGTTGACACAGATAGCCCATTCGGTTGTGCAACCAACACAAACTGCTTTCATGCCAGGACGACACATCCTTGAAGGGGTTGTGGTCCTACATGAAACGCTGCATGAAATCCATACGAAGAAACTAGATGGTGTTATCTTCAAAGTGGATTTTGAAAAAGCGTATGATAAGGTCAAATGACCCTTTTTGCAGCAAGCCTTACGTATGAAGGGGTTCAATGAGTCTTGGAGATCCCAAGTGGATTCATTCATACAGAAAGGTAGTGTCGGAATAAAAGTCAATGACGATACAGGACATTATTTCCAGACACATAAGGGTTACGACAGGGAGACTCCATGTCTCCTGTGCTGTTTAACATTGTAGCGGATATGTTGGCAGTACTTATTGGTTGGGCCAAAGAGAGTGGCCAAGTAGGAGGACTCGCCCCCCACCTTGTAGAGGGGAGTCTCCGTCCTACAATACGCGGATGATACTATTATATTCATCGAACATGATCTTGCAAAAGCTAGGAATATGAAGCTTGTATTATGTCTTTTTGAGCAACTGTCTGGGCTCAAAATCAACTTCAATAAAAGCGAATTGTTCTGCTTTGGGAGAGCCAAAGAGGAACAAGATGACTATAGAAATTTGTTCGGTTGTGAAATGGGATCCTTACCTTTTAGTTATCTAGGTATCCCAATTCATCATAGACGTTTAACGAACAAAGAATGGAAATGTATAGAAGATCGATTTGAAAAGAAACTGAGCTGCTGGAAGGGCAAGCTCATGTCTTACGGAGGTTGGTTGGTTTTGATAAATTCGGTTTTGACGAGTCTGCCGATGTTCCTTCTATCTTTCTTTGAGGTACCGGTAGGGGTACGGAAAAGACTTGACTTCTATAGATCCCGATTCTTTTGCCAAAGTGATGAGGCCAAGAAGAAGTACAAATTGGCTAGATGGGATATTATTTGTAAACCAAAGGACCAGGACGGGTTAGGGATAAAAAAAATTAGAGGTACGGAATAGATGTCTGCTTAGCAAGTGGCTATACAGAATATCTATTGAGATCGAGGGTATGTGGGTACAAATCTTGCGGAATACATAGCTACACTCTAAGACTACGACCCAGGTGACAGCTAGGCCAACGGACTCACCCATCTGGAAGGGGTTAATGAGGACGAAAGCAACTTTCTTCCAACGGGTGAAGTTCCTAGTTGGTAATGGTAACACTACTAGATTTTGGGAGGATACATGGCTAGGGGAGACGCCTTTGGCTTTGCAATATCCCTCCTTATATAATATTCTTCAACGTAAGGAGGATTATGTCGCCACAGTATTAAACTCGATACCGCTTAATATCCAATTTAGGAGATCCCTAGTAGGGGAACGTTGGAATGCTTGGTTGCACCTGGTTCGTAGGTTGATGGAGGTTCACCTATCCGATCAGGCGGATACAATTCGCTGGCAGTTAAACATGAATGGAATCTTCTCAGTGAAATCCATGTATTCGGACCTAATTGACTCCGAGCCATTATCGAGGTCGCTGCACATTTGGAAGATTAAAGTTCCGCTTCGAATTGAAATCTTTATGTGGTTCGTCCATAAAGAAGTCATTCTAACTAAAGATAACTTGGTAAAAAGGAATTGGGTTGGTAACTCCAGATGTTGTTTTTGTGATCAAAATGAAACGATTAAACACCTCTTTCTCGAATGTCCTCTTGCAAAATTATAATGCCGATCAATTCATATAGCTTTTAACGTTCAACCCCCAAGGAGCGTAAACACGTTATTTGGGACGTGACTTAATGGAGTGAACATACACTTGGCTAAACATATTCGGATAGGAGTATGTGCACTATTTTGGGCTATATGGAACACTAGGAATGATATGATTTTTAATGGGACAAAATTCACCAATTTTTTTGCAGGTTATCTACAGAGCTACAACTTGGATCAGTATGTGGTCCTTACACACTCATGCGGACTTAGGAGGCTTTTGGTTATTGGGTGCAACCGCTGGAAGACGGTAGCAGGGCTATCTTAAGCCGATTTGGGTGGCGAGCTAATAATAGGCTAGGTGTGTAGGCATCGTAGCTTGTTTTTTATCGCCGGACGTGGCACTTTTCAGTTCTATATCGCCGGATGTGGTGCTTTTTCGGATTTATTTTCTTTCGACTACTTCTCAGTTTATGAGCTTCTTTGGACCTTATGACTTTATTACATTTTTATTTAATAATATAGCTGCATGCATCGATTGATACAGAGACCTGTAATTTATGCGGCATGCAGGTGGCTCTTCAATTGGTCGGGTACTCTGAGGGCCTCCGGTTGGCGCTGCACTGGACTTAGTGTCCGAAATCATCAAGCTTATGGATTTTAGCCTTAGAGATCACTCTAGCAGCATGCATAAGGTGGCTGGGATCGCCGAGATGGCAAGGAACACGTGTGCACTTCCGGAAAATCTTTAGGTCACTAAATAATGCAGCTCATTTTATGGCAACTATAGGTCGTAGTCACCAACGCACTACATGCTCGTTAGCAAACTCCCCCCCCCCCCAAAAAAAAACAAATGAATGAAGAGTACTTAGCTAGGAGTCCTCAATTGTACAAATGTGAGAATACAGGGAGATGCATATACGTACATTGACTGCATTTGCATGTGTAGCTAATCATGCAGAAAGAGCAATTTCTTTTGTTTTCTCTTCTAAACAACAAAAATGTCTTTCTCCTTCTGTCTTCAAAAAATGCATGTGTATAAGCAACAAAAAAAACGAGTAGCAATTTCAGCCTAGCATGAGCAGCAAGAGCCACTCAGACTAGCCAAGGTGACTGCCCATGAGACCCCACACCAAGGCTAACTAAACCTTAAGCTAGGATGAAGACACAGGCAAGTCATCCTTGGCTATCAGAGGTAAGGCCCTTGCAGACATGTAAGGCTTGCTCTCTACTCTCCTCCTCCTCCTTGCTCATGTCATTATGGTGCATGTATGGCTAGTACATACTTATAGACTGGAGGGCTCATCGTCCACATCATACTAGAACATTTCAACATTATCTTCTTCGTTTCCATAGAATATATTCTAGTTCCAGATAATGTCAACCCATAGGGATATGGACCACTAGCTTTACTTTCTAAATCAGTATCATCCATAGTGTCACCAGACATTTTGCTTCTTTATAAAACGGAGGCACCGCCACTACAGGAAAGACGTATAGAATTTATCAACCACTCGGCCTCTAACCATGTAAGCCGGGCAATAACACTAAAATTCACGGAGAATAAGGGGCCCACGGCTTACAGCACAGTACACCGAGTAGCGCCGAGAAAACACTCGGTTTGTACAAGGCTCTCGGTATATTACGATAGAAACACTCGGCTTTTACATCGCACACGGCAAATAACCCTGCCATGTGGTCGTGCTCGCCACGCTCGACGGCCCCATGCCCAGCGGTATAAGATGCAACTCTTTCGGGGATCCTATACAACGTTTAACGTGCCAACTGTTGATCTGGCACACAGGGGCTAGCTATATGGGCCGACCCAATAAAACTCGCGCCCAGCTCGATTAACTTGATCATTTGACTACTGATGCATAGACCATATGACAACACACATGTTGACCTTTGACTTCTGACCACTGCCCATTGACCTTTGACATTACAAAAAAAATAGCCAAATAATTTTTTCATGAAATTGAGAAAGAATTCAGATTTTTTTAAAAATTGATTAATTTTAAAAAATTAACCAATTTGAAATAGTTCGTGAATTTGTAAAAGGCCAACGAATTTGAAAAAAATGTTCACGCATTTATGAAAAGTTCACGAATTTTAAAAATGTTTGTTGGTTTTAAATATGTTCGTGAGTTTGAAAAAAAAGTTTACCTACTTGAAAACAATTCACAAATTTTGAAAAAAGTTCATGGATTTAAAAAAAGTTCACAAGTTGAAAAATATCCAATGAATTTGAAAATAAAGCTCATGATTATAAAAAAATGTTTGCGGATTTGAAAAAAACAGCTCATGGTTTTGAAAACTTTACAAATTTAAGAAAATTTTAAAATTTTAAGAAAAATGTCACAAATTTGAAAAAAGGAAATAGAAAAGAACAAAGAAAGAAAGAAAAAACTAATTCTAGAAAAAACCAGGAAAAACGCCCCTAAAACCCGTAGGTTACCAAAATCAGTGAGGAAAAAGGAACTGCATACCCCGATCAAACTAGCATACATGATGTGTGCGTACGTTGCAAAAACAGAGAAAAGATAGCTAAATGGGCTGAGCCCAAGGACGAACGACGGGTGCAGGCCGGTTTGTAGAATTAACTGTAACTGGTGCTTAAGGCGCCAAATAGGGTTTTGGCCTTTTTTTTTTACCAAAACTGTAGGAATTTCTTCCCACAGTAATTTTTTATAAATTTTCTAAGAACTAAGTTATGTACAAAGGAAAGGAGAAAGCAGAAATAAAGCTAGGAAAGTAAAACTAGGGCCTATGTACAAATAAAGGTACAAAGAGGAGGCAAAAGCTCCCTCAGGGAGGTGGTAGCAATTGCGTGGATCAACACATAGCGAGCAAACGTGCACCCCTCCTCTCCCTATCACTCACATATGTGCCAGCCAATACGCAGTTTTTTCACATGCCTTTTCACCCACCAGTTTTAGGAATGTTTTTGGAAGGTTATAGAACCTTCCTTGAACCAGTTTTTCTTTACTATGTGTTTTCGCTGTTTTGTTTTTTTGTTTGTTTTCTTTTTCTTTATTTTTATTATTTATTTATCTTTTCTGTTTTTCCTTTTTCATTAAAATTGGGAATTTGTTTTTGAAAATCAGTGAACAATTTTAGAAATTTTATGATTTTTTTAATTCAGGATTTTTTAAAAATTCTCAAATTTGTTTTGAATCGACGAACATTGTTTCCAAATTTATGAACATTTATTGTATCGGCTAATATTTTTTAACATCAAAGAAATTTTTTATATTCATGAACATTTGTTTGTGAATTGATGAATATTTTTTAAATGCATGAATGGTTTTTCATTTGTAAATAGTTTTTAATCTACTAATAGTTTTTAAAAAACTAGGGAATAATTTTTGAAATACGCAAACATTTTTTGAATTTTTGAATATTTTTAAAAACTCATCAACATTTATAAATTAGGAAACAACTTCGAATTTATGAATAGTTTTTGAATTGAAGAACATGTTTTGAAACCTGAAAAAAATAGAAGTTGAGATTGATGAACAGTTCTATAGAAGTAAAAGAACAACAAACAAATAAAAAAAGTGAAAAAAAGTGACAAACAAAAACAAAAAATGGGAACGGCAACCCCGCACATGGGCCGACCCAAAATGCATGCGGAGGCGCATGGGGTGTGCGATTGGTGGCTATCTGCCGGCTAGACCTCATAATCGGTGACGATGCAGAAAACCGTCAGATCCCTCGATAGGCTTCCTAACGAGATCGGAAGTACCGTGACGGAGCCCGCACGCACAAGTTTACCCAGGTTCGGCTTCCGGAGAGTAATACCCTACATCCTGCTTCTTCTTTTTATTCATGATGGTGGGATACCTCGTGCGAGAGAATACAATGGTATTAACTAGGCTGCTACCGAGAGTTATTTTCTCTAAGATTAAGTGGTGATGAGAGCCCTCCAACCTCCCCTTGTATAGGCGGTGGAGGTTTGGGTTTGCATGGAGGAGATACGATCAAAGTCGCCGCCCTTTGTGACTTGGGAGGCAAGATGGTCGCAAGTCGGTTCATCCCGCTACTGGGCCTCGTGCTCCCCCTACTGGGCCTCCTGCCTAGTCCGCCTTGGTGAGCCACCCCGGGTGCATAGCCCACTATCGTCCTAGGGGATGTGTGATGGCCACAAGCCCCGTGTGGATTTCTTGTAAATTCTCCTTCCTTCCTCTTCCGAGACGCATCATTGGAATACGCCCATCTAGGTGCGTTTGTAGAGCTCTCCACTTATCACCGTGTATGCTTTCAACCTACAGATTACGTGTCAAGCTTCGGTCTTATCTGCTGGGAGGTAGTGTTTGATTGTATGCTAGCAAGGGTTGGGTCCAATCTAATGTAGCAGCAAACACTCCTTCGCTTGATTTTGTATCCGGTGCTCCTTCCGTGAAGTCTGGCGCGGGCTCGTCTACATTTCCGACCTCTGGTAGGTTGGAGGTCATTATTGTTTCATTGGCGCCTTGTATTTTGCTGATGGTTTGTGCAATATTTCCAGGAATGTTTCCTCGAGTACTGGAACCCTTGTCACACCCATCTGTGCCAAACTATCGGCTGCTATGTTGTCACTTCATTTGACATGGTGTAGCTCGATGCCGTCGAACTTTCCTTCCAGTTCTTGGATGTTGCGCAGTATACGACCATCTCTGCATCTTTGATGTCAAATGTCTTCATTACTTGTTGTACCACAAGGTCGTTGTCGCCCCGGCAGATGAGGCGCCGGATGTCCCTGGAGGCCATGATACGGAGCCCATGGAGAAGGGCCTTATACTCTGCCACGTTGTTGGTGCCCCGAAAGTGTAGCTATAGGATATAGTTCATCTTGTTGCCCCTTGGAGATACCAGCACCATGCTAGCGCCCAGTCCTTGCACGATCATTAATCCGTCAAAATACATTGTCTGGTACTCGAGGTAAATGTTCTTGGGAACCTGCTGGGCCTAGGTCCATTCGACCAGGAAGTCGGCGATCGCCTGAGACTTGATCGTCGAGCGCGGTTTGTATGAGATCTCGAATGGCAAGAGCTCGATTGCCCACTTTGCTACGCGGCCTATGGCGTCCCTTGTTATTGATGATATCAGAGAGCAGGGCATGGCTAACCACTATGATTTGGTTGCGTGAAAGTAGTGTCGCAACTTCTTGGCTGCCATGAACACTTCACATGTGATTTTCTGATAATAAGCGTACCATGTCTTGTATGGTGTTAGCACTTCATTGAAATTGTATACTAGGTGTTGTACCCGCTGGGCTTTTTCGATCTCCTCTCTTTCTACTGCTATCACCACGCTGACCGCTTGGGTGGTTGCCGATATATATAATAGCATGGGTTCAAACTATGTTGGGGAGGCTAGGAACGGGTTTGACTGTAGTAGTCGTTTGAGGTCGGCGAACGTTGCTTTGGCCTTGTTGCTCTAGTAAAAGTTGTCCCCTTTCTTCAAGATTTGAAAAAGTGGGAGAGCTTTCTCTCCTAGCATAGAGATGAAGCGGCTGAGGGTTGCCACACATCCTGTGAGCTTCTAGACTTCTCGAACCATTTCCGGTGGCTTTAGGTTGACTATTGCTTGAATTTTTTTCAGGTTGTCCTTTATCCCCCTCTAGGACACAATGAATGCCAGAAGTTGCCCTGCAGGGACCCTGAAGACGCATTTTTTGGGGTTCAGCTTCATGATGAAGTTGTGAAGGTTATCAAATGTTTGCTGGAGTTCATCTAGGAGGCTGGAGCCCTTGCGAGATTTGACCACAATGTCGTCGACGTAGGCCTCCGCATTGATCCCAATTTGGCTATGGAAGCACTTCTGCATCGTTCGTTGATATGTTGCTCTCGCATTTTTGAGCCAAGGCATTGTGATGTAACATAAAGGTCCATAAGGTATGATGAAGGAGGTCTTTTCCTGGTCCGATACCTTCATGTGCATCTGATGATGCCCTCAGTAGGCATCAAGGAAGCATAAGCGCACGCTTCCGTGGTAGGATCGATGATCTGATCGATTCATGGAAGAGGGAACGGATCCTTGGGGCATGCTTTGTTGAGATCGGTGTAGTCGACACACATGCGCCAAGACATGTTTTTCTTGCGCACTATAACTGGGTTAGCAAGCCACTCTGGGTGTGCGACCTCTCTGATGATCCCGGCATGGAGGAGCCGAGCTATCACTTCTCCTATGGTTTGCGCTTCTATGTGGCGAAGAGGTGTAAGGTTTGTTTGACTGGCCATGCGTCCTTGCGGACGTTTAGGCTAGCTTATGCTCTGCTTTGTTGGCTGGCACCCCTGGCCTGTTGGTAGGCCTCCAAGCGAATATGTTTCAGTTAGCTCAGAGAAAAGCGAGGAGTTCTTCTTCCTGCTCCTCTGAGAGGTCTTCCCCAATTGTTACTGATTTCTTGACGTCCTCCGGGTGCACCAAGAACTTTTTCGTGTCTTTGGACAGTTGAAAAATCGGGCCTGGGCTTGGTTTTTCCGGGAGCTCCATTGTTGAGGTGTCGATGTCTCGGTAGCGACTTATGCCTCAAACGCTCTTTCTGGGCTCCCATAGGCTGTGATGGTGCCATTCGGGCCTGGTATCTTCAACTGTAGATATGCGTATGATGGTACTTCCATGAACTTCACGTATGTTGGTCTGCCGAAGATTGCATTGTAGCTGATGTGGAAGGGGGTGACATCTAATTGAAGGGGTTCAACTTGGAAATTATCCTCGTCTCCGAAGACAACCTCAAATTAGATCTGCCCTAGGAGCGAACGGGGCGACCTGGCACGAAACCGTGGAAGCCCTCGTCTGAATTCCATAGGTCGGATAGGGAAATCCCCATCTTGGCTAGAGTGTCAAGGAAGATTATGTTAAGGCCAGCCCCGTCCATCAGGACACGTGGGAGGCGGGCAACCCGTGCCGATTGGATCTACCAGAGAGGCGTGCTTGCCAGGGTGGGGGATGTGTTCAGTGTGATTGTCTCTGCTGAATGTCACTGCCTTTTCTGACCATGCAAGGAGCTCGCTGTAACACCCCTATGTAATTGCCACTTTGATCAGCTGCTAATAATGCCAAGTCACATCATTTGCAGTGCCTAAACATAGTGGTTAATCAAACAAATCAACTCCCTTTGGAAAATCAACTCAAATTCAAAAGTGAAATATGAAGTTGATCAAACACTGTTGGGAAAATGTTCATTAAATGGCAAATAATCCAAGAACATTTGTAAAACCATCATCAATAAAGTTGGAGTTATACAAATGACTCAAACAAGATGAAACAGCATCGAAACAACAATATTAAATCCAATTGAAATCATATCTAATTCAAATGGAATTCAAATATGTCCAAACCATTTTTTGGTGAAGGGTAATATTGCGTTACATTATTTGGGCCAAGTCCTACATTTTACAAAAGTGCAAAAGTGCCCTAACTGATTCAATACAGAAAAGAATAAAAGAAATGTGAAACAAAAAAATAGAAAAATGGAGAAGGCCGAAACCGCTTGCCTGGCAGGCGCAGCCGAGCACTGCGCCTGGCAGCCCAGCTGGACGGCCCAGCCCACCTCTCCTTTCTCCCTCCTCCGTCGCCGTGTCGATGCCACGCGCGCCCGAGCCGCCGATCGACACCGTGTCGCGCATCCCATGGCTCCCCGACGCTGATAAGTGCTCCCCCGTGCTCCTCTCTCCCTCCCCCGCAAACCCTAGCCACCAGAATCCCCTCCTCCTCGCTCTCCCTCTCTGATTCGCTCGACTGAGCGCGGACGCCGCCGTGCGCCGGTCGATCTCGCGGCCACCGTCGTCCCCGCGCCTCGCCAGCTCGTCTGCGAGCTCCGCCGCCCTCCGCTGCGAGACCCGAGCCCAGACCCTGGAGATGACAGGCTCGGCATCGTGCGGATCGAGCCCGTCCCCGTCTTCTCTGTCGCCGATGACCGCCATCGTCTCCGTCGACCTCTGCAGCTCCTAATCCGTCGAGGGCTTTTCTTGGCCGCCCGGTGAGCCTTCCCCTCCATTTCCCCTCACCCTGCGCTGCCCTACGCCGTCCGTAGCCGTCTCGCCGCCGCACTATGTTTCTGCCGCCGCCCGAGCTCACCGTAGCTGTCATCGATGATCACCGTAGCCCGCTCTAGCAGCTTAGATCGACGTGGTGCTGACCCCGCGTTTGAACGGGCCCGAATGCGCGCGTGAATCCCCACTGCAGCCGCCTCCCCGCAGCACGCCCATGAGCTTCGCCGCCACCCGTCGTCGCCGGCGTCGCTCCGGCCACTTCCGCGTCCAGCCACTCACCCCGCACGACGCGCGCTGCTCTGCTCGTTCGGTAGATCCCAAGAACGCCCGAAACGGGGCACCACAGAGGATTTCCGGGCTCGCCGGAGTTCGTCGCCGTCGCGCGCGCGCGCCGGAGCTCTTCGGTGGCCAGTGCTGACTCAGCACCGATGTGGCATCACGGGCCCCGCCACCCAGTCACTGCCACTGGGACCCACTAGGACCAGTTGACCGGGTCAACGCGGGCACTGTTCACCCCATGTAGCTGACATGTGGACCCCTCTACTAATTAGATTAATTAAAATGTTTTAATAATTAAAATCAATTAGTTAATCTAAATCACTCACTGACAGATGGGGCCCACTCCCTAATTAACCCTGATCATTAGTTTAATTCGTTGTTAAAGTCACAGAGGCTGACATGTGGGTCCCACTGGACCCACATGTCAGGTTTGACCTGTACAGCCGCTGTTGACTTATTGATGTCAGCAATGCATCATGCTGATGTCATAATTCCTTTTTCTGTTAAATTAAATAAATTCCAGAAAATCCAATAAACTTTGAAAATTAATAACTTTTAAACCGTAGCTCGGATCGAAAAAGTTAAAACATGAAAGTTGCTCAGAACGACGAGACGAGTCTGATCGTGCCGTCTGTTTCCATGTCGGAACCTCCTACGTAGGAGAACTCGTAACCCCGAGCCCGAATCCGGCAGATGAATAGTGCACACACACCGGTTAATAAATCCCAGATTAATTCTAAAAATAACTAAAATGATTTAGAGGCATATTTAGGCAACCCTGCACTGCATCATAGCATCGCACGCACTGTGTTGCATCTGTTTGCATTATATTTACTTGTTTCTTCCCCCTCTTCTCTTTCGGTAGACCCCGACGTTGCCGTAGCTCCTGAGGCAGACGCCGCTCCGGAGTACGACTACGTCCCCGACGACCCTGCCCTTGCCGTCGAGCAGACAGGCAAGCACCCCCATTTTGAGCATTTCGATATCGCCCACTCTCTTCTCTCTTATGCTTGCATTAGAAGTTACTGCTGCTACTGTTGTCCTACATCTGCTGCATAGCCTGTTTTATTGTAGCCTACTTTTGATACCTGCCTGTTCTCCTAAATTGTTTAGTATAGGATGGGTAGAGCCTGATCAGAGACCCACTTGTCCCGACTGCCCCGCTGGACTCTCAGAAGACCCGAGCAACGGGATTGAAGATTAGAACCTGGCACCGCACATCACTTCTCCTAAGATGCTCGACACTACTGGGTTACTATCGAGTGCCGAGGGTGATACCTCGTCAGCACTTATGATGATAACCTTGTAGGTTAGTTAATCGATCGTGGTAAGCGAGGGTGATTCCTCCTACACCACCCCCGATAACGACATCGTCGTGCAACTGTTCAAGTGTGGACCTCGAGGGTGATACCTCCTTCGTTCACCTTGACGAGAACATCAGGTGGGACTCCTTTGAGGGTGATTCCTTAGGGTTCCCCCTTGGTGTCAGACACACAGATACTTTGGATACTATGACTGATTACTCAACTTTGATACTAAAGACGGGTCGGCCCCGAGGGGTACCCGCGCGAGCATGAATGCGAAGTGATGTGGAGTCGGGTTGACCTGAGAGGTGCCCGCGAGATAACTATGAGGCGTGGCCGGGCATTCTTAGCCCTTGGCGCAAGTCCTCGAGACGGGGCGACGGGGTCACATCGATCGTGAGTCTCTGCTCGTTACCGCGTGCTCCTAATCCACTACGGTTTTGATATTTGATCCGAGGGGCCTCTGGCCCGATAGCACTAACCATCACGTGGGCATAGTATGGGCGTTCTGCGTCGTATACTTCAGCCGAAGCTTAATAGACGTCAGCGACTGAGCGGCGCGCGCTGGATTGGACTGGTTACGCAACCGCGCTTGTATTAAGGGGTTGCTAGGTCTGCTTCCGGCCGCCCACGCAACACGCAGGAGTTCCCGGGGCAAAGGCCCAAGACCCCTAGGGGCACAGGTTAGTTCGGCGTGCTGACCTCTCTGTTAAGTTTTTGGTCGGGTTGCGGCGTGTTGCTTAGCCGAGGCCGGGCATGACCCAGAAAAGTGTGTTCGGCCGGAGTTAAGCGAGCGTGGTGGGTAAGTTAGTGCACCCCTGCAGGGAAGAAACTTCTATCGATAGCCTGTCCTACGGTAACGGACACTCGGAGTTGTATCCCGATCGGTACAACTAGAACATGACATGAGATGAGAATTGGATAGTACGGCTCTGGGATTGCTTTCTCGCAGGGAGTCGAGGAAGAATCTCTGGCCGAGGTTGATGACATTACTGCTATAATTTACATTATGTTATTCTGCTCTCTTCTAATGCTGCGAGACCGTTGAAGATGTTGAAGATGCTAGTCTTCGATAGGACTAGGCTTTCCCCCTCTATTCTGGCATTTTTGCAGCCCAGTCCACATATACAGCCCCCTTTGAAAATGTTGCATATGTAGTGTAGATCCGTGCTTGCTGAGTACTTCGGATGAGTACTCACGTTTGCTTTATTTTCCTTTTTCCCCCTTTTTCATTTGTCGCATCCAGACGACGGAGCCCCGGAGCCAGATGTCGCCGTCGACGACCACTACTACTACCAGCCCGGAGAGTACTACTACTACGAGGAGCCGTCTGACGACCAGGAGTAGGATCGGAGGGTCCAGGGCAGGAGGCCCACGCCTTTTCAATCGTAGTTTTTATTTTGCCCCGCCTCTGTGAAGGCTTACCTCTCTGTTCTGTAATATATCTGTACCCAGATATCTGACGCTTCCGCTGACACTTGTATGCCATCGAGCTATGTATTCAAGCCCTCGAGGCCCTGGCTTGTAATATTAAGCTTGTATGAATTTATTTATGTTTTAGAGTTGTGTTGTGATATCTTCAAGTGAGTCCTTAGGCTTGATCGTGTGCATTTGCGTGTATGATTAGTGCACGATTAAGCCGGGGTCGTCACAGGTTGGTATCAGAGCCGACTGCCTCTAGGAATCCCCTATCCAATTCCTTGGCCGAAGTTGAGTCTAGTGGTCCAAAACCGATTTTTACTAACTTGGCTGTGTGGCTTACGGGCCCACGTCGCCAACTGGGTGGTAATAGGATCTTTTATTCCTCGTCTTTACTCTGGGATTCTAATCTCTCATCTATTCGGGTTTAATAAAATTTACTAACACCGACACTTAGGATCTCGTTAATTCTATCCACCCGGAGAGCTGGATTCAGTGTGATTTCCCTGACTTTGATCTGATTAGTCTGATAATCATTTTTCTTTCCATTGTTTTGTTTAACCTTTCTCTCCGAGTTGTATTATACTCCGAGTTGTCATTCGATAAGACCGAATTCTGCATCAGAGCGCACACGGAGAGTAGGATCCAGCAAGTTGATCGATCTTCAGTGTTCTCTAAACTCGACTTGAGGTTGGGTTATCACCAGATCCGTGTCCGCGAAGAGGATATTCCAAAGACTGCATTCGTTACTCGATATGGCTCCTATGAATACACCGTCATGTCATTTGGCCTAACGAATGCTGCGGCTACGTTCTCCCGCTTAATGAATTACATATTCATGGACTACCTCGACAAGTTCGTCGTGGTATATCTGGACGATATCCTAGTATATTTGAAGAATAAGGAAGAACATGCCGAACATCTTCGCCTTGTTCTGGAGAGGCTTCGAGAGCACAAGTTATATGCCAAATATTCCAAATGTGAATTCTGGCTTTCTGAAGTGACCTACCTTGGACATGTGATTTCCAAGGACGGTATTGCCGTTAACCCGGAGCGTGTTCAGGCTATCCTTGACTGGACTCCTCCGAAGAATGCCAAGCAAGTCCGAAGCTTCCTCGGTCTAGCCAGTTATTGTCGCCGATTCGTCGAGAACTTCCCCAAGATCGCCAAGCCCTTGACTAATCTGCTCCACAAAGGCGTTAAGTTTGAGTGGACAGACAAATGTCAGGAAAGTTTCCAGACCCTCAAGGACAAGCTTACTTCTGCTCCAGTGCTTGCTCCTCCTGATTCCCGCAAGGACTTTGTCATATACTGCGACGCCTCTTGTCAGGGATTAGGCTGTGTCCTAATGCAAGAACGAAGAGTGATTGCGAATGCTTCACATCAATTGCGTCCGCATGAAGAAAATTATCCGGTGCATGATCTTGAACTCGCTGCAGTGATCTATGCATTAAAGTTATGGCGACATTACCTTCTTGGTAATCGGTGTGAGATTTATACCGATCACCAGAGTCTGAAATACTTGTTCACCCAACCGGATCTTAATCTCCGTCAGCAACGATGGTTAGAAACAATTACGGACTATGACTGCGGTATTTCATATACCCCGGGGAAGGCTAATGTAATGGCCGATGCCCTAAGCCGCAAGTCATATTGCAACAACCTCATGGTTAGGCGAGCTCAACCTCGTCTCTATGCAGAATTGAATCAGCTGAATCTGCGAATTGTTCCCCAAGGTTCTCTTAATAACCTTGTGGTACAGCCAGACCTTCAGAAGGCTATTAAGGAAGCGCAAGCCAAAGATGCTGAAATTGAGTTGATGAAGAAAGAGCTTCACCTTGATAAGTACCTGGATTTCTCAGTTGCTGAAGATGGAACATTATATTTTAGAGACCACATTGTAGTACCTCGCTTCGAGCTTATGACTGACAAGGTCATGAAGGAGGCTCATGATACACCGCTGTCTATCCATCCGGGTAGCACCAAGATGTATCGCGATCTCCGACAGAGGTACTGGTGTTCTAGAATGAAGCAGGAAATTGCTCGATACGTTGCCGAATGTGACGTATGTCGCCACTTGAAAGCAGAACATCAGAAGCCTGCTGGAATTCTTCAACCAATCCCTATTCCTCTATGGAAGTGGGATAAAGTGCAGATGGATTTCATTACTGGTCTTCCCAAGTCTCAGAAAGGTCACGACGCTATTCTTGTCGTCGTCGATCAACTTTCCAAGGTTGCTCATTTTCTACCTGTCAAGGAGACTATCACTGCTAGCCAACTAGCAGAGCTGTATATCTCCAGAATCATTTCACTCCACGGGATTCTGAAGGAGATCAGTTCGGACCGTGGCGGTCTTTTCACGTCCAAGTTCTGGGAAAGTTTTCAAGAAGTTATGGGAACTCACATTACTTGGAGTTCAGCTTATCATCCCCAATCCCAAGGCCAAGTTGAGCGCGTTAATCAAGTGCTTGAAGACATGCTTCGAGCCTATGTTATATCCTTCGGAAAGAAATGGGAGGAATCTCTCTCGTATGCCGAGTTCTCTTATAACAACAGCTATCAAGCCAGCATGAAAATGGCCCCCTTCGAAGTGCTTTATGGACGTAAGTGTCGAACCCCTCTGAATTGGTCAGAAACTGGGGAACGACCTCTCGTTGGACCGGACATTATTCAACACGCTGAAGAACAAGTCAGAATTGTCCGGGAGAATCTCAAAGCAGCTCAAGACCGCCAGAAGAGCAATTATGATCGCAAGCGATGGGGTCTGACTTATCAACCAGGTGATCAAGTTTATCTCCGTGTCACTCCGATGAAAGGCACCCATCGATTCGGAATTAAGGGCAAGCTAGCTCCTCGATATATTGGTCCCTTCCGCATTGTTGCCAGACGTGGACAGGTGGCTTACAAATTGGAGTTGCCGCCACAATTCTCTCATATTCATGATGTCTTCCACGTGTCGCAACTTCGAAAATGCTTCAAGGAATCTCCACACCGCCCAGTGGATCATGAGATGCTTCAGTTGCAAGATGACTTATCTTATAAGGAGCATCCGATCCGCATCCTTGATGAAGCTGAACGTCGAACTCATCAGAAGACGACCAAGTTCCTGAAAGTGCAGTGGTCGAATTATACTAAAGACGAAGCCACTTGGGAACGCGAGGATCATCTTCGGGAAGAATATCCCGACCTCTTTCCTTCTACCTCCTAAATTCTCGAGACGAGAATTTCTTATAGAGGAGGAGAACTTGTAACACCCCTATGTAATTGCCACTTTGATTAGCTGCTAATAATGCCAAGTCACATCATTTGCAGTGCCTAAACATAGTGGTTAATCAAACAAATCAACTCCCTTTTGAAAATCAACTCAAATTCAAAAGTGAAATATGAAGTTGATCAAACACTGTTGGGAAAATGTTCATTAAATGGCAAATAATCCAGGAACATTTGTAAAACCATCATCAATAAAGTTGGAGTTATACAAATGACTCAAACAAGATGAAACAGCATCGAAACAGCAATATTAAATCCAATTGAAATCATATCTAATTCAAATGGAATTCAAATCTGTCCAAACCATTTTTTGGTGAAGGGTAATATTGCATTACATTATTTGGGCCAAGTCCTACATTTTACAAAAGTGCAAAAGTGCCCTAACTAATTCAATACAGAAAAGAATAAAAGAAATGTGAAACAAAAAAAATAGAAAAATGGAAAAGGCCGAAACCGCTTGCCTGGCAGGCCCAGCCGAGCACTGCGCCTGGCAGCCCAGCTGGACGGCCCAGCCCACCTCTCCTTTCTCCCTCCTCCGTCGCCGTGTCGACGCCACGCGCGCCCGAGCCACTGATCGACGCCGTGTCGCGCATCCCATGGCTCCCCGACGCTGATAAGTGCTCCCCCGTGCTCCTCTCTCCCTCCCCCGCAAACCCTAGCCACCAGAATCCCCTCCTCCTCGCTCTCCCTCTCTGATTCGCTCGACTGAGCGCGGACGCCGCCGTGCGCCGGTCGATCTCGCGGCCACCGTCGTCCCCGCGCCTCGCCAGCTCGTCTGCAAGCTCCGCCGCCCTCCGCTGCGAGACCCGAGCCCAGACCCTGGAGATGACAGGCTCGGCATCGTGCGGATCGAGCCCGTCCCCGTCTTCTCTGTCGCCGATGACCGCCGTCGTCTCCGTCGACCTCTGCAGCTCCTAAGCCATCGAGGGCTTTTCTTGGCCGCCCGGTGAGCCTTCCCCTCCATTTCCCCTCACCCTGCGCTGCCCTACGCCGTCCGTAGCCGTCTCACCGCCGCGCTATGTTTCTGCCGCCGCCCGAGCTCGCCGTAGCTGTCATCGATGATCACCGTAGCCCGCTCTAGCAGCTGAGATCGACGCGGTGCTGACCCCGCGTTTGAACGGGCCCGAATGCGCGCGCGAATCCGCACTGCAGCCGCCTCCCCGCAGCACGCCCATGAGCTCCGCCGCCACCCGTCGTTGCCGGCGTCGCTCCGGCCACTTCCGGGTCCAGCCACTCACCCCGCACGACGCGCGCTGCTCTGCTCGTTCGGTAGAGCCCAAGAACGCCCGAAACGGGGCACCACAGGGGATTTCTGGGCTCGCCGGAGTTCGTCGCCGTCACGCGCGCGCGCCGGAGCTCTTTGGTGGCTGGTGCTAACTTAGCACCGATGTGGCATCGCGGGCCCCGCCACCCAGTCACTGCCACTGGGACCCACTGGGCCCAGTTGACTGGGTCAACGCGGCCACTGTTCACCCCCTGTAGCTGACATGTGGACCCCTCTACTAATTAGATTAATTAAAATGTTTTAATAATTAAAATCAATTAGTTAATCTAAATCACTCACTGACAGATGGGGCCCACTCCCTAATTAACCCTGATCATTAGTTTAATTCGTTGTTAAAGTCACAGAGGCTGACATGTGGGTCCCACTGGACCCACATGTCAGGTTTGACCTGTACAGCCGCTGTTGACTTGCTGATGTCAGCAATGCATCATGCTGACGTCATAATTCCTTTTTCTGTTAAATTAAATAAATTCCAGAAAATCCAATAAACTTTGAAAATTAATAACTTTTAAACCGTAGCTCGGATCAAAAAAGTTAAAACATGAAAGTTGCTCAGAACGACGAGACGAGTCTGATCGTGCCGTCTGTTTCCATGTCGGAACCTCCTACGTAGGAGAACTCGTAACCCCGAGCCCGAATCCGGCAGATGAATAGTGCACACACACCGGTTAATAAATCCCAGATTAATTCTAAAAATAACTAAAATGATTTAGAGGCATATTTAGGCAACCCTGCACTGCATCATAGCATCGCACGCACTGTGTTGCATCTATTTGCATTATATTTACTTGTTTCTTCCCCTTCTTCTCTTTCGGTAGACCCCGACGTTGCCGTAGCTCCTGAGGCAGACGCCGCTTCGGAGTACGACTACGTCCCCGATGACCCTGCGCTTGCCGTCGAGCAGACAGGCAAGCACCCCCATTTTGAGCATTTCGATATCGCCCACTCTCTTCTCTCTTATGCTTGCATTAAAAGTTACTGCTGCTACTGTTGTCCTACATCTGCTGCATAGCCTGTTTTATTGTAGCCTACTTTTGATACCTGCATGTTCTCCTAAACTGTTTAGTATAGGATGGGTAGAGCCTGATCAGAGACCCACTTGTCCCGACTGCCCCGCTGGACTCTCAGAAGACCCGAGCAACGGGATTGAAGATTAAAACCTGACACCGCACATCACTTCCCCTAAGATGCTCGACACTACTGGGTTACTATCGAGTGCCGAGGGTGATACCTCATCAGCACTTATGATGATAACCTTGTAGGTTAGTTAATCGGTCGTGGTAAGCGAGGGTGATTCCTCCTACACCACCCCCGATAACGACATCGTCGTGCAACTGTTCAAGTGTGGACCTCGAGGGTGATACTTCCTTCATTCACCTTGACGAGAACATCAGGTGGGACTCCTTCGAGGGTGATTCCTCAGGGTTCCCCCTTGGTGTCAGACACACGGAGACTTTGGATACTATGACTGATTACTGAACTTTGATACTAAAGACGGGTCGGCCCTCAGGGGTACCCGTGCGAGCATGAATGCGAAGTGATGTGGAGTCGGGTTGACCTGAGAGGTGCCCGCGAGATAACTACGAGGCGTGGCCGGGCATTCTTAGCCCTTGCCGCAAGTCCTCGAGACGGGGCGACGGGGTCACATCGATCGTGAGTCTCTGCTCGTTACCGCGCGCTCCTAATCCACTACGGTTTGGATATTTGATCCGAGGGGCCTCTGGCCCGATATCACTAACCATCACGTGGGCATAGTATGGGCGTTCTGCGTCGTATACTTCAGCCGAAGCTTAATAGACGTCAGCGACTGAGCGGCGCGCGCTGGATTGGACTGGTTAAGCAACCGCGCTTGTATTAAGGGGTTGCTAGGTCTACTTCCGGCCGCCCACACAACTCGCAGGAGTTCCCGGGGCGAAGGCCCAAGACCCCTGGGGGCATAGGTTAGTCCGGCGTGCTGACTTCTCTGTTAAGTTTTTGGTCGGGTTGCGGCGTGTTGCTTAGCCGAGGCCGGGCATGACCCAGAAAAGTGTGTCCGGCCGGAGTTAAGCGAGCGTGGTGGGTAAGTTGGTGCACCCCTGCAGGGAAGAAACTTCTATCGATAGCCTGTCCTACGGTAACGGACACTCGGAGTTGTATCCCGATCGGTACAACTAGAACATGACATGAGATGAGAACTGGATAGTATGGCTCTGGGATTGCTTTCTCGCAGGGAGTCGAGGAAGAATCTCTGGCCCAAGTTGATGACATTACTGCTATAATTTACATTATGTTATTCTGCTCTCTTCTAATGCTGCGAGACCGTTGAAGATGTTGAAGATGCTAGTCTTCGATAGGACTAGGCTTTCCCCCTCTATTCTGGCATTTCTGCAGCCGAGTCCACATATACAACCCCCTTTGAAAATGTTGCATATGTATTGTAGATCCTTGCTTGCTGGGTACTTCGGATGAGTACTCACGTTTGCTTTATTTTCCTTTTTCCCCCTTTTTCATTTGTCGCATCCAGACGACGGAGCCCCGGAGCCAGATGTCCCCGTCGATGACCACTACTACTACCAGCCCGGAGAGTACTACTACTACGAGGAGCCGTCTGACGACCAGGAGTAGGATCGGAGGGTCCAGGGCAGGAGGCCCACGCCTTTTCGATCGTAGTTTTTATTTTGCCCCGCCTCTGTGAAGGCTTACCTCTCTGTTCTGTAATATATCTGTACCCAGATATCTGACGCTTCCGCTGACACTTGTATGCCATCGAGCTATGTATTCAAGCCCTCGAGGCCCTGGCTTGTAATATTAAGCTTGTATGAATTTATTTATGTTTTAGAGTTGTGTTGTGATATCTTCAAGTGAGTCCTTAGGCTTGATCGTGTGCATTTGCGTGTATGATTAGTGCACGATTAAGCCGGGGTCGTCACACTTGCTGGGCGCGGGCACCACAACATAGATGGTGTGCCGCGTGATCTTTTGATTCCGGCGTGTTTCTGCCGCCGGAAAGATCATGTTTACGGTGGACACATGGGAGGGCTGGTGGTTGAAGAAGGCCCATCTTTCTGCCTGCAGGCACCAGCCCGCGTGTGTATTTTCTTGCGATGTGGTTCGACCCGAGGTAACCCACCACGGTCTCTCCTTGCTCGTTGAAGATGAATTCGATTGTCCCGAAATGCATGTAGTTGATAAACGGCGAGGATGTGACGTCGAAGAGCCGCCCCGGTCATGAACCGGTAGCTCGAAGGAACCGAAGCTGAAGGTTTGGCCCGACGTGTATTTTTTGGGGTCATATGGATATCTGACTCGGTTTAGGCCTCCGACCAATGTCGCCTGTGCCTAGCGCGCCAACTGACGGTGCGGAAAACCGTCAGATCCCTCGGTAGGGTTTCTAACGAGATCGGAAGTACCGGGACAGAGCCCGCACACACAAGTTACCTAGGTTCGGGCCTCCGGAGAGTAATTCCCTACGTCCTTCTTCTTCTTGTTATTCATGATGGTGGGATACCTCTTGCGAGGGAGTATAATGGTGTTAACTAGGCTACTACCAAGAGTTATTTTGTCTAAGATTAGATGGTGATGAGAGTCTTCCAACCTCTCCTTATATAGGCGGTGGAGATTAGGGTTTACATGGAGGAGATGCGATCTAGGCCGTCGCCCTTTGTGACTTGGGAGGCAAGATGGTCGCGAGTCGATTCATCCCACTGCTGGGCCTTGTGGGCCCCCTATTGGGCATCCTGCATGGTCCCCCTTGGTGAGCCACTCCCGGTGCATAGCCACATCAATCGGCACCTTCTGCGCCTGTTAGGGGTCCCGGCGCCCACGTGTCGCAGATATGGGCCAGCCCATCGTGCGCGCGATTGGATCGCTAGTCAAGACGCCCAGGTTCTCGGTCAACGACTAACCGGTCGACTGTTGATCGGTCAACCATTGACTACTGAAAGAAAAAAGGAAAAACAAAATCGCAAAAAATCCTGGTGAATTTGAAAAAAATCATGAATTCAAAAAGAGTTCACGGTTTTGAAAAAAAAACAAAATTTTGAAAAAAGTTTGCGGATTTGAATTTTCTTTGGAGGATTTGAAAGAAGCTCAACGATTTTGAAAAAAAGCATGGATTTTGGAAAACTTCGCCGATTTTTTTTTAATCTTGAATTTGAAAAGTTTACGGGTTTTAGAAAAAAAACTCCTAAATTTGAAAAACAATTATGAATGTGAATGTATTCATGCATTTGAAAAAAGTTCACGGGATTCATAAAATATTTATGAATTTGAAAAGATTCAACGTGTTTAAAAAAGCTTCATGAATTTTTTGAAAAATTCAAAAAATTTGAGAATTTTTTTCAAATTTAAATAAAATTCACGCATATAAAATTGAAGGGAAATAAAATAAATAATTAAAAGGAAAATAAAATAAGAAATAAAAAAGAAAAAAGAGAACAAAAAATCGAGAGAAAAACACACTACAACTACAGTGTTAGTATGGACCGGCCCGTTCGGTCGGAACTCGCTTGAGACATGCTTAAGCAAGCTCGGAAGAGTACTAACCAAAAAAATGAGTACTAATTTAATTTTATATGCCTTAAAGAGGAGTGGGCGCCGTTTTGTAGTACTACAGCTTAAGGCATGGAATAGGATCAAGGTCTGCCGACCCACGCTATACAGGTGCTCCCAACTCTTTGATCCGCCCAACTGAAACGGGCTGCAGTAATAAGCAAAATGACATGTGAATGAAACATATTTATTTCTCCGTTAGACGAGTTCTAGACACCCTAACTTAATAACCAGTTTATGCGCAAAAATAAGAAAAAAACTTAATAACCAGTTTACACACGAAGTAAACACTGTGTGTGACGTGAGTAAGAGGCAGCCCACACGGGCTGTGTGTGGACGAACATTAGAATTGCCCACACGTGTGGGTGCAGCTACTTCGTGCCACACGCCCAACAAGTACTACTTATCCCCATCCCGCGCGTGTGGCACGAAGCAAATATGCCCACACGTCCTGGCGCAGCTACGTTAGGTACCCGCGGGATGACGATTTAGCTGCCATCCGGGATGGCAGATGTAGCAATCCAGGATGGCAAATGCAGTTGTAAAAGCATGGCAACGCTCTCTGTTTTGGTTAACTATAGTTGCCATGTCTAATTTATGGTAGTTGCCGCGTGTAATCAAATCATAGTTGCCGTGTGTGATTAACTGTGTGCCACATATGGTCAAACAATAGTTGCCATGTGTGTTTACCTAGTTGCCACGTGTGGTCCAACCATAGTTGCCATGTATGATTAATCACAGTTACCATATGTGTTTATCCTGATTGCCACGTACGCGCAACTGCAGTTGCCGTCTAGCAACGAATCATAGTTGACATGTGTGTTTACCTAGTGGCCACGTACGCGCAACTGCAGCTGCCATCCAACAACGTACGAGTGTCGTGTGGGCGAAAATCAGTTCGCCCACACGCGCGTGAACTAGGTGGTGGCTGTGTGGGCAGAAACTAGTTCGCCCACACAGCGCAGCAGGCAAATCACGTGCTGCGGGGCGTGTGGGGGAACTCTCCAACGCCCACACACACGATGATGCCCACGTGACTCTTAAATTCTAACAGATTCCTTTAAGATTCGTGTAAAACAGAATCAACGTGGATCAAGACGTGTGGGCGATGTGCAAACATGCCGGCGTTATCATTTAGGAAAGGTAAAACACATTGCGTTGTGAACAGTGGCATTCGTCTCTCACGCAAACGGGGAGCATACGACAAGACAACTTTATTTCCGGTAAGATTAGATTCGGGGCCCAATAATTTAGTCTATACAACTCGAATCCGTAGACCAAACAGACGCTTCTGGACTCCGCGGCTATTAATTAAATCAGATTTGTTGGCATATAATAGTCTAATGGTACTGTCATACACGTACCAGTGCTAAAAGAAGAAGCTGAGATCGAGCTGCTAATATAATACACACTAATCATGGCCTTCCACTAGCCCTGGCCCACCTTAATTTAATCATTCCAGCTATGCATGTATAGATACTGCGTCCAAGATTTCGTGGGGAATTGTTTATTTCCGTGTCGTCATGGCTGACCTCAATTCAGAAGCTGCTAGCTTAGTTGCAGCACGATATGTACCGTATTTATTTAGTGTCTTATAATCTGCAATTTCTACTAAATTTAATTATTATTACAAAATGTGGGGTCTTACTTTTTTTTAACACAGTAAAGACGCAAGCGCTCATATACACGCGCATACACTCACCCATATGAACGCACACTCGCACACCCTACCTCTATGAGCACCTTAGAAAGACTGAGCCGGCGTATCATCTTGAAATTTACGAAGTCACCGTAGGCACCTCGTCGTCGACGGGAACGTCTCCTCCCACTAAATGCGCATCGCCGGAAATCCTGAAATAAATCCAGAAATAAATGTGAGCACCAGGATTTGAACCTGGTGGGCTGGGGATACCACAGTCCCTCTAACCATCCAACCACAGGTTGGTTCGCAATGTGGGGTCTTACTAAATATAATTAACTATATTATTTGGAGATGTGAGTACTAGTAGTAGCAACTAATTCATAACTCATCGTATATTTGAGAGCAATTCTAGTTTATGCCCTAAACTTTTTGTCGACAAAAGGTGAATTTTATTAGCTTAAAATAGAAAAATACAACATCAAAAGAATACAAACAAAATGAGCACACACCTCACTTCTGCATAATTAGAATGCACATAACTAACAAAATTTGTGTTCATTTTCTACATTGCATTCAGGAGGCAAATGAGGTGGCTGATATGTAGTCTAGCGAAATCCGCTTTTAATTCTAATCCTTGGGCTTTTGGGATAACTCTATCCATGACTTTATTTCATCTCCTATTGTAAACGATGTCGAACCAGTCTAAGCATATCTGAGGAATGCCTTCAACAAGGTAACGTCATAAAATCATCATTACCAGGTATAACCAACGCGGGTCAAAGTTAGGCTCATCACCCCCGAGTTCGAGACCAGGTGCTCGATTAGCACCACCATCGACGTCACTCATGTATTGTCGCCACCTCTTTTCCACGTTCTCAGCAGCTACATGCTATGTGCGACTGTCTCCGCGGCACAACCATCACTCTGTGTCCAGCCGTCGTCGTCCATAGTTTGCATCTTGCTGTCAAAGTCCACAACCGGATCTCGGCGAAGGAACCCTCATGAAGACCTTTCGATGGCCACAGCAATCCATAGCAAGGCTGTCGCCGAAGGCCAGAGTGGTCACCTCAACGGGCGAATCTGGGTGATGGGCCGGCCACTCTTGCATCCCCACTCAAGACCGGCATGATCAAGATGACGGGTGTCATCACACGACGACGACAACAACCACCATGCCACATATCCAGCCCTGCTAGCATAGATGGTCGGATATGGCCAAGTACTGGTTAGGCCCACTGTCCTCGGCCTGAGCAGCAAGACCATCAGGTGAGGTGACGCAGAACAAGATGTGAAGGAGCGCCCCATCACCATCTCATGGTCGTTCGCCGGGAAGCACACCCATCGGTGCAATATACGTCAGGAGTCATCGTCATGCCCATGACCTTCATGAACGCATTTAAATTAGCATAGGAAGGAAGGGCCTAGGATCAAGAATTCCACCACCTAGAGCCGCCACCCCCACGACCTTCATGACCGCATCCAGATCAGCACGAGGTGGAATGCCCTAGGAGCAAGAGCTCCATCATCGCTGACATCTGACCAGAGCTTTGCGCGGAATGACCTCCTGGTGGCGGCAAGGGAGAAGGGGGTAAGGAGGCAGTACTGCAGGATGCTGCTAACACGACACTACGATCAGAGACCCTTTGACGAAACTGTGTACGATGCATTAATCGCAAACGATGATGTAAAAAAACCGTCAAAAAAGATGCAAAACATTTGCGATGAATGATACATCAAACACGGTTTCGATTTTAATTGCGTGTGCGATGCGGGGCATACGGTTGATCCATACGAACTGTTTGCGATGAGACAGAATAACAGAAACGGGCAGCCAGATCAAGGCGTGTGCGATATACGGCGTACAGTTCGCTCCGATGAACCGTTTGCGATGATCGAGATGAACACAAACGATTCGGCATAACAAGATGTGTGTGATACCCGGCAAACAGGTCGGTGATCAGAATTGTGTACGATCATTATAGACAGCCCATACGGTCTTTTTTTTGTGAATTGTGTGCTCGTCAGGGCACACAGTTCAACAAACCAACCTGTGGGCGATAATGTAGAAGATCTCTGTCGAATACGTATTAGTAACCGTCTGCGATGAGATTGACAGGATAAACAGAGATAACAAATTAATATGAGCGAACGAAAACAAAGATATATACAGTCTGCTTAATTTAGTCCTTCTTGTTGTTGTTGTTGTTGTTGGATGGCCCCGCGACATCGTCTTGGCGAGGACGCTTCTTGCCGCTGACCGTTGGCTTTTCATCGCCGCCGCCGTCATCATCGTCGTTGCTGTCGTCGTCCTCCTCCTCCTCGTTCGACCATTCCTCCTCCTCCTCATCATCGTCCTCTTCTTCGTCCTTCGACGGTTCCTCGTCCGTCTGGTTGTCGTCTGACGACCCCGGAGGCGGCATCCCTTCCATGATCCGGATATAATCGAGGTCTGGGCTCGACGCCGGACTCATGGAAGACGAGCGGGATGATTCCAATGTTGACCTATCATCGGGCGCCAGACTGCTGGCCGAACTGTCGTCCTCGCTGTCGCTCGAGATGGCTGCGGTCGTATAAAAACCGCGTGAAAGCGAGATTGCAGAGTGTGTGTAAGTGTGTAGCGTGGCCTGCCGGGGACGATGAAGATGGTGGACACTTAAGCGGGGTATGCATAGAAGAGGAAATGCCAATTGAAGCGGGGGTTGACGTATTATCTAACCGCTGATATAATCAATCGCAATTATTTATACCCAGTCATTCCAAATTCCCGGGGTTGCGCAGTTCTCAATGTGATAATTAATTACGCACACGCGTTGGAGCGTCCAAATATGAAACAAGCATTTTTCGTACTAGTACTTCTACCCCCTCCATACCGGCGACCTAGGTGGGGGAAAAACGAGATAACTTGATGATTACTCCCTCGGTCCCAAAATAAGTGACTCAACATTGCACTAACTTTAGTACAAAGTTGAGTCACTTATTTTGGGACGGAGGGAGTATTTGGTAATCAATACCATTGCGTGCAGAGAATTGACCATTGCGTGCATGTTATGCTAAGTATTCTGAAGTCATTGAATGCATACTAGCCGCAGGACTCCTATTGGCTGATTTCTTTTTTCAGGACAAAAACAAGGAACGAGTTTTGGGATTATGCACCGGTACCGGTACGAACTGAGTAGGACAGTTGGCATGCAATACATTGAGCTCTTCTTATTGATGAAGCCAGTAATAATCAAACTACAAAGGAAAAGAAAAAAGACAAAAGGAAAATATCTGCACGAATCTTCGCGTAACATCAATGGCATAGGACCTAGATGTGCATTACTTAGAGCACATCTAGATGTGCTTTAGCAATACTGTCAAACAAAACCCCTAATCATCATTGCAAACAGCGCATAGAACATGGCTAATGCGACAACCACAACTACACATGCTAGTTCCTTCTTGTCTCTTGCATTCATCTGTTGCCTGTGATTGATTCTTTCTTGCTTCATCGTACTGATTGTACATTCCAGATCAGCAAGTTTCTTCTTCAGCTTTACGTTATCTTCTGCGAACTTGGTGATAACACTCCGAGCCCTGCCATGCCATTCTTCATCCAGCCAGTTAACAAAGGCACAAGCCTCATATCCCTGCCAATGTTAAATAGTATTCAGGATGAGAGGTGGCATTAACTCAAGTAAAATGATGAACTTAGCACTAACCTCTAAGTAAACCTCCTGCCAATGTCGAATCCCTCCGTGCATACACGTCGAGCGGGAGTGTGCCCGTGCAGACAACTCAGCTTTTGATACTTCTCGGTGGCGCAAAACTCGGAGTCGAACTCGTGTTGTGGGAGACTGGAGTCATGCTCCGGATCCGGCGGCAGATCGCTTTCCTGGTGGGGGGGGGGGGGGGTCATTCAGGACGGATTCAGCAAGGAGCTACTTTGGGCATGCTAAAAAAGATCGGGATAGATTGGAACCTGACAGGACGATTCGGATTTGTAGTACACCTGCCTTCTGATGACCTTAGGCAAGTGCTCGGCAGCGACCGCCGTCGTGGCGGCGCTGCCGAGAGCGGCAATACGAGCAGGAGCAGCCGCACCGAAACCATCAGCACCACTTTTCCGCATTCCCCCAATGTCAGCGCCACGCGAGGGAATTTGGAGGCTATCTAAGGATTTGGGGGAAATGGGGAAACTGTGGGGATAAGCTAACGGTCGGGAACTACTTATGGCACTATATGTTGTATATGGCACACTGTTTATACATGTCGTTTATGTTAGGTATTACAACGTACGTGAGACACGGTTGCCGTTACATAACCGTATGTGATGTACTACCCTGTACATATAATTGAGTTACAGTGATACCGTGTAAACAGCCGCTATGCGTATATCTGTCAAAAAATAAAACAGCCGCTCTGCAGATAGAGATGGCGGCGGCAACCTAGGCAGCGGCTACCGGATAAGAGGTCAATCCTTGGTCGGTGGGCGGTGGCGGCGTCATAGGAGGTCAATCCTTGGTCTGCGGCGGGAGATAGGAGGAGCTCAACCATCGAGGTCGGCGGCGGCGTGATTGGAGCACATCCATCGCGGTCGATGGCAAGATAGTGGAGGTCAAACTTCAGGCGGCAGTTGCACTAAGCTTTGCTCCTCGACCCTATCTCGGCGTGCCACCGCATCGCGCTTCTCTGTCTGCTGGGTGGAGGTCGCCGCATGGCTAATTAAATATGGTATTCTTTTCGTGAGTGGCTTAATTAAGGTATTCAATTCCTAAGGGTAGTGCTGTAGTACTCTGCGTGTAAATTGACTGGCCATTAATTTTTGTCATTGCACGTCTGGATAACAATATGGAGCACCCTCAGTAATTATTAAAATAAAACCTTGTGATTTATGCACGCATCTTTGGGCATCAGTTAATCCGTGTATTAATGTTGTTGTTTTGTTTTTAATTACCATTTGTGTGGTGCAGACGATCTCAATGGATGAAGAATCAGAGAACCACAAATTTTATCAGTGGCGTGACAGAGTTCATGAATTTGGCTGAAAGTACAAAGAGGAGAATTGGTGATGCGGATTACATCCTATGTCCATGTACTCATTGTGCCAATACAGAGTCACGTGAAGTTGGAGATGTCCAGTGGCACTTACTCTCTCGGGGATTCATGGATGGATATACACGTTGGACCAGACACGGTGAAGAGCAGGTCATGGATGAATATACCGAGGGCTGTGAGATGCCAAACCCCGGTCAGTGTCACATGGATGTGGAATCTAACATCGGGGCAGAGGCGTCAAGCTACCAATGGAACACCGGAAAGCCGAAACGCCCACTGGAAAACCAAGACGCCGACGCATATGACGACGATCTTGATATGCCAGAATTTGCTGCTATGATTGCAGATTTCAAGGGCCCAAAAAAGGATATGATTGGGTACAAGGATCTGCCAACCATTGATGCGGACTCCAAGAAAGAATTGTATCCATGTTGCAAAAAAGAAATATTCCAAGTTGAGTGCCACCCTGGCGCTTCTCAGATTTAAAGCAGCAAACGGTCTATCAAACAAGGGCTTCACAGAGATGTTAGGTCTTTTCAAAGAAATTCTTCCAGAAGATAATGTGCTCCCTAGAAGCACGAACGAAGCGAATAAAATTGTTTGCCCATTGGAACTTGAAGTACAGAAGATACACGCTTGTGTGAATGATTGTATATTGTACCGTGGTGAGTACAAAGATTTGCGTGCATGTCCCACATGCAAGCATGCATGATACAAGTGCAAGAGAGCAAAGGACAAGTACAAATTGGACAACGAGATCAAGACAGGAATCCCGTTCAAGGTTGTTTGGTACTTGCCTTTAATTCCAAGGTTGAGGTGTTTGTTTGCAAACCCTACAGAGGCAAAGAGGTTGCGGTGGCATCATGATGAGCGAACTGCGGATAAATAGATGAGGCACCCAAAAGATGGGGCTCAGTGGGAATTAATCGACAACAAGTTTCAAGACTTTGCCAAGGATCCTAGAAGTATAAGGCTCGGGGAGTGTACTGACGGGATGAATCCTTTTGGCGATATGAGCACCAATCACAGCACATGGCTGGTGCTTCTGTGCATATATAACCTAGCTCCTTGGTTGTGTATGAAGAAAAAAAATACATTATGATGTCAATGATTATCCAAGGCCCGAAGCAGCCGGGAAATGACATTGACATTTACTTTCAGCTACTGGTAGAAGAACTGCTGACAGTGTGGATAGATGCGCCTGCTGTAAAATGTTATGATGCTTACAAAAAGGAGATTTTCGATCTACATGCGATGCTGGTGCACACCATTCAAGATATGCCGGCATTAGGAAACACATCGGGGCAGAAAACAAAGGGAGATGTAGGGTGTGTCACATGCATGGATAGGACAGCTAGCATATTTCTTCCCAACTCGCGCAAAACCGTGTATTTGCGTCATCGTAGGTTCTTACGGAGAAATCACCCATACCGAAAGATTAAAGCTGAATTTGATGGTACGGTAGAGGTAGATGTGGGCCCAAGACCCTATGATGGGGAGGTGGTCCACAACATGGCTAAACAAATTAATGTTGTTCTTGGCAAGAAGCACGCTTTGACGGTGAAACAAACACCCAAGGGTCAAGTGTTTAAAAAGAAATCGATGTTCTAGAAATTACCTTACTCGAAGATTCTACGTGTACGTCACTGCATCGATGGCATGCACGTAGAGAAGAACGTATGTGAAAGAATCCTTGGTACTCTGCTCAAGATTAAAGGTAAAACAAAGGATGGTGACGGTGCATGGCTCGATATGCTTGCTGATCAATCAAAATGCAAGAGTGAAGCAGAAGATGATGACAAATATATCAAAGCTCGCCAGAGTTACAATTTCAATACAAAAGAAGCAACACAGTTCTTCACCTATTTGATGTCAGTTAAGACACCCTCTTCCTACTCCGCAAACATCAGAAGTCTCGTGGATGTGAGCTCAGGTAAAATGAAGTTGGGACACATGAAGTCACATGATTGCCACGTAATGTTGACACAAATCCTCCCGGTGGCCATCAGGAATGTAACACCTCTGTGTAATAACCACTGTGATCATCTGCTAATAATGCCAAGTCATTCTCATTTGCAGTGCTTAGTCACAATGGTTAAAGATTCAATTCAAATCTCTCTCTGAAAATCAATTCAAATTCAGGTACAAAATAAAGTTGTTAAAAATTTGCTGGAAAAATGTTCACCTGCTAGCAAATATTCCAAAACCATTTGCTGTTAAGGAATACAACATCATCATCAATCCAAAATCGGCATAAGCATTTAAAACAGTGCCAAAACAGCACCTAAAATGGCCTATCCATTTTTGAATAAATTCAAATGGATTCCAAAAATGCTCAAACTTTTTATGGCAGTGCTGGATATTGCAAACTAATTGTGTGAGCAAGTTTCACATTTTTGCAAAATCATTTGTTAGCTCAAAATAATGCCAAACCATCTCTGTAAAAAGAAAAAGCAGAAACAGAAAAATAAAAAGGAAAGAGGCACTGTGCACTGGGCCTAAGTGCACAGTGCCCCAAACCAGCTCACCAGGCCCATCTCCGAAAGTGCGTTATATCGACTAGAGGGGGGGTGAATAGGCGATTTTTACAAATTCATCACTGAGGAATTTCAAGGTGAGGAAATTCCTAAGCAGCGAACTACTTAGCAGCGGAATAAGTACTCAGATGCAAACATAACATGGCATAAGTACAGTCATCATGATGAAATGAAATAGGCACAGAGTACAGGTAGCATGAAACACAGGATAAGCAGGCTGAAGACTAAAGGACTGAAGAAATAGGATTGAGGAAATTAAGAATGTCTTCAGTCAAAGTCTTCACACAGAAACGATCAAGTAAATCAACACATGAATGAGGAAATGAAAGAGTTGAGGAAATAGAACCAGTAGCTCGGTGAAGACAATGATTTGGTAGACCAGTTCCAACTGCTGTGACAGTTGGACGTCTGGTTGGAGCGGCTAGGTATTTAAACCTGAGGACACACAGTCCTCACCGTATTCTCCTTGAGCTAAGGTTACACAGACCTCGCCCAATCACTCGTGGTAAGTCTTCAGGTGACTTCCAAACCTTCACAGACTTGGTCACTCGGCGATCCACAATTTCCTCTTGGATGCTCTAGACCATGACGCCTAACCGTCTGGAGGATGCACAGTCCTCAAAGGTAACAAGCGTCGGTTCCACACTGGAACAATTTCTTCAGTGATGCTCAATCACTTTGGGTTTGTAGGTGTTTGGGTTTTTGGGTTTTTCCTCACTTGATGATTTTCGCTCAAAGTCCTCGGAGGATGGGATGCTCTAAATGACAAGTGTCAATCTATCTCTCGGAGCAGCCAACCAGCTAGTGGTTGTAGGGGGGCGGCTATTTATAGCCTAGGGAGCAGCCCGACATGATAAGACATAAATGCCCTTCAATGATATGACCGTTAGGTGGGAAGGATATTTGGACAGCTGGCGCGTAGCACAGCAACGGTCGGAAATTTGTGTATCAAATTCCTCAGGGCTATCATGTTCCTCACTTCTAGGCAATCCGCACTGGCGAATTCCTAACTCCTTAGTTAGAAAAAATTCCTCAGAGAATAGAAGAACTTCGTCTCTGTCACTGAAGAAATTGACTGAACTGTATGAGATTTCCAATGGCTTCACTCGAAAGGATTGGGTAGGTGTAGGATTTTGAGTTGAGCATCACTTGGAAACTTTTCCTTAGTTTTGCCTTGACCCCCTTTAACAGTATGGTGTTTCCTATGACTCAAGAAGAAGAAAAAGAAACTACGAAAACAAAAGTCTTCACGCTTCATAATCCTCGCATGAATATCAAGTCTTCAAGGTCGCACCAATTTCTTCACTTTCAAAGTCTTCAAGAAAACCAAAGTCTTCAGTTGAAGACATTCATTTTTAGGGGTCGACTTTCATCGTAAATATCAAACTCCTCATAGACTTATAGAACATGTGTACACTCACAAACGCATTAGTCCCTTAGCCTTTAAGTCTTCAATACACCAAAATCACTAAGGGGCACTAGATGCACTTACAATCTCCCCCTTTTTGGTGATTGATGACAATATAGGTTAAGTTTTCAACGGGGATAAACATATGAAGTGTAAATACTGATAATGAGGAATTTGATTGCAAGATATAGAAGAACTCCCCCTGAAGATGTGCATATTGAGGATTTTGCTTTGGATTGCAAATGCACATTGTAGAGTAATATCATGGAGATCTCCCCCTATATCTTGTAATTCATACATGCATTTAACATATGATATGAAGAATTTGAAATGCATGATGAAATATGGTGTCTGACGAAATTCAGCATGCGTGCATTAACATATTGAGGAAATAGCATGCAGAAAAACAGAGCAAAAGTATCAGACCACCATAGAACTTGAGTTTACAACTCATCAGAGCAAACACCTCAGAAAAGCAAGAGTTGTAACTTAACAGAAATATAGCCCATATATAAGACCCGCTTGAAGACTAACTCAAATTTCTTCCCCTTTGTCATCGAGTGACCAAAAGGGACGAAAAATGAGGACTAACGCCCCTGAAGAATATCATCATGATGTCGATGGAGGAGCGCCAGCGTTGTTGGGGTCGTCCGTTGGAGTAGGACCTGCCGCGGTGTCATTCAAGTCTTCAGCTTCATCCGTCTCGCGCGATGAAGAATATGAACTGGCGACGAGCTGAGGAACTTTGACCTTCTTGAACTTCGTCGAAGGTGGCTGAGACCAGTCAAAGTCCTGTTGGAAGCCCATCTCCTTGAGATCTTCAGCACTATGAAGATTAGACAGAATAGCCCAAGTGCGGTCAAAGACTTCATGCAAGTAGTAGTGATTCTTCTTCACAGTATTTTGAGTGACTGTCATGTTCTGAAGAATTGCACCAAACTGATGCTTGACCCACTTGTGATTTCGATAAACTTTCTGATGAAGACTAAGGAGAAGTTCACGATCAGTCATCACACGCGGAACTGTGGCTTGAGGATTATGTTCTGAAGCTTTGGCGGCAGAATCTTGTGTTGCAGAGTCATCATTGGTGGAATATAAAGTAGCTTTGCGACACTGTCCATCCAATGGACGAGTACCTTCATCAATAACTACAGCCTTGCCCTTCCCATCAGCTGAGGAAATAGTTCGTTTGAGGACTTCAATAGGGGGCAAAAAGCTGAGATGATTTTGAAAGTCAGCCTTACAATGAATTGAAGACCTTGATCTGATGAACTTCATGATCCAGGGAGCATAAGGCTTCAACTCAAAAGGTGACAGAGCAGCATTGGCCAAAGTCCTCATGAAGAAATCGTGGTAGTTGATAGGAATACCATGAATGATATTGAACAGCAGATTCTTCATAATGCCAACAACCTCTTCGTCATCAGAGTTGTGGCCCTTGATTGGACTGAGGGTTTTGGTCAAAATGCGATAAACTATCCTTGGCACATAGAGCAATTCCTTGACGAGGAATTTGGTCCTTGGAGCTTGGCCTGGCTTCAAAGGCTTCATCAGCACTTGCATCAGATGATCGGATAGTTCAGGTTCAACATAGAGAAGCCTAGCACCTTCAGTGGGAGGACTGACTGGGACGGCATGAAGCAATTCAAAGACCGGTGCTTTGTAATGAGTATTTTCAGTCATCCAGTCTAGCACCCATGAATTCACATCTTCAACATTTCCAGTGATGTGCAGTGTGGCGTAGAATTGAAGAATGAGTTCTTCATTCCAATCACAAATGTCGGTGCAGAAGTTGAGTAACCCAGCGTCATGAAGAACACTGAGGACTGGGGTGAAGCAGGGCAGCGATTCCATATCCACATGAGGAATTTTCTCATGATCAAAGATCTTGTCCTTATCAAACAACAGTGAGGAATAGAAGTTCATCTGGCTGGCAGTCCAGAAGCGCTTGCGACGAAGTTTAGCAGAGTCATAGGGATTGTAGTAAGTGAAGAATATGTGCTCATTGAAGAAATCTTCAGCATTGAACTTCTGCTTCTTGGAGTGAGGGTTCTGTGGCTTGGGCTGAAGATTTATAGTTGAAGTCTTTACAGCCTCTTGAGGTATAGCCACTGGAGCCACAGGCTGAGGAATTTCAGTAGCTGTATCAGCAGCAGCCTTGGCCTCCATTTCTTCAGCACTAGCGGCTGGAACTTCTTTAGGAATAGATTGAAGTGAAGATTGAGGTCGATCAGAGCCCGTATGAATTTCTTCAGTTGGCACAGGGGACTGAGGAACTTGATGTAGTGGTGTTGTCAGAGGTGAATTGGGGTGATGACTTTCCCAAAAGTCATCATTCAGAATAGGAGTTGTAGACCCAATATCCACATCCTCATCTTTATCATCAATTTCCTCAACGCCTGCCTCTTCAGCTATGAACTGAGGCATGGGCGATGATACCAACGGAGTTGAAGTGATATTGTCCACTTCAATGTATTCATCCAACTGCTCTGTCGAAGAAGCAGAAGGATCTTCTTCATCAGATTCACGTGGAATTGCATATTCCTCACCAAAGGGAATAATCTCCTTTGATGGCATGCTTGATATTGGAACAGCATCAATTGGGTTTTCAGTTGAGCTCATCAAAGTCTTCACTTTCTTGGGAGCTGAAGACTCTGAGGAGGCAGATCTTTCCTTTTCTTCACCGCAGCCTTCTCTGCGGCTTTGGTCTTCTTCGCTTCTGATGCAGAAGGAAGGACATCTTTCATCTGTGATGACTTTGCAGGAGGAGCAGATGAAATTGGTTGAATTTCTTCAGGCACAACTGATGCAGTTGCCCTGGCTTGTTCAGATTCCTCAGGCACAGTAGCAGATGTATCAACTGGCCTGGTTTGCTCTTCAGGCGCAACATTGGTGGTTGCCCTGGCATTTTCTTCAGAGACTGGAATTTCTTCATCAGCCCTGGTGCTTTCATTTTCTTCAACAGTCTGATTTTCATCAGCTGTGCTTGCATGTTCTTCAATAGGCTGAGCAGATGTGTCAGTCTGAGTAAATTTGGGTTGCGATGAAGCTGCAACATTTGGAGTGAATCCCTTTGCCATTCTGATGAATCTGACTTTGGGACCTAGCCAATCTGCACGGTATGCGTGAAATTCATCACTGAGTGCTTTGATCTCAGCCTGCATAGTCACAAGTTCTTCAGAAGACATTTTCACAACATTGTTCTTCAGAAAATGCTCCTTCTTGTACTGAGCCTTCTTCACCTGCCTGGCCTTTTCAAATTTCCATTTCTCTTCATTAATGAAGGTCGTCAACATGTGACTTTGACCAGGAGTGAGGTTTAATTCAGGCAAAGGTGTATTTGGATCCTTGTGCCATAGATCGATGAAATCAAGGATCTTCTTTGGATCCAGCATGAGGGGCATAGCACTGCCTTTGGCACTAGAGGCCCTCTGTTGTCGATCTCTGATGATCTCAGCTAATTCTTCATCATCAGCTTCGTCTTCGCTTGACAGAACCTGAAAGGCGACCTGCTTCTTGTGAGGACTTGGCCTTGTGCCTCGTCCAGCAGTGGCCTTTTTCTTCAGCAAGGTCGGAGTTGTTGAAGACTGAGGTGGAGCTGAGGAACCTGCAGAGGCTCCAGAAGCAATTGAGATTCCAGTAGTCCTTTGGCACGTGGCAAGATGCACAGGTGCTGAGGACTTTGCAGGAGCAGCTGAGGACTTTGCAACTGAGGGAGTTGGAGCTGCTTTTGAAGAAGTTGCTTGAGGATCAGGCCGTGAGGGCTTTGAAGAGCTTGGCCGTGAGGGCATTGCAGCTGAGGAACTTGTCTTGACAGCTGGTTTCTTTGGCATAGCCTTCTTAGGCTTGCTAGCAGAGGCCTCAGCAATGGCAGTAGCAGACTCTTCGTTGAATTTCTTCACTGCCTCTTTAGCCACTTTGGCCAGCTTGGCTTGATGCTTAGCCCACTCCTGAGGAAATTCCTCACCTTTCTGATGCTTGTGGGATCAGCTTCTTGACCTGGAGCCAATGGAGGTCTTGGGCATGGAGGGTTAACAACGAATTTCTTCATGTACTTTGGAGTCACATATCGATACTCTCTCCATTCTCTTGCCCATCTTCTCTCAATCTTCTGAATGCGCACTTTGCGCTGATTTTTGTTCTCCTTGCCATGAGTTGCTTCATCAGAAGTACAATATTCATCATAGATGTCTTCAGGGATCTCAAAAGCAGTATTTGTTTCTGGCCTCTTTCCTCCCTTCTGAGATCTTTTACCATCAGCCATTTTCTTCACTTGAGGATTTTGAACAATGAATGTTTCTGAGGAAGTGTGCAACTTTTCTTCGAGGAATGCTGCAAATGAGTTAAGTTGATGAGAACCTAGAGATTCAGCAGCGGACATGTGTACCTGTGAATAGAATATAGGTGCGAAGAATTTGGAGAGGTCATATGCGTTCTCAGAAGTTTTTCAAAAGTATCAAGTTTGAGGAATTTGACCAGGGGTGTCTTGAGGAATTTCACTAAGCGTTCTTTGACATAGGTTCCAGAGTTGTATAGATTGAAAATCCACACAATTGAGGAATCTTGAAGACAAACGTTGCTTAGAGAAACAGATCAAGAACAGAAGCAAGTTGGTGTTTAAGAATATGAAAGTTGAAGAATAAACACCTTTTGAAGATATTGTGGAAATCATTAGAATCAACAAGGGTAGTAAAAATAGATTTTATTTACCCTTGAAGAAGAACACGACGAACTGAGGGTAGCAGTGGAGAAGCTCGTCCGTTCAGATCTCCCACGCCCTAACTTGGCGATGGAAAACAGCTACGGCGGCGGCGGAGTGAAGATTTCCGCGGCCGGCGTGAGTACGACGGCGACGAGGTCGAGGCAGTGAAGCTCTTCCTCACCGGCGACGATGGAGTGTAGCGGTGGCGCTAGGTCTGAGAGCTCGAGCGAGGGAGTAAGATCGAGCAGGGTAAATGAGATCTGAGGAGGGCGAGGGGTCTTTATAGCCGAGGTGAAAAACCGCTTGTCCGAAGAAAATGGACGAACATGGCCCTGACCCTTCTCATCCTAACGACATGTGTCACCCACGTACTGTGAAGTGGAGACCGTGTTAGATCGTGGGTGAATAGATAAATCTTATCGAGGGATATGGAACGGTTTGAGCGGCAAAAGCCAAAAATTCAGATAAGAATATTTTAATGTTTTCATTCGCAAATTCTTCAGCTGTCAAGGACACAGTGAAGACTTTGAACGGGTTCCAAATAGAACGCACATGAAGAATTTGTGAACAGACTGGGTTGAGTTTAGCATAGAGGGGGAAAGGGTCCGATCACATTCACTTAGAAGAAAATCAACTTTGAAGAATTAGCAATAAGTGAATGCTGTAGAGGACACGAAAAACTCATATATGTATATAGTCAATGAAGAGCATGGTCGAAAAGAGTGAAGACTTTGCAAAGTTGAAGAATTTGCAAAATGAAGAAAAACTCAATTTTTGAAGATTTTCAACTTTTTGTGGTGGCGTGACCCACCGTATAAGAATGATGATTTCAGACGCCACGTACAATTGTCGTAGGGCTCTGAGAATCAAATTCTTCGTTAATTTCTTCACACTTAGAGGGTTAGTCTTCATTGATTGAAGAAAAATGTTTCTTCGTGTGTTGCGCATCTAAGTCATCAATTTGCATAAGTGTTAGGATGTGTGTCCTTTTCAAAGGACATTCGAAGATTCTAAGATATTTAGCTCACACCGCAACTTGCTAAATCTCTTCTCACCCAAGGGCTTTGTGAAGATATCGGCTAGTTGTTCTTCAGTCTTCACGTGCTCGATTGAGATGTCGCCCTTCAACACATGATCTCAAAGAAAATGATGATGAATCTGGATGTGCTTTGTCTTTGAGTGCTGAACTGGGTTATGAGCAATCTTGATGGCACTCTCATTGTCACAGAAGAGTGGCACATTCTTCACATTGATGCCGTAGTCCTTGAGGGTTTGCTTCATCCACAGCAGTTGAGCACAGCAAGAACCAGCAGCAATGTACTCAGCTTCAGCAGTAGAGAGTGATACGCAGTTCTGCTTCTTTGAGGACCAACATACTAGAGATCGTCCGAGGAAATGGCATGTGCCTGATGTTGACTTGCGATCCACACGATCACCAGCATAGTCAGAGTCAGAATATCCAATGAGATCAAAAGCCGAGCCCTTGGGATACCATAATCCAAGTGTTGGAGTGTGCGCTAGATATCGAAGAATATGTTTCACAGCCTTATGGTGTGATTCCTTCGATGTAGCTTGAAAACGGGCACACATGCAAACACTAAGCATAATATCTAGCCTAGATGCACATAGATACAGTAAAGAGCCAATCATGGAGCGGTATACCTTTTGATCGAAGTCTATACCATTTTCATCGGTGCATAGATGGCCATTTGTGGGCATAGGGATTTTGACGCCTTTGCAATCTTGCATACCGAATTTCCTCAGAACGTCCTTGAGGTATTTCTCTTGAGAAATGAAGATGCCATTGCGTTGTTGATGAATTTGAAGACCTAAGAAGAATTTCAATTCTCCCATCATGGACATTTGATATTCCTCACTCATCATATAAGCAAATTCATCAGTATAACGTTGGTTAGTACAACCAAAGATAATATCATCAACATATATTTGGCACACGAATAATTCATCATCATATGTTTTGGTGAAAAGAGTTGGGTCGAGTGAACCGGGTTTGAAGTCTTTCTTCATGAGGAATTCCTTCAGAGTATCATACCACGGCCGAGGGGCCTGCTTGAGGCCATAGAGGGACCTTTTGGGAACCCAGATTTTCTTCATAGGGGGACCATTCCTACAGTTAGTTCCAACATATCTAGCAAATACTTCACCATTCTGATTTTTGAACAGTTTATAGTTGGAGTCAAATGACTCATCAGATGAATATGAGGATTCACAAGTAAAGCCAGATAAGGTGGATGGATCCACGGGAGGTCCCTTCGCAGCAACCCATGAGGTTTTGGGATAATGCTCAGGTTTCCAGTAGGTTCCATCAGCATTGAGTTTCCTCTCAAAGGCAATACCCTCTTTCCTAGGGTTCCTGTTCAAGATCTGCTTTTTGAGCACATCACAAAGAGTCTGATGCCCGTTGAGGATTTTGTACATGCCTGTCACATAGAATTCCTTCAACCCTGCATTTTCGTTAGTGATACTAGTGGTATCCTCAGATAAGGAATTTGTGACCACAGAGATAGTTGAAGAATTTGCAGCAATAGAAGCATTTGAACATTCAGGTAAAGAATTAGCAGTTTCACGTTCAATGCATTTCAAGCATGGTGGAATAAATTCCTCCTGAGCGGAACTGATCTGTTGAGCAAGCAATGAATCATTTTCCTTCTGAAGATCTTCATGACTCACCCTTAGCTTCTCAAGATCTTGCTTTCTTTGAAGAAATTCATAAGAAAGCTTCTCATGATCGGCTAAGAGAGCTTCATGATGACTTTGAAGGTTGTCAAACTTAAACTGTAGTTGCTGAAGATTATCAGTCAGTGTTTGAGTTCGATCCATTTCCTTACCTAACAGATCATCGCTTTTGTCTAGCATATTTTGAACCTTTTCCCAAGCCTTTTGTTGTTTAACAGCAATATTAGCAAGTTTGGAATAGCTGGGTTTGAGGTTATCATCAGATTCATCCTCACTTGATTCAGAGGAGGGATATTTGAATACCTTGGCACCTTTTGCCATGAAGCAATAGGTGGGAGCATAGTCATCATTGCCGTCATCAGCAGCGTTGGGGAAGCCATTTTCCTCAGTGTTGAAGATGGACTTGCTGACGTAAGCAGTAGCGAGGGCTAGGCTTGCCACACCAGAGTCTGACTCCTCATATGCCTCCTCTTCCCCATGTTCCTCAGATTTAGCTTCAGAGTCCATTTCCTTGCCAATGAATGCCCGAGCTTTCTTGGAGCTGCTCTTCTTGTGAGATGAAGACTTTGAAGATTTTAACGATGAGAACTTTGAAGATTTCTTCTTCTTCTTAGAGTCATCTGAACTATCATCCTTGTATTTCTTCTTCTTTGATTCCTTCTCTCACTGAGGACAATCAGTTATGTAGTGACCAGGTTTCTTGCATTTGTGGCAAGTTCTCTTCTTGTAATCACGGGATGAGGAATCAGATTTCATGTCATCACCTCTTGAGGATTTTCCAAATCGGCCACGTCTAGAGAACTTCTGGAATTTCCTCACGAGCATTGCTAGCTCCTGACTCAGTTCTTCAGGATCACCAAGGCTGCTACCAGAATCTTCATCTTCAGATTCAGAGACTGCCTTGGCCTTCAGTGCACGAGATCTGCCATAGCTCGGTCCGTAGAGATCTCTCTTCTCAGCAAGTTGGAACTCATGAGTATTCAGCCTCTCGAGGATATCAGCAGGATCAAGTGACTTGTAGTCTCCACGTTCTTGAATCATCAGTGCCAGAGTATCGAATGAAGAATCAAGTGACCTTAGCAATTTCTTCACCACCTCATGGTCGGTGATGTCAGAGGCACCCAGTGCTTGAAGCTCATTTAAAATGTCAGTGAGGCGATAAAAGGTTTGCTGGACATTCTCATTGTCCAGTCTTTTGAACCGGTTAAAGAGATTGCGAAGAACGTCAACTCGAGAATCACGTTGAGTTGAGATTCCTTCGTTGACCTTGGACAACCTGTCCCAGATAAGCTTTGCAGACTCCAAAGCACTCACTCTGCTATACTGTCCTTTGCTCAGATGGCCACATATGATATTCTTCGCTTGAGAGTCGAGTTGCTTGAATCTCTTCACATCAGCAGCATTCACGGAAGGAGTGACAGAGGGAACGCCATTTTCCACAATGTACCAGAGATCGTTGTCAATTGCCTCAAGATGCATGCGCATCTTATTCTTCCAGTAGGGGTAGTCCATCCCATCAAAGGTAGGACACCTAGCCGAGACCTTGATCATGCCTGCGGTCGACATAACTAAAACTCCAGGTGGTTAAACCAAAATCACACAGAACAAGGGAGTACCTTGCTCTGATACAAATTGAAAGTGCGTTATATTGACTAGAGGGGGGGGGGGTGAATAGGCGATTTTTACAAATTCGTCACTGAGGAATTTCATGGTGAGGAAATTCCTAAGCATCGAACTACTTAGCAGCGGAATAAGTACTCAGATGCAAACATAACATAGCATAAGTACAGTCATCATGATGAAATGAAATAGGCACAGAGTGCAGGTAGCGTGAAACACAGGATAAGCAGGCTGAAGACTAAAGGACTGAAGAAATAGGATTGAGGAAATTGAGAAAGTCTTCAGTCAAAGTCTTCACACAGAAACGATCGAGTAAATCAACACATGAATGAGGAAATGAAAGAGTTGAGGAAATAGAACCAGTAGCTCGGTGAAGACAATGATTTGGTAGACCAGTTCCAACTGCTATGACAGTTGTACATCTGGTTGGAGTGGCTAGGTATTTAAACCTGAGGACACACAGTCCTCACCGTATTCTCCTTGAGCTAAGGTCACACAGACCTCGCCCGATCACTCGTGGTAAGTCTTCAGGTGACTTTCAAACCTTCACAGACTCGGTCACTCGGCGATCCACAATTTCCTCTTGGATGCTCTAGACCATGACGCCTAACCGTCTGGAGGATGCACAGTCCTCAAAGGTAACAAGCGTCGGTTCCACACAGGAACAATTTCTTCAGTGATGCTCAATCACTTTGGGTTTGTAGGTGTTTGGGTTTTTGGGTTTTTCCTCACTTGATGATTTTCGCTCAAAGTCCTCGGAGGATGGGATGCTCTAAATGACAAGTGTCAATCTATCTCTCGGAGCAGCCAACCAGCTAGTGGTTGTAGGGGGCGGCTATTTATAGCCTAGGGAGCAGCCCGACATGATAAGACATAAATGCCCTTCAATGATATGACCGTTAGGTGGGAAGGATATTTGGACAGCTGGCGCGTAGCACAGCAACGGTCGGAAATTTGTGTATCAAATTCCTCAGGGCTATCATGTTCCTCACTTGTAGGCAATCCGCACTGGTGAATTCCTAACTCCTCAGTCAGAACAAATTCCTCAAAGAACAGAAGAACTTCGTCTCTGTCACTGAAGAAATTGACTGAACTGTATGAGATTTCCAATGGCTTCACTCGAAAGGATTGGGTAGGTGTAGGATTTTGCGTTGAGCATCACTTGGAAACTTTTCCTTAGTTTTGCCTCGACCCCCTTTAACAGTACGGTGTTTCCTATGACTCAAGAAGAAGAAAAAGAAACTACGAAAACAAAAGTCTTCACGCTTCATAATCCTCGCATGAATATCAAGTCTTCAAGGTTGCACCAATTTCTTCACTTTCAAAGTCTTCAAGAAAACCAAAATCTTTAGTTGAAGACATTCATTTTTAGGGGTCGACTTTCATCGTAAATATCAAACTCCTCATAGACTTATAGAACCTGTGTACACTCACAAACGCATTAGTCCCTTAACCTATAAGTCTTCAATACACCAAAATCACTATGGTGCACTAGATGCACTTACAATCTCTCTCTCCCTCTCACCTGCGTGTCACCGCGCGCTTGGCCGCGCCAGCGAGCGCCGATGAAACGGCAACAGTGCGGCGTCACCGACGCCCACCAACGCGAGGGGATAAGGCCCTGGCCTTGTTCACTCCCCCTAATCCTCCCTCGTCACTTCTTCCCTCTCCCCTCGCGCTCTCCCATCCATTCCCATCGATGATCGAGCGCCATCGCCGCCGCACCTCGCCGTTTGCCGCGGCCACCGTCGACCCCTCGCCTCGTCGACCTGTCTGTCATCTCCGCCGTCTTCAACTACCTCGTCCTCGACCATGAGCGCGAGCAGGAGAGCTCTGCTACGCCGGGATCGATCCCTTCTTCTTCCTCGGATCGTCGGGGCATCTCCGACGAACGCCGTCGACTCTGCTGCTCCTAAACTACAAAGGGCCATCGGTGTGCCGCTCGGTGAGCTTCTCTGTCTCCTGCTCCCCTCCATTAGCCTCTTCGCGTGCCGTAGCTAGCTGCCGCCGCATCCGTGCTCTGCTCGCCGTCGACGAGCTTGTGGCTGTTGCTGTGGTCGATGTCACCGCCGCCCGAGGCCACGGTCGAGCTCCTGGTGCTCCCAGGAGCCCAACGAGCACGAGCCCGTGCTTCCCCGTACCCCCTAGCACTGGATCCGTCGACGCCCGAACTCCGGCGTCCACTCCACCGCTCGCCACCGCCGTCTCCGGCCGTTTCCGGTCAAGCCACCCCCACAGTTCGACGCGCGAGCGTGCACCCGTTCGAACACGAGTAGCCGCGCGCGAAACAACCCCCTATGGAGATTTTCCGAGCGACTCTAGCGACGCGCCGCCGTGGATTTGGTCGCCGGAGCTCTCTTCGGCGCTGACGGCGATGTGGCTCGGTGGGCCCCACCCCTGGGTCGCTGACCAGTGGGTCCTGGGGGCCCCGTTGACTGGGTTGACCCAGTCAACGTGTTGACTGGGCAGCCCCAGCCACTGACATGTGGGCCCTCCTCTGTTAATTGGTTTAATAAACATTTTATAAATAAAAGTAATTAGTTTAGCCTAATCACTCACTGACATATGGGGCCCACACCACTAATTAGCTTAGTTAGATTAGTTTAATCCACTGTTAAGCTAACAGAGGCTGACATATGGGTCCTACTGGACCCACAGGTCAGGTTTGACCTGGTCAGCGAGTCTGTTGACTGCTGACATCATCCCCACACAATGATGACATCATAAACTAATTCTGTTAATTTAAATAATTTCAGAAAACTGTTTTAAACTTTAGAAATTCGTAGAAATTAAACCGTAGCTCGGATCGAAAAACTTTCTACATGAAAGTTGATCAGAACGACGAGACGAATCTGATTGTGTCGTCTGTTTCTATGTCGGAACCCTCTACGGAGGTGAACCCGCAACTTTTAGCCTGTTTCCGGTAGATGAATAGTGCATATACACCAGTTAATAATTCCAACTTAAATCCTAAAATGACTTAGACATATCTTTAGGCAACCCTGCACTGCACGTTAGCATAGCATGCTCTGTGTTGCATATGTTTGCTGTGTATTTATCTATTTCCTCCCCCTCTTCTCTCTCGTTAGACCCCGACACCGACGCAGCTCCGGAGTATGACTATGCAGCTGATGACCAAACCCTTGCCGATGAGCTTCCAGGCAAGCACCCCCCCTTTGAACATTCCGATATCGCCTATTCTCTTCTCTCTTATGCTTGCATTAGAAATTCTACTGCTACTACTTTACCTATTCTGATGCATAGCCTGATTTTGTAACCTGCTTTTGATAATTACCTGCTTTTCTAAACTGTTTAGCATAGGCTGGTTAGAGACCCGTTAGAGACCCCATTTTGACCCAACTGCCTCGCTGGATTATCAGAAGACCCGATCAGCGGGATTAAAGACCAAGCCCCGGCACCACACATCACCCCCCCCCCTAGTCGTACGACACTACAGGGTTACTATCAAGTGCCGAGGGTGATTACTCGTCAGCACTTCTGATGTTAACCTTGTAGGTTAGTTCATCGGTTGTAGTCATCGAGGGTGATTCCTCTTTCTCCACTCCCGGTAACGACGTGTCATGCAACTCCTCAAGAGTGGACCTCGAGGGTGATTCCTCCTTAGTTCACCTTGACGATTACATCAGGTGGAATTCCATCGAGGGTGATTCCTCAGGGTTCCCCCTTGGTGTTATGGACACACGGATACTATGAATTTACCACATAACCATGATACTAAAGTCGGGTCGGCCCTGAGGGGTACCCGCGCGAGCATGTGATGCGATTGATGTGTAGTCGGGTGACCAGAGAGAGTACCCGCGAGATAAATACGAGGCGTGGCCGGGCATTCTTAGCACTTGCCGCAAGTCCTCGAGACGGGGCGACGGGGTCACATCGATCTTGAGTCTCTGCTTGTTATCGCACGCTCCAAATTCACTAACGGTTTGGATATGTGATCCGAGTGGGCCTTTGGCTCGATAGCACTAACCATCATGTGGGAACAGTTATGGGCACTCTGCGTCGTATGCATCAGCCGAAGCTTAATAGACGTCATGTGACTGAGCGGCGCGCGCTGGGTTGGACTGTGTTAAGCACCCTCCATTGTACTGGAGGCTGCTAGGTCTGCTCACCGGCCGCGTACGCAACATGCAGGAGTGCCCGGGGCGATGGCCCAAGACCCCTAGGTGCATAGGTTTAGTCCGGCGTGCTGACCTCTCTATTAAGCCTAGGTCGGGTTGCGGCGTATCGTTTGGCCGAGGCCGGGCATGACCCAGAAAATTGTGTCCGGCCGGAGTTAATCAAGCGTGGTGGGTAAGTTGGTGCACCCCTGCAGGGAAGAACTAATCTATGCATAGCCGATCCTCGGTAACGGACGCTCGGAGTTGTATCCCGATCGATACAACTAGAACTGGATACTTGAGATGAGACATGGATACTAGGGCTCTGGGATTGCTTTCTTGCAGGGAGTCGAGAAAGGATCTCTGGCCGAGGTTGATACTTAATACTACTACTACTTTATGCTGTACTAATATGCACTCTTCTAATGCTGCAAGACCGCTGAAGATGCTGAAGATGCTAGTCTTCGATAGGACTAGGTTTTCCCCTCTATTCTGGCATTTCTACAGCCTAGTCCACATATACAGCCTTTCTTTGATAATGATGCATATGTAGTGTAGATCCTTGCTTGCTGAGTACTTCGGATAAGTAATCACGGTTGCTTTGCTTCCTCTTTTTTTCCCATATCCATTTGATGCAACCAGACGACGGAGCCCCTGAGACCGCTGCCCCCGTCGATGACTACTACTACTATCCCGAGGGAGGCTACAACTACGAGTTGGCTGACGACCAGGAGTAGGATTGGAGGGTCCCAGGCAGGAGGCATGCGCCTTTCGATCATAGTGTTTCTTTTGCTTCGCCTTCTTAAGGCTTATCTCTGTTTTCTTTTATATCTGTACTCAGATATATGATGCTTCTACTGATGCTTGTTCGCGAGCTTATGTATTCGAGCCCTCGAGGCCCCTGGCTTGTAATATAAAGCTTATATGACTTTATTTACGTTTTAGAATTGTGTTGTGATATCTTCAAGTGAGTCCTTAGGCTTGATCGTGTGCATTTGCGTGTATGATTAGTGCATGATTAAGCCAGGGGCGTCACAGGTTGGTATCAGAGCCGACTGCCTGTAGGAACCCCCCTTTCCAACCCCTTGGTCGAAGTTGAGTCTAGTGGTCCAAAACTGTTTTACTAACTTGGCTGTGTGGCTTACGGGCCCACGTCGCCAACTGGGTGGTATTAGTATCTTTTATTCCTCATCTATACTCTGGAACTCTGATCTCTCTTCCTTTCGGGTTAAATTTTTTTACTAACGCTGACACTTAGGATGTCGTAAATCTTGTCTAACCGAAGAGCTGGATATCTGCGCTTATTCCTTACCATTGATCTGATTAGTCTGATAATCATTTTCCTTTCCATTGGTTTGTTTAACCTTTTCTTTCCAAGTTATCATATACTTCGCACACCGTCATTTGACACTTTTGGGATCTCCCGGCCAAATGTGTCATGTTCAGCGTCAACATTTTGAGCTCTTCCAAGATGTTAATTGAATTTATGGTGAGCAATGCCATCCTTGCCTCTCGCCGATCTGTGTTATCATCGTCAATTTCTTTGACTACCTGCCCACGCATTGCTGTTAACCCCGAGCGAGTACAGGCTACTCTTGACCGGACTCCCCCGAAGAATGTTAAGCAAGTCAGGAGTTTTCTCGGACTCGCTAGTTATTGCCGTCGGTTAACTTTTCCAAGATTGCAAAGCCACCGACTGACCTGCTCCACAAAGGTGTTAAATTTGAGTGGACAGAAAAATGTCAAGAAAGCTTTCAGACGCTAAAAGATAAGTTGACATCTGCCCCAGTGCTAGCACCCCCGGATACTCGCAAGGATTTCGTGATATACTGTGATGCATCTCGTCAAGGATTAGGCTGTGTCCTAATGCAAGAGTGCAAAGTGATTGCTTATAGCTCTCGACAATTGCGTCCTCACAAAGAAAATTATCCAATGCATGATCTCAAACTTGCTGCAGTGATTTATGCATTGAAGCAGTGGCGACATTACCTTCTGGGTAACCAGTGTGAGGTATATACTGATCATCAAAGCTTGAAGTATTTGTTTACTCAGCCGGATCTCAATCTTCGTCAACAGCAATGGTTGGAAACAACTACGGACTATGACTATGGTATTTCATATACCCCTGGCAAGGCTAATGTCATGGCTGATGCCTTAAGCCGCAAGTTCTATTGTAACAACCTCACGGTTAAGCAAGCTCAACCTCATCTTTATGAAGAATTGTGCAAACTGAACCTGCGTATCGTTCCATAGGGTTCTCTTAATAACCTTGTGTTACAGCTAGATCTTGAGAAAGCTGTTAAGGATGCGCAAGCTAAAGATGCTGAAGTTGATCTGATGAAGAAAGATCTTCACCTGGAAAAGTATAGGGATTTCTCGCTGTCTGAAGATGGAACCTTGTATTTCAGAGACCGCATTGTGGTACCTCGCTTCGAACTAATGACTGACAAGGTCATGAAGGAGGCACATGATACACCGCTGTCTATTCATCCGGGTAGTACCAAGATGTATCGTGATCTCCGACAAAGGTACTGGTGGTCCAAAATGAAGAAGGATATTGCTCGCTATGTTGCTGAATGTGACGTTTGCCATCGTGTTAAAGCAGAACATCAGAAGCTTGCTGGAATTCTGCAACCGTTACCTATTCCTTTATGGAAATGGGATAAGGTTCAAATGGATTTCATTACTGGCCTTCCCAAGTCACAGAAGGGTCATGATGCTATTCTTGTCATCGTCGACCAACTTTCTAAAGTTGCACAGTTTCTGCCTGTCAAGGAGACAATCACTGCTAGCCAGTTAGCAGAGTTATATATATCCAGAATTGTATCACTTCACGGTATTCCGAAGGAGATCAGTTCGGACCGTGGCGGTCTTTTCACCTCCAAGTTCTGGGAAAGTTTCCAAGAAGCTATGGGAACTCACATCACCTGGTGTTCGGCTTATCATCCCCAATCCCAAGGCCAAGTCGAGCGAGTAAATCAAGTGCTTGAAGACATGCTTCGAGCTTGTGTTATTTCCTTCAGCAAGAAATGGGAAGAATCTCTCCCGTATGCCGAATTCTCTTATAACAACAGCTATCAAGCCAGCTTGAAAATGGCCCCCTTCGAAGTACTTTATGGACGTAAGTGTCGAACCCCTCTGAATTGGTCAGAAACTGGGGAACGACCGCTTGTGGGACCGGAAATTATCCAACACGCTGAAGAGGAAGTCTGCATTGTCCGAGAAAATCTCAAGGTGGCTCAGGACCGCCAGAAGAGCAACTATGATCGCAAACGATGGGGTTTAACCTATCAGCCTGGTGATCAAGCTTATCTGCGTGTCACTCCTATGAAGGGCACTCGTCGTTTCAGAATCAAGGGCAAGCTAGCTCCATGCTACATCGGCCCCTTTCGCTTTGCTGCTAGACGTGGACAGGTGGCATACAAATTGGAGTTGCCGCCGCAATTCTCTCATATCCACGGCGTCTTCCATGTGTCGCAACTTCATCGTTGCTTCAAGGAATCTCCGCACCGAGCAGTGGATCATGAAATGCTCGAATTGTAGGATGACCTTTCTTATAAGGAGCATCCGATCCGTATTCTCGATGAAGCTGAACGTCGAACCCGTCAGAAGACGACCAAGTTCCTGAAAGTGCAGTGGTCTAATCATACTGAAGAGGAAGCCACTTGGGAACACGAGGATCATCTTCGGGAAGAATACCCTGACCTTTTTTCTTCTACCTCCTGAATTCTCGGGACGAGAATTTCTTTTAGAGGAGGAGAATTTGTAACACCTCTGTGTAATAACCACTGTGATCATCTGCTAATAATGACAAGTCATTCTCATTTGCAGTGCTTATCACAATGGTTAAAGATTCAATTCAAATCTCTCTCTGAAAATCAATTCAAATTTAAGTACAAAATAAAGTTGTTAAAAATTTGCTGGAAAAATGTTCACCCGCTAGCAAATATTCCAAAACCATTTGCTGTTAAGGAACACAACATCATCATCAATCCAAAATGGGCATAAGCATTTAAAACAGTGCCAAAATAGCACCTAAAATGCCCTATCCATTTTTGAATAAATTCAAATGGATTCCAAAAATGCTCAAACTTTTTATGACAGTGCTGGATATTGCAAAGTAATTATGTGAGCAAGTTTCACATTTTTGCAAAATCATTTGTTAGCTCAAAATAATGCCAAACCATCTCTGTAAAAAGAAAAAGCAAAAACAGAAAAATAAAAAGGAAAGAGGCACTGTGCACTGGGCCTAAGTGCACAGTGCCCCGAACCAGCTCACCAGGCCCATCTCTTTCTTCCTCTCACATTCGTGTCACCGCGCGCTTGGCCGTGCCGGCGCCGGTGAAACGGCGACAGCGCGGCGTCACCGACGCCCACCGACGCGAGGGGATAAGGCCCCGGCCTCGTTCACTCCCCCTAGTCCTCCCTCGTCACTTCTTCCCTCTCCCCTCGTGCTCTCCCATCCATTCCCATCGACAACCGAGCGCCATCGCCGCCGCACCTCGCCGTTTGCTGCGGCCACCATCGACCCCTCGCCTCGTCGACCTGTCTGTCGTCTCCGCCGTCTTCAACTACCTCGTCCTCGACCACGTGCGCGAGCAGGAGAGCTCTGCTACACTGGGATCGAGCCCTTCTTCTTCCTCGGATCACCGGCGCGTCTCCGACGAGCGCCGTCGACTCTGCTGCTCCTAAACTACCAAGGGCCATCACTGTGCTGCTCGGTGAGCTTCTCCGTGTCCTGCTCCCCTTCGTTAGCCTCTTCGCGTGCCGTAGCTAGCTGCCACCGCGTCCGTGCTCTGCTCGCCGCCGACGAGCTTGTGGCCGTCACTGTGGTCGATGTCACCGCCGCCTGAGGCCACGGTCGAGCTCCTGGTGCTCACAGGAGCCCAACGAGCACGAGCCCGTGCTTCCCCATACCCCCTAGCACTGGATCCGTCGACGCCCGAACTCCGGCATCCGCTCCGCCGCTCGCCACCACCATCTCCAGCCGTTTCCGGCCAAGCCACCCCCATAGTTCGACGCGCGAGCGTGCGCTCATTCGAACGCGAGTAGCCGCGCGCGAAATGACCCCCTGTGGCGATTTTTCGAGCGACTCCGGCGACGCGCCGCCGCGGATTTGGTTGCCGGAGCTCTCTCTGGCGCCGACGCTGACGTGGCTCGGTGGGCCTCGCCCCTGGGTCGCTGACCAATGGGTCCTGGGGGCCCCGTTGACTGGGTTGACCCAGTCAACATGCTGACTGGGCAGCCCCAGCCACTGACATGTGGGCGCTCCTGTGTTAATTGGTTTAATAAATGTTTTGTAAATAAAAGTAATTAGTTTATCCTAATCACTCACTGACATATGGGGCCCACACCCCTAATTAGCTTAGTTAGATTAGTTTAATCCACTGTTAAACTAACAGAGGCTGGCATATGGGTCCTACTGGACCCACATGTCAGGTTTGGCCTGGTCAGCGAGTCTGTTGACTGCTGACGTCATTCCCACGCAATGATGACATCATAAATTAATTCTATTAATTTAAATAATTTCAGAAAACTGTTTTAAACTTTAGAAATTCATAGAAAATAAACCGCAGCTCGGATCGAAAAACTTTCTACATAAAAGTTGATCAGAACGACGAGACGAATTTGATCGTGTCGTCTGTTTCTATGTCGGAACCCTCTACGGAGGTGAACCCGCAACTTTTAGCTTGTTTCCGGTAGATGAATAGTGCATATACACCGGTTAATGATTCCAACTTAAATCCTAAAATAACTAAAATGACTTAGACATATCTTTAGGCAACCCTGCACTGCACGTTAGTATAGCATGCTCTGTGTTGCATATGTTTGTTGTGTATTTATCTATTTCCTCCCCCTCTTCTCTCTTGTTAGACCCCGACACCGACGTAGTCCCCGAGGCCGACGCAGCTCCGTAGTACGACTACGCAGCTGACGACCAGACCCTTGCCGTAGAGCTTCAAGGCAAGCACCCCTCCCTTTTGAACATTCCGATATCGCCTATTCTCTTCTCTCTTATGCTTGCATTAGAAATTGCTGCTGCTACTGCTTTACCTATTCTGATGCATAGCCTGATTTTGTAACCTGCTGTTGATAATTACCTGCTTTTCTAAACTGTTTAGCATAGGCTGGTTAGAGACCCGTTAGAGACCCCATTTTGACCCAACTGCCCCGCTGGATTATCAGAAGACCCGATCAGCGGGATTGAAGACCAGGCACCGCACATCACCCCCCTAGTTGTATGACACTACCGGGTTACTATCGAGTGCCGAGGGTGATACCTCATCAGCACTTCTGATGTTAACCTTGTAGGTTAGTTCATCGGTTGTGGTCATCGAGGGTGATTCCTCTTTCTCCACTCCTGGTAACGACGTTGTCATGCAACTCCTCAAGAGTGGACCTCGAGGGTGATTCCTCAGGGTTCCCCCTTGGTGTTCTGGACACACGGATACTATGACTTTACCACATAACCATGATACTAAAGTCGGGTCGGCCCTGAGGGGTACCCGTGCGAGCATGTGACCAGAGAGAGTACCCGCGAGATAAATACGAGGCGTGGCCGGGCATTCTTAGCCCATGCCGCAAGTCCTCGAGACGGGGCGACGGGGTCACATCGATCGTGAGTCTCTGCTCGTTATCGCGCGCTCCTAATTCACTAACGGTTTGGATATGTGATCCGAGTGGGCCTTTGGCCCGATAGCACTAACCATCACGTGGGAACAGTTATGGGCACTCTGCGTCGTATGCATCAGCCGAAGCTTAATAGACGTCATGTGACTGAGCGGCGCGCGCTGTGTTGGACCGCGTTAAGCACCCTCCATTGTAATGGAGGCTGCTAGGTCTGATCACCGGCCGCGTACGCAACATGCAGGAGCACCCGGGGCGATGACCCAAGACCCCTGGGTGCATAGGTTTAGTCCGGCGTGCTGACCTCTCTATTAAGCCTAGGTCGGGTTGCGGCGTATCGTTTGGCCGAGGCCGGGCATGACCCAGAAAAGTTTGTCCGGCCGGAGTTAATCAAGCGTGGTGGGTAAGTTGGTGCACCCCTGCAGGGAAGAACTAATCTATGCATAGCCGATCCTCGGTAACGGACGCTCAGAGTTGTATCCCGATCGATACAACTAGAGCTGGATACTTGAGATGAGACATGGATACTAGGGCTCTGGGATTGCTTTCTCGCAGGGAGTCAAGAAAGGATCTCTAGCCGAGGTTGATACTTAATACTACTACTACTTTATGTTGTACTAATCTGCACTCTTCTAATGCTGCAAGACCGCTGAAGATGCTGAAGATGCTAGTCTTCGATAGGACTAGGTTTTCCCCTCTATTCTGGCATTTCTGCAACCTAGTCCCCATATACAGCCTTCCTTTGATAATGATGCATATGTAGTGTAGATCCTTGCTTGCTGAGTACTTCGGATAAGTACTCACGGTTGCTTTGCTTCCTCTTTTTTTCCCATATCCATTTGATGCAACTAGACGACGGAGCCCCTGAGACCGCTGCCCCCGTCGACGACTACTACTACTATCCCGAGGGAGGCTACAACTACGAGTTGGCTGACGACCAGGAGTAGGATTGGAGGGTCCCAGGCAGGAGGCATGCACCTTTCGATCGTAGTGTTTTCTTTTGCCTCGCCTTCTTAAGGCTTATCTGTGTTTTCTTTTATATCTGTACTCAGATATCTGATGCTTCCACTGACGCTTGTTCGCGAGCTTATGTATTTGAGCCCTCGAGGCCCCTGGCTTGTAATATAAAGCTTGTATGACTTTATTTATGTTTTAGAGTTGTGTTGTGATATCTTCAAGTGAGTCCTTAGGTTTGATCATGTGCATTTGCGTGTATGATTAGTGCACGATTAAGCCGGGGGCGTCACAAGGAATCTGATGGACAAAGATATAAGAAACACACTCACTGAGCTCTGTGATTTCTTCAACCAACTATGGCAGAAAGTTGTAGATCCTGAAGAGTTGGATCATATGCAAGAGGATATTGCAAGAATATTGTCCAACCTAGAGATGTTTTTCCCACCGTCATTCTTTGATGTCATGGTCCATCTCACTGTGCACCTTGTCGACGAGATAAAGTATTGTTGTCCTGTGTTTCTTCGCAACATGTATCCCTTCGAGCGGTTCATGGGAATACTAAAGCGCTATTGTTGGAACCGAAACCATCCAGAGGCAAGCATCCTACAAGGTTATACCGCAGAGGAGGTGGTTGAGTTTTGCATCGAATACATGAAATAAAGACCTATAGGTTTGCCCCTCTCTCGCCACGAGGGAAGGCTGAAAGGTAAGCCGGTCCTTGTTGTCACGCAAATGGCTGCACCCGGAGAATTGGCAGACAAAGCCCATTTGACGGTACTGCTTAACAGCCCAGTTCTCAGCGCTTATGCCGAAGAACACTTGGCGGAGATACGCCAAAGCTTCTTACCAATGGTGCCTTCATCAGATGTAGAGATGAAGGAGCACACTAAGAACTACGCCGAATGGCTGAAGAATCGTTTGACACAAGGATCCATCGATGACATTGCTACGTGGTTGGCACAAAAGTCATCACCTACGGTGTTGACATACCAAGCATATGACATAAATGGATACACGTTCTACACTGAGGAACATGATGAGAAGACCTCATATCAGAAGAAGCTCTGTTCGAATAGAATGCATGATTGTAGATGAAGCTGATAAAAGGGTATACTATGGAACCATCAAAGAGATTTGGGAGCTTAACTATGTGAAAGTTAAGGTGGCATTATTCAGGTGCGCATGGATCCCTCTTGGTCATGTAAAGGTTGATGATTACAGGAAGACCTGTGTTAACAGGACAACGATGGCATATCACGCGGACCCGTTCATTCTTGCCGGCGATGCTACCCAGATTTTCTATGCGGCCCCTTGCATAAGAACTGCCATGTAGTGATGCATGGGAAGAGGATGGTACTAGGTGTCGAGGATGTTGCCGATGAGGACGAGTATGATGAATTTGCTGAGTTGCCAGCCAAGGGATCACGCACCCATCTAATAGAGAAGCGTAAAATCATCAGAAAACCCATGTTCATTCGGTGTCAACGTAATGATCCCAATTCCCCCATGTACATGGGAATTAAGCCGTAAGACTAGTCTTTATGCCTACCCTGCAACTTAATTCGTTCAATTTAGAACTGTCGCGTGTACTGAATTTGTGAGTTATGCCCGGTTTTCTGTTGATGTAAGAACCATTAATATGTTGACCTTGATATGCTGTCAGCTCAGGCAATGAATATGAATTGTTTATTATTATTATTATTATTATTATTATTATTATTATTATATCATAGAGGTAGCACACTCAATTGATCTCACTCCAGTATGTGTGAACAAAAGATATGCAATCTGGTTTGCGAATAGCACACGATTCGTTCATGAAAGCCGTGTGCCGACCAAACCCCGCGCGCGATCTGAGTCATGCTTTCTGATTGGCCAGAACCCAAACCCCACGGATCATACGTATGCACTGTTGGATGCTCCCAGATCGAACGACAATCCTCATCCTTTTCGACAGCAAATGCAGTTCCGGTTGTAATTTTATTTTTATGCACAAAATGCACGTTAAACTCAAAAGATGTCTTAAATATAGCTAACAATACCTGAAATGCGCCAGAAAATCAAACCCGTGGTATAATGGTGATTGCGTATCGTGGAAATTTTTATGAGGCCAAACGATGAAGTCACCGGCCACTGGAGTTTGAATTGACACATCTCCTTTTGGAAACCATGATCCTTCATATGAGATGCTCCGGTTTGGAAGGAGCGATCATCAAAACTTGTGCCAAACTTTACCAAAAAATTTCCACGGGGTCGTGAGAGCACGCCATGGGCACACATCGATTTTGATGATGTCCGGACTCCATCTGAATTTCCTGTAATTGAAATACCAACTAGGCCTACGCCAGTGGCCGCACCTCGCAGCCGAAATGTTTGAAACTTCTCCCTGCTTCTCGGACAAACGGATGAAAACTTGCAAAGCGACGCACAAATGATTTGGAAACCTTCTTTGCTAAGGCTGGCCATAGTGGGGGTATCATGCACTCGGGAATAGCAAATATGATGATGTGGCAAGGAATTAAAGAAGGGAGAGTGGGTTAGAGTAACATAGGTAGATACCGTAACATAATAAATGCTATACTACTTTGTGTCATGCATGGCCATAAATACGGTCATCTATGATACTACTCTATGATACTATGCACTATGAAAGTGACGGTATTTAATTATGAAAGTTGGCTAAGTAGCTGACCCTGTTAGTCCGTTCTTTTAAGATAAAGGAGCATAAGCCTTTTTCTTTTTATTACTATTTCCTCTGCTTAATGGATAACCATTTGCTACCAATGGGAGAATTGCTTCGATCATCAGATTATAAGTTCATTCCATACCGAACCAGACCGTGCACATTCTTATTATGAGAAGGGGTCATTCGAGCCTATGGAAATAGGATACTCTGTTTACATAGAAATCCCTACGTCCTCGTGCTCTATTTAACAGTACAGGATGTCCCCGCATAACTTCTTGAAGTATTTCCCATACAATGGGTTCCTTTTCCCAAATTTTCCTTTTAGCAATCCTTACATTAGAAGTGGCGCGTTTCGTGATTAAATCACGAATTACAAATAGCTGAAAAAGCTTTATTGCTATCTCTAGAGGTCCCCGCATAACTTCTTGAAGTATTTCCCATACAATGGGTTCCTTTTCCCAAATTTTCCTTTTAGCAATCCTTACATTAGAAGTGGCGCGTTTCGTGATTAAATCGCGAATTACAAATAGCTGAAAAAGCTTTATTGCTATCTCTAGAGGTAATCCACATTGATGTAATGAAAGCGAAGGACCCACAACAATGACAGAATGCCCCGAGTAATCGACCCGTTTCCCAAGCAGAGTCTCGCGAAACCTTCTCGACTACAATAATCATTATTTACTTTGCGAGGACGTAAGTGTGTCAGACTGCTAAATTGTTTTATTATTCCTACAATATAAACTAGGAGATATAGGGGGTAACACTGTCCCTAGAAATTCCTTTTTTCCTTTTCTTTTTTGTCCAGAATTGAACAAAAAAGAAATTATGGAAGATGTTTTCTTCCCCCATTAAGTCCGAGCCATAGAGTAAGAGTGAGATGAGTTTTCCAAATTCATCATAGACTTTCCCTATGGCTTGATAGAAGTAAGAAGCAAAGAGTCGTAACTTAAAGAAAAAAACGGACAGGGCCGACAGATTTACCTGATGTAAAGAAGATCCTAAAAGTCTCTGATTAGTCGACTCTCTCATCTGTCTAGAGATCGTCATATACATCTAGAAAGCCGTATGCTTTGGAAGAAGCTTGTACAGTTTGGGAAGGGGTTTTTTGAGAGAAAAGAAGAATCTACTTCAACCGATATGCCCTTAGTACCCTATCCTATCCATTTGGAAATCCTGGTTCAACTCCTTCAATACCGTATCCAAGATGTTCCATCTTTGCATTTATTGCGATTCTTTCTCAACTACTATTCGAATTGGAATAGTTTTATTACTTCAATGAAATCCATTTTTTTTCAAAAAGAAAATAAAAGACTATTTCGCGGTTGTATATGGCCCTATTGTCTAGTGACGCCCCTATCGTCTAGTGGTTCAGGACATCTCTCTTTCAAGGAGGCAGCGGGGATTCGACTTCCCCTGGGGGTAGGGAGTATTATGAAAGGAGGTTAATCATAGATTAGCAAAAACCCTAGAATAAATTCTTCCTGGGTCGATGCCCGACCGAACTACATAGAAGGGAATTCCATATCCATATATCGGATTAGATAATGAATCTAACCTAGGAATATATAATATAATATCCTATATACATTTGTTTCTTCTATTTTGTTTGCATATTTTCTCATTTTCTATTGAATCGGATTCTAAAATCATTGCTTAAAGTGGAAACCCGCATAAAAGAGGACTCCACTTATAGACACGATTTTTTATTCCACTCCGTTCAGTTATTTCTATACGAAATAACAAATTCATTCTAATAATACTAAAAAAATAGTGGGTTCCATCGTTTCTATGGTTCCCTTTTAAACGGTGAGGCCCTCTCTATACACCGGAGCCCTTTCTTTCATCAAAAGGTATTGCGAACTTGTATAGTTCACATTCTTTGGCTCTACCTATCCATTATAGAGTAAATAGCTCTTTTCACAATAAGAGTTATCCATACAGCGATTTCATATTCTTGTTACTAGATGTTCTATAGGAATAAGAAGAAATCGCAACTCCTTTGCGCTACACATAAAAATTGATTTCGAAGGTCCATTTTTTTTTCAGAATCCTCTATTTTAGTTCTTCCACCCATGCAATAGAGAGGGAATGGGAAAAGAGGGGTTACTTTTATTTTCATTTTTCCCTTAAAAGATAGACTTTGAAATAGGAGTCTTGGAATAATGCTAAATTCAAAGTTAATAATTTCAATTTCATTAAGAAAAACTAACTAAATAAATGGAAAATGAAAATTAATAGAATTCTTTTTTTTTCCTTCAAATCCAAAAAAATTCTCTTTTTTATACATAGGTCGTCGATTCGGCATTGGTTAAAAAAGGGCAGGGTGCCCCTTTTTTTCTAGTAAATAGTTCAAACCATTTTATTGATATGAGTGTTCTATATCAGATAAATTTTACATTAGCTATTTCCCATTTAAATTCGGTACTAAATATAGTTGTAGAAAGGTAGTATCATACACTAGTATCATATGCATGATACTAGTATATGATACTCCCCACTATAAGGCTGGCCACAGTGGTGGTATCATAGCCGGTATCATGCACTCAGAAATAGCAAGTATGCTGATGTGGTAAAGAATTAAAGAAGATAGAGAGGGTTAGAGTAACATATAGGTAGATACCATATCATGTTAAATGCGATGCTAATTTGTGTCATGCATGGCAATAAATATGATCATCTATGATACTACTCTATTATACTATGCACTATAATTAAAGGTAGTATCATACACTAGTATCATATGCATGACTAGTATATGATACTCTCCACTATGAGTAGCCTAAGTAGCCTAACTAAAACACCCACATGTAGTTGTAGTAGGGTTTTGACTTTATATGCACTAAATGCAAGGTAAGTGCAAAAAATGACTTAAACATAGCAGACGACACCTGAAATGGGCCAGAAAATCAAACCAAGGGTATATCTGTGATTGTTTACCATGATTTTTTTTCACGCGGAACAATGTAGTCACTGACGATTTGGAGTCCGAAGTGTCGTGTCTCCTTTTGGAAACTATGATCCTTCTTGTGAGATGCTCCGGTATGGAAGGTGCGAGCACCAAAACTTGTGCCAAACTTTACCAAAAATTTTCCATGCGATCGTGAGAGCACGCCACACTGACACAATGATTTTCGTTATTTCCGGACTCTATATGCATTTCCTATAATTAAAATACCAACAAGGGCTACGCCTCTGGCCGCACCCTACGGCCAAACTGTTTGAAGTTTTTTTTCCCGTTTCTCGGACAATGAATAAAAACTCGCAAAGCGACACACAAATGATCTTGCTAACACCCATGTGTAGTTGGGACTATATATATGTGCAAAAAATGACTCAAATATAGCAAACGAGATCTCAAATGCACCATAAAATTGAACCATAGGGTACTGTCAGACAGACCTCGCCGCTGCCAGCTCCGGCGATCGTCAGAGAAACAAGGGAGTGTGCGAGAGAGAGAGGGAGAGTTTGTTTTGCGCTGCGAACAACCTGTAGCTTTTCTGTTTCTACTCTTTTATTCCAAGTTTGCAACAGAAAGCAGAGCTCGTGCGAGTAGTGGGCGCCGCCATCCCAGTGTCCCTCGCGCATCGCCCGCCATGGCGCCTTGACCGTGCACTCGTGCCATCCCACGATCGAGTCAGGGCGCGGCTAAAAACTCTAGATAAACCGAGACGCAGCTCGGGTTATTCTGATGAAACTGAAACTACTGAAGAACTACCGTCGAAACTGAAACTTTCGACACCTAAAACCCTGAACTGCAAGTTTAACTAACAATCACCCCCTAAACTGATCGTTCAGGGAGTCACCTCGATCATGCCGATGCTTGAGCATAGCTGCTGTAGTCGAACACGGCCGAGGGGCTTGGTGAGCATGTCTGCAAGCTGAAATTCTGTTGCCACATACTCAAGTTCGATCTTCTTCCTCTCCACGCAATCCCTGATGAAATGATACCTGAGCTCGATGTGCTTTGATCTGTCATGCATCACATGATTCTTTGCCAGAGAGATCACGGATTTGTTGTCCACCTTGAGCCTCACTGCCCTTTCTTCCACTTCTCTGAATTCCATGAGCAGGCGCGAGAGCCAGATTCCTTGGCATGCTGCTGTGGTTGCTGCGATGTACTCTGACTCGCAGCTGGAGAGTGCCACAATCTTCTGCTTCTGCGACTGCCAGGTTATCACCCCACCTCCGAGCAAGAATAAGGTGCCGGAGGTGCTCTTGCGCGTGTCCATGTCACCGCCCAGATCACTGTCGCTATACCTAGTGATTTCAGGCTCACCGTCTCCCCTGCCGTACTTGCAGCCCAGGCGCAGTGTGCCGGCGATGTACCTCAAGATGTGCTTGACGGCGGCGCGGTGCTCTTCAGTTGGCGCCTCCATGAAGCGTGACACGTACCCGACCGCAAATGTCAGGTCAGGGCGTGTGTGCACCAGGTAGCGCGGGCTGCCAATGATGCTGCGATACTCCATCGCGTCCACTGGTGGCGCCGTGCTCTCCTTTGACAGCTTGAAACGGGGCTCCATGGGTGTGTGGCATGGTTTTCACCCAGCCATGCCACTCTTCTCCAGAAGCTTCCGTGCGTACGCGCTCTGAGTAATGACAATGCCATCCGTGCTCTGCTTCACTTCAATTCCAAGGTAGAAGCTCAGCAAGCCCAGATCAGACATCTTGAATAGCTTCTGCATCTCTCCTTTGAACTTGGCGATCTCTGCTGCGTCGGACCCGGTGATCACCAGATCGTCCACGTACACGCCCACGATGAGCCGTGTGGTCGCCGTGCCCCGCGCATACACAGCGTGCTCTGACGGGCAGCGTGTGAAGCCCAGCTTGCTCAGGCAGGTGTCCAGCTTGGTATTCCACGCCCTGGGCGCTTGCTTCAGACCATACAGGGCTTTGTTCAGGCGCAGGACGAGGTGCTCTTTGCCGGCGACGATGAACCCCGGCGGTTGCTGCATGTATACATCCTCCTGGAGTTCGCCATTCAAGAACGCCGATTTGACGTCCATGTGGTGAACGGCCCAGCCCGCGCTCGCCGCGAGCGCTAGTAGCACCCGTACTGACTCGAGACGCGCCACTGGGGCAAAGACCTCGTCGTAGTCGATGCCGTGCTGCTGAACATAGCCCTTTGCCACGAGACGTGCCTTGTGTTTTAGCACCTCCCCGCGCGCGTCCTTCTTGACCTTGTAGACCCACTTGAGGCCTATGGCGCGGTGCCCTGGAGGGAGCGCTGTGAGCTCCCATGTCTGGTTGTCCTCGATCGAGCTTAACTCTTCGATCATGGCGCCCCGCCAGCTTGCCTCCTGCTCGGCCTCGGTGAATGAGCATGGTTCCTCCACCGCCAGAAGATGGAGCTCCTCGTCTGGATCCTCTGCCGGACCGATATCCAGCACGTTCTGCAGAGTGTGGAACCGGTGCTTGCGCTCCGCGTTGTCAGCCGCGTCGAGAATGTTGTCGCTGAACGACGATGGTGGCGACACGAGTTCCACCCCTCCTGGACTAGCTGGTGCTGGAGAAGATGGTGCTGAGGATGACGGTGCTGGAGATGCTGGTGGCGTGGGCGGAGGCGAGGTGGTCGCACCCCCCTCATCTGACGCCCCTGGAGCACTGCTCACAAGGTGTTCGACCACGAAAGTGTTGATGCCGCTGAACATGTTCACGGCACCCTCTTCCTTTGCCCAGTCCCAGTGTGCTCCCTCGTCGAACACGGCGTCGCGCGTGATATGCACACGCCCCGTGGTTGGGTCGTAGGCCCTGTAGCCTTTCGTGTCGTGTTCGTAGCCGACGAAGATCATCGGCCGGCTGCGATCGTCGAGCTTCTTCAGTCCAGGGCGCGTGTCCTTCACATGCACGACGCAGCCAAAAGTGCGCAGGAAGTGAATGTTCGGCTTACGCCCGTGCCATGCCTCATATGGTGTCATGCCGTCGAGGCTCTTCGTCGGTGCGCGATTCAGCAGAAACACCGCCGTCGTGACTGCTTCGCCCCAGAACTCGCCGGGGACGTGCTTGGCCTTCAGCAGGCTCCGGGCCATGCCCACCACCGTGCCATTTCGGTGCTCCACCACACCATTCTGCTGTGGTGAGTACGGTGCAGTGAGGTGACGGCTGACTCCCAGCTCGGCGCAGTACGCCATGAACGAGCCGGACGTGAACTCGCCGCCCCGGTCCGTCCGCAGCGTCTTCAGCTTGCGCCCTGATTCTGACTCCGCGTGGGCTTCCACGCGCTTGATCGCCACTGCGGTCTCGTCCTTTGATGGGAGTAGCATGAGCCACATATACCTCGTGGCGTCGTCCACCAGCAGGAGGAAGTACTTCTTCCCGCTTGGCGTTGCCGGCGTGATCAGGCCACAGAGATCCCCATGCACGAGCTCCAGCCACTCCTGTGCCCGGTGCTTGGCCTGCTGCGCGAACGATGATCGCTGCTACTTGCCGGCCAGACATGCGTTGCAGAGCTGATCCACCTGCTCAACCACGGGCATGCCACGGACCATGTCCTGGCGCGCCAGCTTACGCAGTGCATCGAAGTTGAGGTGCCCGTAGCGGGCGTGCCAGGTCCATGCCGTGTCCGAGCCATTATGCGCTGCAAGGCACACAGGCTGCGCGATCTGTAACGCAACAGAATATAGGCGGTTTGGAGCTCTCAGTACCTTGGCGAGGAGGCGTCGCTGCCGGTCGCGCACGCGCAGCACGCCGTCCTGGATCAGCACCTGGCAGCCGCTCTCGTCGAGCTGGCCCAGGCTGATTATGTAAGAGTGCAGTCGCAGAATGTAGTACACCCCGGTGACCGGGCGGTGCTCGCCGGTCTTGCATGCCAGAAGAATGGTCCCTCGATCGCAGATGTTGACGACGGAGCCGTCGCCAAACTTGACGGTGCCACTGACGGTCGTGTCGAGCTCGGCGAAGACCGCGCCATTGCCAGTCATGTGGTTGGACGCAACCGTGTCCAAATACCACACGCTGTTCCCGGCGCCGCCGCTCCCCTCGTGCCCGAGGTGAACCTGAACGAAGTCCTCGACAAGGTGAACTGGGGTGCCATCCACGCCATTGGAGTTGTGGTCGGAGAGCCCACAGGCTTGGGCCATCAGCAGGCTCTGCTCCTCGTCCTCGCCGCCGGCCTGGACGAGATTCGCCTGCTCCTTGATTCGAGTCTTGCACTCGCATGCCCAGTGCCCCGCCTGCTTGCAGTAGCGGCAGATGTCCTTGGACTTGTCCCCGCTGCTGGTGCCGCGGCCGGTGTTCTGGCCACGGCCGCCGCGTCCGCGGCCGCGCCCTCTGCCGCGCCCACGGCCACGGCCGTTGCTGCTGGAAGAGCCGTCTCCTTCCCGCAGCTTCAGGCGCGCAAACCACTCCTCCTCCGTGAGAAGTAGCCTGCCGCTGCCATCGCCGCCGGCGTGCGCCGTGTCCAGCTCGTACCTTTCCTCGGCGGCCTTGAGCCGCCCGATGAGCTCCTCGAGTGCCAGAGTGTTGAGGTCGACCAGCGTCTCAATCGCGCACGCCATCTGCGAATAAGCCTTGGGGACGACCGAGAGGAACTTGCGGATGACGGCGGGCTCACCGATCTTGTCACCTAGCAACTCAAGTTGAGTGACCAGAGAGGACAGGCGCATACCGAAGTCGTCGATGCTCTCGCCGTCGTTGAACTTGATCGCCTCGTACTGACGACGCAGTGACGTCGCCTTGGCCTCGCGCACGCGCGTCACGCCCAGCCGCATCGTCTTGATCGTGCCCCAGGCGTCCTTCGCCGTGGCCTTCACGGCGAGCATGGACACCATCTCCGGCGGCACCGATCGCAGCAGGCACTCCATTGCCATGCGATCTGTCTCGCGCTCCGTGGTCCCGTCGTTGATAGCGACCCAGAGCTGGCGCGCCTCCAGCATGACTTGCATCAGGAGGGCCCAGCCAGCGTAGTTCGTGCGCGTCAGCATGGGCCAAGCCCCGCCGGTGTCGCGGACGACACGCTGATGGACGACCATGGCGCCGCCGCCGTTGTTCCCTGAATCCACCACTCCCCTGTTCGGGCTGTCAGGTCCTGCCATCTCCACAGGTGATCGAGCAAACTAGCTCTGATACCAATTGTCAGACAAACCTCACCGCTGCCAGCTCCGGCCATCGCCGGAGAAACAAGAGAGTGTGCGAGAGAGAGAGGGAGAGTTTGTTTTGCGCTGCGAACAACCTGCAGCTTTTCTGTTTCTACTCTTTTATTCCAAGTTTGCAACAGAAAGCAGAGCTCGTGCGAGTAGTGGGCGCCGCCATCCCAGCGTCCCTCGCGCATCGCCCGCCATGGCGCCTTGACCGTGCACTCGTGCCATCCCACGATCGGGTCAGGGCACCGCTAAAAACTCTAAATAAACCGAGACGCAGCTCGGGTTATTCTGATGAAACTGAAACTACTGAAGAACTACCGTAGAAACTGAAACTTTCGACACCTAAAACCTTGAACTGCAAGTTTAACTAACAAGTACAATCGTGATTTCTTACCGTGGAAAAAAATTGGAGGCGAAACGATGAACTCATGTTTTCATTCAAATGAAAATATGCTGTTAGTTCATGTAAATGTTTTCAAATAGCACATGGTTCACTCACGAAAGCCGTGTGCCTACTAAACCGTGGCCGATGCCCCCCTGCCGCGCGCGCGATATGAGTCATGCGTTCTGATTGGCCAGAACCCAAACCCCACGGATCGTACGTCTGCACCGTTGGATTCTCCTTGATCGAACGTCAATTCTCATCCCTTTCGATAGCACATGCAGTCCCGGTTGTGATTTTATTTATATCCACAAATTGCACCTTAAATTCAAAAAATGTCTTAAATATAGCAAACGATACCTGAAATGCATTAGAAAATCAAACCCGTGGTGTAATGGTGATTGCGTATAGTGGAAATTTTTGTGAGGCCAAACGATGAAGTCACCGGCCACTAGAGTTTGAATTGACACGTCTCCTTTTGGAAACCATGATCCTTCATGTGAGATGCTCCGGGTTGGAAGGAGCGATCATCAAAACTTGTGCCAAACTTTACCAATTTTATTCCACGGGGTCGTGAGAGCACGCCACGGGCACACACCGATTTTGATGATGTCTGGACTCCATCTGAATTTCCTGTAATTAAAATACCAACTAGGCCTACGCCGGTGGCCGCACCTCGCGGCAAAAATGTTTGAAACTTCTCCCCGTTTCTCAGACAATGGATGAAAACTCGCAAAGCGACACACAAATGATTTGTACACCTTCTTTGCTAACTAACACACCCAGATGTAGTTGTAGAATGGTTTTGATTTTATATGCACTAAATGCAAGGTAAGTGCAAAAAAATGACTTAAATGTAGCAGACGACACCTGAAATGGGTCAGAAAATCAAACCTAGGGTATATACATGATTGTTTACCGTGAAATTTTTTTGAGGCGGAACGATGTAGTCACCGACGATTGGAGTCCGAAGTGCCGCATCTCCTTTTGGAAACTATGATCCTTCTTGTGAGATGCTCCGAGTTGGAAGGTGTGAGCATCAAAACTTGTGCCAGACTTTACCAAAAATTTTCCATGGGATCCTAAGAGCACGCCACGGTGACACACCGATTTTCGTTATTTCCGGACTCTATATGCATTTCCTGTAATTAAAATACCAACAAGGCCTACGCCTCTGGCCGCACCCTGCGTCCGAACTGTTTGAATTTTTTCCCGTTTCTCGAACAATGAATGAAAACTCCCAAAGCGACACAAAATGATCTTGCTAGCTAGCACCCACGTGTAGTTGCGACTATAGCAAATGACTCAAATATAGCAAACGATACCTCAAATGCACCAGAAAATCGAACCATAGGGTACAATGGTGATTTCTTACCGTGGAAAACAATTTGGAGGCGAAACGATGAACTCTTGTTTTCATTCAAACAAAAATATACTATTAATTCTTGTAAATGTTTTCAAATAGCACACGGTTCACTCACGAAAGCTGTGTGCCTACCAAAGCGTGGCCGATGCACCCCCCTTGCTGCAAGCGTGATCTGAGTCGTGCGTTCTGATTGGCCAGAACCCAAACCCCACGGATCGTACGTCTGCACCGTTGGATGCTCCCAGATCGAATGGCAATCCTCATCCCTTTCGACAGCAAATGCAGTCCGGCTAGGATTTGATTTATATGCCAAAATGCACGGTAAATGCCAAAAAATGTCTTAAATATAGCACATGAGACCTGAAATGCGCCAGCAAATCAAACCTGTGGTATAATGGTGATTGCTTAACGTGGGAAAAAATTAGAGGCGAAACGATGAACTCACGTCTTCATTTCAAAATTAGTACATCTTTGTTTCAAACGAAATTATTCTCTTTGTGCACATGAGCGCTTAGAGGCAACCGTTTGCATAAGCCTTTCCGCGCGGCAACCGGGGATATTTTTCACCCTTTTCACCTAGGACGCCAACACTCCCCACCACCCGCCCGTGTTTCACTCAATTAGTCCACCCAATCTCCATCACCAGCTCCCCCTCCCCCAGATCCACGGCAGAACCCTCTCCGGTGCCGGCGTGCTCACCCCGACCGTGTGCCCGCTCTTCGGCGTCAACCCTACCACCACTGCCGTTCCCAACACGCGGCTGCCCGTGCCTCGCTGTCTTCGTTTACTCGCCAGCCACCCTCGAGCATATCGATCCTGTAACCCTCGCCTCTCCTATGGTCCTGCCGGGTTTGCATTAAGAAACCTGTTAGTTACTGCTCTCCATCGCGGTGAGACATATTTCCTCTCAATCCCTCATCCTATTTCGTTCCGTATGTTCCCAAATTAGCTATAAAATAACGGAGATCGTATATATGTTCATTATATACCTTCCTAACTAGTACATATAAGCTGTATTTGTTCCAATAAGTTACTACCAATTTACAGATCGCGGGCGCCCGAGTCACACAAACTTAACAAATAAGTCGTACATTTTCTAAATTATTGCATGACATGTTTAGATAGCTTGATACAAAGTTGTTAGTTTTATGCTTATCCTCCTTTCCTGAGTTTCGCATGTGTTCTCTGTAGATGCCGAGTAGCAGCGACAACACTCATGCTTCAGCCGATATATCTTCATCTGATTCCGACAACCCTAGGTCAATCAGATGCTGAGGGATCAAGTAATCCTGCACGGGATAGAGCTGCAGCAATTACTCTTCCGGTCAGGACATGGAGGAACGCTCCAAGGAAGCCCACACACCAGCCTAAAGGTGTATATGAAGTAATCAAGATCAATTTAAAGTCTTGGGCTCCAACTAAACCAGATAAAGCACGCACGAGGTTCAGGAATGTGTGTGGATTTGTTGGCAGGGCAAGGCTCAACATTAATCTGCCGGGGTTTCGGAAGGCTGACACAGAAACACGGCAAAGGATAGTCTAGGAGATCATGGATCACTTCAACATTCCAGAGCAGTGGAGAATGCAGGTGGAACACGCTGCACTGAAGAAGGCTAGGGATGCTTGGAGAAACTGGAAGCACGTGCTGTACAAGAAGTACTTGAGTGAAGGCAAGGACCCAATCCCCGCATACCCCCAAATTACAAAGGTAGACTGAGCAGAATTCAAAAGGGTCAAGGGCAACTACAGAGTTTGCTGAGAAGAGTGCCAAGCAATCGGAACTTTAGAAGAGGAACACACACCCCCACCATGTTGGTGTGGCAGGATACTACAGCATGAAACCGATATGGGACCAGGAGGACAAAGAAGCAGTAGCGGCGGGTGGGAAACCGGCCTTTAGTGAAATCAGGGGCGAACGCGCTAGAGACTACTTGCGGGCACGTGCAAGGAGGAGTGATGATGGAACTTATTACTTTGAAAACTCACATGACGCAAAACTGTATCGTGTGATATTAAAGGCTTCCAAGATCCCTGGAAGGTTCTACAGGAACTCAGGGCCATGTGACATTCTGTCCGATGCTCCGGAAACAAGAGAGCCCCCTGGTCATCCAAGGGGTATAGGTGTTAATGTCCCGCACAAGAGGGCTTTCACACTCAGCAAAGAAGAGAGGCTCAACATGAAAAAAGTGAGGAGTGAAATGAAGCAGAATGAATTGTATGAAAGGTTGAGTAAGGACATGTATCCGGCTATTACAAAGGATATTGAGGAGTCAATGATGATGCAGAAGACTCTAACATTGACAGATAGCCAGCAGATGGGAGGGGAGGCGGGCATGGAGGATGCTGGTTATTGCGCGACAACACCGCACAAGAGTAGTTGTGCATCAGCTGACCCCGGCGACACTGAGACTGCAGCTGCTCATGATGATGCTATATCTGATCTATCTGGAATGAAAGACAGACTGAAGGGCGTGCTTACACATTATGAAGGTACATTAAAATGTGCAGCAGCCTGGGTTTGCCCACCCTTCTTGGAAGAGGGCCTCTTGTTGGACAATGTGCCATTGAAGACGGGCTGTGTGAAGTGCTACGTGACTGAAGTAAAGCCTGGATTCAGTGAATTTTGCCCTGAAGAATGTCCTAGGAGACTTTGATGAGCAAAGGACCTTGGAAGAAACACTGTTACATCACATCCAGTGGCCACGAAAGGAAATAGAGTTCATGGATGAGATCCCTAAAGCCCCGCCAAGAGCAACCAATGTCGCCCCTCAACCGGTGACGCTCTACTTGCCACAGCAGCTCTCGCGTGCTTCCCCCAAAGAACCTAATACTCGTAATCCGACGGCTGATGCATCAACCTATGATTAGCCGGCCCGACTTTGTGCCGTATAGGCCATGTCATCGTCCGCCCCAGAGCAGCCAGTGGCAAGGCCTACAACTGCTGAAGACGCACCACCGGTTCAGATGCCAGCCGCTGAAGCAGCGGGGGGACACCCAGCTGCAGCACATGCTCAGCAGACCAACCTGGGGGAACGGACTGCTAAGTAGTCTGATGCTTCGGAACCGCCTGCTAAGCAGTCTATAGGTCCAAAACCGACTGCTCATCAGTTCGTCGGTCCGCAGCCGCATGATCAGCATACCAATGTGTCAGCACTTCCTGCTCAACAAACCAACGCGTTGGCACGGCCTCCTCAGCACACCGACAAGTTGGCACCACCTGCGCAGAAACCCAACATAGCTTCAACGCATGGTCAGCAGTCCGATGCCTCTGCTCCTACAGCCCAGCAGTCCGTCACAGCAGCAACGCCAGCTCAGCGGTCCAACATAGCTAAACCGTCTGCTAAGCAGTCCGTCGAAGCTTCACCGTCTGCTCGGCAGTCTACCTTTCAGCCAACCAAACGTTCTACCAGAAGTGCTTCAAGTACCAAGAAGGAAGCGGCCAAAAAGGCTGCACCCGTGAGGAAGCGCACCATGAGAGCAACGAGGAAAGAGAACGATTGCCTCTTACTTAAAGCACTCATCGCCCAGAACCAAATTAACGGCAAGTTGTTCGAATCGGGGAGTAATATAATTTCTGACAGCATGGATGATGAAGAAATATCTTTGCAGCTTGCTAAAAATAAAGCAGACTTACTTGAAGCACGCAATTACGTCCATGGCCAGACATTTCTTCTTAGCGAATACTTTGATGAGTGCAGCTCCAGTGGCCGCGAGTTACATAAATATTGCATGGATCAAATGTCAGCAGGTCATCATGTTTTTCTAGTCCACTACAACAGAGATCATTTCCGACACGATGCTGGTTCCATTAGTGTGGGTTTCGAGGACTTACATCTCTTCTTCAACTTCAACGAGCTCGATGCCACTCTTATTAGATGCCTGATTTTGTAAGTACTTAACAAACTCTGATCAACTTCTCTATACAAGGCTGTAAATGATAAACAGCTAACTGCATTTTATTCCTCTCAGGGGATTGAACGCGCAGAGAAGAAAAAAGGAGAGTGTGTATTTCATAGATCCTGCATTAGTAAATGGCACAACATTAGATGGTAAGGACCTACGGGACTAGGCCATTAACACGGTCGTCCGTATCTTCGAAAACACGTCCCATGCAGAATCATTTCTCTGGCCATATCATGAACGGTAAGTCAAGTAAACAACCACGCATACACTGATTGTCTTTCAGATTTCGACATAATTCGTAAGTTCATGGCTTTCTTAATACATAGCAATCACTGGATATTGGTATTCATTGTTCCAAACAAGAACACAGTTTACTACATGGATTCTCTCAGAGAATCAACAAACGCTCAGGATCTGACGCATCTTCAGCAATTCATGGATAGGTATTGAATTCTATGATGTTGAAATTAATTTGCATTCATATCTGGTTCAATAATTGATGTTGTCAAAATTCATCTTCATTTGTAGTGTGCTCGCATTGTGGAAAACTAAACTAGGGAACCTGTTCAAGAGGGAACTACCTCTGCAGCACGAGATCGTTTCTCCGGTAACACACCGAAATCCGTTATTTTCGGAAAATGTATCCAATAGTCTGCAAATACCTTTTCTTACGCTAGTCAAATGTTCAAGCTTCTAAATAAACCTCTTTCTATTTCTGTCCAAAGAAAAAAATACATCTAACACCGGTTAGGTTGTTCCTAACAAGACAAATACATGACTAATTCTGTATAAAAAATTTCAGTGTCCTCAGCAACAAGCAGGGACCAACCTTTGTGGATACTATGTTTGCAGACACATGATCTCCATTTGCAAATTTGCTGATAGTTGTGAAGATGCTCGCGAATTAGTACCAGTAAGTCTATCTTAATTAATATCTTCTACTCCACTCATGTGGCACATTCTGATCTTAAAAATACTGCAGCTCATCTTAGAACCGAGGACCCCTGAACCGCTCCCCGTTGGTGAATTGCTGATGGTTCGGAGATTTATCAGCGACTTCTTCCTGAATCACTACATCAATCCCACTGGTGATAATGAAGATTTCAGCATGCCTTCTCCTGAAACATTGAGTAAGAGTTAGCCGCTAAACATATATGCATGGATTCATTGTTTTCCATCTGATGAGGTCTTTGTATTTCATACACTATGATTAATTATGTAATGCATATATGTGTCGACAAATCATTGGAATTTAGCTACCATTTGTTCAATTGCAATTGTTGCGAAATCTGATGAATGTTCTTCCTGTGGACACTATTTGTTCAATTGAATATTATGGCAAATTTGCTTTTTGCATGCCGATTCAAATGCGATATTTTTGTTTTAACCTGGCAATTGCTCCACACACGGTTCAACTAAATGAGTGTGTGCGATCCACATCGGAAAGCATACGTCAATCGTAGCAGAACCGTCGGTGATACACAACAGATCGCAAACGATTTGCAGCACTAGTACGTGTGCGTAGGGGCTCCGGAACCGTTTGTGATATAACGTTATCGCACACGAGAGCTCGGAGTAAACCGTGCCCAATGTAAAATACAATCCCAGTCGTAAATTTTTCAGGAAACGTGTGGGATCCCAAACGAAAAGCACACGTCACTCTTGCCGCAACCATCGGTGATACACAACAAATCACAAATGGTCTGCAGCACTTGTATGTGTGCGAAAGGGCTCCTGAACCGTTTGTGATAGAACATTATCGCACACGGTAATTGTTGGGAAACGTGTGCGATGCAGTCTTGCATGGCAGACATGTTCCGCAGAAAACCCGTGTGTGAAGGGGCACATATCGCACACAGTTCATAAGTTGGCCCGTGTGCCTTACATACTGTTTCCCAAACGGTTCATTATGACACACCGTTTGGTTTCACTGCATCATTAGAAACGTTTAATCACCGATCCCACACGTGCGAAAGAATTTAGTGTGTGCTGCATCGCATACGATTACATTTGGCAAGGCCTCTGCATCATGGCTCCATATCCCCGACGGTTTCTGGGTCGTGTGGGAAGGACCCCCCTATCACAGTCACTCACTTGGCGACGGTTCAAAATGCCGTCACGGAAAGGTGTTAAAAACCATGTGTATAGCGCCTCGCTGTACCAGTGAGGGGCCCTGAGTAGGGGCGGCAGCAAGCCACCCAAGTCACCCAACATGACAATGCGGGGTCACTAGATGTGTTCCCAAAACATAGGTATGTTTAATATGACAGTGATGGCAGATAGATTAGAAATGCCCACGCCGCTCTCCTGCTATGGCGGCTTGAATGAACCATAGTGTCGCCTCATCCACCCATGTTCCCTTTGCTACTATCGGGCGATGTTGGCGGGTAAATACTGCGCCACAGCCAGCGGCAGCGGGCCTGCTAGCACGGATGTGGCGTGGTCGCCTAGACTTCAGGACGCACTTGGCGTGGATGGGTGTTGGGGTGGCATTCTTGGCCATGGAGGTTGCATGGGAAGCTCGGTAGTTCGAGCTAGAAGTGTGGCGATCTAGCAGCACTCTATTCGGAGTTTGGCGTGAACCTGTTTTCCCCCTCTCATCCCTTAGTTTTGCTCGTCAACGCGTGGTGCCACATGGAGGTATGCATTTGGCACTGGTGCTCATGGTCATTGAGTCGGTTGATGGTTGGATCTGACTGTTGTGGGCTCTACAGTGTCTCAGCCATCGTCACCAAGTGGTGTTGGCCATGGCGCCAAGGACGCTTCTCTCATAGGTCAAGATTGCGGTCGATGGTGCCTCGAGGTTTCGAATATGGACCCTGTGGTGGCTCTAGTGTTGCCCAACCGACCAGGCATGGTGCTTAAGCTCTCTGCGGGGCTACCCTTGGCTCAAGTGGTGTTGTGACAACTTAGAGTTTAGGCGGTCTGTGGTTCTCTTCAGTCGTTTCGAGGGGTGGGTGTTCTGGCTGCTTGTTGTGAAAATGTTGCTCTAGCTTTCCCAGAGTCAATGACAACAATGTCTATGGGCACCATAAACCTTCTTGGTGTGTTGTGGTTTGAGATCATATGCCCTCTCCTCTTGGCTTCAGGGGAAACCCTTGTTCCAGATCTTCCTTGATCCATCGATGGCAATGATCCTATGTGGTGGTCCTTTCCTGAAGGCATCATCTTGGAGTTTGGTTTTTTCTGGTTCTGCTAATGCTTGATGCGCATATGGTGGGGTGGAGGCCTTCGATCAGTGTGGCTTGGTCTCGTGTTTAGCAATGATGTCGACTTCGGTCTGAGTTATGATGCAATTGAGGTTTTGATGTAGGGTGGAACCCTAATGGTCATTCTTTTCACACTTGGAGGTGGGGAACAGAGCAAATCAAAGAGGAACACAAGAAGAACTCTCAAATAAACAAGACCCAATCACACATACACATAAGGAGATACAAAGATCCAAAGTCAGCATAAGAGGGTAAAAAGGGTAGCTAGTTCATCCCAATCCTTGAAGGAGAGAGGTCTTGAATCCTAGAAGGATCTTCGTATGAAGGGTCTTGAATCCACTTGGGGGATCTTCTCACATGGAGGTGTTGAACTCCATGGCAGTGGTAAGTCGATGAGAAAAGCTCTATCTCGAATGAGCTCCAACCTTTGCTAACCCTAGCTAGGAGGAGGGAGAGGTCCTTATATAGTAGTCCACAAGATAAGAGGGGAGAGAGGGGGTACATGGGGCTTTGGCCCGGTTAGGCACGCGCAGGTGCCGAACGTCCGGGCTGGGGGCCGGATGTCTGGGGCATCAGGACGAACCAGATGTCCGGGGTCACGGCCGGATGTCCGGGCTGGCTCTGGTCCAGATTCGAGTGCTCTCTGTAGATGTCGGGCCGGATGTCTTGGGGGGGCTAGATGTCCGGGGTTTTGGGAGGAGCCAGATATCTTGGGTCTTGGCCGGATGTTCGGGCTGGAAGTGGCCGAACTTCTGATGCTCTCTGGATAGGTCGGGCTGGATATCCGGGGCTGGGCTAGATGTTCGGGTCCTACAGCTTCGTAGCTGCGGCCTTGTTGTTGTAGATGGAATCATCAGGGGCAGGATGTCCGGGCCAGGGGCCAGACGTCCGGGTCCTGTAGCCTTTCTCTGGTTCCTCTCGTCATGCTCCTTCGTCCGTGTACTTGAGGACTTGTCCATGATCTCGAGCATCTCTGAGAGAGTCTTCTTGGTACCTAAGCACACATAGCATTCCGGCTTGAGGTAGTAGCCATGTCTCATCTGGGTCATATGCAATGTCATTAAGGAGAGATGTCACCTCGATCTCGATAGCTCGTGCACATGCTTGTGTCATCGGTCCACTTGGCACTTGGGGAGACGGAGGTAGATACATGGGGATGATCATAGGATGCTCCACATTATCTTCCCCCCTTAGGAAAGATCCAACCTCGGATCAAAAACCTCATCAGCATGGAAGGGAGATAGGTCCTTGACATTGAAGATGTGGCTCATGTTGTACTTGTCACGTGGAATGTTGATCTTGTATGCATTGTTGTTGTAGCGTGCTAGCACCTCGAAGGGTCCATCAGCTCGAGGTAGTAGCTTAGATTTGCGCTCATTGGGGAAGCGTTCTTTCCGTAGATGTAGCCACACAAGATCTCCGGGGTTGAATACCATGGGGTGCTTGTTGATGTTGATCTTGGTCGCGAGTCATTGTACCCGGCGCTCGATGACGTGCCTTGTATCTTCATGCGCCTTCTTGAGATAGCTCGCTCATGCACTCGCGTCCATGTTGATGCGCTCTTGTAGTGGTAGCGGTAGAATGTCCAATGGGGACAACGGGTTGAAACCGTAGATGACCTCGAAGGGGGACTTGCCGGTAGTAGAGTGTCTTGCTCGATTGTAGGCGTACTCAGCAATGGGTAAGCATTCCTCCCACTCCATAATGTTCTTCTTGATCAACATGCAGAGGAGAGTAGATAGCGTTTGGTTGGTGACCTCCGTTTGGCCGTCGGTTTGCGGATGGTATGCCGATGAGAAGAGTAGCTTGATTCTGAGCTTGGCACGTAGTGTCTTCCAAAAGTAGCTAAGGAACTTGACATCACGGTCCAATATAATAGTCTTGGGCACTCCAAGCAATCTCAAGATTTCCCTACAAAAGAGATTTGCAACATGTGAAGCATCATTTATCTTGTTGCAAGGAATGAAATGTGTCATCTTAGAGACACAGTACACAACAACAAATACAGAATCTTTGCCATTTTGAGTTTGTGGCAAACCAAGCGCAAAATCCATACTAATGTCTTTCCATGGGTGATACGAAATAGGAAGTGGCATATAAAGACCATGGGATTGAGCTTTAGACTTAGCTTTGGGGCATGTAGAGCACCGGTTGGTGTAGCGTGAGACATCATGAAACATCTTGGGCCAAAAGTAGTTCTTGGAGAGCGTGGCAAATGTCTTGTCGCATCCAAAGTGTCCCATAAGTCCTCCGCCATGAGCCTCTTGCAAAAGCAACAAACGAAGAGAAGACTCGGGGATACAAAGCTTGTTAGCTCGCATTAGATAACCATCCTTGATATAATATTGTTCCCAAGATGTATGCGTTAGGAATTTTTCATAAGGAATAGCAAATGAAACATCATGCGCATAAAAGTCTTTGATGTGCTTAAATCCTATGACATCCAATTCAAATTGAGTTACTAGCATGCATTTGTGGGAAAGAGCGTCCGCCACAGCATTTTCCTTACCCTTGATATACTTGATCACATAGGGAAAAGACTCAATGAACTCACTCCATTTGGCATGTCACTTATTCAATTTCGTTTGACCTTTAAGGTATTTAAGCGTCTCATGATACGTATGGATGAAAAAATCACGAGGGCTTAGATAATGTTCCCACACATGCAAAACTCATACTAAAGCATATAACTCCTTGTCATAAATGGGGTAATTAAGTTGCGCTCTGGAAAGTTTCTCACTAAAGTATGCGATTGGGCGCTTCTCTTGCATTAACACGCCTCATATGCCATTACCACTGGAGTCGCAATGCACTTCAAAAGTTTTATCAAAGCTGGATAATGCAAGTAATGGAGCATGCCTAAGCAAGTTTTTAAGCTCATGGAATGTGGTGTCTTGGGAAGGTCCCCAAACAAATGGTGCATTCTTCTTACTCAATGTGTGCAGTGGTGATGCAATCGTGCTAAAATCCTTAACAAATCGACGATAGAAACCGGCTAGGCCAAGGAAACTACACACTTGTTGCAAATTGGTTGGTTGTGGGCAAGTTTTAATGTCGTCAATTTTAGACTCATCAACTTGAACACCCTTAGAAGACACAGCAAATCCTAAGAAAACAAGCTTGTCAACACCAAAAGTGCATTTTCCCATATTCGCATAAAGACGCTCGTTTTGAAGAACTTGCAAGACTTCTCTAAGATGTTTAACATGATCATCAAGAGATTGACTAAACACAAGTATATCATCAAAGTATACCACAACACATATTCCAATGTATTTGCGAAGAATATAATGCATCACACGCATAAATGTGCTAGGTGCTTCGGATAAGCCCATAGGCATGACTAACCATTCATACAAGGGAAATTTGGTTTTAAAAGCCATTTTCCATTCATCACCCTCTTGAATGTGAATTTGATACTAGCCACTTTTAATGTCAGTTTTTGAGAAAATGGTGGCTCCACTAAGTCCATCTAGCATATCATCATGGCATGGAATGGGGTGTCGATATCTAACGGTGATAGCATTTATGGGACGACAATCGAAACACATGCGAAAAACTACCATCTTTCTTAGGCACAAGGATAACCGAATGGCACATGGACTTAAGCTCTCGCGTACATACCCGTTCTCCATGAGATGTTGTACTTGCCGCCGGATTTGACGTGGTATGGTGCCCTGTTCGGTAAAGGTGCGCCAGAAATGAGGTCAATGCGGTGTTCGATTCCGCGAAGTGGAGGAAGTCCGGGAGGTGATGACCCACAAGTATAGGGGATCAATTGTATCCTCTTTTGATAAGTAAGAGTGTCGAACCCAACGAGGAGCTAAAGGTAGAATCAATATTCCCTCTCAAGTTCTATCGACCACCGATACAACTCTACGCATACTTTAACATTCTCCTTACCTAGAACAAGTATGAAACTATTTTGTAGGTGATAGGATAAGTTTGGAAGAATAAAACTAGATGTACTTAGCGAGAATAAAACTATAAGTAATTTGCAAGATAATAAAAGTTAGTTGTTTGGTAGAAAGGTTTTTGTAACACAAGAAAGTTATTTGTCCCTAGGCAATCGATAACTAGACCGGTAATCCTTATTGCAATTTTATATGAGGGACAGGCATGAGCTAACATACTTTCTATACTTGGATCATATGCACTTATGATTGGAATTCTAGCAAGCATACACAACTACCAAAGATCATTAAGGTAAAACCCAACCGTAGCATTAAGTATCAAGTCCTCTTTATCCCTACGCAACAACCTACTTACTCAGGTATGTGTTTCCGTCACTCACACCACACACCATAAGCGAATCATTAACGTACTGCAACACCCTACATCGGGAATCCCTCATGCTTGTGCGACACGGAGGGCACCATAGGACAGCACCAAAATAACATACAACTCAAACCAATCACGATCATCAATCAACCCATAGGACAAAATGAATCTACTCAAACATCATAGGATGGCAACACATCATTGGATAATAATATGAAGCATGAAGCACCATGTTTAAGTAGAGATTACAACGGAGAGAAGAGGTGTTAGACCGCTGCATAGAGGGGGAGAAAGTTGGTGTTGACGGTATCAAGGTTGTTGGTGTAGATCGCCATCACGATCCTTGCCCCGGCGACACTCCGGCGCCACCGGGAGAGAGGGGGAGAGAGCACCCCTCCTCCTTCTTCTTCCTTGGCCTCCCCCCTAGATGGGAGGAGAGTTTCCCCTCTAGTCCACGGCCGCCATGGCGGCAGAGGGGTAGGAGCCCCTCCTAGATTGGATCTCTCTCTCTCTCTCTCTCTCTCTCTCTCTCTGTTCTCTTCTGTTTCGCATTCCTGTTTTCTGGCCGAAACCATTTCTTAAATTCCCGGAGATCCGTAACTCCGATTGGGCTAAAATTTTAACACGATTTTTTTCCAGATACTATCTTTCTTGCGGTGAAAGAAGGGAAGCAATAACCTTACGAGGCGCTCACTAGGTACCACGGCACGCCCTACCCCCTCGGTGCTCCCTGATGCCTAGTGGGCCCCTCAAGCACCGTCTTGCATTGATTCTTCTTCCAAAAATTCACATATATTCCAAAATAAATCTCCGAAATTGTTATCACACTTGGACTTCATTTGATATGGATATTATGTGAAACAAAAAACATGCAACAAACAGGGACTGGCACTGGTCACTGGGCACTGGATCAATATGTTAGTCCCAAAAATAATATAAAATGTTGCCAAAAGTATATAAAAGTTATAGAATATTGAAATGAAACAATCAAAAATTATAGATACGACGGAGATGTATCAACATCCCCAAGCTTAATTCCTGCTCGTCCTCGAGTAGGTAAATGATAAAAAAGATAATTTTTGATGTGGAATGCTACATAGCATAATCTTGATCATATAATCTAATCATGGCATAAATATTAAGACACGAGTGATTCAAAGCAATAGTCTATAATTTGACATAAAGACATCAATACTCAGGCATCCCAACAAACAATCATGTATTTCAAAATATCAATGCTAAATAATGTTATCCCTACAAAATCATATAGCCTTGTCATACTCCATCTTTTGAACACAAAGTATTTATCATGCGCAACCCCGATGACAAGTTGAGCAATTGGTTCATACTTTTTAACGCGCTTCAGCTTTTTCAACCCCCATGCAATACATGAGCGCAAGCCATGAACATAGAACTATGGGTGGAATAGAGTATGATGATAGGGGTAAATATGGAGAAGAAAAAAAAGAAGAAATTTTCACATCGGCGCGACTAATCAACAAGCTATGGAGATGCCCATCAATCGATGTCAATGCGAGGAGTTGGGATTGCCATGCAACGGATGCACTAAGAGATGTAAGTGTATGAAAGCTCAATATGAAAACTAAGTGGGTGTGCATCCAACTTGCTTGCTGAAGACCTCGGGCAATTGTGGAAGCCCATCATCGGAATATACAAGCGAAGTTCTATAATGAAAAATTCCCACTAGTATATGAAAGTGACAACGTAGGAGACTCTCTATATGAAAAACATGGTGCTGCTTTGAAGCACAAGTGTGGAAAGGATAGTAACAATGCTCCTTCTCTCTTTTTCTCTCATTTTTTTTCTACTTTTTCTTTTTTTTGGGCTCTTTTTGGCTTCTTTTTTTTCCAACTAAATAGAAAAGGACACTAGAGTGTGGCTACACGTGGTATAGGGCTGCTCGTCCTGCCTGGTGTTGAGGGAGTTTTTTATTTAGTCCGGAGTCTCATCCCGACTTGTGGGGGAATCATAGTCTCCATCATCCATTCCTCACCGGGACAATGCTCTAATAATGAATATTGATGATCATCACTTAGCCGATGTGCCAATTTCTTCCTTAGAAAAATTTTGCTCCTGAAAGATTAGTGCCAAAGTTCCCAACTAGAGTAAAAAATTCCAACTTCTGAGACTTAACAAATCTATCAAAACTAAATAATTTCTATCTACATCTTCACATCTATCTTACCGGAGTGCTGATCTATACTCGTTGTTCCTTACGAAGGGCTTCGGCTTGCTCGATCATGAGGAGACTTACCTCTTCTATATCCTGCTCTTCCTTTTGTTCATCCTCGAGGTATATTTTCAAGCATTGTCCACTCACGATCCAGGGACCATTCTTTCCTCCTTTAAGATGAACAGCTCCGGAATTGTACACCTCTTCTATCTCATAAGGCCCTTCCCAGCGAGACCTAAGCTTCCCTGGAAACAACTTGAGACCAGAGTTAAATAGGAGGACCTTGTCCCCCGCAGTGAAGGTTCGTTTTAGTATCTCACGATCATGCCACATTTTAACCTTTTCTTTGAACAACCTGGCACTCTTGTAACCACTGTTGCGAAGTTCACCTAGAGCATGTATATCCAACAACCTTTTTTCTCCAGCTTCTTTAAGATTAAGGTTGATATTTTTGATTGCCCCAAAAGCTTTATACTCTAACTCTAAAGGTAGATGACAAGCCTTACCATACACCATTTTGTATGGTGACATACCCATGGGATTTCTTATAGGCGGTGCGGTAGGCCCAGAGTGTTTCATTCAGTTTTGCTGCCCAATCCTTCCTGGACTTTTGCACCGTCTTTTGCAGTATTGTATTTATTTCCCTGTTAGAGAGTTCCACCTGCCCACTAGTTTGTGGATGATATGGAGAAGCTATTCGGTGAGTCACCCCATACTTATGAAGTAATCTTCTGAATATTCCCTGTATAAAATGAGATCCACCATCAGTGATAAGATTTTTAGGAACTCCAAACCTGTGTAAATTGATGTCCTTTATCATTTTCAGTGAAGTAGCCACATCTGCATGCTTAGTTGGAAGACCTTCAACCCACTTTGTAACATAATCTACAGCCACAAGAATATGAGTGTACCCATTCGAGATAGGAAAAGGTCCTAAATAGTCCAACCCCCAAACATCAAAAGGTTCACAAACTAGACTATAGTTCATAGGCATTTCTTGTCTCCTCCTGATGTTACCTATGCGTTGACACGCGTCACAATTTTTAACAAACATGTGAGCATCCTGAAGAGTGTAGGCTAGTAAAATCCTGGTTGAAGCATCTTGGCGGCGGTCCTATCTCCTGCATGGTGTCCTGCATAAGGGCTACTATGGCACCCTTCCAGTTCATTTCATGTTCTGGAACACAACGCCTTATCATGTCATCTAGTCCATGCCGATAGAAAAATGTGTCATCCCAAAAGTAATACTTCAGATCACTGAAGAACTTTTTCCTTTGATGATAACTCATATCAGGCGGCATGTACTTTCCTACAAGAAAGTTAGCACAATCTGCAAACCAAGGTTCTATCTTTTTAATCATAGCCAAACTCTCACCTGGAAATGATTCATTTATAGGTACTAGATCGTAAGGTATTCTTTCCATACATGATAGATGGTCTGCTACTGGGTTGTCCTCCCCTTTGCGGTCTACTATCTGCAAATCAAATTCCTGAAGTAGTAATATCCACCTAATCAACCGAGGTTTAGCGTCCTTCTTTGCAAGGAGGTAACGTAAAGCATGGTGATCAGTGTGGACTATCACTTTTGAATTAATAATATAAAGACGAAATTTGTCACAAGCAAAAAAAATAGCTAGCAATTCTTTTTCAGTAGTTTCCAGGTGTACTTGGTCTTCATCCAAACTCCTTCTAGCATAAAAGGTCACGTTAAGTTTTTTATCAGCCTGCTGTCCTAGAACAACACCAACATCATAATTGCTAGCATCACACATGATTTCGAAGGCTCATCCCACTTTGGGGGTTGGATGACGGGGGCTGTGATCAAGGCATCTCTTAATTTCTCATAAGCCTGCACACAGATCTTATCAAAAGAATAAGGCACATCTTTGTGCAACAGGTCAATCAGAGGTTTAGAGATTTTGGAGAAATCTTTGATAAATATGTTATAGAAACTAGCATGTCCCATGAAAGTTTGCATACCTTTCGCATCTTAAGGGTAAGGTAAATTTTCTATTACCTCAATTCTATCTTGGTCTATTTGAATACTCTTTCATGAGACTCTATGTCCCAACACAACACGTTCGGTGACCATAAAATGACTCTTCTTCCAATTCAGCAAAAAACTTGTTTCCTCACATCTCTGCAAAACCTTTGTTAGATTATAGAGACAGTTACCAAAGGATATGCCTTGGACAGAAAAACTGTCCATGAACACTTCAACAATTTTTTCAATATAATCAGGAAAGATTTTAGATATGCATTTTTGAAACGAGGGTGGTCCATTACATAGACCAAATGCCCTTCTATGATATGCATATGTACCATATGGGCAAGTGAAGGTAGTCTTTTCTTCATCATCAGGACGGATTGGTATTGGAGAGAACCCATAATATCCGTCAAGGTAAAAAAAAGAATTATTGGCCAATCTCTCCAATATCTCATTTATAAATGGCAATGGGTAGTGACCCTTCTTAATATACTTATTTAATTTCCTGAAATCAACACACATCCCATATCCAATAACCGCCCTAGTAGGGACTAGATCATTGTTTTCGTTAGTTACCAAGGAAACTCCTCCTTTATTTGGAAAGCATTGAACGGGACTTACCCATTTACTATCAGATATGGGATAAATTACCCCTGCATCAAGGAGACGTATTATTTCTTTTCTTACCATGTGTTTGGACGCCGGATGAAGTCTCCTTTGGCTCTCAATAACTGGTTTAGCCCCTTCTTCAATAGGTATTGCATGAGAATACATAGAAGGATGTATCCCTTTTACATCTCGGATTGCATAGCCCAAAGACTTTCGATGCTTAATCAGTACTGCTAAGAGTTTTTCTTTCTCTTTACCTGTAAGGTCAGCATTAACAATAATAGGGAATCTTTCTGTATTATCCATAAACTCATACCTCAACTCCTTAGGTAGTGGTTTCAAACTCGGAGGAGGTAAATCCTCATCTCCCTTTCTCTCGAGTGCTTCATAAACTTTATTAAGGTGCATACTATTGGTGTAGCATCCATTATCATCTATATCTCCTCTTTCTCTTCATCTTCATATAAAGATCTTGGACTAACCAATACCAGTTCAACTTCATCCTCTGGTGTTTGGAGATGGATTTCAGCTAATTGATTTAATTCCTGCTCTTCATTATCTTGAGCTTCCTCTTCATACGGCTTACTTAATACAGAGGAAAATGGAAGCTTAATCATTTCATATCCCCATTTCATGGAGATGGATTTCTTCTTTATGTAGGCTCCTGCAACATTCAAAAGGAGGTTCCAAAGACAATAGGACAATATTTTTCCTCAGAGATCTACATAAATATCAATGGGATAAATAAGAGAGCCTATTATTATGTTGACATCTTTAAGGATGCCACAGGGTTTCCTATCGGTTTTATCTGCAAGCTTGATAATAACGTCAGTAGGCTCAAGGGTACAAGGAGCAATCTCATCATAAATTTTTGCATAAGACCATAAGGAATAATATTAACCGGTGAACCGGGGTCACATGACCCAAAATATGCCTTACATCCAAAGGAACATGATAAAATTTGCTTACCTGCATTTTTACCTTCGGTACACCCTTTGAGATAAGAAGTGGTGTCCCTATCTAAATAGACCTCTTTATTCACCACTTGTATAGGTGTAGCAAGTTCTTTTTATTTTTAATGAAATAGGGTGGAATCCCACATTGTTCCATCTTGACCTTCTTCTTCCCCTTTTCTGAGGGTGTTCCCTCTAGCTTTTTACCAATGGGCTTGCAATAGGCCTCCTTTCACCTTTCAGGCGGAGTAGTCTTTTTCTTTATAGGTTCCACCATGTGAATAGCTTTAGACTCCCTGCTGAATTTTAAGTACTTCTTCTTTGGCAAGTTCAAAAACTTAGAAAAATCTTTTAGAACATGGAGCATGGGGTCAATTCCAATATTTAGCTCACGACGTAAATCTTTTACTTTAGAAGTTCTAAGGAACGATTAAATACTATGATAAACAAGATCACCTTTACTCTTTTCCTTCGAACAGATGTACCAATTCTCAGCATTGTACCTCATCCTGTCAAGTAAACTTCAAGCATTTGATATCTCGGTTCCCAAGAAGGATCTGTCAATGTCAAAACCGGCAGATCTCGGGTTGGGGGTCCCAAGCTGTGGATCTTGGATCGATGGGTAACAAAGAACATAGAGACAGTGTTTATCCAGGTTCGGGCCCTCTCGAGGAGGTAAAACCCTACGTCCTGCTTGGTTGTATTGATGTGTTTGTATGACAATTATAGAGTTGATCTACCATGAGATCGGATGAACTAAAACCTAGGTGGGAATGGCAATAATGGTTCCCCTCCACGGGCTAAACCCTCTAGTTTATATAGACACCAAGGGTACCTAGGGTTACACATGGTCGGTCACCATCAGGAGATAAACATGCCAGTTTCACTAACCAGATGTGGAGGATACACCAAGTCTTCGAAGGTTTCCTTCCAAAGCACGGGGCTGCCTGTAGTCCGGCCTTCCTTTAATGAATCAAGAGCGGCCCACCAGTCAGGCCCATGAGAGATAGGTCGGCAGCCCGAGGACCCCTTAGTCCATGACACCCTCAGTAGCACCCGAACTAGTTTTCGAAGCCGAGGTATGTGCGGACATTATCGGCTTTGTGGACCAGTTCCTTCCCTTCTGTGCTTACTTTAATCATTTCTGGCCACATGTCCCCTGAGCAATGTCATAGCTTCTGAAGTGTATAAGTAACTTAGCCCCGAAGGCCAGTCGCTCAAGTGCGAACAGTGCCCCTATCTGACAACTTTTGTCGAAGGGTCACGACCTATCATAACCACAAGCCAGTTATGAAAACTCGATTCACGGTTCAAGGCAGTTTCTCTATTGACACGTTCCATCAACATGGAAATTGTGCCCTATTTTTAAGGGATATGATCAATGATTTGTGTTATCCCATACGCGCATAATGGTATGATTTTATCGAGAAGCGGTGAGGTCTGCGACGTAGTAAAAGGAATCTTGGCCCTTCAGTAGTCCATAAAAGGGGAGCGGCCACCATTTCCTTCGCACGCTCTCACTTCCCCCTGCGCCATTGCTTTCCCAATCTCTTGAGCTACAGCGCCCAGATCTATTCTCCCCTCAAAAACCTCTCCGGCCATCTCCACAATCCGGTCATGGCCGGCCCTGGGTCTAAGGGCAAGTGGGAGGCCTCCATCATCACCGAGGGCGCCCTCCAGGAGCTGAAGAACATAGGCTATCTTCCCATTGACATTGCTCACCGCACTCCGGAGGCGGGTCAGGTCATCCCCACGTCGAGGCCAGGCGACAGGGTGGTGTTCCTCCCTCATTTCATCCGGGGACTGGGTTTTCCTCTCCACCCCTTCGTCAGGGGCCTAATGTTTTTCTACGGGTTAGATTTCCACGATCTTGCCCCGAACTCTTTTCTGCACATCTCGGCCTTCATCATCATCTGCGAGGCCTTTCTTTGGGTCCGGCCACACTTTGGCCTATGGATGAAAGTTTTCAACGTCAAGCCGAAGATTGTCGACGGCCAGTAGGCAGACTGCGGGGGGATGATGGTCAGCAAACGCCCCGGGTTGAGTGGCCAGAAGGCACCTTCATCGAAACTGTCAAGATCTGGCAGAAGGAGGGGCTCTATATCACATAGCCACGAAGCGCGTATTGGGTGGCGATCCCCGCCTTCAGATCCGGACCCCCCACAAGGCTGGTCTCGTGGACCAAGAAAGGCCTCGACTGGGGATCAGCCAAGGAGGTAGCGTCGCTGCAAATCCGGATGCCCAAGATGATAGAGCTGGGGGTTGCATTGCCCTACGTGATTCAGATCATGCTCCACTGCCATATCCTACCTTTTCAAGACCGAACCACCCCCATGTGGACTTACAAGCCCAGACCCCGCCACTGTGCTCAGCTTCTACCGCACTTCCCACGCCCAGTTGTGGAAGGTGTTGTTCAAGCCACAGGAGGACTTGCCGGCCGAGGAGGAAGACATCAGCCTTGACGCTGCCAACCCCCCTCGTGTGGTATGATAAGTTTTACTCTTATGTTTGGATGTTTCTTTTTGACAAAGTACTTAACTCCCTTCTCTTCCATCCGCAGAGCTATCTAAAGAAAGCAGAGCGGATCGATAGGCCAGCCTCGCTGCCCGAGGGCCCCAGGACGGCCTTACTGATGGCCATGTTGGCCGTGGAGCCGTACAAGGCGCCCGAGAAGAAGGAGAAGAAGGAGGCCATAGAAGGCCTCCGTTTTAGAGGACCCCCGGACACTAGATCTGGGGACACCCATGCCCCCTCTACCCTTGAGGGGGAGAAGGAGCAGGTAGAGGACGCGGAGGAAAGTGATTCCTCCCGAACAAGGAAGAGGGCAGCGTCCGAAGACGCTGAGGAGGATCAGCCTCCTCCCGCCTCGAAAAGACAATCCAGGGCCAAGGTGGCCCTGTCCGGCAACAACTCGGCTTCTACCGAGGATTCCAAAGCCTTCGAAGAGGTCCCTAGAAGGACCCTCAGGGTCAAGCCTCGGGCCCAAAGGTATATATCCTAAGATATACCCATGCACTCTTTAGCCGAACTAAGTTTATTTATTGATCGCGAGCCTGCTTTTAATATTACATCCCTTCGCGCGACCTCCCTACCGATCGAGTCTCGGAGGGGGACTCTCCACCGGCCGCGCTGGCGGAGAGCGGGACCGAATTGCGCGCCTCGCCTCCCCCGGTCGTTGAGGAGGCCGAGGTGGTTCTGTTGAGGAAGACCCCTCCTGGGTCGAGCACAGGAGGAGGAGGAGGCGATGCCTTCATGGTTGAGGTGAATACTTCGGCCGCCGAAGACCAAGATAGGAGAACCCTTCTGGTGAACAAAGAGGGGTAGGTCGACCAGCCCGAGCTCTCCCTGAAAGTGGTTCCGGATCCGCTAAGGCACCAGGAGCCAACCATTCCAGCTTCCACCACGGAAGGAGCCGAGGTGCCTCCGCCACCCCCGCCCGCTCCAGAACGGGTTTCGACTGGGTGGCCAGATGTGATGGAGGAAGCGTTAACCAGCTCCTCTATCGCCGAGGAGCACCGTGCCCTAATGGGCACGGTTTTGCAAAGTCTTCGGTTCGTGGACAACAGACTGAAGGAGGCTTTCAGCGGCCTTCTAATAGGCTTCATGGTAACCCATATAATGCCCTTTTTCTTAGAGAATTTTTCTTATATGATCATGCAACCTCATATACAGTAGCCCTCGAGCCCTGAGTGAGTTTGAAAAACTCATGCGTGGGTCGAATAACTTAGAGATATAGATGATAGCAAAAATGGGCTTTAGACCCAAGACTCTGGCTGGATTGAAAAAGCCGGCAAAGGATCGAAAATCGAATACTCGGGAACCTAATATCCTTAGTCTAATGTGCAGGCATCATTTTCGGTGGTAGCTGCCAACACCGAGGAGTTGGCCGAGCCAAATTAGAAGCTCAAGAGCTCCGATGACAAGCTTGATCTGCTGAATAAGAGGTTCAACGAAGCGCAAGGCAAGTCCAAACTAATCTGTTTACTACAACTATTTGTTAATGAAGTTTTCGAAGTTAACATGAACGAAATGCAACTGATATTACGGCAGCTGTCGCCACGGAGGTCGAGAACCTCAAGGCCGAGCTGAGGAGAGCTCAGCAGGAAACTGCGCAGTAGAGGGCGGCGGCCAAACAGGCGGCCACTGAACTAGCCACGGTGAAAACCGCTAGCCAGCAGCACGAGGCCAGATTGGCTGAGGTGCAACAAGAGCTCAAGGATGTCGTCACGAAATGTGAGGCCCTTGAGCAGAAAAGTAAGGATCAGGCCACCGAGCTAACCTCGTTGAGGTCGTCAGTCAAGTAAGCATGGACGGAGGCGTGAGGCCACCAAGAGGAACTCCGCCAAGTCAAGCTTATTACGGATGGTAAGCCGTACTTACTGCAAAGTGTCTTTGGTGGTAACAGGTTCACTTTGCTCACACGAGTATGGCGTTCCCCAGGCGCTTTTGCGGACCTCCCAAGGAGTGCATCAGATGCGGCCAGGTACTTTGCGTCCTAGGAGGGTTGCACCAAGCAGAGGCTATTTTTGGGCGCAGTTTCAGGCACCCGAACACTCTTCCCTCCTTAACAACCAGATGAAGCAGCTGATGGAGTTGCATCGAATGGGGGAGATGTCAATGAAGGATCTCTGCGTCAAGTTGTGGCCTTCGGAGCTGCTGCGGAGCAGCTACTTTGGTTTGGTGCGGAGGTTGTGCGACACCACACCACAGATTGATGTCTGGAAGCGCTCTGTATGCATTGAAGGAGCTCGAATGGCCTTCGGCAAGACTATGATACATTGGCCGAAGATCAAGCCAACCGAAATGGCCACCGGACCCCCGCCCCCTGGGAAGGAGCATAGGCGCCCCGAGCAGCATTTTCCCATCGTGATGGATGGTGCTCGGGCGATAGAGGCCCAGTGCTCGAAGAATGTAATTTATGAGTGAATTTATTTTCATTTATCCGAAGAAGTTTGAACTTTTGTGCTTTATAATGAAACTGGTTGGCCTTGTATATAATGCCTTGTTTGTTTATTTTGACTCCCGTGCGTCCATTTTAAACTGAAAGTTACCAGTCGTCGGCTTCAACCCCCTTGCAGGTACTGCAAAGGGTGTTTTCTCTTTAACACTTTAACCCTTAGCCGACGTCTCGGTGCCCGGAGGCGGTAGTGTGTAAGTAAAACAAGGCAATCAGACTATGCGGCTTTAGCACTTTCACTTAGCCATAGGAGCTTGACTGCGGGAGCTAGTGACTAGCCCCCAGTGTGTGTGATATTTGGGTGTGCCGAGGTTGATGCCATCATCACTTGGTTTCTATGACAGCAAACCCTTCATTTGACATGGAATAACCTCCATCGATTTTTAGTTTAAAACTTGTCATCGGATCGCCGACCAGTTCTCGCTTATTATGACGGTCAGTTTTCGGCTGAGGTACTTAACCAGGTGAGCTAGAAGTACAATCGCAGTGGTTCTCCCTTTATCCTCCTAGCCAAACAATGCAGAACGTAAGAGGGAAAACAGAGGAGCCGGGCAACCCAATGATGTATACTACGCAACCTTCTTCTTGTAGACTCGTGTTGGGCCTCCAAGCGCAGAGTTTTGTAGGACAGTAGCAATTTTCCCTCAAGTGGATGACCTAAGGTTTATCAATCCGTGGGAGGCGTAGGATGAAGATGGTCTCTCTCAAACAACCCTACAACCAAATAACAAAGAGTCTCTTGTGTCCCCAACACACCCAATACAATGGTAAATTGTATATGTGCACTAGTTTGGCGAAGAGATGGTGATACAAGTGTAATATGGATAGTAGATATAGGTTTTTGTAATCTGAAAATATAAAAACAGCAAGGTAGCAAGTAACAAAAGTGAGCAAAAACGGTATTGCAATGCTTGAAAACAAGGCCTAGGGTTCATACTTTCACTAGTGCAAATTCTCTCAACAATGATAACATAATTGGATCATATGACAATCCCTCAACATGCAACAAAGAATCACTCCAAAGTTTCTATCGGAGAACGTAGGACGAAAACGTGCATCAACCCCTATGCATAGATTACCCCAATGTCACCTCAGGAATCCACGAGTTAAGTACCAAAACATACATCAAGTGAATCAATAGAACATCCCATTGTCACCACAGATATCCCATCGCATGGCATACATCAAGTGTTCTCAAATCCAATATTCAATCCAACATAACGAAACCTCAAAGAGCAAGACTCAATTCATCACAAGAAGGTAGAGAGGGAAGAACACCATAAGATCCGAATATATTAACAAAGCTCGCGGTACATCAAGATCGTGCCAAATCAAGAACACGAGAGAGAGATCAAGCACATAGCTACTGGCACATACCCTTAGCCCCGATGGTGAACTACTCCCTCCTCATCATGGTGGCCGCCGGGATGATGAAGATGGCCTCCCATGATGATTTCCACCTCCGGCAGGGTGCCGGAAGGGGGTCCTAATTGGTTTTTCGTGGCTACAGAGGCTTGCGGCGGCGGAACTTCCGATCTAGGGTTCTTTTCGGGGTTTTTGGTACTTATAGGAATTTTTGGCCTCGGTCTCACGTCAAGGGGGTGCCTGAGGAACCCACAAGCCCGGGGGCGCGCCCCCTATGCTTGTGGCCTCCTCGGTCACTTCCTGGCCTAGCCCCGGTGCTTCGGGGGTCTCTTTTGGTCCATAAAAAATCACCGTAAATTTTCAGCCCATTCCGAGAACTTTTATTTCTGCACAAAAAATGACACCACGGTAGTTCTGCTGAAAACATCATTAGTCCCGGTTAGTTATAATAAAATCATACCAAAACCATATAAAATTGTTGTAAACATGGCATGAATACTTCAGAAATTATAGATACATTGGAGACGTTTCAGCATCCCCAAGCTTAATTCCCGCTCGTCCTCGAGTAGGTAAATGATAAAAGAAATAATTTATGAAGTGTGAATGCTAGCATAGTGCATAGGTTTGATCAATGATAGTTCCAAACACTTTTTCTAGCATCATTATATATCATAAATAGTAGCTCATCTCATAAAACTTTTCACGATCAAGTAACAAGCTATTCACATGTTAAAGTATAGACCATAAAATTTCTTGAAATCTAACAAACTATGTTCTTAGTCATCAAACAATTGCAATTCATTTTATTTTTAGGAAGGGTCTATGTAAGAGCTTTGATTTAGCAAATTCCACATACTCAACTATCATATAGTCTTCCATGATTGCTGACACTCAAAGCATATTTTTAGAACAAATAGCATCCATCGAACACAGAGAAAGATAGGGGCTTAATGTTTTGCCTCCCAACTTATTCATCATATGGATAATTGTCAACAATAATAATTCATGATCAAATATATTTGAGTGGCCATATATGCTTGGATCTTTCCTCACCACATGATACTTGCCAACTAGAGAATAATTGAGATTGAAATGAGAAGGAATACTACTGACTTTGCATAAAAGTAAAAGATAGGCCCTTCACAGAGGGAAGCAGGGATTTCCAGAGAGCTCGAAGCTTTTAAAACAGAGATGAATGTAATTTTGAGAGGTATGCTTTCATTGTCAATGTAACGACCGAGAGTTCCCAATATGTTCCATGCTAGACACATTATAGGCAGTTCCCAAACAGAAAGGTAAAGTTTTTACTCTCCCTCCACCAACAAACACAAGCCATGGCGAGCCGAATCCTCGGGTGCCCTCCATACCAACAACAATCCGGGGGAGTTTTGTTTCATTATTATATTTTGATTTTGATTTTGATCATAGGACTGGGCATCCCAATTACCAGCCACTTTCTCGTGAATGACAAGCGAATAAACACTCATCGTGAGAATAACCCACCTAGCATGGAAGATACTGACCGCCCCCTGTCGCTTCATGAGTTATTTGGGCATACAAAACAGATTATTATTTGAAGATTTAGAGTTTGGCACATGCAAATTTACTTGGAACAGCAGGTAAATACCGCATATAGGTAGGTATGGTGGACTCATATGGAATAACTTTGGGTTTAAGGAAGTGGATGCACAAGTAGTATTCCCGCTTAGTACAGGTGAAGGCTAGCAAAAGATCCTCAGCAAGCACCACATGTTGGAGGATCCATAACAATATAACTTCTATACAAATATACTCAAACATAACTCATTACGTTGTCTTCCTTGTCCAACTTCAACTAATTTGCTCAAGTTTGAAAATAACTAATGGGGCTCACAATCATAGAAGATAGTATATTTATATGTGAAACCTCTCTTCCTTCAATATTCTTTCATGAATTGTTCAAGTGACCAATTGATGTAGACCGAACCTCGATGTGAGATCCGATGTGTTGTTGCGGCCCAATCTTTCACGTCACTCCTCCTTCAAACAGCAGTAGCCTCTCGCCCGCGCACGCGATGTACACGAAGTAGAGGGTTTGAACCTTGCGGCTCAGCACGAGAGAAACAATCTAAACGATGGCACCTCACGCGCAAAACAATTTCCTCGCAGAAATCGCAACAAAGAGGTTTTCTAAAGATACCCCAAAAACATGATATGGGTGTCTACCCTCCAAAACACATCTGTCTATTTCATATAAAAATATAACCTAGACTCCTAACCACCCACGTCAAATCCTGACTTGACAAATAAAGAAATCCTAATTGGAAAGGAAAACAACTCACGTACCATACTAGCTAGCTAGCCGGTTGACAAAAACAAAAATAAGAATCCTAACAAACTTGTAATTGAATTCTGCCTACACAACTTAAGGTGGAGGCGTACGGAAATTCGGCTCCACGGAAGCTGGCGCTGATTCCTTCTTAATCTCCCGTATTTTCTTGTAATGTGGCCGAACAAAATCTCTTGCCATCTTATCAAACATGCTCGTACACTTTTAGACTCCATGTGTACACGACCATACATTGACGTTCCAAACATGTCTCCTGAATTCAATAAACAACTCATATAATTGGTCTTTGGTGTGCTCAACACAGAATTGATTCTCGGTCCACATAATTGACACAGATGAACATCGTTTCCTTGATGAAATCGAGCTGCATGCATGGAATTATTTTCCACTGCTTTTTCAGGGCTTGATTCCTTAATTGGCTCAGCTTGGGTAGTATCAACAATCAATGGGACCATGCCTATATCACCAATGTTATGTTTGCTAACTTTCAATAAATTTTACCACCTGTACTTCTTACATGTGAAGTCATTACTCCCCATGGGATAAGCATATGAAACATATATAATTTCAGATTTATGATATTCAATTCATTCAACCATTTACTCATAGGATATAAGTGAAGTACGAGAGTAAATGACAAACTACTCCAAAAAGATATAAGTGAAGATCAATGAGTAGTCAAATAATTAATTAGCTATGTGAAGACTCTCTCTCATTAAAAAACTTTAGATCTTAAGTATTTTATTCAAACAGCAAGCAGGATACCACATATCATGTGAAGAAGCAAAAACTTAGGCTCAACCAAAACTGACCAATCATTGTTGAAGAAGAAAGGTGGGATGCCAACCGGGGCATCCCCAAGCTTAGATGCTTGAGACTTCTCGAAATATTAACTAGGGATGCCTTGGGCATCCCCAAGCTTGAGGTCTTGTGTCTCCTTAATTCCTCTCATATCACGGTTTCCCTAATTCTTAAAAACTTCATCCACACAAAATTCAACAAGAACTCATGAGATAAGTTAGTATAAATCAAATGCAAAAACTTATCATTCTCTACTGTAGAAAATCACTAAAATTATAATTTAACATTGCATACTAAATGCCTCAGCATATTTAATACTCCTATCCTCAAATAGAATCATTAAACAAGCAAACATATGCAAACAATGCAAACATAACAGCAATCTGTCAAAACAGGACAGTCTGCAAAGAGTGCAATTATACTCATACTTCCCTAACTCCCAAAATTCTGAAAAATTACCACACTGTAGAAAATTTGTCATAGCTCAAAGTGTAAAATTTTCAAGATTTTCTCATGTTCTTACTATTCAAAAATATTCAAAACATAACAACAAACTTTCTGTTTTCAAACAGCAACATATAGACTTGCAAAATAAGCATGGTAAAGGCTATACTCGACATTTTTATTGAAATAAAAGATGCAAAACATTATTATAAATAGCAGAAAGCAAATACTAATAAAATAAAATGACACTCCAAGCAAAACACATATCATGTGACGAATAAAAATATAGCTCCAAGTGAGGTTACCGATAATGTTGAAGACGAAAGAGGGGATGCCTTCCGGGGCATCCCCAAGCTTAGTTACTTGGGACTTCCTTGAATATTACCTTGGGGTGCCTTGGGCATCCCCAAGCTTAGGTTCTTCCTACTCTTCATTTTCTCATATCGATATCTCACCCAAAACTTGAAAACTTCAATCACACAAAACTTAACGGAACTTCGTGAGATGGGTTAGCATAGTAAAACAAATCGTTCAATTGGGTACTGTCAAAGACAAGATTCATAATTGTTTCCACATAATTCCTACTGTGCTCTATGATTTCCATAATTTATATTAAGCAATATGAGCCATAGAAACCATAAAACAAGAAAATTATGCATCGAAAACAGAATCTGTCAAAAACAGAACAGTCTTTAAAGATCTGAATTATGCTCATACTTATATTACTCCAAAAATTATAAAAAATTAGGAATACGTATAAAATTTGTATATAAATTCTCTAAAAGAAATCATAATTTTTCGACGCTCGAGTGATGTTTAACAATTATGTTACTGGACACAAAAGTTTCTGTTTTTGCACAGAATCAAGTCAACTATCAACCACACTATCCCAAAGGCTTTACTTGGCACTTTATTCAAACAAAAGCTATAAAACATGATTACTACAGTAGATTAATCATGTGAACACACAAAAAAAGTAGGGTTAAATATTGGGTTGTCTCCCAACAAGCGCTTTTCTTTAATGCCTTTTTAGCTAGGCATGATGATTTCAATGATGCTCACATAAAAGATAAGAATTGAAACATAATGGGAGCATCATGAAGAATATGACTAGCACATTTAAGCCTAACCCACTTCCTATGCATAGGGATTTTGTGAGCAAACAATTTATGGGAGCAAGAATCAACTAGCATCGGAAGGCAAAACAAGCAAAACTTCAAGATTTTCAACACATAGAGAGGAAACTTGATATTATTGAGATATGTAAAAGCATATGTTCCTCTCTCTTAATAATTTTCAGTAGAATCATGAATGAATTAAACAATATAACTATCACATAAAACATTCTTTTCATGATGCATAAGCATAGAAATTTTATTACTCTCCACATAAGCAAATTTATTCTCATGAATAGTACTCGGAGCAAACTCAACAAAATAACTATCATGTGCGGCATAATCCAATTGAAAATTAAAATCATGATGACAAGTTTCATGGTTATAATTATTTTTTATAGAATACATGTCCTCACAATAATCATCATAGATAGCAACTTTTTTCTCATAATCAATTGGAACCTCTTCTAAAATAGTGGATTCGTCACTAAATAAAGTCATGACCTCTCCAAATCCACTTTCATCAATATTGTGAAAATATTCAACACCCTCCAAAATAGTGAGATAATTATTTCCTAGAGTTGACACTCTTCCAAACCCACTTTCATCAATATAATCATCATAAATAGGAGGTATGCTTTCATCATAATAAATTTTCTCATCAAAACTTGGGGGACTAAAAATATCATCTTCATCAAACATAGCATCCCCAAGCTTATGGATTTGCATATCATTAGCATCATGGATATTCAAAGAATTCATACCAACAACATTGCAATCATGCTCATCATTCAAAGATTTTATGCCAAACATTTTATTAAATTCTTGTTCTATCAATTGAGCACAATTTTCCCTTCCATCATTTTCACGAAAGACATTATAAAGATGAATAATATGAGGCAACCTCAATTCCAATTTTTTTGTAGTTTTCTTTTATAAGCCAAACTAGTGATAAAATAAGAAACTAAAATATTCAATTGCAAGATCTAAAGATATACCTTCAAGCACTCACCTCCCCGGCAACGGCGCCAGAAAAGAGCTTGATGTCAACTACGCAACCTTCTTCTTGTAGACTCGTGTTGGGCCTCTAAGCGAAGAGTTTTGTAGGACAGTAGCAATTTTCCCTCAAGTGGATGACCTAAGGTTTATCAATCTGTGGGAGGCGTAGGATGAAGATGGTCTCTCTCAAACAACCCTACAACCAAATAACAAAGAGTCTCTTGTGTCCCCAACACACCCAATACAATGGTAAATTGTATAGGTGCGCTAGTTCGGCGAAGAGATGGTGATATAAGTGTAATATGGATAGTAGATATAGGTTTTTGTAATCTAAAAATATAAGAACAGCAAGGTAGCAAGTAACAAAAGTGAGCAAAAACGGTATTGCAATGCTTGAAAACAAGGCCTAGGGTTCATACTTTCACTAGTGCAAATTCTCTCAACAATGATAACATAATTGGATCATATAACAATCCCTCAACATGCAACAAAGAATCACTCCAAAGTTTCTATCAGAGAACGTAGGACGAAAACATGCATCAACCCCTATGCATAGATTACCCCAATGTCACCTCGGGAATCCGCGAGTTGAGTACCAAAACATACATCAAGTCAATCAATAGAACATCCCATTGTCACCACAGATATCCCATCGCAAGAAATACATAAAGTGTTCTCAAATCCAGTATTCAATCCAACATAACAAAACCTCAAAGAGCAAGACTCAATTCATCACAAGAAGGTAGAGAGGGAAGAACACCATAAGATCCGAATAAATTAACAAAGCTCGCGGTACATCAAGATTGTGCCAAATCAAGAACACAAGAGAGAGGGAGAGAGAGAGATCAAACACATAGCTACTGGTACATACCCTCAACCCCGAGGGTGAACTACTCCCTCCTTGTCATGGTGGCCGCCGGGATGATGAAGATGGCCTCCCGTGATGATTTTCCCCTCCGGCAGGGTGCCGGAACAGGGCCCTGATTGGTTTTTCATGGCTACAGAGGTTTGCGGCGGCGGAACTTCCGATCTAGGGTTCTTTTCAGGGGTTTTGGTATTTATTAGGAATTTTTTACGCCGGTCTCATGTCAAGGGGGTTCCCGAGCGGCCTACAAGCCCGGGGAGCTCACCCCCAAGGCTTGTGGCCTCCTCGGTCACTTCCTAGCCTAGCTCCGGTGCTTCGGGGGTCTCTTTTGGTCCATAAAAATTCACCGTAAATTTTCGGCCCATTCCTAGAACTTCAATTTCTGCGCAAAAATGACACCACGGTAGTTCTGCTGAAAACATCGTTAGTTTGGGTTAGTTCTAATAAAATCATACCAAAACCATATAAAATTGTTGTAAACATGGCATGAATACTTCATAAATTATAGATACGTTGGAGACGTATCACCCAACTATTGACCAAAGCCATAATTCAGACCTGATTCATATAATGCAATATCAAAGACACCGAGCACATGAAATGAAAATAGTGCCAGAATGATGCTTGGGGCAAGATTTATAGTGGAGCCCCGGGTCTATTAGCCGATCGCATCTAAAAAAGGCACGTATGAAACTAGTTTATTTCGGCATAAAAAGTGGAAAGGAGTATGCAGCACAAATGACTGCAGTATGACCGTAAAAAATGGTCTTTATTTCCGTTGAATTCATGACGTCCAACCGTACAATCCGAACTGCCGAAGCAACTGTTATAGATACTTTGAAAATAAACTTATCAGAGGAAAGGTTTACACAGGGCCTTCATGAGTGGTTTGACATCTCTACTGTGCCCTGTTGCACGTCTGCGCCTTTCCTCTTTATGAAGTTTTCGTAGGCGGAGGTGTTAGTGGTCGGCGAGCGGGCCCTTGAAAGAATGTCTTGAGAAGTCGCCGCAGGATATCAGCTTGACGCTGGTTAGGCCCTAGATGGTGCATGTGGGTGATGTTTGATCCGAGGACATCTTTGGTCATGGCTTTGTCGGGCCGAGCACTTGACCCTTGTACCGCTTGTCCCCACAGCTGCCCATGGAATTTTTAGCATGAAATTGTGCACCCGAGGTATGTATTTCGCGGCTGGGGAGGCCATGCTGTGGGGAGCGTATCCCTATTTGGTATGAGCACGAGAAGACTCCGGAACCGGGGCTGTAGCTCGGGCTCATTTGCTTGCATCTAGCGCCTTGATGGTAGACTGGGCTTTCGACGCCTCTTTGGCGGCCTGGGCTTCAGCTGCCAGAGCTGCTGTGTGTTTCTCAGTTCGGAGTGAGCGCTCAGTGTTACCGTTAACGGTAATGACACTGATAACCCACAAGTATACGGGATCGCATCAGTTTTCGAGGGTAGAGTATTCAACCCAAATTTATTGATTCTACATAAGGGGAGCCAAAGAATATTCGCAAGTATTAGCAGTTGAGTTGTCAATTCAACCACACCTGAAAGACTTAATATCTGCAGCAAAGTATTTAGTAGCAAAGTAGTATGATAGTTATGGTAACAGTGGTAATAGTAGCAGTAGCAGTTTTGTAGTGATTGTAATAGTAGCAGCAACGAAAGTAACTTAACAAAGATCAATATGTGAAAAACTCGTAGGCATTGGATCAGCGATGGATAATTGTGTAGAATCAATATTCATCATGTAGCAGTCATAACCTAGGGCGACACAGAACTAGCTCTAATTCGTCAATATAATGTAGGCATGTATTCCGTATAGTCATATGTGCTTATGGAAAAGAACTTGCATGACATCTTTTGTCCTACCCTCCCGTGGTAGTGGGGTCCATAAGGAAACTAAGGGATATTAAGGCCTCCTTTTAATAGAGAACTGGAACAAAGCATTAGCACTTAGTGAATACATGAACTCCTCAAACTACAGTAATCACCGGAAAGAATCCCAATTAATGTCACCTTGGGGTATGCGGATCATAACTCGTAATAGGTGTCTACAAGTTGCAAGATATGATCAAGAACACACATATATTCATGAAAACATAATAGGTTCAGATCTGAAATCATGGCCCTTGGGCCCTAGTGACAAGCATTAAGCATAGCAAAGTCATAGCAACATCAATCTCAGAACATAGTGGATACTAGGAATCAAGCCCTAACAAAACTAACTCGATTACATGATAAATCTCATCCAACCGATCACCATCCAGCAAGCCTACGAAGGAATTACTCACTCCCGGCGGTGAGCATCATGAAATTGGTGGTGAAGGAAGGTTGATGATGACGACGGTGACGGATTCCACCCTTCGGAGCCCCGAACAGACTCCAGATTAGCCCTCCCGATGAAGAACATGAGGTGGCGGCGGCTCCGTATCGTAAAACGCAATGAATCCTTCTCTCTGATTTTTTCTGCACGAATAGGTATATATGGAGTTGGATTTAGGGTTGCCGGAGCTCCAGGGGCCCCCCAAGCCTGGGGGGCACGCTCTGGGGGTAGGCGCGCCCCCAGGGCTTGTGGCTCTTGGGTGGCCCCCCACTGGTATCTTTTTCCGCCAGTATTTTTTATATATTCCAGAAATATTCTCCGTAATTTCAGGTCAGTCCGAGAACTTTTATTTCTGCACAAAAATAACACCATGGCAATTCTGCTGAAACCAGCGTCAGTCCGGGTTAGCTCCATTCAAATCATGCAAATTAGAGTCCAAAACAAGGGCAAAAGAGTTTGAAAAAGTAGATACGATGGAGACATATCAACTCCCCCAAGCTTAACCCATTGCTTGTCCTCAAGCAGTTCAGTTGACAAACTGAAAGTGACAAAGAAAAACTTTTACAAACTCTGTTTGATCTTGTTGTTGCAAATATGTCTAACCAATGTTTTGGTTTTCAGCAAAGATTATGAACTAACCACATCCACAATAAAATTTAGGTCTCACATTTACTCATATCAATATCATAACAAACTAGCGAGTAATAATAAGATATCTCGGATGACAACACTTTCTTCAAAACAATCATGATACAATATGACAAAATGGTATCTCGCTAGCCCTTTCTGAGACCGCAAAATATAAATGCAGAGCACCCCTGAAGATGAAGGACTGACTGGACATTGTAATTCATGGCAAAAGAGATCCAGGCACAGTCATACTCAATATCGAATAAAAACAAAGCACTATAGCAAAAACTAATTGGACTAATGGAGGAGTCACATACCGAAGAACAATCCCCTAAAACAGTTTCGGAAATGGAGCTCCGAGCAAAGAGATCAAAAATGGCAGCAAGATGAGCAAGAACACGGGTTTGAGGAAGTTTGTGATTTTTTCTGGAGAAGGAAGAAGTGGATGGGTGGCTGGAATAAGTGAGGGGGCTTACATGGGCCCCACAAGCCTGCATGGTGCACCCAGGGGGGTGGGCGCGCTCTGTGAGCTTGTGGCTCACAGGTGCACCCCCCTGGGGTGTGTTCAGTGCCAATTTTTTCAAATATTGTAGAAAAAATCATATACAATTTTTAGGGCATTTGGAGAACTTTTATTTTCTGGGCATTTTTTATTGCACGAATAATTCAAAAAATAGTAAAATAATGGCATTTCTACTTTATTAACTCAAAATAACAGAAAGTAAAAGGTGGGTACAGAAGGTTGTGTTTACTAAATTCATCCATCTCATGCCCATCAAAAGGAATCCATTAACAAGGTTGATCAAGTCTTATTAATAAACTTCTTCAGAATGTCATGAAACCAGAGAATCTTCGTATAACACTAGGTTACCTCAATGGGGATATACATGTCCCCAACAATAAGAATATCATATTTCCTTTTGACAGTAGGAATAGGGAATTCAAAACCTCCAATAGTAATTGTTGAAATTTTTCCAATAGAATTGATACTATTCACTTGAGGTTGTTTCTTCGGAAAGTGTACCGTATGCTCGTTACCATTAACATGAAAAGTGACACTGCCCTTATTGCAATCAATAACAGCCCCTGCAGTATTCAAAAAGGGTCTTCCAAGGATGATCGACATACTGTTGTCCTCAGGTATATCAAGAATAACAAAGTCCGTTAAAATAGTAACATTTGCAACCACGACAGGGACATCCTCACAAATACCAATGGGTATAGCAGTTGATTTATCAGCCATTTGCAAATAAATTTTAGTGGGTGTCAACTTATTCAAATCAAGTCTACGATATAAAGAGAAGGGCATAACACTAACACTGGCTCCTAGATCACATAAAGCAGTTTTAACGTAGTTTCTTTCAATGGAGCATGGTATAGTTAGTATTCTTGGGGCTCCTAGTTTCTTTGGTATTCCACCCTTAAATGTGTAATTAGCAAGCATGGTGGAAATTTCAGCTTCCGGTATCTTTCTTTTATTAGTAACAATATCTTTCATATACTTAGCATAAGGAGACATTTTTAGAATATCAGTCAAACACAAGCGCAAAAAGACAGGTCTAAGCATTTCAACAATGCATGGAAATTCATCATCACCTTATTCTTTGAAGCTTTAGGAGGAAAAGACATGGGTTTATGAACCCATGGTTCCCTTTCTTTACCGTGTTTCCTAGCAGTGAAGTCTCTCTTATCATATCTTTTATTCTTAGGTTGTGGGTTATCAAGATCAACAGCAGGTTCTATCTCCACATCATTATCATTACTAGGTTGAGCATCAACATGAACATCATCATTATCATTACTATTAGGTTCATGTTCATCACCGGATTGTGTTTCAACATCAGAAATAGAAATATCATTTGGATTATCAAGTGTGTTTATAATAGGTTCACTAGAAGCATGCAAAGTCCTATCATCATTCTTTTTCTTTTTATTACTAGAAGGACTAGGTGCATCAGTATTAATTCTTTGCAAGTCTTGTTCAATTCTTTTAGGATGGCCTTCATGATACAAAGGTTCCTAAGTCATTTTACCCCCTGTAGTCATAACTCTAACAGCATGATCATTGTTTTTATTGTTCATCTCATTAAGCAAATCATTATGTGCCTTGAGAACTTGTTCTACTTGAGTTTTTATCATGGAAGCATGTTTACTAACAACCTTGAGATCATTAACAGCTCTAAACATATAATCACCCAAGCATTCAATCATATAAGCATTTTGTTTCAATTGTCTACTAACATATGCATTGAAGTTTTCTTGTTTAACAATAAAGTTATCAAATTCATCCAAGCACTGACTAGCAGATTTAGTATAAGGAATATCACCTTCGTCAAATCTATAGAGAGAATTTACCTCTACTACCTGTGTCGGGGTATTAAGACCATGTATTTCTTCAATAGGTGGTAAATTCTTAACATCTTCAGCTCTAATACCTTTTTCTTTCATAGATTTCTTTGCCTCTTGCATATCTTCAGGACTAAGAAATAGAATACCACTCTTCTTCGGAGTTGGCTTAGGTGGTGGTTCGGGAAGTGTCCAATCATTATCATTGCTCAATATATTATTCAATAGTCCTTCAGCTTGTTCGACAGTTTGTTCCCTGAAAACACAACCAGCACAACTATCTAGGTGGTCCCTAGAAGCATCGGTTAGTCCATTATAAAAGATATGAAGTATTTCATTTTTCCTGAGAGGATGATCAGGCAAAGAATTAAGTAGTTGGAGAAGCCTCCCCCAAGCTTGTGGGAGACTCTCTTCTTCAATTTGCACAAAGTTAAATATTTCCTATAAAGTAGCTTGTTTCCTATGAGCAGGAAAATATTTTTCACAGAAGTAATATATCATATCCTGGGGACTACGCACACAACCAGGAGCAAGAGAATTAAACCATATCTTAGCACCACCCTTTAACAAGAAAGGAAACAACTTAAGAATATAGAAGTAGCAATTTTTTTCCTCATGAGCAAATAGGGTAGCTATGTCATTTAATTTAGTAAGATGTGCCACAGCAGTTTCAGCTTCATAACCATGGAAAGGATCAGATTCAACCAAAGTAATTAACTCAGGATCGATAGAGAATTCATAATCCTTATCAGTAACAGAGATAGGTGAAGTAACAAACTTAGGATCATATTGCATTCTTGCATTCAAAGCTTTTTCTTTCAACTTGACTAGTAATTTCTTAAGATCCTCTCTATCCTTACAAGCAAGAAAGTCCCTAGCTACCTCTCCATCCATAACATAACCCTCAAGTATAACAGGCAATTCATATCTAGGAGTGCTAGGTCTTATGGGTGTTTCAAAGTTTTCAGTTTCAATAATTTCATTAGTTTCAGAAATATCATGAGTTTCAGCATTCTCAATATCTTTATCTCTAGCAAGTTGTTCATCAAGAAATTCACCAAGTGGTACAGTCTTATCAAGAAAAGTACTAGTATCATCATAAGCATCATTCATAGCAGAAGTAGCATCATCAATTACTTGCGACATATCAGAATTAATAGTAGGTGGTGGTGTCACAAACTTACTCAAAACAGAAGGTGAATCAAGTGCAGAGCTAGATGGCAGTTCCTTACCTCCCCTCGTCCTAGAGGAAACGATCTTAGTTCTTGGATCTTTCAGATTCTTCATAGTGCTCAACAGATATAAATCCCAAGTGACTCAGCAAATAGAGCTATGCTCCCTGGCAACGGCACCAGAAAAAGGTCTTGATAACCCACAAGTATAGGGGATCGCAACAGTTTTCGAGGGTAGAGTATTCAACCCAAATTTATTGATTCGACACAAGGGGAGCCAAAGAATATTCGCAAGTATTAGTAGTTGAGTTGTCAATTCAACCACACCTGAAAGACTTAATATCTGTAGCAAAGTATTTAGTAGCAAAGTAGTATGATAGTAACGGTAACAGTGGTAATAGTAGCAGTAGCAGTTTTGTAGTGATTGTAACAGTAGCAGCAATGAAAGTAACTTAGCAAAGATCAATATGTGAAAAACTCGTAGGCATTGGATCAGCGATGGATAATTGCGTTGGATAATATTCATCATGTAGCAGTCATAACCTAGGGCGACACAAAACTAGGTCCAATTCATCAATATAATGTAGGCATGTATTCCGTATATAGTCATACGTGCTTATGGAAAAGAACTTGCATGACATCTTTTGTCCTACCCTCCCGTGGCAGCGGGGTCCATAAGGAAACTAAGGGATATTAAGGCCTCCTTTTAATAGATAACCGGAACAAAGAATTAGCACTTAGTGAATACATGAACTCCTCAAACTACGGTAATCACCAGAAAGAATCCCAATTATTGTCACCTTCGGGAATGCGGATCATAACTCGTAATAGGTGTCTACAACTTGCAAGATAGGATCAAGAACACACATATATTCATGAAAACATAATAGGTTCCACTACAAAAAAATACACTTTCGTGATGATACGTGTTTGTCACAGTAGGTCACGTTTTCTGTCATGCATGTACATCCATGACAATTTTATGACAAAATCAAGATAGTCATACCTGTGCTGTCATAGAAGTGTTCCATGACATTACCAAAATTATCATCACGGAAGTGTTCACTTCGATGACGATAAATCACGCGTCATAGAAGTGCTTTCGTCAAGGGTAACCGACATGTGGCATCCACCGTAACGGGTCACCGTTAAGCTATCGGGTTCTGGTTTGGATCCGATAACCCGTTAACAGCCCTGACCAGTGGGGATTTTCCACGTGTAAAATTCTTATTCGCCGGAGTATCCACGTGTCAGCTCAGTGCTGGGACAGATGTCATCCAGCGAATGGACGGGACGCACCTAGGATACGTCGACACATGGCATGGCCCAACAGTGGCCCATTCAGGTCAAAAGGCCGGCCCGTTTGACTTAAAAGGTAGCGGCCCGGCCCACCGAAGTCATGTTAACGGGCTGTTCGCATATAGCCCATTTATAGCCCAATAACTCACGTCCCATTATAGCCTATCTGAATTAGGCCCAGTAGCGCCATATGGGCCGTCCAATATGATTCCAGCCCATTGTAACTTCCGGCCCATATATGGCCCATGACGTTTTTCGGCCCATATGAGGCCCTTTCTAAATCTTGGCCCATAAACGGCCCATGCTGAAACTGGCCCATAATGAACAGTATATAGCTTTATACCCATTAATGGTCCATTATTCCATTGGGCCATTTTAGCCCGTGTTATCTTTCGGCCTTCTAAGGGCCCATTTATTATTGGGCTCATTTCTGGTATTCGATTACTTACGGTCCGTTACTGGCCTGTTCCACTTGTGGGCCAAATTCAGCCCATGGTTAAAGTCGGCCCGTCTGTGGCCCTTTAATCCGTTGGGCCGTGTTCATGGCGTCATCTCATATGGCCCATTAACGACCCGTTATGCCTGCCGTTTGAATTAAGCCAGTTGTACACATGGGCCTGTTAACGGCCCATAAATAGACGATTCTAATTATAGCCCGTTTACGGCCCATATTGCGGTCTGTTAATTGTCCACGAAAGTACGGCCCATGTTTGGCCAATCGATCATACGGCCCGTAGAAGTCCCATTGAATCTACGGCCCGTAGAAGGCCCATGGATCATACGGACCTTAGGAGGCCCACTATAGTAGGCAGCAGGACTACTTCTAAATAAAAAGGTTACCGCGAAAAAAGAACTGCAGCGACTACCAGCAAAAAAATAAACAAGACAATAAGGAAATAAATAAGCAAGCAACTTACGCTAGACTATTACGGCTATTACAAATATTACATCCACTGGGCATCAAAGTTCGCCACCAGTGCAAATATAGTGAACAAAGTAGCATATTACATACACTGGGCGTCTAAATTGGCCACCAGTGAAAATAAACGCGGCAGAAAAACAAGTCCACAACTGAAACCACTTCAGAAGAGCTCAAGAAACGATATCCTGGATACCCACCATGCTGGCAAGAAGCTTAGCAAGCTTATTAGTTTTCTCTTGTTTGGCGCTAAAATCGTCCAGCGCTTGCTGTTGCACCAGAAAGTATGCATCTGAATTCTGGAGGAACTTCCTCAATCCTTCGGCTTCTTGCTGCAGCACAGCTGACTGATGCCTTTCAGCTTGTAGCTGGGACTGAAGAAGCCGAAGTTATTCAGGCAGCGAGTTCAAAGAGCTTGTGCCAGCGGTAGTGGCCAGTAACTCGAACACTACATTAATGCAGGACTTTGGGGTTGTCTCACTGTCTACAAGATAGTATTTATCACCTTTCTTGGAGACCAACAGGGTTGTCTCACTATCTTGAACCTTATCTGCATTACTTTCTCTACCATTGCATAATGGGGTGCTCTTCTCCAATATTCTGTTCGCATTCTACAAGAGAAACAAGCAGACACATCACAGGCTTAGCATGTAGTATATGAAACTCATTTTGGTAAACCGGTTCAGTAGTAAGGTGGACAGGATAACAGCACGAAACAAACATATAACTATGTACTATGGTCACTGTATTCTCCATATCATTCTAGTTTATGTTGCCAAATCAAGATAGAGACATAGTTCAAATCATATATTTTTAAGATACAACAGCATAGACAGAATATAAGTGTGGGAAACTACACAACACTGGCAACACTTGTAATGTGCATGACATGAGAACATAACTGTTTATACAACTGAAACTGAAATCAACATAGAGCAAGAAGTTAGAACAGCAATCCAGTTAAAGAAATAGGTTTAAAACATACCTGTTGCACCATTGGAGTTTCAATTGGATCCTTCAAATTCGAAATTAGTTGGTATGAGTAAATACAGTGATGCAAGAGCAAAGGACTATAGACTATAGCTACGGAATCTGACCTGAGAACAGTTGCTCTTCTGCTTTAAACGTGGAGTTTGGGTTCGCTGTGGTGGTCTTCATGCGTTGGGCACTGCAGTTGCTTTACAAACTGCTCGTGTGGGGGTACTCTGAGGTGTACATGGTGCTGTGTCAACTAGAAGTGGGTTACTATCCGCTGGGGTTGGGGTTAGATGGGGTGTAGCTGGTTCTCTGTCCAACGGTGTAAGTGTACAATCTGGAAGAGTCTCGATTATGTGTGGTGGGGCTAGTTCGTGGGCCAGTACAACCATGGTTCTATCTGCATCGACGGGTAGCACCGTCTTTTGTGAAGAACAGGTTTTTACTCCCTTAGATACTGCCATCACCCCCTCCAATTCAAATGGCTGATAAACAAGAAAAGAAATTGAAAGTACAGACATTGTATGATAGACAGATGTGGTAATTCACATATATGTTGTCTAACCAAACAGGACAACATGACACAATTTCACATATATGATGGCTAACTAAAAAGGATAGCATGACAGAGTTTCAGATATATGATGGATAACTTAATAGGATATAATGGCATAATTCAACATATGATGAGTATCTAAACAGGATGGCATGACAAAACTATATGATGTCTTTCTAAAATAGGTTGGGATGAAATAATTCACATACATGTTGTCTAAGTATACAGGATGGCATGATATAATTCACATAATTGATTCATATACTAAGCAGCTGGCACTCGCATGTATGAACTCTAAACTAAGCAGATGGCATTGAATATTGTGTATATGATGTCTAAACTAAGCAATGAAAGACACCATATGCTTGATATGAGAAATATAAACATTGCAAGTTAAGAGCATACACCTCAGGTGGGATATAGGACTGGTCATCTGTCTCTGAATCCTCCTCTGAGGAGCTACCTGTAGCCATCGAGATATATGCTTCAACAGGTACCATTGCCTGCTCTGAAGACCTTGTTTTCACTCCAGATTTTTCCATAACCGGCTCAAATGGCTGATACACATGAAGAGTAGTTCAATATACACAGATTGTCGACAAATGGAATACGTAATGAAAAAAAGGATGGCATGAGATAATTCACATATATGATGCCTGGCTACATGGCGGTGCATAATTCACATATATGATAACTGGCTAAAAAACATGGCATTGCATAATTCACATATCTGATATAGAAAGCAAACAGGAGGCATTCACACAAAGCATGTCTAATCTAAGCACATAACCCTGATATAGAAAGCAAGACACCATATGCATGATATGAGCAATATAACCCTGCCAAGTTAGAGCATACACCTCAGGGGGGGGGGGGGAATACGACTGGTCATCTGTCTCTGAATCCTCCTATGAGGAGCTATCTGTAACCAGCAAGAAATCTGCATCGACAGGTAGCACTGACTGCTCAGAAGACCTTGTTTTCACTCCAGATTTTGCCATGACCGACTCAAATGGCTGATGCACAGGAAGAGTAGATGAATGTATAAACATTGTTGACAAATGGAATACATTACGAAAAAAAATATGGCACGATACAATTCACATATACGATGACTGGCTAAACAGGATGGCATTGCATGATTCACGTATATGATGCCTGGCTAAAGAAGATGGCATTGCATAATTCACATATACTCCCTTCGTTCCTAAATATTTGTCTTTTTAGAGATTTCAAATGGACTACCACATACGGATGTATATAGACATAGTTTAGAGTGTAGATTCACTCATTTTGCTCCGTATGTAGTCACTTGTTGAAATCTCTAAAAAGACAAATATTTAGGAACGGTGGGAGTATGATATAGAAACCAAACAGGTGGCATTCACACAAAGCAAATCTAAACAAAGCTGATGACATATAAGATATATAATGTAAGCAATGCGAGGCGCCATATGCATGATATGACCAACATCAGCATGCCAGGTTAGAGCAAACACCTCAGGGGGTAAATAGGAGTGGTCGGCTCCCTTTGAACAATTATCTTCCTCTGGAATACAATCTGGAATGGGGGGAGGGGGCCCCACTTCGTCCACCATGGAGCGGCGTCTGCATGACATTATATTCCCACGTAACGGTCTTCTCTTTTTCTCTACATGTTCAGTATGATTGTGTACAATAACTGACATGCATAATAAAAAAGCATAGTTAGATTATGTAAGGCCTAAGGGGTGCATGCAGAAATCAAGACTGATGGTAGCAAACGAGTGGATAGATCCAAAACTAATTATAGCAGGCAGATTATAGCTTCAGTTTAAAAAGATAGACGATGGATCATCTATTGTTTATTGCCCACCCAACATGAACCACATAGAAGACCCCAGATGAACCAGATAGTAGATATATACTATTCATTGCTGCCTCGATATGTGCCCCATAGGCATTTTAAAACTCAAGTTTGAACATTAGTTTGGACCTGACTCGGAGTCTAAGAGGTGAACAAGACGATAAAGTAGCAGGTAATAATAACCGATGTATAACGTAAGCAGACACGAAAGAGTGCGACCTCTCTTCCGGAACTGTGTAGTCCTCAGGTTCATCTACTCAGTCGATGATGGTAATGCAGTTGGCGTGGCTACCGGCAACGGGGAAGATGATCTGAGGCGGCGAAAGAAAGTCTGCAGGGGGAATCTCTGCTGCAGTGAACGCTTCCGTCGATGGTGCACCTCAGGTGGGGTGGATGATGGCACAGCAGGAGCAGGACATAACACACAGAGTTTTCTTTGACACCTATCTGAAAATGAAGTAAATCTGTAAGGGCTCCTTAGAATTGGAGGATTCTAAAAATGCAGGGACAGGAAAAACACAGGAATAGGATAGGAATGCACGTGCAAAACAAAGCATTTGCAAACATAGGATTTCTGTCAACCTGGGTGTTTGGTTCACATGAATTGGAAGAACACAGGAATGGAGAAACATGGTCAAATTAAAGTCAAACCACATGAAAATGTAAAATAAGAATCTTATTATGCCAGTAATGCAATTAGTCCTGTTCTTCATGCATATTAATTTGAAAAGGACGTCCAAGTGGATATTAAGATTCCTACATTTTTTTTGAAAGAGACACCAAAGGAAAAAAATATCCTCCAGTTTTGCTTTGCTCCATTCCTTCTAACCAAATGCACGAATAGTAGTACCATACTAAAGTTTCCAATTCCTATATTTTCCTTCACTTTTTCTTTGAACCAGTGGCGATTCTAGTAGGCAGTCTTCAACAGGCTGAAGCCTGCCCTCGAAATATTTTGTGAGCTTAGATTTGGTCCACATGATGATCATATAATGGCCATCTTGCTAAACCAATTCAAATTGTGGTTCAAAAGAGCATTTAGTTTTCTCCCTGTTAACTTTGTGACCACGATTCATTTATTTCTAGATTTGCAGCTGCTTTGAACCAAAGGATCCCTGAGGGATCGACATGAATGCAGAGTAACAAAGTGATGTAACGAGTGTACAACCTCTTTGGCATAGCCTTGTTGACCTCAGCATCATTGGGTTGGACGTGGAGGATGGTGATGCTGGTGTGACTGTCGGAGGCAGGGAAGAAGATATGAGGCCTCTGGAGATGGCGCCGAGGGTACTGCTCCACTGTGATGGATGGTTGCATTGTTGGAGCAGCTCCGGTGAGGTGTACGACGGCGAGGCTAAAGCAGGACAAGACAGACAATGTTAATCTGAAGTGGGACTCTAATAGCATCTGCAATAGATGATGTAAAATACATCACCAAAAAGTGCTAGATGTAAAATGCATCAGCCACGCCATGGCTGCTCCAACAGATGCTGTAAATACTGTTTACTCTGAACTTAGCTGAAGAAACTGAACTTTACAGTCGAAACTGAATTTTACTATCGAACTGATTGAACTAGTAGCAGAGCATTGCAATAGAAGTTTAGGGCGTTCGAGCACTAGTAGAAGAGAAGCAGTGATCTAAATCAGCAGTCGCTCGAGCAGGGAACACACTAGCAGAGAGCAACTCGTGCAGCAGCACCGCGAGCGAGTGCTAAAGCAGCAACTCCTGTAGCTGCCGCAGGTCGTGCAGCAGTAGCAGCAGTGCGAGCGAGAGCAAGAGCAGAGCAGAGCAACAACACAAACGAGAGCAAGAGCGGAGCAGCAGCGCAACCGATAGCAATAGCCGAGCAGAGCAGCAGCACGAACGAAAGCAAGAGCAGTGCAGCAGCGCGACCGACAGCAAGAACAGAGCCACAACATGAGTGAGAGCCGGAGCAGCAGCAGCAGCAGCGCGAGCGAGAGCCAGCGCAGCAGCTAGTGCTGGTGTGGAAGTCGCCGCCGAGGAAGCAATGACATGGGGGAGAGACGCCGTGGAGGAAGCGGCCGGCGACGGCGCCGTTGATGGAGACCCGCCATGGCTGCTCGGTATCGAGCACCGGCAGCCCCGTGAGATCAAATAAAATATAAAATGCAGCGGTGAGTGTAGAACCTCCTTGGTGGCGCCGAGTAGGCCTCGGCTTCATTGGAGGAATTGGCGAGGGTGCTGCGGTTCCGATGGGGCAGGTCAAGACGGCGCTGTGGGGATGGAGGTGGCGCGATAGACGAGCTGAACGTCGGGGCAGCTCCTTGGAGGTGGAGGAGGGGGCGGCTGATCCAGCGAGACGACAAGATCGACGACGGATCCTCATCCGGTGCGGTGGGTGAGGGACGTCGAGCTGTTGCTATGGACGACGTCGTCGCGGAAGAGTCTCCGGCTGGGCGGTGGTCGGGAGGCCGACGGAGGAGTGTGGGGTTTTGTGGGTTTTGGCGGCCTCGGTGTACGAATGGGGGGTGGACGAAGGGGAAGGTAGGGGGAGCCATGGCATAGGGACGCGCTTGTTCGAAATGTGGGGTAAGTTACAAACGTAACCCCACCGGTTTTGACCATGCGACATCGAGGCGGCATTTTTCCGGCTGAGGGGTAGAAGGGGGATTTCGCGTGTCTGGGCTGCGGGACCGATTTCGGATGAGGAGGGAGTTTTCGCGTGCGTTGAAATTTTGGGATAACAAGGCGCAACGCGGGTTGAAGAGGCGGGAGTTTCAAAGTAGAAGAGACAAAAGATACTCGAGCTTGAAAATTTCGGGATAACAAGGCGCGGATTCCATGTTCGGCAGAACAAACTTAACGTGTACAAAAAAACAATTCATACAAGACACAAGAGATTCATGTCCCCTTTTACTATATTGCTATAAATGCCATTGAAAAAACTACAAGAAAAATGTAAACAAAATCGGGAGAACAAGATTAGCTTGTACAGTACCAAATCAATTCGCACTTCCCTCAACAACAACAAAAAACAAATCAATTCCCACCACTAGAAAGAGTCATGTCCCTTTTTATATGATTACAAATGCCAGGATCTCGAATTTCAATTTTTGAATCCACGTTATGTTGAATTTGAATATATCGTTAGGTGATCTTGCGGTTTATAATGGATGTAGTCCTACATTTTGATCTTCCATCTTATATGAACATTTTACTCCACCCTATGAATATATATATTGTCGTCGACCATATGGACTAAATTTGAATAAATTTTCCTTGTTTGAATACGATTGTTGTCAAGTTATACCATCATTTAAATATTATCTTGATAACAGAAAACATGCATATAGTAGTAATCATATTTCAATATGAACTACATGTACCATACGATATCCAATTCAAATATTTTATCCATTTTATGTTGAATTCAAATCACAGTACATTGGTCTAGGTAGCTAGATGTTCAGGATAATCTAAACCCTATTTTCATATGTATAAATTTTAGCCGAATTGGGACACGTTTTGGTATAAGCTTCTTGCAAACCGGAGATTCTCTCAAGAAGCCTCGTGGTTCCGAGAGGGAACGTGTCACCTTTGTATGCGAAACGATATACGCTGCCTCCCCCCTGATTTTCTTTACAGAGGCAACATAGAACTATATGAGTGCCCTGTTAAATTTTGGAATTATTCCGGGTTCATTTGGCCTTTTTTAATACATTAATTGTGTTTCTGGTCATTTAATGTGCATAATTCAAATTTGAACTACAAGCACATGCTCCAGTGCATCAAAGTTGGTTGAAAAATAATATGTGTGTCCTCGGATGAATTTCTAGGTCCCATGCAAGAAATGGGAATGAAATTCAAACATCTGGGCGTCGTAGCTCGGCCGAGAACATTGAGAAACTTGGTTTTTAAATTCTTGTAAATCCAAAACACGCCTGAAAATCATGAAACTTGGCATCGTGTCATGTCATGGCACTAACATGTTGTGGTAAAAAATTTGGCCGAATTGGAACAAGTTTTGTTATAAGCTTCTTGAAAACAGGAGCTTCTCTCAAGAAGGCTCATGGTTCTGAGAGGGAACGTGTCACCTTTGTGTGCGAAACGATATACGCTGCCCCCCCTTGATTTTTTTACAGAGGCAACATAGAACTATATGAGTGTCGTGTTATATTTTGGAATTATTCCGGGTTCATTTGGCCTTTTTTATACATTAATTGAGTTTCTGGTCATTTATTGTGCATAATTCAAATTTGAACTACAAGCACATGCTCCAGTGCACCAAAGTTGGTTGAAAAATCACATGTGTGTCCTCGGGTAAATTTCTAGGTCCCATGCAAGAAATGGGAATGAAATTCAAACATCTGGGCGTCGTGGCTCGGCCAGAAACATTGAGAAACTTGGTTTTTTAATTCCTGTAAATCCAAAAAACGCATGAAAATCATGAAACTTGGCTTGGTGTCATGACATGGCACCAACATGCTGTGGTAATTTTGCTGTCCGATTTGCGAAGGCGCACACATTAACAATCAACAAAGTCATTTTGGAACAAGTGTTGTCACGTTACAATCAGAAACACAAGTATTATTGAAACCGTGGGCGTTCTACTTACCATTTACGTGCCGCCACGCGTCCCCTTTTTTTTATTGGCTAGGAGGCACCGTGCGGGGTAGCTATTTGAGTACGGGAGGCGTGCGATCAGACCCCTGCGCGTGCTTATCGGGAGGAGAGCCCTTTGACCTCCATCTGCCGCCCACCTCTCTCCCAAGGTCTCCATTAATGGCGCCCGAGCCCTGTTTAATGGCGCGGCTATGTCTCACTTGACTGAGATTTAAGAGAGAAAAAAGAAAATCTGAAAAGAAAATTTTGCACGGATCTTGATGTAAGATCCGACGGACCTATATAGCATCTACTTTGACTTATAGCAAGACTGATGAATATATAAGGACGACGACAGTGGATAATAATTGTCTTACATATTTAGGAAGATAATTAAAAAAGCCACATACGGCTACGCCCGAAATACACAAGGGCAAAAGAAGAAGGAAGACGCATACAACGATCTGGCTCACAGATCTCTACTTTCTTGATGCGCTGCAGGTCGCGGAGACTAGTTCTCGCGGCGAGCGGCGATGATCTCTTTCATCAGTTTCATGTCCTTAATACGCTGCTTGGCAGCATCCATGGATTCCTACACCAGCCTATCGCGCTCGATGCGGAGCATGGCATTCTCGTCCATAAGTTTCTTGACAATGACGCCCGTCCTCTTCAACAAGGCAGCGGTCTCCTCCGCTTGCTTCGCACTTCCGGCGATGTTCGCCCTCAGCAGGTCGCGCTTGGTGCGGAGCTTTGCCTTGTCCTCCCCTAGTCGCCAGATGACGGCGGTAGCATTTTCAAATGCGGCATTCATCTCGTCCTGCAGCTTCATCCAGCCGGAGATCCGATCCATCAGGCCATCGAGCATAGCACGCATGCGCCTGTGAGAGTCCTCGCCTGCCCACGAGTCATTTTCCCAGGCCGCCGCGGTGCGGGAGGACCTCCCTGCTGCATTCGCGGTGCAGCGGGACATCTCTGCTGCTTCCGCGGCGTGGCCGGACTAGTCTGCTGCATCGACGGCGCGACGGGACCTCTGTGCTGCTTCGGCGGCGCGGTGGGACCTCTGTGCTGCTACGGAGGTGCGGTGGGACATGTCGGCTGCTACGGTGGTGAGGCGGGACATCTCTCGTGCTTCCGCTTCCATGCTCGCCTCCCCCTGGTAGTAATCTCTCGACCCAGAACTCATGCGGGCCATGGCAGATGCAAGGGAACGACGATGGAAGATTTGTTTGTTTTTGTGGATGAGGAGTTGAGGAGGAATGTGCAGTCATCTTGGAGTAGAGTATTTATAACCGAGTACTAATACGCTCCTAAGTGGGAAACCGTTTAGGTTTTGATCGGTGTGAACAGGTTTGCAATTAAATATAGCGTGGTAGTAATTTGGAATGTGACGAGACGCAAGCTCAAAATTTATTGATGGTTCTAGTGTCGAAGTGGGGCACTATTCCCGGATGGCGTAACGTGGGCACGCATTCTCGACCGTGGTGTGCAGTCTTGTAGTATGCCATGGTACTTCTTTTTCTACTGCTGTGTACGTGCAATAACTGGCACGGTCGGATACATATCTTATGGTTATTGGGGCGTTCGCCAGGAATAGCCTCGTGGCGAGCTATAGACTAGTCTTTTTTTCACACGCATTACATCGACACATATCATCTCTCTCCCTCTTTCCCACACACACACCTTAGTCTCTCAGGACTTCTCGCATGCACCATCTCTAGCTCCCTAGGTCGATGCCACCCACATACACTTGTACTCTGAGTTTAGTACGTTATACACAAAGAGAAGAGGTGCACGCACGCACTCGTCCTCTCTCACACATGCATCTGTAGCTACGAATTGTAGTGTTCTCAACCATCCGATTGGCTCTATCATAGGTTCCCGTTGCTCCTTGGCCTTGAGATTGAGAAGTTTAAAATGTGGAGGCTAAGCTGGAGGCGAATTGTTTTGGTTAATGTGCAGGCCACACACGGCACCAACATGACACGAGCTTCGTCTGCCTGGTGCGCAGTAGGGTGTGTACTACTAGTAGTAGTACTACTTTGATGTGTCACGTCAACTCGCAGAAGTATGCAACACTTCCTCAACAAACAAGCATATAAGAAGCTTATACTTCTTACCCAAAGGATCTTTATATCCAACAAACACAATATCCGTTCCATTGTTGGAAATTACTTTAACTGCTGATCTGATGTCGAAGTAATTGCTGCATCGCCACCAAAATCCACTATCTCTTAAGCTAAAGTAGACCGAGCTAACCCCTATATTAGCATATTACTAAGATAAACAGAAGGCACTGTAGAATCATTTAGGAGGTGAGTTTGTCAATCTGAATGTGGAGGGACACCATCCTCGACAACCCAGCCCGGCCAGCAGCTTGGGTGGAACTGTGAAGAAGGTCAGCTCCTGCACGGCGACGACGCCAGGATCCTTGCTGCTTGTCACCTCGATTTCCACCTTGACAGCGTCTGTCCTGCCTTTGGCCTCCCCCGGCGGTCCACCTTGGTCGCGTAGTGCGGCGGTGGGGATGGCCCCGCTCTGATGCAGATGACCGACACGGCGATAGGCGCGCCGACGTCGAGCACGCCGCCGACCAAGAAAAACGCGCGGCCGTCCTCCTCCGCGAACAGCAAGAGCCGCATCTCCGACACTGGCACTTGCAGCTGAAGCACCTTGCCGTGCTGGATCCTATGCACGGGCATGGGATGCACGGTGCTGATGTGGTGGGGGAGCACCGGCGGCAGGCCTTCGCAGTCGCAGACGGGCACAGGGCATTTGTAGGGCGCGAGTGGACACACGCTCTGGTGATCGGCAAGCTTGTGGTAAGTGACGTAGAGCCCACAACCTTCGTCCGGGCACTCCACCCTCACTGAGGAGAGGACGGCGTCCATCGCCGTGTTCCACACGTCGAAGCCACCGCCGCGCTCGCAGTTCTGGCACTGCCGCTGGTTCCCGGGGCGCTCGCCGCGGTAGTCCGCGTAGGCCAGGTGCCCTCCCTTGCATTGCACAAATCAATCGAACAACACATCAATAAAGAAACCTGCACCTTGCTGGATCAACCGAACGGACGAGGTGTATTCAAACCTCATACACTGGAGGCTTCAAGGGGCGGAGACACAAGGGGCTGTGGAGCAAGGTGAGGTCCATAGAGACCATAGAGAGCTCCAACGTCGGGTCCTGTTCCGTCGGCATGATCTCGCCCTCCTCGTGCACCACCATCTCTCGCTTTAGGGCTGGGGCATTAGAAACTTTTACCATCACATATTCATACTACTTCAAGGTGCATTAAATCAACACATGCAAGTATCAAAAGGAAAGTCACGGCATGCATGCATGCGTTATAATTAATGCATCGGTAAACGCAAATTATTGAAATATATTGAGTGCACTGCTTTGATGTGTCACGTCAACTCGTACAACAAGGAGAAGTTTGATTACAACGCCCTCTCCCTCGCCCATGAGCGTGGTGGCTCGCAGGACTAGAGAAGCTTTCGCTACACGCTCTCCCTCCCGCACGCAGTGGACATGCAGTAGTTCATTCGGTGTCAGATGGCCAGAAGCATACTAGTAGTACTCCACTATAGTAGTACCATAATTGTTCGACTTCCCGAAGAGGCGAAGAGCCAAGCACAACCCGAACACTCGTGTGGCGGTTTCATGTGTATAGGGGAGGTAGTATAGTAACATAGTCTAGGATAGCGTGTACCGTGCCTCTAAGCTTAAAATCGTTGGAGTCGGCTCCATGCTATGAGGCCGTCTCGAAGCATTTTTTGATTAAAATAACCTTCTGGCCCTACCTGTCATCCTGGTTATTGTAGTTTGCACGCTGATATGGTCAAGAGAGGAATATATATTTTAATTTGTGGTGGGGTAAATGTTAGAGGTTGCAGCAAATATTATACAATGTGTGTCTTTTAGCCAAGTTTAGAGGCAAGCATGTGGGGCCCATGCTATGATGTGTCGCGTCAACTCGTACAATAAGAAGAAGCTTGATTACTAGTAGTACGCCGTCTCCCTCGCCCATGCGCACGGTGGCGCGCTTCTTGACGGCGGTGAACTTGCAGATGGAGCCGACCATCATCTCGCACATGCGAGAGGCGAAGCCGGCGTCGACGAGGGCTATGACGCCGGCGGTCGCCAGCATCGTCTGGAAATGCTGCGTGGTGCAGGGAGGCAGGCCGGCATCTTGGACGATCCGGCACAACCAACTAGTAAGACACCCTCATCGGCCTCCAAGGTGACGAACTCTTTGAAGCACTGGTGACCCTGCAGCTGCCGGAGGTCGCGACGAAGAATGTGCACCTCGAGGCCGCGCTCGCCGCGCAGCGCCTCGCCATGCAAGAAACCGTCGACCTGCACATCCACGTCTACGAGGAAATCGTCTACTTAGGCCACTACAAGGCCAGCGAGGACAGAAAGACGTTGGCCTTCTTCCAGCGGCTGGAATCTTTGGGCGCCATTATTCAGAAGCACGTCGACCTGGCCACGAAAGCCGCTGCTACTTAGCCGCCGTTCGGTGGGCCGGCGTCCTGAGCCGAGGAGGTGGATGTCGTCGATGAATGCATCTTTCTTCTTGCCTCATGTAACCAGCGCTGCATCGCCTCGTGGCCTTAATGTTTTATTAGTGTATGGCATTTTTATTCTAGTCGTAAATGACATGTGTGATCCCTTGCTCTTATTTGGCGTTAATTGTATGTGGTATCACTGTCTTTGTCCTGGTGTACTACCTAGGTCCTAGTTTATTAGTCCCTTTTGTAATTTGTGCCAAATTTTGACCAAAGATTTAACTGACAAAATGTCAGTGCATGTCAACAAAAATTATATCGTTTGATATGTATTTGAACATAGTTTTCAATGATATAATTTTGGTGACATGCATGAACCTTTTGTTAGTCAAATTTATGGTCAAAATTTGGCATAGATTACGATGGGGAGCAATAAACCAGGACGGAGGTAGACTGGTCCATCACCATCGTGTTTTGTGTCTAATTTTGACTTCAGCGACCCAACCTACATGGAGGGAGTACTGTATATATTGGCGCGACAACCAAACATATATATTCAAAACTGAGCGTTACTACATGTCACGAGTTCAAAACAAGAAAGTGGAACAAGTATAGCATGCCTGTGCCGTTCGTGTCGCACCACCACATGGTCTGTCCGGCACGCCGCTCAAGTGAGGGAACGCTTGTTGTCTTAGCATTTTCACTGTCAGGTGGGACCGCAGTTGAGCAAACCGACTATCGGCAAATCCCCACCCCGCCCACCGTGCATCGGCTGAGTTAGAATTGGAAGAGAGAAACGAGGGAGAAGAGCTGTAGCACGGACGCTGTTGTCAGATGGGACTCGTGTTGATAGAATAGGAGTACTGAGTACTCGTACCTCTTTTTTTTAGGGCAAAAATAGTCGTACGTCTAGTACCACTAGTTGGGTGCGTGCGACCTATACATGTCATCACTTTAAGTCTCCTTTTCATTCACCTCCTTTTCGAACCGCAGCTACGCTTCATAGTACATATTTTTTCACGCATTTATCCTCCTATATGTACTCCTAGTCTATTTCCACGTGCTTCCTTTCGCCGACATGTGGGACATAGAGCATCTGGGTCGTAGTGCATGCACGACTCGGAGCATATGCAACCATGCCGGCGTACTTTACATTTCAGACCTCACGAATTACATGCAAACCCCCCGCAGAAGAATAAATAAATAAATGAATTACTACATGCAAAGCGGATTATTTTCATAGAAACCGAAGCACGTTCATTAAATTTTGGACATAACACATTTACTCCCTCCGTTTTTATTTAGTCCGCGTATTAGCTTTGTAAAAGTCAAGCCTTGTAAACTTTGACAAAGTTTATAAACAAAAATATTAACATATACAATAATAAATCAATACCATTAGATTCATCATTGAATGTACTTTCACATCATTTTGATTTTTTATGATAAATATTTATATTTTTTTCTATAAATTTGGTCAAACTTTATGAAGTTTGACTTCAGTCAAACCTAATATGCAGAGTAAATAAAAACGGAGGGAGTATAACAAACGACTGGACCTAAACCAGTCTATGGGCCTCTTTGATTCGCAGGATACTGAAAACACAGGAATGGGAAAGTATGATGGCGATGAACCGAGAGGAGGAAGAGGAGGAGTACTGTACATGCTAGAGACTGGACTGTAGCACATTGTTTTTTATGGCCATATCACCACATTGTTTTCTATGGCCTATCGCCTGCTGGTTCACTGGGCTGCCGTGGTTCGCACTCCTCCGACGTGAGTAGTACTAGTATATACACTATATATACCGCATGATTCTTTGCTCCTTCTTACTTCGCCGACATGTGGGAGAGCCAGCATCCGGGTCAACATGTCATGCACCAGATTAGAGTGGGGAACGGAAGGGGGGCATCACCCCGGTCGTAGCGCCAGTAATTAATGACTATAGTGAGTAGTCATATCACAAGACCCCATCTTTCCAGCAGTAACGCGCCGTCAAATCGAACAACCCTACCTTTCTAGCAGTAAGTTGAATCCGCTACTCACTCACCCTCCTCGCCTCTCTATCAAACCGGCTACGTGAAAACTACTGCGCGTACTGCCCGGGAAAATCCCTGCCCTCAACTTTTAACTACTCATAGTATAATTTTGTATCGATGAATTGCACCATGGACCAGAAAACCAAAAGAAAAAGGTGGTACATGTAAACAAATACAGTTCAAGCTCTAGCTAGCGATTCGGAATGTAAACCGTGCATGTGTTCATACGTATAGGTTACTTCAAAGTACTGAGTCCATTGATGCAATGTGGTCAAATTGTACCATCGATATCTCAAAGCCAAAATAGTTCGAGCTTGTTCGTTCTATATAAATAGTACTGTATGTTTATTCTCCCGTGGGGTTGTTCTATGAATGGAGGGACGGGGAGCACAAGTGAATACTACTACTAGTAAGTAGGAGTAGTACAGTTAGTCACGTCAAATAGAGAGTTTCTTTTCTTTAATGCCACGTACACAAATTGAAACGCTTGTTGTGGAGAGAAAAAGATAATCACTCCACTATATATATATAGGTAGGGGCCTGAGCGCTTGCTTTACTAGGGTTGTTTTCTTCATTCTCTCATCCTCTCCAGATCTAAACAAGACAGTGGTAGCGACATTTTCTCTCCGCTCACCACTGGTCACAGATCCGACCGGATCCCTTCGGCCGGTGTGTGTAGGGGACTAGGTGCATCGTTCACGCGAACATCGGCGTCGAGGGAGGAAACCCAAAGCTGCCGGTGGGTCCCGATCCTCTTCCCGTGCCGTTCTCTCTAACACAGCGCTGACTCGGGAGGTCCTCCGACCCTTCTTCCTCCCTACCGTATTGTGCGCAGATCCGACATGCCGCCGGCCTCCTAGCCACATCACGATGACCCTCAGGTATAAGTTCCTTCAAAAGCGGCCTTGCTCTACTGCGCCAGCTCCCCACGTGTCTGCATGTGGATCTTTTTCTACTTCCATCAGCTCTTCCAAAGCCAAATAAATTTTTAGTATTATTAGAGGTAAAGCTAGTTCATGCAGTCAAATCTAGGACTTGGTTCAAACAACGAAGAAGGGGGGGGGGAATTGTAGCATGAATCTAGGACTTGATTCAAATAGGAAATAACAGGGGGAAAGTAGACTGGATACCCAACCGGTCTCTTGGTTGAAAAGGGAAATAAAGGGAAAAGGCAGTACAAACTGGATAAGGAACAGACCTATTATTGGTTGAAAAAAGGATAGAAAGTGGCGGCTGGTGGACAAGTCAACAGAGTATGTCCAGGATTAGATTTGCTGCCCTCACATAGTAAAAGGTCTCCAGGATTAGATTTGCTGCCCTCACAGAGTATGAACAAACTCGGCATCACCACTTTATGCGTCCTTGTAGGTACATTGTGCTGATGCGTCCACTATCGCTTGTCCTTATACCAACTTTTTGCTGTTGTTAATGTAAGGGCGCATGTAAAATGAAGCAATCACACTGTTACCGTAAGGACATGTCTAACCAGTGTTATTGTTAATCTAATGCCTCCAGTAATATGATGCAATTAAACCGTGTTACAAATGGTACTCCTACTATTTTCCCCAATATGATAAGTAAGTTGCTTCTTTATGCTGCTGAGTGTCCTAGTGTCCCCACTGTCCCATGCCCTTAAACCAACTCTTTAGCTGCTGTTGATCTACTATATCTGGTAAACAAGCAATGCCACCTTAATGTTGCTCAATTTTAGTGCAACTACTAAAGAAGAACCTGTCAGCTCATGAGAGCAAGTACTTCTTGCTAGCTGCATGATGCAATCTTTGCTTCATTTCAGGAAGACTGCAGAAAAAGGTCGCATGAATTGAATCATCCGAGTGGATCTGCAGGTTCACCACATTGAGTCGTGGCGGCATAGGGCCCCTCTCTCAGTTATGGTTCCCATGACCAGGTATGTTCCTTTTTGGTTGATTTTGACTCTGCATCTAGCTAGTGATCTTGTGCTACTGTTTTGGCACTGCTACTGCCACTGATAAAATGAAGTAATAATACATTTAAAATAGAGCTACTGTCTTAGCTACCATTTCATTTCCAATGTAGATAGCTTGCAGAAGACCTATCCGGCAGAATCAAGTCCATGTGCACTGCATCAATCACATAGCTGCACTGAACTAGTTGAGTCCATCACACCTACCGTTGAGGTGGTGCGGGCCACCTCTCTAATTGGCGGGCGCCACAATTTTAGTTGAACTGCACAAAAAAAGTGATTGAAATGAGTCGACGCTCCTCCTTCTACTGCCACACTGAGGTGTTAATGGATGTCAATGAATTGTCTTCATGGCAAGATACGGGGACATGAAGAATAACTTGATCTCCCAAAGTCATCTCACACAGGTCAGTACTGTCCTTTATCAACATGATTGTGCTTTTTCATACTATGATAACGTTGTATTTTTTAATAAAGCTATTCTATCGCAATATTTTCTCGTTTTGGAAATAAAGTTGCTTTAACTAGTGCCAATATTATAGTAATCATGCTCTTTCTTATCTATGCAAATAGGAATACTCAACTACAGATGTTGTGATGGTCAAAAGCATTCGCCCAGGGTTGTATGACATGGCTAGCCAAGATGGATTTAATCATGAGATTCACTTTATCCAAAGGCTCTAAAGTGCCATGCGTGTGTGCAAGGTGGAAAGATATATTTCAGGATGTTGATTGATGATTCCACTAGATTCTGCTATGTGTATTTGTTAAATACTAAGGATGAGGCTCTATACACACTACTTCAAAATCTAGAAGGCCCTCTTGTGCATATATTGGAAGTGGTAGTGCCATCAGTGATGCAGAATATTTCAGCTGCCAATATTTGACATGCGTGGCCTTAAAAAGGACTGGTTTCAATGTTTAAGCAAATCCTTGGATCAAATTGCTTACGTGAAGCATCAATCAATTTTTATTTATTTGTTCACATTCTCACAATGTTTGAGTTGTACACTTACGATTGGCTCTGAGCTGTGAATCATTGAGATGTGTAGGCATCTTTGTTGTTTTTATTATTATTTGAATCTAATGGGTTTGTTCTAAATCTTGCAAGCTGGGAATCATTGTGATGTGTAGGCATCTTTGTTTTACTTATTATTTGAATCATATTGGTTGGTTTTGAATCTTGCAAGCTGGGAAACACGGCATGATGATGCAGAGGACAACAACCATAACTAGTTGTTCAAACTTGGTAGTATTGTCTGTGTGAAAGTGCGACAAATGAGCTGATCGTTTGCGTCCTGAGAATTATAATTCTAATTGTTGTGAATGTTGATCCTGTGGCACTGATAGAATGAGCCAATGCTTTGGTTGTTTTAAGAATAAATTTTAATTAAAGCTAATAAAATTTATGTAAAGTGACCACTAACACTTGCTATTACAGTACCCATACAGACCCGCTCGTGAACCCGAGGGGGCATGTTCTGCCGGGCGTGCAGCGGGCGAGGGAGGTGTAGTAACTGTTGTCGCCTGTAAACACTCAGTTTACTGTTGGATGCAGTTCCCCAAGAGATGAAAAACGAACTGCTGCCGCCGCCTACCCACTCGTTTACCGTTGATTGCAGTTCCCCAAGATTGGAAAAACGAACTGCTGCTGCGGCGGTGCCGCCCCCCAGTACCCCAGTACACACCGATCGTCTTCATCCCCCTGCCCCCAATCCCCACAAACGGGAACTGCCACATCAACTCTGCATGAGAAGAGACTCCAATGGCGATCCGAGGGGTGAGCTTGCTGGATATGGACTTCAGCAAGGAGTTCACCTTTGAGTTCACCGTTCAGACCCATGGCAACACCAAGTTGAATGTGATGTGCACCAATGATCTGGACTCGATGAAGCTCTACCTCACCAAGTTCAAGCAATACCCACAGGATGAGAAAGCACAAGGTCGCGGGACTAGGCCTTATGCCCATCCATTCGTCTCCTGATAGGGACCAGCGGATCGCCATCACCCAGGTATGCGTGCGGGATGAGGTTCTTGTCTACCACTGTTGTAGGGCCACCAGAGGTTCTGGAGCATCTGGTGCAACAAGCTTGTCGACATCCAGAAGCAATACAAGATCATCGGCAACGGGCAGGAGAAGGACTCCGTGGTTGACCTTGCCGCGACCATCATCGACCCCTGCTACGCCAACATGAAAGAAGACGTCGATACCAAGAACCTGAACACATGTGAGGTACCTCTGAATCTAGCCTACATAACCTACGCGGCCAAGGACGCATACGCATGCTACGACATGTACATGCGGATCTTGGACATGAGGGTGTGTCTGCTTCCCGTAACCGACGAGTACACGGACAGCTACAGCATCATGATCAAGCGTGCCAGGAAGGTCTAGATGATGTACTTTATCTGTTTAAGCACCTTTATCATCTGAGTGTTTCATGCATTAGCCTATGCATCGTAATTATCTGTTTTGTCCGAAATATTTCGTCTAAGAACCCATTAACCTGTTTGCTTTTTTAGTGGCTATTTGCTTATGTATGTAACTAGTTCACTGGGCTGCCGTGCTTTGAATCTACTTCCTCCCAACATATTCCCCTTCTCAGGTGGACCCAGCAGGTCTCGTACACAGACATCTGGGACCAACCACCTATCCATTTGTATTTCTTTATTTTGTTCAATCTTTCATCCTCTTCCTACATCGGCTGGCGGCGCTGCCACGCACGCCTCGGTGACCCATCCTAGCCTATGGCGCTAGCCAGGCCATCCCTCTACTCCCACACATTCTCCGGTGGTGGCAGCTCCATCCGCCCACCCTGCACCCGAACAAGTCAACCCTCATACTCCCGTCCGCCTGTGTCTTCCACAGCTCTGGTTTGTTCAGTCCAAGGTCTCGATGTCGTCCTCCGCCTTGGTGCTCTCGCCGCGGCACCACCGTCTGTCGTTCCCAACATGGTCAATAAAATGAGAGGAATCGGGAGACGACTGTTCGTCGAGAGGCTGACAGTCTCGGGCCCACCAGGTCCATGGCCTAGGTTTTGTTGTTTAACATGCGTAGGCCACGACATGCAGACACAGTTGATCCAGCTGGTTTCAACTTTTTTTTGGGGTCCAGCAGGTATCAAGCAGCCTCTAGGCCTCCCAGCCTAGCTTGTCTATAACATCAGCAGCCCAAGTTATGTTTGTATTTTCAAGACGATGCACAACTCAGTTCTATTTTTCTATAAGAATGCAAAACTGAACCTATGTTTTCCCTTCTATAATAGTATATATATTTATATTTATATCTTATTTTATTACATATATATAATAGAAACAACATAAGGTTCTGTTAAACCTGTCGTTCGTCCAACCATTGTATAGACCTTCCCACTTCCTTTATTTTTCATTTTTATTAATCCTATATGTGAATTTTCTCCCACTTTCTTTTTCGATGTAATTTGAGTTTTCTCCTAGTACTTTTCCATAGAACCAACTCAACTTTCCCACGTCTAGCCTAAAAAATAATAATACCCCATGTCCTATTAACTCATCAAATTAAAATGATATTTTATTTCATAAATCAAAAGTTCTTACAAAATAATAATAATAATTGTTTATATATAACTTGGCAAGTTAACTCCTGGTGATTGCGTACATAAGCTTGCAAAAAGATTTTACTGACAAATGCAGTAATAGACGTGCAATCATGTGTTTATGTTTTTATAACATTTCTCCGTCCAGCCCAACATGATATTTTCACCCAGCCCAGCAAGTCCGCGGATTTCGAGAAAAATGCAAATGGCTTTAAATTCTAACATAATATATAAACGGGCTGCATAGACGCTACATCATTGTTTCACCCGGCCCACCAAATGAACTAAAAAAACCAAATGGACTGGCTGACATGTGGGCCAGTAGGATGAAGCCTAAGCACTTTCGTAAAAAATAAAAATACAAACGTCGAAGCCTAAGCAAGGCGTTGGATTTACATCCAACGGCCAGCATTCTTCTTCAATATCTCGTCTTCTTCCCCCAGTGCTGCCGGAACCGCCTGCTTCAGCCTCCGGCGTCCAGCGGTGCTGTTTTGCGCGCCTCGCAGCGAAACACTACCCCATCGACGGCCAGGCCATCCCTCCACTCCTCAGCACCTCCTGTTATTCTCTGTCGAGTGTAGGCCCACCCCGCACCCGAACAAGTCAAGTTTCCCACTCCTCTCCATATGCGACTCCACTGCCGCATCTTCCCCATCTCCGGGGCATTCCAGTCTGGCGCCTCGCCGTCTTCCACCGGCCTTGGTGCGCTCTGCATGGTGTGGTCAACTTGGTCAACAAACGAGAGTCATCGAAAGATGACTGTACGTGGAGAGGCTAACAGTGGGGACGCACCACGCCCATGGACGCATGCATGCAACGGCATCCTTTTTTCCCTGAAAAATAATGTTTTCTCCCCCTGACAGCTGGGACCCACCAGCTACAACTTCGCACGCAAGGAAGTGCGTCCTTATTACGGGAAAAAATGATTCTTCCCCCTGACAGCTGGGACCCACCAGTTATATCTTCGCACGCAAGGAAGTGCGTCCTTATCCTCCCTGACAGCTGGGACCCACCCGGTCGAAGTGTACATAGCATTGTCTGTGTACATACCGGTCGATCGGTCTGTCTGCCATGATGAACTGTGGACGAGTAAGGAGCGGTAGCAGTTCAGGCAATCCAGTCAAAACCATGTACACGTACGTACAGCCAGATGCCAAAAAATACGGCCACGTACGTACATACGGGCGGGGTCTCGAACGCGTACTCGCGCATACGTACGGCCAAGGCTCGTGTACATGGAGAGGCAACGGACGGTAGCAATGGTGTCCTGTTCATCGAAAGCCAACCGGCTGGGTCGGAACGGAGAAACTGCGTCGTGTTCATGGGGAGGCAACGGAATGCGTCGTGTTCATCGGGAGGCAATGGAATATGTCGTGTTCATCAGGAGCCAACCGGCTTGGATGAAATAGCCAAAACAAGGTCTGGCGTACCACAGAACGGAGGAAACGGGCCTTCTGTTCGACCGCCACTGGTACAGCGAGGTGCTATACAAACGGTTTTTAACCCCTTTCCACGATGGCATTTAGAACTGTTGCCTAGTGAGTGTGGGCGATAGGGGGGGTCCTTCCCACACGACCCAGAAACCGTCGGGGATAGGGAGCCTTGATGCATATACAGTACTCGCTATTCGTTTGTGCTCGCATTGCCATCGCAGTCGGTATTCTATGGTGCTACGTTTATGATGCGCGGCCCATCACAAATGGTTCACTATAATAGAACGTGTATGATAAGCAGACAATCACACACATTCACTTTTCCCAAACCGTATGCGATAACTAATTAAGAAGATTAGCTAATCGTCGTACGAGTGACAGACATGATTATGAAACGTTGGACCGTCGTAACATCGTCATACACGACAACTATCACACACGCTATTCTGTGGTGCAGCGTTTACGATGCATACCACATCAGAAATAGTTCATGGTTGCGAATCATGTATGATAAGGCAACTATCACAAACGTTTAGTTTGCCCGCACCGTTTGTGATATTGTCTAACATCGCACATGCTTTGCAAACGGCAACTATGTGCATGCTTGAACACTTTTCCTCTCTGTAAACCGTGTTGGATTATGGTGTATATCGCAAACGTTTGTGTTTTACCAACCGTGTGTGCCGTAACGACCTACAGAGCGTAATTTCACCGTAATTTAATTGTTGCTATTTCAAATTGTACCGGATTTGAATTTGAATGTATGCTATAGCTTTATTCATATCCATCAGGTTCAAACAACCAATGCATTATTCGATTCATAGGTACATATGTTCAAGAATTACATAAGAACCAAATAAAGAATGATGAACCACAGTTGTATACTTGTACTATTAAAGACGGTAAAGAAAGAGGCGAAATACATTCTCGTTGCTGAACAAGGTGAAGCGGAATGCCCATATTGTGCCCTCCTCCATGCAGAAGGCACGCACGACTCTAGTCCAACCCCTTGTGATGGCCGACCGCCCATCCTTCACGGTCTTCATGAAAACATCTAGATAATGATCGTGTTCTGGTAGAAATACTTTAACCTTTGCATGCCCACCAATCATGTAGTTTGAGAGGTAATCTTGAGTAAACTGCTTTGGGAACCACTGCAAAGGAAAAACATTCAGACATTGTCATCTAACACAACTCATTATGGGCAGTAAAAAGAAGGCTGCAGAGTTCTTACTTACCATCCTGCAGTTCGCTGTTGTCTTGGATAAAGTGTAAACAAATAGTTTAATTGCCATCTTTTGACCCATTTTACTAACAATCTTTATTAGCTTCCTCACTTGATGCTGGTTCATCGATATCTCATTGCCCCATACGCAGAAAGGGTCGAAGCGCGGATCTTTAACAATGCCGTATGTACCTAAAAGCACCAAGTTAATATTAGAAGCTAAATAGCAATTGCACAATGATGTAGTACAACACTCTTTTATAATATCTTAAACCATCCAATATACTCACATATTAGATGAATTAACATCTTATATTATGGGCCGGAAGGAGTTTATTGCATTCTTACAAATTATCGGCTGATTAACTGTTGCTGTATCCATGGGTTAGAGTTAGTTTGAGCTAGTTCGGGCTCAAATAGCCCTAAAGTATATCCAAACATGAGGGCTAGTTTGAGCTAGTTGCATCTAACCCTACAAAAAAACTATCCAACCCAAGAGGTGCTAATTGGAGCTAGTTCTCCTAGTGCATTTATTGTCAATCTAACCGTGTCATCCAAACACCTCTTTGGATGAAGTTAGTTCAGGGTTAGTCATGAGCTAGAAACTAACTCTAACCTCTAGCTAAGTTGAGTATCCAAACAGGGTTGTGTTGTTGTTGTTGTTGTTGCTGCTGCTACTCTTCTACGTATATCTAGACATCATCAGAACATTAAGGTAACACTCTTCCTTGTTGCTATGTAGCCTAGGATTGCATATTTAGACAATAAGTACAGTGCATGTTGCTATGTAGCCTCAGATATATTACATATGGCCCTAGTTAACCTAACGATAAATGGGTTACAGATATATTCAGTTAAAAGTCCGATTCACCGATTAGTCCCTTATCAGCCCCCGGCCTATATAGTACCAGCTACCGATATCCTGAACAGTGAGTATATATAAGCCACGGGATGAAACTAACCTCGATGGAAAACAGCATTCGTTCCCAAAATTGTCCTGTGTAGGTACATCGAGAGGCATGCTAAGCACAACAGGCTAAACATCAACCAAATATATCCATGGCAGACAAAATAATCTCCAAAAGATAGCTTCAGTGTGCAGGTTTAAGCACGCTAGTAAAGCAAAACAAGTGGAAAGGTGTGTTAACTGCAACAGGCCTAACATTTAACAACAAGCAAACATAGTCGTTCAAACTGGTATTGTGCCGGTCTAAGTACATTGGTTATTGTTAAATAAAAATGGAAAGGCGTGTTAACTACAAGATGCAGCAACCAAATGTAGTCATTCATAGTGGTATTGTTGAAACTAGTATTGATGAAATTGAACTGCATAGTTCATACTTGCACATATAGAACATCACGTTGTGCATAACTGGAATAAACAAGGCATACTACGAACAAACGAAGATAGCATTTGAAACTGGGCATATGCTAACTACAAACAACCGAATAATCAAAAAACTTTAAAAGAGGCATATGCTAGCTATATCAGGCTTAACAGCAAGCAAATATACGCATTCCTATCGGTATGTTTAAAACTGGATTGATGAAATGTACTGCACTGTAAATAATTGCACATATAGAGCATCACATTGTGAACAATTGAAATAAACAAGGCATATTGCAAACAACCAAATAAAGCAATTAAAACTGGACATATTCTCACTACACTACAAAAGGGACTCGATGGGTTTCCTCACTTGTCACAGATGGGCTCGTTCCCGTGGGAAGAGCATGGACCCTAGATGCGCTCCATGTTGTCGCAGATGGGCTCCTTCCCCTTGGAAGAGCACGGCTGTAGGGTGCCCTCCCTGATGTCGCAGACGGGCTCTTTCCCCTTGGAAGAGCAGATGAGCTCTTTCCCCTTGGAAGAGCCGGAGAGGGTGCCCTCCTCGTGGTCGCCGTCGATGAGGTCTTAGTTGGAAGCTGTGGATCCGAAGCCAGTGTCGCAGAACGTGTCCTTTAGAAATGACAAAAGGGGCTCGATGGCGATGTAGGATGGCAAATTCTTGACAGCGAGCCAGAGGAGATCAGCGGCGGGGCCATGGATGAGATCGACGGTGGTTGAACCCGAGGGGTTGGGGGTGGGCCACTTAACCTGTGACATAGCCCGCCTCAGGCCGTCGCTGTCGATGACCTCGATGTCATAGCTGGCGTCCGTGACATACCCGCATACTCTAGCCCGCTGATTGAGTGCCTGCGGCCAGTAATGGTCGTCAGCTTCCTTGGCGACATCGGGCGAAGAGACCCCGATACACCTCTTTTGGGCCAGTCGCTCCTCGAGCTCCACGGGAAGCGTAGCCGGGCTTAGGCTGCAACGCTCTGGAGTGGGGGATGGGGATGGAAATCTGTGGGAAAGGGGGCGTTTGGCAGGCGTCATCTAAGAAACTCAGGGCGCCAAGGGTATGGAGATCGGTGGGTAAGCTGCACGGGCAAACCGGCAGATGTTGACACTGGAGGCCTTGTGGCGGCGGCGGCGGTGACCTTGCTAGGGTTTCGAGCGAGGGAGGGTGTGTGTGTGTGTGTGTGTGTGCGCGCGCGCGCGCGCCCAAGGAGGTTTTGGTGTGTGTGTGTGTGGAGGGGGGGCGGGGGGTATGTTTGAGGAAATGACGCGGCTACTGAAATTTTTACTATGTGGGAGTCAAACGCGGGAGTGAAATGCCGGGGCTATTGAAAATTTGGATGATGGTGCATCGCACACGGTCCGGAGATAACAACCGTGTGTTATGAAACAGAAAAACCCTCGAGGCAGGCAGATATTTTCGAGGGATGCAGGTGGGAGCGGGAACAAGAAACATCACACACGGTCGAAACATAATAACCGTGTGTTATCAAACAGAAAAAAGTTGTAGGCGGGTAGATATTTTTTAGAGGGGAAGCCTCGTGGAGCCCAATGTACTGTGCGGATGTGCGTGACAGGGGCACCGGTGTGGCACACGGTTAGTGTGAGAGAACCGTGTCTATTGCGTCATCCGACTTGTCTAATGTTCATAAATTTGGCGAAAAATGACGCGGGAGAGGGTCAGAACACGAACACACTTGTATGTGGACCAAATATATGTATGAAAAGGGTGGTTTGATGTTCAAATACAAAATGCAAGTTCGATGTGGCACCTATCTCGCAAAGCGCATGGTATTGCTTTCCCCCCCCCCCCCCCCCACCTGTGTCGGCAGGAAGGGAATCCTAAGCTATGAATGCATGCTCCCCCCCCCCCCACGGAGGTTCACCTAGCAAGTGCGAAGTAGCAATCCCCCCCCCCCCACCATCATATACACCCACTTTCAGTCGGCGGGCCAGAGAGGCATCTCACCAAGATGGATCATAAAACGGACCAAGAATAATCCATCTTGGTCGTACAACCTCTCTCTTGTTGTTGGTCAAAGTGATGGCCGTTCATGCGACCCCGGAGATGGGCTAGCTCGCCAATAATCACGCAAGTAGCTAGTCCCGAAGACAACCACTGCCTGCGTGTGGCCCAAACATCTGTATGGAGAGGTGTGTTTGAATACACAATGGAACAACTTTGATGTGGCACCGTGCTTTCGAACCAGAAATCCCCACACTGAGTGAGGGTTAGTTGACGATGCATATGTATGTCACACCACACTTCAAGCCGATGACGGGGATTCATGCATGCGTGCATGCATAGTATGCGCTCAAACTTAATTAGGTCTGAATCTCACCATGACCTATACTACGATAACACGAACCAAAGGAAGAATTTGCCATGGTAACCTATCTTGTTGTTGGTCAAGGTGATCATGGATGTCCACATGGGCCCACGAATATATAGGCTTGTCGCCGATAACCACGTGAGGGAGTGTACCGTTCGAAGACAACCACTACATGCATATGTATGGAGGTGATGCGTGCATGCATGTTTGAATACCATTTCACAACATTGATGTGGCGCGTGCGTCGAAAATCGTATAGTCCCCACACAGAGCGAGATCGGTTCATGACGTGTCGTGGTACTAGCCACTTCAACTCGATGGGAGGGATTCATGCGTACACATGCATGTGTGTGCTCAAACTGTATCATGTCATCCCAGAGCATGACCTATATATATATATATACCGTATTACAAACAAAAAAATAATCCCCTCCTAAGTCAAATTAACCTCTCTTATTGTCAGGCAAAGTAGTGATGGACCAAGCGGGCCCACAGATGGAAAGCATCGATATCGCTGATAACCGCTTAACTGGGTGCGAGAGGACAACCACCATCGCTTTGCATGTGGGATAAACATATGTTGAATACCCAAAATGCACAACTTTGATGTGGCACATGCCTCGAAAATCGTAAAGTCCCCACACGGAGTGAGGTTCATGAAGCGTACTACATATGATGGTCCCCTTCCCCCTCTTCGACGCATACTATATGCTCCTACCGTAATACAACCCAAAAAGAATCCTGCTTGATGGGGAAATTAATTAACCTCTCCCGATGTAGGTCAAAGTGATGCATGCATCGATGATGGCCTCGTGGGCCCACAGATGGAAGCGTCACACGTGAGTGTCCTAGGATAACCACCGCCGGCATGCATGTGGCCCAAAGAGGTGTTGTGTGATGTTTGAATAGCCAATTTCACAACTTTGATGTGGCACATGCCTCGGAAACCGAAAAGTCCCGACACTGAGTGAGGTGTACTTGTTCACGGACGTGTACGTATAGTATATATGCTAGTCCCCTCCCACCTCTTCGACGCGTACTATATATATACTCCCACCATAACACAAACAAAAAAGATTCTACCTTGCTGGTCAAATTAACCTCACTGCCGGCTGTTCATTAAAGTGATGGACGATGACCTCGTGGGCCCATAGAAAGCGTCACACGCGAGTATCGAGTGTCGTGTAGGACAACCATCGACTGCATGTGTCCAAAACATGTATGTATGAAAGGGTTGTGTAATGTTTTAAATAACGAATTCACGACTCTGATGTGGCACCTGCCTCACAAAATGGCCGACCCACACGGTGGCTCATGACTCGTAGTGTACTGCTAGCCACCAGCCACCCCCCAGACGCACACACACACACACCGCGAATCCACCGCAACTACGATGCATGTTAAATTATCCCGCGGTGAACATATGTTACCAAAGGAGGGACGTTTTAATTTAAAAAAAACAGAGATCATTAAGATGTTTTAGTACATTGATTTATTTTCTAGGGGTATAATGTGCAAAAATCAAATTTGAGCTACATGCACAAGTGACAGTGCACCTAAATGGATTGCAAAAACACATGTGTCTCACTGGGTGCATGTTTACTCCCCGTGCAAGAAATTTCAAACATTGAGAATCTTGATTTTTAAATTCTAGTACATCCAAAACTTATTTGAAATTCATGAAACTTATCATGTTGTCATATGGACACCAATACAAAGTGGCATTGTACTTTTTTTGTCAAATTTGAGACCGATTTTGATGTAATCTTTATCTTCTTACAAACGGGAGATTATTAATAATTGGGAACCAATATCCCAAATGGATTATTTATTCGAACCGTGAGCATTAGACCAACAATGGATACGTGCCATGCTTCGGTTAAGCAATAAAGCGTCAGCATTAACCATCCAAATAGAAAAACAACATACGTGCCGCCACGCGACCCGTGTGCCGTGCGAGCAGGCGTGAGTTGACGGGACGCATGCGAGCAGTCCGCCGCGCAGGCAGACCGGGAGGCGTGCGTGCAGGTGTGTGAATTGACGGGAGGCGTGCTCGCTGCGCAGTGTCATCGGGAGGCGTGCGAGTAGCTGTGTGAGACGACGGTAGGCACGCCAGCAGTCCGGTGCGCAGGCTCACCGGGAGGCGAGCCAACGGTTTGACCGCCACCCGCCTCTCTCCCACTACTCCATATTAATGGCGTGCCCGAGTGGCCGCACCCCCCATCCTCACCACACACACAACCCTCTCTCTCCGCTTGCATCCTCGACGCCGCTCTCAGTCCTCAAAGCCGTCAGTGTATGAGTATGCCGCCCAAGCGCCCCATCGGAGGGAGTGGCGACGCCGGGGCTGCTGAAGCACCGGAGCACGGCGTGGAGATGGAGACAGAGGTTGCCGTCACCGCCGGCGAGGTATCGCTGCACCCTGATGTCGTCGACGGCGTCGAGCTTCCATAGCCGGAGGCGGAGGTCCACACCGACTCCGGTGACGACTCGGGCGACAACCCCGGCGACGACTCCGACGACCACTCCGGCGACGACGGACAACTGGTTAGTCATCTATACCCATTTATGTGTCAAATAGATCCTAGGATTTCTCTGGTTACTCTTGCCTCCCCCTTTTTGGAATAGAAATCCTATGGTTATGTTCTCCCAATCCATGAAATCTGAGTAAGTTTCGTTAGATCCGTGTAGTGTATTGATTGTTTGAATGGTACAAGTGATAAGTGATTAGTTGTTTCATTTGTGCAAATGATTTCTGCTAGTAATCCGACTAGGGTTAGTGTTCATGCTAACAATTCCTAGCTAGGACTTGACAATTGATTTTGAATGACCCACATATATGTTTGTGCCATTATTTTCTTCAAGATTGGTCTATACATAGACGACTGTGCTTAAAAATTGAACCATAATCTCTGGATATGTATTAAAAAATAGCCATAAATTCCTAATCCTACTTCACGGCATGTAAACATTGATTTGATGCCAAATTTTGGCAACTGCCAAATGTTCGCTAGAGATTAGTTTGTAAACATTAATTTGATGCCACATTTTTTACTATTTGTATAGGTGTTGTCTGACGATGTGGACAGCGAGGATGAAGATGGCCAGAGGAGGTACAGGAGGCAAATCCTGAGGGAGCTTTATGCGGGAATGCATAACAGGCGTATTAGGACCTGGGACGGCGGCTATCGATGCCCATTTTGCAACCACAAGCTTCATGACGCGTATCAAAGTGTTCTGGCGCATGCAAGAGGACGGGCCGTTGGCTCCTTCAAGCAGAAGTATTCTCGCAGGGTGGCGCACGGCCCGTACGCCGAGTACCTGGAGAAGCTTCAGGATCGTGCCAGCAGATGAGATGAGATGTGGGATCGAACTATGTATGTCTATGTAGTGTCTTAATGATGGTTGAACTATATACTTATGGTTGAACTATGCTTGTGTACGCTTATTATATATGTCTGAGTATGTTTAATCTATGTTTACTTATGTCTAAATGTGGGATATGGATGCAATCAGTTCGGTTGATGGAATCTACCTCCGTCCTGGTTTATTGGTCACCTTTGTACTTTGTGTTAAATTTTGACCAAAGATTTAACTGACAAAATGTTAGTGCAGGTCATCAAAAATTATATCGTTGGATGCGTATTTGAACATAGTGTTCAATGATATAATTTTTGGTGACATGCATAAACATTTGTTAGTTAAATATTTGGTCAAAATTTGGTACAACTTGCAAAGGGGACCAATAAACCAGGACGGAGGTAGTATGTCAATCACACACGGTTCCCAAAATTGGAACCGTCTGCAATGACTTTCATTTTGCCTGTTACGTTAATCACACACGGTTGGCTCTAGCAAACCGTTGCCTCCGAAACTCTTTGTGGGACAGAAAACCCTCACCACCCAATTCAAAAAAGAAAAAAGAAAACCCTCACCATCCCCACGTCACAAAAACCCTCACCCAGCCCGCCACCCCCTCCGGTCCCCATTCACACCTGCACAAGCTCCTCCGCGTCTATGCATGGCACCGCCTATCGCGGCGGCAACCACTTAGCTCGACGCCTGCCGCCGCCGCCAGGCTGCCGGCAAACCCCACCGCATTTCGCCACTTCCGCTTGCCGCCGCCTATCGCCATCGACTTTCTAGACGCTGCTCGCGGTCGACCCAGCTCCGCCCGGTTGGGGAATCCGCCGTACTGAGGGGTTTTTCTCATGGACAACAAGGTAACTAATTTAATGAGATATTATCTCATCTCTTATCCCAGTTCATCTTCCTCCTTTAATCACCCGGCCGAAATCGCCATGAATTCATTTTTATTCGAGCTGATTTGAGGGTTTTCTTTCATTCATAGAGTGTACAGTGCGCGGACACATCAGGACTTTGCGGCTCCGCCAGACATCCATGGAGTTCCATCTCACCGTACCAGATGACTTGAGGATGCGCGCGGTATGTTCAATCTCACCCTAAATCGGTTGGCATGGCCAACTTTCCTGAACATATGCTAAATATTGCTACATTTGGATAAAAGGTACCACATGCACCATATACATCAAAGGGGATTTTTTCCCTCTTCTTTCTATATTAGGCAAATTAATGATGTATTGTTCTTTCGATTACTCTCATATTTCCATGACATCATGTTTACCCTATCTGTTAAATTATAGATTTTTGTCCTATGATTTCAACTGCTGTACAATTCTTTCAATTTGGGCCCATATTTTTATGTTACCATATTTTATTTAACAATCCTACCATTTTCTGCAGCGCGCCCCTTGCTATGCAACAGAATATGTAGTGCATAATCTTTCTCTTTACATAAATCAAGACTGCAGGGATGTCATACTGAACACAAACCATGGATTTACAATCGTTGCTACTGTAAGACTTGATGAATGTGGTGACTCCTATTTTGGCACTGGCCTTTGGAAAGAAATTTTTAAGTTTTATGTACTGAAAGCTGGCACTAAAATTGCACTGCACATAAAAGAGCCTAGTCATGAGATATATGCTAACTTCCCCGATGATATCATTATTACGTCTCCAACGTATCTATAATTTTTGATTGTTCCATGCTATTATATTATCACTCTTGGATGTTTTACAATCATTTTATAGCAACTTTATATCATTTTTTGGGACTAACCTATTGACATAGTGCCCAGTGCCAGTTGCTGTTTTTTGCTTGTTTTTTACTTCACAGGAAATCAATACCAAACGGAGTCCAAACGCAGCGAAATTTTTTGGTGATTTTTTCTGGACCAGAAGACACAAGTTGGGCCAAGAAAGTACCTGAGGGGGGCTCCGAGGGGAGCACAACCCACCAGGGCACGCCTGGGGGCCCAGGCGCGCCCAGGTGGGTTGTGGCCACCTCGGCCACCTCCCGCACCGCCTCTTTGCTTTATAAATACCCCAATATTCTAGAAACCCTGGGGGAGTAGACGAAAATCAATTCCAGCTGCCGCAAGTTCCAGAAACCACAGATCCAATCTAGACACCATAACGGAGGGGTTCATCATCCTCATTGGTGCCTCTCTGATGATGTGTGACTAGTTCATTGTATACCTACGGGTCCGTAGGTAGTATCTAGATGGCTTCCTCTCTCTCTTTTGATTCTCAATACAATGGTCTCTTGGAGATCTATTTGATGTAACTCTTTTTGCAGTGTGTTTGTTGGGATCCGATGAACTTTGAGTTTATGATCAGATCTATGTTTTTATCCATGAAAGTTATTTGAGTCTTTTCATCTCTTATATGCATGATTACTTATAGCCTCGTATTTCTTCTTCGAATCTTTGGTTTAGTTAGGCCAACTAGATCGATTTTTCTTGCCATGGGAAGAGGTGATTTGTGTTGGGTTCGATCTTACGGTGCTTGATCCCAGTGATAGAAGGGGAACCAACACGTATGTATCGTTGCTATTAAGGATAACAAGATGGGGTCTATTTCTACATAAATAGATCTTGTCTACATGATGTCATCGTTCTTATTGCATTACTCCGTTTCTCCATGAACTTAATACACTAGATGCATGCTGGATAGCGGTCGATGTGTGGAGTAATAGTAGTAGATGCAGGCAGGAGTCGGAGTACTAATCTTGGGCGTGATGCCTATATAATGATCATTGCCTGGATATCGTCATGATTATTTGAAGTTCTATCAATTGCCCAATAGTAATTTGTTTACCCACCGTATGCTATTTTTCTCGAGAGAAGCCACTAGTGAAATCTACGGCCCCCGGGTCTATTTTCTCGTCATATATTTTCAGATCTATTTTGATATTTGCCTTTTTATTTATTGGCCACTTTATTTTCAAATCTATATTATCAAAAACCCAAAAATACCTCGATGAATTTTATTTGCTTTTTTTTGCATCTATCAATCTATTACAACTTTCTCACGTCCTTTTGCCAATTTCTGGCGCCGCTACCCGAAAGGGATTGACAACCCCTTTAACACGTCGGGTTGCAAGTATTTGTTCTTTGTGTGCAGGTGTTGTTTACATAGTGTTGCTTGGTTCTCCTACTGGTTCGATAACCTTGGTCTCATCACTGAGGGAAATACCTACCGTTGTTGTGCTGCATCATCCCTTCCTCTTTGGGGAAATACCGACGTAGTTCAAGCAAACATCAAAAGGAATTTCTGGCGCCGTTGCCGGGGAGACATCACCAACATCTACCAGGTTCCTAATCACAAATCTCATCTCCTTGCAATTTACATTATTTGCCATTCTCCTCTCATTTTCATCTCCCCCACTTCACAAAAATTTGCCTTTTATTCGCCTTCTTTTCCGTTTGCCTTTTTCTCGTTAGATCTCTTGTTTGCTATCTCTACTTGTGTTACCATGTGCTTTCTATTTGCTTGCATATTTGCTTGCTAAAAATCTATTGATATGGATCCTCATCCACTTGCTAATCTTTTCAAAAGATCCAATTATGATGAACCAATTGCTAGTGAATTGATTTCACTAGATTATCTTTATGAAGTTTTGCTTGAGATTTATGAATCTGAAAATTGTGATGAAGTGTTAAACAAAGAAATTTATAAAATGATTCATGATATATCTTTCAATGAAAAGCATGATTGCGATGATGTTATTATAAATTCTATTAATGTCAATTGTGTTAATGATATGCAAAACCCCAAGCTTGGGGATGCTAATTTTGATATGACCACTACTTATTGCAATGATCATGATTGGGGTGATTCTTCTTATGATCTTGAAAATTTATTTAAGCCTCATGATGAATATGTTTGCGATAATATTGAAAGTGGATTTGGAAGAGTGTCAACTCTAGGTAATAATGATCCCACTACTTTGGAGTATGTTCAATCTTATGAAATTCTTGATAAAAGTGGGCTTGGAGAGGTCATGATTTTATTTGATGATCCCACTGTTTTGGAAGAATGTCAACTTTGCATGCATGTGGATCATAAAAAGAATATTTGATGTGACAGTTATATTGTTGAATTTGATTATGATCCTACATGTAATTATTATGAGAGAGGAAAATATGGTTGTAGAAATTTTCATGTTACTAAATTACCTCTCGTTATTTTGAGATTGCTTTTGTTTCTTTCTCCTTCCTTGCATATGCTAGCTTTTGCTTGTCTTGATAATTTGTTTGCTTATGAAATCCTTATGCATAGGAAGCATGTTAGACTTAAATTTGTTTGTCATATATTTTGTGATGCTCTCTTTGTGTTTCAATTATTATCTTTCATGTGAGCATCAATAAAATCTTATGCCTAGCTAGGGGCATAAAACGATAGCGCTTGTTGGGAGGCAACCCAATGAATAAAATTTATTTTCGTCTTTTTATTTCTGTTCTTGAGTTTTTGCACAATTATGCTACTGTTATGATTGTGTTCTTTATGTTTTAATTAGTGTTTGTGCCAAGCAAAGACTTTGGGATAGCTTTGGTGATAGTTGATTTGATCTTGTTGGAAAACAGAAATTTTTGTGTCCAGTAAAATAATTTTATAAATTCACAGAAGCGACTAAATGTTTTGAATTTTTTACACAAGATTTACGTGCAAATTGTCTCTGTTGTCCTAATTTTTCAGAATTTTTCGAGTTACAGAAGTATGAGAACCATTCATATCTTTGCAGACTATTCTGTTTTTTGACAGATTCTGTTTTCTTTGCATTGTGTGCTTATTTTGATGAATCTATGGTTTGTATTGGAGGTTATAAGCCATGGTAAAGTTAGAATACAGTAGATATAATGCAAGAACAAAATTTGAATGGGTTTTCTACAGTACTTAAAGTAAAGATTGGTTTTCTTATACTAACGGATCTCACGAAGGTTTTGTTGAGTTTTGTGTGATTGAAGTTTTCAAGTTTTGGGTGTGATTACGATGGATGAAGGAATAAGGAGTAAGAAGAGCCTAAGCTTGGGGATGCCCCATGACACCCCAAGCCATTATCCAAAGAGAAGCAAGCAACTAAGCTTGGGGATGCCCGAGTGGCATCCCCTCTTTCTTCTAACGACCATCGGTATTTTACTTGGAGCTATATTTTTATTCGTCACATATCATGAGTTTTGCTTGGAGCGTCTTGTATGATATGAGTCTTTGCTTGTTTTGCTTTTTATTTTTAGTCATGAATCCTTGCTAGACACACCTATTTGAGAGAGCCAAAATTATGCTATGACTTGTTAGAATTGCTCTCTATTCTTCACTTAAATCTTTATGAGCTATGGAATTGCTCGAGTGCTTCACTTATATCTTTTTGAGCACGGAGTGCTTTAGTATTTTTGAAGAAATGATCTCATGCTTCACATAGATTTATTCGAGAGTTAGTAATTTTTTTAGAAATTCTCTCTTGCTTCGCTTAAATTATTTTGAGAGAAGAAAATTTTATGCTCATGTTCTTCACTTAGATTTGTTTGAGCTATCAAAAGCAACAAATGAAATTAGTCCCAAAGTGATAGATAATCAAGAGGGATATAATAAAAACTTTCATGAAGATCATTGGACAAAATAAACTTGATTCCTTGTAATATTTTTGTGATATGTTGATATAATATGTGAGTCATGTTGATGAATAATTATGCTTGAGTAAGAATATTGGTGTTAAGGTTTGTGATTCCCTATGCAAGCACGAAAGTCAATAGTTATGCAGTGAAATTACATCCTACTTGTGGTGCATTATTCGGTGTTAGTTATGCTTAATGCTGGCTTAAGAGATTTTTCGTTTCTTTGTTGGATGCTTCTCAATCTTTTGCTAGCCTTCATTTGCACTAAGTATGATCACTACTTGTGCATCCAAAATCCTTAAACCAGTTTTGCCATATGAGTCCACTATACCTACCTATATCCGGTATTTATGTGCCGTTCTAAGCAAATTTGTATGTGCCATCTCTAATTTCAAAATAAATTTCTCTTTTGTGTGCTCGTACCGCTCATGAAACGGTAGGGGGTAGCTGATATATTTCCATGCTAGATGTGTTATTCTCAAGATGAGTGTTTATTCACTTGTCATTGCACGAGAGTTCACCAAGGTATTAGGGATGCCCAGTCCCGAAATGAAAAATGAATTTACTTTATGTTGTCAAATAATAAATTCCTTGGAAAGTGTTGGTATGGACGGCACCCGTGGATTCGGTTAGCCGTGGAATGTGAAAGTTTGGTGGAAAAAGGAATAAAATTTATTTTCTGTTTGGGAACCGCCTATGATATATCTAGCATGGAAAGTATTGGGAACTACTCGATCATTTTCATTGACAGGAAAAGCATGCCACCCAAAATGTTTTATCTCTACTTTTTTCGCTTTGAGCTATTGCACCTCTACAAATCCCTACTTCCCTCTGCGAAGGGCCTTTCTTTTACTTTATGCAATTTTTATTTTATTTTGAGTCTCCATCTTCTCTTATAAAGCACCAACTAAGGGGCACTATGATCGTACTTGAGCATTGGGTGTAGCTAATATGCGAGTGTGTTTCATGAATGGATCAACGATTGAGCTTAATGGGCTAGGGATAACTTGCTTTAGTGTTGATATTTTGAAAGACATGGTTGCTTGTTGATATGCTTGAGTATTTAAATCTTCATGTCAAAACTAGACTATTGCTTTGAATCATATAAAAGTCCAAATGTCCATGCTACAAAGAAAAGAATATGTGATGAACATGTTAGGCAGCATTCCACATCAAAAATCCTGTTTTTATCATTTACCTACTCGAGGACGAGCAGGAATTAAGCTTGGGGATGCTGATACGTCTCCAACGTATCTATAATTTTTGATTGTTCCATGCTGTTATATTATCATTCTAGGATGTTTTACAATCATTTTATAGCAACTTTATATCATTTTTTGGGACTAACCTATTGACATAGTGCCCAGTGCCAGTTGCTGTTTTTTGCTTGTTTTTTACTTAGCAGGAAATCAATACCAAACGGAGTCCAAACGCAGCGAAACTTTTTGGTGATTTTTTCTGGACCAGAAGACCCAAGTTGGGCCAAGAAAGTACCTGCGGGGGGCTCCGAGGGGAGCACAACCCACCAGGGCGCGCCCGGGGGCCCAGGCACGCCCAGGTGGGTTGTGCCCACCTCGGCCGCCTCTCGCACCTCCTCTTTGCTCTATAAATACACCAATATTCCAGAAACCCTGGGGGAGTCGACGTAAATCAATTCCAGCTGCCGCAAGTTCCAGAAACCACAAATCCAATCTAGACACCATCACGGAGGGGTTCATCATCCTCATTGGTGCCTCTCCGATGATGCGTGAGTAGTTCATTGTAGACCTACGGATCCGTAGGTAGTAGCTAGATGGCTTCCTCTCTCTCTCTTTTGATTCTGAATACAATGGTCTCTTGGAGATCTATTTGATGTAACTCTTTTTGCGGTGTGTTTGTTGGGATCCGATGAACTTTGAGTTTATGATCAGATCTATGTTTTTATCCATGAAAGTTATTTGAGTCTTTTCATCTCTTATACGCATGATTACTTATAGCCTCGTATTTCTTCTTCGAATATTTGGTTTAGTTAGGCCAACTAGATCGATTTTTCTTGCCATGGGAAGAGGTGCTTTGTGATGGGTTCGATCTTACGGTGCTTGATCCCAGTGATAGAAGGGGAACCGACATGTATGTATCGTTGCTATTAAGGATAACAAGATGGGGTCTATTTCTACATAAATAGATCTTGTCTACATCATGCCATCGTTCTTATTGCATTACTCCGTTTCTCCATGAACTTAATACACTAGATGCATGCTGGATAGCAGTCGATGTGTGGAGTAATAGTAGTAGATGCAGGCAGGAGTCGGTCTACTAATCTTGGACGTGATGCCTATATAATGATCATTGCCTGGATATCGTCATGATTATTTGAAGTTCTATCAATTGCCCAACAGTAATTTGTTTACCCACCGTATGCTATTTTTCTCGAGAGAAGCCACTAGTGAAATCTACGGCCCCCGGGTCTATTTTCTCCTCATATATTTTCAGATCTATTTTGCTATTTGCCTTTTTATTTATTGGCCACTTTATTTTCAGATCTATATTATCAAAAACCCAAAGATACCTCGCTGAATTTTATTTGCTTTTATTTGCATCTATCAATCTATTACAACTTTTTCACGTCCGTTTGCCAATTTCTGGCGCCGCTACCCGAAAGGGATTGACAACCCCTTTAACACGTCGGGTTGCAAGTATTTGTTCTTTATGTGCAGGTGCTGTTTATGTTGTGTTGCTTGGTTCTCCTACTGGTTCGATAACCTTGGTCTCATCACTGAGGGAAATACCTACCGTTGCTGTGCTGCATCATCCCTTCCTCTTTGGGGAAATACCGACGTAGTTCAAGCAAACATCAATCATCCATGTATCTGCATGTTGACTTACCCAGCAATATCAAATGAATTTAGCAGTATTTAAGCAACCAATTGTTATTCCATTTTCTTACTATATTCCTACCTACTAACTTCTAGTTACCAATACACTTTTATATTGCCCTGTTTTAACTAAATATTCCCTATACTCCCACTTCTATCAGAAAGCACCGCTGACAAGGAGACTCCAGAGGTGGAGAACGGGGCTGCCAACAAGCGGAGGCGGGGCGAGCAAGAACCGCAAGCAAATCCAGCAGGCCTAGACTTCATCAGCAGCCTCCCCGATGATATGTTGACAGTCATCATCTCCCTCCTCCCAATCAAATATGGGGCGCGGACAACCGTCCTTTATCGACGGTGTCGCCCCCTATGGAACTCCACCCCTCTCGACCTCATCGACACCCACGAGCTCTGCCATGGCTATCGCAAAAGCTTGGATGCGTTCTCCAAGATCCTCGGCAGTCACCCTGGCCCAACCAGAGGCCTTAGAATGGGCAAGTTCCGTTCCAACGGCAAGGACCGAGCCAAGCTTGAAGACTGGTTTCGATCCCCCGCCCTAGATCAGCTCGAGGAGCTCACTTTTGATGATGGGAATATGTGCTCGCTGCCAACGTCCGCGCTCCGCCTCGCGCCCACGCTGCGCGTTGCCAAGTTCAGGAACTGCCATTTCCCCCCTTAATGACGCGCCCGCTCTTATTCTACCACGACTGAAGCACCTCGAGCTCATCGCCGTCTGCCTCCCAATCAGTGACATGGAGCGCCTGCTCCGTGGCTGTACTGCACTTGAGTACCTTCATCTTCAGGCGATCAATGGGTTGAGTAGCTTCCACATCACCTCCATGACTCTCCGGACTATTTATGTGTCTTGCTGGTGCGGCAAGAAGACATCACAAGATGTGTACCATGGTATGGTCATTGAGGACACACCTTCACTTGAGAGATTACTTGTAGTTGATCAAGAAGGTCCAACAAGAATCAATGTCATTTCTGCGCCGAAATTGACAGTGGTGGGCTACTCATCTGACAAATACTTCGAACTTGTTATTGGATCCACACTCGTTCAGGTACAACAGCCGCCTTCTACCTCTCCTTCTAGAAATTAACATTATTTCTAATTTTGAAGATGTATGTTCGTCTGTCATCCAAAAAATGATTCCGACAAGCTTGACCCCGAAACTGCGCACAGTGAAGGTCTTGGCACTAGAATCTATCGGCCCCAACCTGGAGCAAGTTGTCAGTTTCCTGAGATGCTTTCCGTGCCTGGAGAAGCTATATATCGAGGTGATGTTCCTTTCCTGTTAAATGTTAACCATAAGGGAGTTCAATTTGTGACACCTTTTTCCAAGTTTACAATGACAATGTACTACGATTTCTGAAGGATTTTTTGGAGGATTTCAGTACATACATGTTCCCCCCCCCCCAATATTGGTTGCTTGATCCATATGGTTACAATCCATAAGCATTTCTCCTTTGGATTCATCTGTACTAGTTTTCTTAGGGAACTTTTCATCCACTCCAACCTCTTGTGAAGAAGGCTACATTTTTCCAGATTGTAATCAAATGCCCATGTTAATCATGTCGGATCGAAGATGGCATGTTAGTGCATTTTACAAATCCTGCAAACCAAATAGGCCTGTAGTAGTGTTCAAAACTGCATGTAGGCACTAACACGTTTTCTTCTTTTGCAGATAAGATTAGGCCCGGTGGTGGATAATGTGATACAATATAACAATCACGTCGAATGCCTAGATCTACATCTCTCAGAAATTACTTTGAACTCCTACCGAGGGACCTTACCGGAGATTATATTCGCCAGGTTCTTTGTTGTCGGAGCAAGGGTGCTGTAGGTAATGAGGTTTGCCCTACATTTATTTTGCAAAAATGAATGGTTTGTTGATCAGCGCCGGTGGCTGCGGCAGAATGGAATAGGCTCTGAAAATGCTGAATTTCATTTTGGAACTTCTGATGACAGAGTAATCGGAAGTCATCATGTCAACCCCATACATGACTTCTCAGTGGCTGACCCCTTTGCAAAAATTATGAGGTTTCGAAACTAGACTTAGAAGTGGTAATATTAGTTTGAACCTCTCTGATATCCATGTTCAGCAGATCAGCGCGAGCGTTTGCAGCTGATGAGCTGAATTTCATTTCTAATATCAGTTTGAACCTTGTAATCTTCGAATTTGAGCCATATAACTCTGGAATTTGAACCTTGTAATATTTTGAGCTTTTGTGGTACAATCGTTGAAATGGCATCGTATGAGACTCATATATTGGTAGCACTATTTTGACCTTAATATGCAATGGACTTAGATTTTATTAACCATTCTCGAATCTGTTTACCTTGTCGATCTCATAGCACACGATCTGTATAGGTAACTCGACTGCGATCTTTGACATTATTGCACACAGTTGGTTTCTTCAACCGTGTGCCCTGTAGAGCGCTGAATTAATTATCGCACTCAAGTGTCCATCATCACCCTTCTATGTAACTTTGACCTCATCTCCCATGGGTAAACTTATGACCGAAGTCATTCCACACACTTCATTTTTACAAAGCTTATTGCCAATAAACGCCCACGATTTGCCCCTCTTCTAGCCGACGCATGGCCAAACTAGCTGGGCGGGAAGCTTGTGCGGTAAACTGCGCGGTAGCGTGGGAACAGGCTCACCGATGATACATTTGGCACCTCTTCGAGCCCACACATGGTCAAACGAAACGCGTGTGGTGCGGTGTTGTCAAGCGTGCACTGGAATCCTCTGCTATGAACACGGTGACAAGACGTGACGATTACAGGCCAGCCGGCCCCCATTTATTACATCAGCCATTTAACCCTTGTGTCTCTTCAACCTTTCGATCGCGCCCCACCATTGCAAGAAGCACACCCACCACGACAATTTCTTAGAGGGTATCCTGCGCGGCTCCAATGGCGCTCCGAGCGGCTGCCGACGACGAGCAGCAGTTCACCATGCATGCCGTGGTGCACAGAAGGTTCACGGAGCTCTTGGTGGTGTACACCAAGAACCCAGTCTGGGTGGAGCACTCCATCCACATCATGGATCTGTTGCTTGCCGAGGAGAAGTACAAGGTGGTTGGGTTCGACCTTGAGTACACCCGCGCTCGTGCCGGGTCTCGTCCCAAGGTCATCGTCGCCCAGATGTTCGTGCGCAACCACGTCCTCGTCTACCACTACTACCTGGCCACAAGGCCTTGCGAGCGTTTCGCCAGGTTTGTCAACAACCCCCACTACATGTTCGCTATGGTGGACATCACCAACAATGTAAAGGTGCTCAAGAATTCGGGCATCGCCTGCCAGAATCTTGTCGACATCCAGGGCCAATACAAGATCTGGGGCAAGAAGGAGCATGAGAAGGACTCACTGGTTCACCTCGCCGAGGCCATCATCGACCCCTACTATAGAGACATGAAGGATTCCTACAACAAGGACAAGCGTGCCTGGCACTCGGCCTGGATGGAGAAACTCGACAAAGCTCACGTCGTGTACGCGGCCAAGGAGGCGTACACGAGCTACGACATGTACAGGCGGATCGTTGACATGAGGAAGTGCATCCTTCCCCAAAACGGCCAGGGATCCAGCCGAATGCAGAGCAATGGCAAGCGTCGTCGCAACAATAAGTAGATGATTAGATCCACGTTTCTCCTAGTTTAGTACGCATGTAATTGCTTACTTTGGTGTGTGGAAATGTTATGTGTGTAGTCACTTGTGTAATTGTATGCTTAATTTGGTTTTGCAATGCTGTCTTTTTAAGTATATATGTTGATGCTCTTTAGACAGAGCAAATCACATCGCACATGGACTAAACAATGGAACCCGTCGGTGATGATTTCATCAATCACTGACAATTGTATACAAGCAATCGTTTGCTCACAACACACACGGCTTGTTAACAGGAATCGTCTGTGTTGTTATCGGTCTTCCCACACGTTTCTGATTACAGACATGTTTGCCGCGTATCACACACATCTTGTTAAGTTGAACCGTTTCTATTCTCTTGGCTCAACGCAAACAGTTCATCCGATTGAACTATATGCCGTATATCACACACGCCTTCATCTGGCTGCCCGTTTCTGTTGTTCCGCCTCATCACAAACAGTTTATCTGAGTGAACTGTATGCCGTATATTTCACACGCCTTCATCTGGCTGCCCGTTTCTTTTGTTCTGCCTCATCGCAAACAGTTCATTGAACTGAACCGTATGCCCCTCATCGCACACGCAAATAAAATTTGAACCGTGTTTGATGTATCCTTCATCGCAAACGTTTTGCATCTTTTTTTATGGTTATTTTACATCACCGTTTGCGATTAATGCATCGCACACAGTTTCGTCAAAGGGTCTCTGATCGTAGTGTCGCGTTAGCAACATCCTGCAGTAGTGCGCGTACGGTCGAAACGGGGTCCTGTTCGTCGGGAAGGGTCTGGCGTACCGCAAAATGGAGGAAACGGACTTCTGTTCGAGTGCCAACGGTCGAAACGGGGTCCTGTTGATCGGGAGGGGTGTGGCATATCGCAAAACGGAGGAAACGGACTTCTGTTGGAGCGCCTACGGTCGAAACGGGGTCCTGTTCATCCACTGTCTACTACCTCACTCCAGCCTCCACGGGGCTACTGTTCATCCACCGTCGACCTCCTCCAGCCTCCACCAGCTACTGTTCATCCACGGGGCTACTGTTCATCCAGCCTCCACCGGCTACTGTTCATAGAGCCTCCACGGGGGTCCTGTTCGTCCACCCCCAACCGGCTGGGGTGTGGCGGCCTCCTTGGGGTCATGTTCATCCAGCGGCAATGGCCTACTACCACGGGGTCCTGTTCATCGAACTCCCACTGGGAACTGTTCATCCACAGCCAACCAACCGGCTCGACTCACCACGTCTCGACTCGTTCTACGTACCGCGCGCACGGTAGCAATGGTCACTGTTCATCGAGAGGCAACCCAACACCGGCTGGCTATGTCTCGCACAGGGGCTCGATCGGCTTCAGTAAGCAGCAGTAGTGATCGATCGCTCGGTTCAGTTAGCAGCAGCAGCGAAGGAATCGCTCGGGTTCAGTCAGCAGCGAATGAATCGCTCGGGTTCAGTTAACAGCCAAGGGATCGATCGCTCGGGTTCAGTAACGTGCGATCGCTCGGGTTCAGTTAGCCAATGCCTCGCACACACGCGTGTACACGAGTGAAATGCGCAAACCATAGTACATCGCTCGGCCCCGACCACCCACCGTAACCGGGAACTCCCCGATATTTTCCTCGCCCTCGCTTCTACCAAGATTTTTTCCATCATGGACGACCCAAAGAATGTCACGCAGCTGTGTCTCCGGCCCGCCCAGGACGAAAAGCCCATTTTCTGTCATGATTTTTTGTCATAGAAGTAGGAGCCCACCACATCTATGATGAAACCAGGTTTTGTCACAATTATCATCATAGAAGAGTCATAAGCATGACAGAAATTTTTTTTGTTCGGCCCAAAATGTCACGGATGTGTCTTTTTTTTTGTAGTGTTCAGATCTGAAATCATGGCACCCAGGACCTAGTGACAAGCATTAAGCATAGAAAAGTCATAGCAACATCAATCTCAGAACATAGTGGATACTAGGGATCAAGCCCTAATAAAACTAACTCGATTACATGATAAATCTCATCCAACCCATCACCGTCCAGCAAGCCTACGAATGAATTACTCACTCCCAGCGGTGAGCATCATGAAATTGGTGGTTAAGGAAGGTTGATGATGACGATGGCGATGGATTCCACCCTCCAGAGCCCCGAACGGACTCCAAATCAGCCCTCCCGATGAAGAACAGGAGGTGGCGGCGGCTCCGTATTGTAAAACGCGATGATTCCTTCTCTCTGATTTTTTTCTCCACGAATAGGTATATATAGAGTTGGATTTAGGGTTGCCGGAGCTCCAGGGGCCCCACATGCCTGGGAGGCGCGCCCCAAGGCTTGTGGCTCCTGGGTGGCCCCCCTCTGGTATCTTTTACCGCCAGTATCTTTTATATATTCCAGAACTATTCTCCATAAATTTTCAGGTCAATCCAAGAACTTTTATTTCTGCAGAAAAATAACAGCATGGCAATTCTGCTGAAAACAACATCAGTCCGGGTTAGTTCCATTCAAATCATGCAAATTAGAGTCCAAAATAAGGGCAAAAGAGTTTGGGAAAGTAGATACGATGGAGATGTATCAGACACCCATAGGTCCAGGCATCTTAAGCTTCAGATATGTGTAGTGAGGGACGTCATTAAAGCGAGCGAACGCTGTTCGGCCGAGGAGTGCGAGATAACCGCTGCGGAAAGGAACAATGTCGAAGATCAAATCTTCACTGCAGAAGTTGTCGGGCGAGCCGAAGACTACTTCCAAGGTGACGGTTCCCGAGTAGTGTGCCTCGACGCCTGGGACTACTCCTTTAAAGGTAGTGTTGCTGGGTTTGATCCTTAACGGATCGATTCCCATCTTCCTCACTGTATTCGAATAAATCAGATTGAGGCTACTACCTCCATCCATAAGGACTCTAGTGAGGTGGTATCCATCCCGATGGGGTCGAGCACCAAAGCCGACGTTCCTCAATGACGGATACTGGTCGGATGGTCTCTCCAGTCAAAGGTGATCGGATAAGCCGACCATGGGTTGTATTTCGGGGCCACCGGCTCTACGGCATAGACGTCCCGAAGTGCACGCTTCCGCTCCTTCTTGGGTATATGCGTGGCATAAATCATGTTCACATTTTTTACCTCGGGAGGGAACTGCTTTTGGCCTCCATTGTTTGACCCGCGAGGTTCATCGTCGTCCTTGCTTCGGGGACCCTTGCCCTGTTCCTCGGATGTAAGCTTGTCGGCCTGTTTAATAACCCAATAGTTATGGCTGGTGTGGTTGGCAGGCTTGTCTGAGGTGCCGTGGATCTGGCAGGGCCTATCCAGGATCTTGTCCAGCGCAGTGGGGTCATCCTGGTTCCCTTTAGAAGGCTTCTTCTGTGGTCCTGATTTTGAGTTGTTGAACCCGGCATTTACTACCGCATCATCGGCTTCACTGCCGTTGTGCCGGCGCTTGTTATTCTTGTTGCGCCGGGGTTTCCCCTTCCCGTCTTGGACCTTGAGGTGCTGGGATCATCCGGATGGTTCCTTCTACGAGCTAACCAAATGTCTTCGCCCGTGCAAAAGCGGGTCATGAGAGAGGTGAGGGCCGACATTGTTCTCGGCCTATTTTGGCCGAGCTGGCGAGCGAGCCATTCGTCCCGAATGTTGTGCTTGAATGCGCTATTGCCTAAGCATCCAGACAGTCGATGATCAGGTTCTTTTTAGTCAAGAACCAATTCCAAAATTGTCGGGCTGACTCTCCGAGCTATTGAACAATGTGGCTCAAGTCATCGGCATCCGGCGGCCGAACATAGGTGCCTTGAAAGTTAGCTCGGAACGCGTCCTCGAGCTCTTCCCAGCTCCCAATGGAATTTTCGGGTTGGCTATTCAACCAGTGCCTTGCTGGTCCTTTAAGCTTTAGTGTCAGATATTTAATGACGTGGAGGTCATCTCCTTGGGCCATATGAACATGGAGAAGGAAATCTTTGATCCACATAGCTGGGTTGGTTTTCCCATTGTACTGTTCTATGTTTACTGGTTTAAACCCCTTGGGGAACTGATGCTACATCACCTCATTTGTAAAACACATTGGGTGTGTGGCACCCCTGACCCGGGCCACATCGTGCCGGATATCAGTTATCATATGAGCACGGTGCTGCTCCCAGACTCTATCGTTCCTGTCGTGCCAGGCTTGGTATCCGTCCCGTCCAGCGGGCGTGTGTCCTCTGGATCCGTAAATGGATCTTGTCTGTACCGTTCTGGCGTTTAAGTTGTGCCGCAGGTCATATGGATCCTCTGGCTGTACTGGCTCCTTGCCCGGCCGGCCAGGGAGCATAGGTGTGTTTTCAGCTTCTCCAGCCGTCTTGTACCGTCCTCGAGGGGGGCGGTTAGGCTGGTTTGTCTGAGTGCGTCTGGGGGTATGGGCTCAGGGGCCTCGTCGTTGAGTTCGGAAGCAAACGCCACCGTGGGTAGCTTTTGTTTTGATCCTGCCACTGATTGTCGAAACCTTCTTCGGCTGCTAAGACCTTTGTCCACATGTCGTTAAGGGTATTATGTTCGGCTTTTAACTGCTGCTTCTTCTTCTTCAGGCTTCGGGCGGTGGCTATGAGTTGTCGCTTAAACCGTTCCTGATCTAGAGGGTCCTCGGGGATGATGAAATCCTCGGGTCCGAGGCTATCCTCCTCTTCGGAAGGAGGGAGGTAACTGCTGCCCTCAAAATCACTGGGGTCCTTGGGGTTACCCTGGTCCTCATGGCCTTCAGGAGCGTCGCGATGCTGTACGGGGGTGGTCTTGTCACCGAGCTCCTCCATGTTGTCCGGAGTATCATCATCTCCGGTGCCATTTGTGTCTGTGTTCAGGGTGTCTTCCCTGCCCTTTCCATCTCCCCTGGATCGCCTTCGCTGGCGTCGGCGTTTGGATGACTCCTTACGGGGTGTCGATGCAACAAACCTTAACGTATGTTGCCCAGACTGTACATAGGCTCAAGTGCCAGAAATGCAGGCAACACCAAGCATTGAAGACAAGACCAAGCCAGAGAGAGAAATCTCTTTGAGAAATCAAAGGGCGGATCAAGAAGACCAAAACAAGCCAAGACAACAAGATACCACTAAGGAAAAACCTCCCTTGTCGGGCATGCAAGCCTGGTCAGGTCGAGGTCGCCTCGAAGACAAATCCCAAGACTTCCCCGGCAAGTATTGCCGGGGCCGCTGGCAGCCTGCATCCCCACCAAGGCTCCACCGCTCCACCGCATCGCAACGCAAGTCACCCATCGGTGCGGTGTCGAGCCCCCAGATAACGAAGTGGCTGTCATTTGGCACGTGGCAGCCATTTAGGAGGAAGATCACCCCTATATGACACCCGTCCAGAGGCATGTCAAGCAGACAGATGGAAGATGACAAGAGCGGCGTGGCAGGCCTGCCGGGCCACATCCACAGTGCGACACATGGCAGCGCATTTAATGCGCTTGTCCTAACTGCCAGAGTTAGGTATGATAGCACTGCTAGCTATATAATCGTTGGATAATGACCGTTTTGCCATTGTGGTAACCCCTTAGCCTATAAAAGGAGGACCGTGGCGACCTTAGAAAGGATTCAAACCCTCGTGTACTCATACGCGCATAGCTGCTCTCCCCAAGGCGACCTTGCCGAGATCGAGCGCCACGTGTTCTTCACAGTCTCCCCATCAATCCACCAAAGCAGTAGTAGGGTTTTATGCTTCTCAGCGGCCCGAACCTGGGTAAAAACCACCAGTGTCACCTCTGCCGTGCTGTCCCACGGTCTCCGCTCTTTGTGCAACGCGCCCTCCCCCTGCTGAACCACAAAGGGGCCGATGACCTCACAGGTGGTCGTGTTCTACCATGACATCTTTGGCGCGCCAGGTAGGGGGAGCGCTTGTGCGAACCTGAGGCCACAAACAGCGCGTCAGTTTTCATCATCGTCTTCTTCATCATTGGCTTCATCATCCATGGCGCCCAAGAAGAAGTCTGGTGCAACTGCTCATCCTTCCACCTTGAAGGCCCCTTCGCATGCACCTGCCGATGCTGCGGGGGCTGCAGCGGCTTCGGGGGACACGGACGCCATGGGGAACGTGACCGGCGCAGGCGGTGTTGTCGTCATTCCCCCTGCTGACCGTGCTGAGGGGGCCACTCCAATGGTACAGTCCCCTCCACGATGGCCAACGCAAGGACCACAACCAGAACCACGCAACCAGGAGCCCAACGAGGTATCGATGGCTTCATCTGACCCTCGGGCCCGTCGGTATCAGCGGCAGGTTCTGGAGGATCGGCGGAGGGAAGAGGCGCGCCTCACCATAGAACGACACCGTGAAACCCGCCGCCAATCTGATAGGCGCAATGGCCCAGATGTCGATGAACCCGCGCCCAGTGAGGGCGGATACCTACCTTTCGAGGTCGGGTGTCCTGCCTTCACTCGTGAGTTGCAGCAAGTCCGTTGGCCATCTGCCCGCGTTTTCAAGCCAGAGATACCAGAGAAGTATGATGGAAGGTTGAACCCAACGGAGTTCTTGAGCATCTACACCATCGCTATTCAAGCAACCGGGGGAAGAGATGAGAAGGTGTTCGCCAATTACTTCCCTTTGGCGCTCAAGCCAAATGTGAGGTCATGGCTGATGCACCTTCTGGAGAATTCCATCTCGTCATGGGCTGACCTGTGCCATGAGTTTGTTGGTGCCTTAACGGGCGGCCATCAAGAACCAGGATGGCCCAGCGATCTGCAGCTCCTTCCACAAAAGGAAGGGGAGAGCTTGCAGAAGTACATGCAGAGGTTTAGCCGGGTACACAGAAACATCCCAGACATCCACCCGGCAGCTGTAATTGCCGCGTTCCAGTCCAAGATGTGCAACAGGAGGATACGTTCCAAGATGAATGTTCGGTTGCCCAAAACTGTGAACGAGCTATACACTTTGGCGGATAAGTGTGCCAGGACGGAGCAAGGGAGGTGGCTCCCCGGAGAAGAGGACGGTGCCGAAGTCGACTGTCGCGGGAAACCACGGCCACCTATGGGACCAGGAGGCCCCTTGCTGGTTCGGCAGGGGGCGTCGCGTTGCACAAAGAGCAGACGAGCGTGTGGCAGCACGGCAGAGATCACACATGCATTTTTACCTAGGTTTGGGCTGTCGTGAGGCGTAAAACCATACTCCTGCTTTGGTGGATTGATGGTGGAAAGGTGGTGGTAGAGCGTAGTACACTTGCCCGGCAAGGGTTGCCTCAGGGCGGAAGTGGCTACGCGCGTATGGGGGACTGAGTTACCCAACCTTCTAACCCTCTCTACGGTCGCCATGGGCCTCCTTTTATAGATTAAGGGGTCACCACAATGGCAAAACAGTCATTAGGCACTGATAAGATAGCAAACAGTGCTATCATACCTAACTCTGTGGGCTGACAGGGCACATTAAATGCACCGCTCATCGTCACATCATTGGTTGCCCGGCAAGGCTTGCCGGGCTATATCGCCAGCTCCACGCCTGTTTGCTTGACACGCCGCAGGACGGGTGTCATCTGCAGGTGTTTCCTATAGGGAGAGGCTGCCATGTGGTGAATGGCTGCCACTTAGTCACTCCGCGGTTCGACACCGCACTGATTGACGACATGGGTCGTGGTGGAGTAGTTGGTGAGGTGGTTTCGCCTCCGCGTGCCCCGGCAGGCCCTGCTGGGACATTTTGGACGTCGTCTTCCCGGGGTGGCCTCGCCCCTTGCCGAGCTCGCCTGCCCGGCAAAGGAGGCCCTTCTCCTGATGGTGCCTTGCTTTTCTGGCTTGATCTTGGTCCCTCTGATCTACATGTTAGTCCTTTGAACTTCTTAGTCTCTCGTATTCTGACTTGGGTTGGTGCTTCACTCTCGTCCCCGTGCCTGTGCACAGTCTAGGCAACAGACCCAGGGTTTGTTGCACCGACAAAAGCCCCCGGGCCTGCCCCGAACGCGCTGCCGAGTGTCGTCGGGGTAGGGCCTAATAAGTGCACAGGCGGGGTCGCTGAACAGGCTGGTCTCTTGAGGTCTTCTTTGCTTCTTCATTAGCCTTGATTCTGGGCCAGTTTCTGGTTTCTCCGCGCATCGTGTAAGGCCAATGGTGGTGGGGCCGCTCTAGTGATGGCTTGTGAATGACTTTAACGCACGGGGGAGAAACCGCCAATTCACTCTTCCCACCACGCCCTTATCCTTAGCCATGTATGCTGCATGCATCGCGGGGGTAGGTAACAGAGGCGCGTGGCGTGGGAGAGCATCAAGGCGAGGGCCCGGTCGTCTTGAGTTGGTGGAGGAGGACGGTGGCTGCCTGTTGAGGGAGCGGCTCCCCTCCCCGATCCGCCTATAAAATGGAGGGGTGGAGGAGGGCGAAGTCATCCATCTCTGGATCCTTTCTTCCCCTGTTCCTGCCTTTCGTTGGTCATGTTGAAGAGAAAGGCCCGGGGCCAAGCTCCAGGCTCCATCTTGTGCCTAGAGTTGTTGAGTGCTGGTGTTCGGGGAGTGAGCCTGGTCCTTGCTGTGACGAACCTCTTGGTTCCTTCGAGGCTCGACCGGGAGGCGGGGCTGGAGATCATTGGTAATCCCAGTACCGCCCCTCCTAGAGGTCTTGCGGCTGATGTTGATGAGAGGCGCGCCTTCCTGCCCGCCAAGGTGGGGAGCGGTGTGCCGCAAGCCCCCTGGCCGTTCGCCGTCTCCCCGGGGAAGGCGCCGGGCTAGAGTCCCGGCCTTCCCCCGGAACAGTGTTGATGAATACGAAGCCAGGGGAGAAGCAGAAGACGGGAGGCAGGCCGTCCAGTAGGAGCACGACTGCATCAACGCGTTCGTCTCGTACTGGCGACCTGCTGTCCGTCTGTCTAGCTCTCCCCCCTTTCCCCGGCGCCGTCATCGCTGTTTTCTCGAGCCGCCGGGGAAAGGCTTGCCCCTGTGGCGCTTCCGCTTGCCCTGCGGGTCTTCTGGCTGGGCCCCGGCGTCCTCCCCTGTCGGTGCCTGTGCTGGAGCCCCCTGCTTGGTCCTGGAAGCGGTGATCCTAGGGCCGCCAGGGCGCTCCGCACGTCTTCCTCCTTCGCAGCCTCACCACTCCCGATCTTGTCAGGCCGTGTCCGACAGCTCCTGACGGGGATGAGGGTGGCGTTGTGCCGGCACGTCGCCCATCCTCTTCTCTTCCCACCGCACTACCTAGGATAAGAGGGACAGGGAGAGGAGTTTACGGAGCACCTATCTTTTTTTAATCTTAAACTTGTAGGCACTTGCCAATTTTTAATTCAAATAATGTAATCTCTCGAGTCCATGTTTGTGTTCTGTAATGCTTGTACTTGTACCAGCATATTAATGAAAAAGATGAACCTTGCCGGGAACCCATGCATGTGTATGTCCATGCAGGGGCGAGATGCCTCTTTAGTGTAAATAAATGAGTTTCCCCCGGCAGGCTATCCTGCCGGCACCTTTTCTGTCTGCCGGAGAGCTGTGTCTACCGGGCAACAGGCAAAGGGGCCAGCCCCCCACCAACTTATTTTTGCCAGAGGCCACTACGACCATCCTGTCCGAAGCAACATTCGAGACAGGGATGGGAGCACCTAAGTCTCAAAAGAGTGGCGAGGTTTTCTTATGCACAAGTTATAACTTACAGAACACTAATGGACAGGAGGTAGAACTTATCTGTTTGGCTTGTCGGGGATCGCAGTGCCAGGCAATCTTCTCAACTCCTCGTCAAAGCCAAGTTCACAGCAGGAACCTGCAGCTTCATGCAGATGAGAATGAATGCAGGATACGATCCTATCTATATGCATATGCAAATGCTCATGAAATGCTTATGCAGTGATCTTGGAATGCTCATGCATGCATGCAATCTTGGTCGGGGGCCCCCCACAGCGCTTCTTTATTTTCTCTTGCACAAGGTCATCACCCTGGCTTTGTACAAGGGGTTACATGCAACTGAGGCAAGGCCTGTACAAAAGGGTGGCTGCCGGGCAGGGCCCGACAGCCGCGCCTTACGGGTAGAACTTGCGGAGATGCTCAATATTCCATGAGTTTTGCAACTGAATGCCATCTCCGGTCTCCAGACGAACTGCGCCAAGTCTGGTGACTCGTACTACCCGGTAAGGGCCTTCCCACTTCGGTGACAACTTGTTTGTACCCTTGGCGGATTGAACGCGCCTAAGGACAAGGTCACCTTCCTCAAAACACCGGGCGTGAACCCTGCGGCTATGATAGCGACGCATGGCTTGCTGATAGCATGCAGCACGCATAGCAGCCCAGAGACGGTTCTCCTCGAGTAGCATAGCGTCGTCACACCGGTGCTGATCTTGCGCTACTTCATCGTAGGCAAGCACTCGAGGCGACCCGTAAATGAGTTCCGTGGGGATAACTGCTTCTGCCCCGTAGACCAGGGAGAAGGGAGTCTGCTCGGTAGCTCGGTTTGGTGTCATTTTGAGGGACCAGAGAACTACCGGCCGCTCCTCGATCCACCACCTGCCGCGCTTCTGCAGCGTATCAAAGGTTCTCGTCTTGAGTCTGCGCAGCACTTCAGCGTTCGCCCTCTCAGCTTGCCCATTACTCCGGGGGTGTGCCACAGAGGCAAATAAGATTTTGCATCTGAGGGCATGAACATATTGCATGAAGGCGCAACTTGTGAACTGGGTGCCGTTGTCGGTAATGATCCTTGCCGGAACTCCAAAACGACACACCAATTCTTTCAAGAACTTGATAGCTGACTGAGCAGTCACCTTTCGCATGGCAGTCACTTCCGGCCACTTTGTAAACTTGTCGATGGCAATGAACAAGAATTCAAAGCCCCCGATTGCTCGGGGGAAGGGGCCGAGGATATCGAGCCCCCAGACCGAAAATGGCCATGATAGAGGGATTGTTTGAAGAGCTTGGGTAGGCAGGTGGGTTTTCTTGGAATGAAACTGGCAGGCTTCACACTTGGTGACTAGCTCGACCGCATCTTGGAGGGCTGTGGGCCAATAGAATCCTTGCCGGAATGCTTTCCCAACTAGTGCCCTTGATCCAATGTGGGAGCTGCACATGCCTTTGTGTATCTCAGCCAGTAGTTCCTTTCCTTCTTCCCGGCAGACACACTTTAATTTCACACCGTTGGGCCTCCTTCTATATAGAGTGTCATCGACAAACTGATACATACTGGCCCTCCGGGCTACTTTTTCAGCTTCGTCTTGGTTGCCGGGAAGCTCTCCGGGTTGGAGGAAGTGGACAATGTGCCTTGCCCAAGTTGGAGCCTGGGGCTCGGCAACAAGGACTAGCGGCACCTCCTCTACTGCGAGAGCACATGCCTCGTTCACAGGGTCCTTGGGCCCGGCTGGAGGGGGTGGTCCGGCAGACTGCGAGGAGTTGTTTTTGGCAGGGTCTCTGCCAGGAGCGGACGGCTCTACCGGGAGAGGCTTACCGGAGTCCAACTTTCTCCTTTTCTGGGCCATTGTTGCTGGGGATACGGAGGGCTGAGTGAGATGGAGAACAAAAGTACCTGGTTCCACAAGGAGCTTCTGCGCAGCACACTTTGACAGATGATCAGCTATGCTGTTTTCCGCACGGGGTACGTGCTCTATTTGCAATCTGTCAAAGTGCTCCTCCAATCTCCTCACTTCCTCGACGTATGCCTCCGTCAATGGACTTTGGTAATCCTTGTTAACTTGTCTCACCACAAGCTGTGAATCTCCTCGAATGATCAGCTTCTTAATTCCCAATTCAGATGCAATCCTGAGCCCGGCAAGGAGCCCTTCATATTCTGCTGTATTGTTGGTTGCTTCTTCCCGGGAAAAATGCATTTGGACGACGTACCTCAAGTGCTCCCCGGAGGGGGCAACAAGAAGCATGCCAGCTGCTGCACCTTGTAGGGAAAAAGCACCATCAAAATACATAATCCATTCTTGGGGCGATTCCTTGCCGAGGATAGCTGTCTCCGTCACTTCCTCATCAGGGGTTGGCATCCATTCTGCAATAAACTCTGCCAATGCCCTGCTCTGAATAGTTGACGTGCTTTCAAACTTCAAACCAAAAACTAGATAACTCCAAAGCCCACTCCACTATTCTGCCGGTAGCCTCAGGGTTTCGGAGTATCCGTTGCAACGGGAAACGAGTGACAACCGTGATCTCATGGGCTTGGAAGTAGTGAAGTAGTGGCGCAGTTTCCTTGAGGCCATCATGAGACCAAAGATCAACTTTTGCACACCAGAGTACCTCGATCTAGCCCCCTATAATAAGGAGCTGATGAAGTACACTGGGCGCTGCACCACTTTCTTCCTTGCCGCGTCCTTGGGGTTGCTCTCGTTGCCGTGCTCATTGCAGTCCTGATCCTTCTCTGACTCTGCCGGTCTCTGCTCACTCTCTGCCTCATCCACTTCTCGCTGCGCTACCAAAGCTGCACTGACTATTTGGTTGGTTGCCGCTAAGTACAGCAGCAATGGCTCTTGGGTTTGGGAGCGACCAAGGTAGGCATGGAGGACAAGTAGGCCTTCAACTCTCGCAAAGCTGCGTCTGCGTCCGGGGTCCTCTTCATGGGTCCTGCCTTCTTCAAAAAATTTGAAGAACAGCAGGGCGCGCTCGGCAGACATGGAGATGAATCTGCTTAACACGGCAACGCATCCTGTCAGATGCCTCACATCCTTAACTGTCCTTGGTGCTTGGATCTGCTCGATAGCCTTGATCTTGCCGGGATTGGCTTCGATCCCACGATGGGATACAAAGAACCCACGCAACTTGCCGGAGGGAACACCAAATACACACTTCTCTGGGTTGAGCTTCAAATTGATTTTGCACAGATTAGCAAATGTCTCCTCCAAATCTTGAATAAGGGTGGCCCTATCCTTGGTCTTGATCACAATATCATCCATATAGGCTTCTATATTTCTGTGCAACTGTGGCTCAAAACCAATCTGGACTGCCCTTGCAAAAGTGAACCCGGCACTCTTTAATCCGGATGGCATGCGGACAAAACAATACGTACCACATGGAGTGATGAACGACGTCTTCTCTTCATCTTCCTTGGACATGAAGATCTGGTGATACCCAGAATACGCATCTAGAAAGGAGAGAAAATCACAACCTGAAGTGGAATCCATAGTCTGATCGATACGCGGCAAGGGAAACAGGTCCTTCGGGCAAGCCTTGTTGAGATCTGTGAAATCTATGTGAAGCCTCCACTTCCCATTAGCCTTCCGGACTACCACTGGGTTTGCCAACCACGTGGGATGCAGTACTCCTCTGACCAATCCAGCTGCCTCTAGTCTCTTGATCTCTTCTATAATGAACTGCTACCTCTCCAAGGCCTCCTTCCGGACTTTCTGCTTGACAGGTCGGGCATGTGGGCAGACAGCAAGGTGGTGCTCGATTACCTCCCTGGGAACACCGGGGATATCAGATGGTTGCCAGGCAAACACATCGATATTCGCCCGCAGGAAGGCGACGAGCGCGCTTTCCTATTTCTCATCGAGGGTGGCACTGATAGTGAAAGTACCATCAACGCCAGCCAGCCCTGCCGGGACCTTCTTCACTTGGGGTGCAGCGACCTTGGATCTCTTGCCATTGGAACACTCCGGCGCGTCGTCAATGGGTGTCGTGCACTCGGTGGGGGCACGCTTCCCGGACTCTTTGTTGGAGTCCCTGCAATCCCTCTTCTTTCATTTGCTTTCCTTAACAGGAGCTGCTGCTGCCGCTGCCTCTGCTGCGACCGCATCCCGGTACATCTTGTCCACACAAATGATTGCATCCTTCTCATCTGATGGGATGGTGATGACTCCCAGTGGCCCAGGCATCTTCAAGGTGTTGTAGGCATAGTGAGATGCTGCCATGAACTTAGCCAGGGCCGGGCGTCCAAGAATCCCATTGTATGGCAGGGGGAGATCAACCACATCAAACACAATCCTCTCAGTCCGGTAGTTCAGTTCTCCCCCAAATGTTACCGGCAACATGATCTTTCCCTTAGGATGACTCCTGTCGGGATTAACTCCTTGAAACGTGCCGGTAACCTACAGCTCTTCCTCTGCTATCTGAAGCTTGCTGATAACTATTGGGGAAATCAGATTCAACCCGGCCCCACCGTCCACCAACATCTTCGTGACCTTGAGGTTGCGGATTGTTGGGGAGACCAACAATGGCAAACACCCTACCGCAGTGGTACGGCTAGGATGATCCTCCTCGTCAAAGATGATGGGCGTACGGGACCACTTGAGCGTCGGGCCTCGGGCGCTGGCTCCATGGCATTGACTTCTCGTGCCCACCGCTTGAGTTGGCGATGAGAGGTGTGCAGAGATGCACCCCCATCAATGCACAGGGCGTCGGTGGCCTTCTGAAACCCTTGCTCACTGACACTGGTTTCCTCTTCATCCCCTCCATCACTCTCATCACCACAGGCTTCCTTCTCTCGACCTCTGGCGGGTTTTCCTTGGTTCTGAAAGGGTTTGCCGGGGCAATTTACTTCACCACCTCGGCCCTTGCCGCCAGCAACATTCTGACCCTTTTCCTTGTCACGCTTCTCATACTCTGCTTTCTGTCTTTGGACAAGCTGCTCAACCTGATAACACTCTTGAAGGTCGTGGCCCTTGGTCCGATGAATCTTGCAATACGGCCCATCACCTTTCCCGGCTTTCTCGGTAGCAGCGGCTTCCCGGCAGTCAGCGCACATGGCAGCTTCCTTGCCGAGGGCCTCAGCTTTGGCCTTCTTGCCGGTACTAGGCGTACCCGATCCTTCAACAGTCATCACTGCCTTATCCCTTCGCTTCTTACTGCGCTTCTTGCTCTTCTTCTGACTGGTTGATTCATACTCATCCTCTAAATCAATATTGGTGCAATCTTCCTCTTCGGGCAACTTTCTTCCCTCCTCCATTCGAGCACACTTATCCACCAACGTGTAGAGCTCCTTTACAGTCTTGGGCAACCGTACGTTTATCTTGGAACAAATCTGGAGGTTGCGCACATTGGACTGGAAGGCGGCTATCACAGCTGCTGGATGGATATTTGGGATATTTCTATGAACTTTGCTGAATCTCTATAAATACTTATGGAGGGTCTCTCCTTCCTTTTGTTGGAGAAGCTGCAAGTCGCTGGGTTGGTCTGGCTCTTGGTGGCCACCGGTGAAGGCATCGATGAACTCATGGCACAGGTCTGCCCATGATGAAATGGAGTTCTCCGGCAGGTGCATCAGCCAAGACCTCACATTGGACTTGAGGGCCAAAGGAAAGTAGTTGGCGAACACCTTCTCATCTCTTCCCTCGGCAGCCTGAACAACGATGGTGTAGATGCTCAGGAACTCTGCCGGGTTCAGCCTCCCATCGTACTTCTCAGGTATCTCTGGCTTGAACGTGCGAACGGATGGCCAACGGACTTGCCACAGCTCACGGGTAAAGGCAGGGCAGCCAACCTCGAAAGGTAGGCACCCGCCAATACCGAGCGCGGGCTCGTTGACGCCGGGGCCGTCGCACCCATCGGTCCGGCGGAGGTCATCACGGCGTTGCTCGACAACGGCGTGCGTGTCTCCTCTCCGCCTATCCTCTGGGGCTCGTCATTGGCCTGGATGCGCTCAAGGGTTAGAAGAGGCCATCGAGATGTCGTCGAGGTCTTGATTCTGTTGCGCTCGCGCTGGCTGCCATGGTGGGGACTGCACCGTGGGGATGGCCCCTTCTATACGGTCAGCAGTATGAGCCGTCGATATCGCTTGGGGCGGCTGTGGTGGGCTAGCTCGCCGTGATCCCCCAGCTTCGGCGAAACCGAGGAGACTTTGGATGGTGGCATGCCATTCGTCCATTTGCTCGGCCGCTGGCGAAAACCTCAGCAACAGATGAGCCCACGCCATGGCCTCCGAGGTTGTACTTGGCATGGGTGATGATGAAGTCGATCGCACCGTCGCTCGGCTCCTGACGGTGCCAGTGGCGGCAGTACTGCGCCCCCGCTGCTACGGGGCGACCACCTAGATGGCAGGGTGGTTCGGCGAAGGCACTCGAGGGCCAGTGGCTCCGTCAGGCGCAGCAGCTTGGTCGACCCGTCTCGGGGGAGGTGCACGCGCTGCGACCGCACCCATGGTGGGAGCGGTCGGAGGGTGGCAATTCGCCCAGGCTCGAGCGCCGTTGCTGCGGCTGTGCCCGTCGGGATGTTGCTGATGCCGCTCTCCTCCGATGTCTCCTACTCCTGCGTCGGCCGTGGGGGAAGTGGTGACAGCGCCGCCTGCCCCGACCACATCCCCAGCATCGTCCGCGTCCTCGCATGTCTCCGCACCCCCGCAACGTTAGAGGCCGTGGGCGGCGGAGCCTTCGAGGTGGAAGGATGAGCCGAAGAACTGGTTTCTTCTTGGGCACCATGGTCGATGGCGTCGTCGATGATGCTGATGGTGATGAAGGTGACGCGCTACACACGCCTTCAGGTTCGCGCAAGCGGTCCCCCTACCTGGCGCGCCAAAGATGTCGCGGGAAACCGTGACCACCTATGGGACCAGGAGGCCCCTTGCTGGTTCGGCAGGGGGGCATCGCGTTGCACAAAGAGCAGACAAGCATGTGGCAGCATGGCAGAGATCACACAGGCATTTTTACCCAGGTTCGGGCCGCCATGAGGCATAAAACCCTACTCCTGCTTTGGTGGATTGATGGTGGAAAGGTGGTGGTGGAGCGTAATACACTTGCCCGGCAAGGGTTGCCTCTGGGCGGCAGTGGCTATGCGCGTATGGGGGACTGAGTTACCCAACCTTCTAACCCTCTCTACGGTCGCCATGGGCCTCCTTTTATAGATTAAGGGGTCACCACAATGGCAAAACAGTCATTAGGCACTGATAAGATAGCAAATAGTGCTATCATACCTAACTCTATGGGCTGACAGGGCGCATTAAATGCACCGCTCATCGTCACATCGTTGGTTGCCCGGCAATGCTTGCCGGGCTATCTCGCCAGCTCCACGCCTTTTCGCTTGACACGCCACAGGACGGGTGTCATCTGCAGGTGTTTCCTATAGGGAGAGGCTGCCATGTGGTGAATGGCTGCCACTTAGTCACTCCGTGGTTCGACACCAAACTGATTGACGACGTGGGTCGTGGTGGAGTAGTTGGTGAGGTGGTTTCGCCTCCGCGTGCCCCGGCAGGCCCTGCCGGGACGTCTTGGACGTCGTCTTCCGGGGTGGCCTCGCCCCTTGCCAAGCTCGCCTGCCCAGCAAAGGAGGCCCTTCTCCTGATGGTGCCTTGCTTTTCTGGCTTGATCTTGGTCCCTCTGATCTGCATGTTAGTCCTTTGAACTTCTTAGTCTCTCGTATTCTGACTTGGGTTGGTGCTTCACTCTCGTCCCCATGCCTGTGCATAGTCTGGGCAACAGACCCAGGGTTTGTTGCACCGACATCGACTCAAAAGATGATGACGATGCCGCCGACCCGAAGAAGAAGAACAAGAAACACAACAAGAAGTGCAAGGAAAAGGCAGTATTTGCTGTTGAGGGCTCTGGCACTCCTAGTACCGGCAAGAAGGCCAAGACCGAAGCCCCCGGCAAGGAAGTTGCCGCGTGCACTAATTGCTGGGAGGCTGCGGCGGCCGAAAAGGCTGGGAAGGCTGACGGGCCATACTGCAAGATCCACCGGACCAAGGGCCATGATATCCAAGAGTGTCACCAAGTTGAGCAACTTGTCAAAAAGCAGAGAGCTGAGTACGAGAAGCGCGACAAGGAAAGAGACCAAGAAGGTGCTGGCGGGAAGGGCCGAGGCGGTAGAGGAGGCCGCCGCGGCAAGGATCCCCAACATCCAGAGAGGCCCGCGGGGGGCTGTAAGAAGAAAGAAGGCGAAGACGAAAGTGATGAAGGGGTGAAGAGGAAACCAGTGAGCAGGAGTTCCAGAAAGCCACTGAGGCCCTGTGCATTGACGGAGGCGCATCTTTGCACTCCTCTCACCGCCAGCTTAAACAGTGGGCGCGTGAGGTCAATGTTGTAGAGCCAGCAGTGGACTCCCGGAAACCGCTCAAATGGTCCCGCATGCCCATCATCTTCGACGAAGAGGATCACCCTGACCGCACCACCACGGTAGGGTGCTTGCCGTTGTTGGTTTCACCAACAATCTGCAACCTCAAGGTCACGAAGATGTTGGTTAACAACGGGGCTGGGTTAAATCTGATTTCCCCCAAGGTTCTCAGCAAGCTTCAAATATCAGATGAAGAGCTCAAGATTACTGGCACTTTCCAAGAGATCAACCCTGGCAGGAGTCGTCCTAAGGGAAAGATCACACTGCCAGTGACGTTTGGAGGAGAATTGAACTACCGGACCGAGAAGGTTGTGTTTGATGTGGTTGATCTCCCCCTGCCATACAATGGAATCCTTGGTCATCCAGCCCTAGCAAAATTCATGGAGGAATCTCACTATGCCTACAACACACTGAAGATGCCGGGGCCAATGGGCGTCATTTCCATTCCGTCAGACAAGAAGGACGCAATCATATGCGTGGATAAGATGTATCGAGACGCAGTCGCCGCTGAGGCCGCGGAAGCCGCAGCTCCTGCCAAGGAAAGTAAGAGAGGGAAGAAAGCTAGCAAGGATACCGGCAAGGAATCCGGGAAGCGCACCTCTTCGGAGTGTGTTGCACCCGTCGATGATCTGCCGGAGAGCTCCACTAGCAAGAAACCCAAGGCTGCCTCACCTGTGGTGAAGAAGGTCCCGACAGGGCTGGACGGCGCTGGTGGTACGTTCACCATCAGCTCCACCCTTGATGACAAATAGGAAAGCACGCTCGTTGCCTTCCTGTGGGCGAATGTAGATGTGTTTGCCTGGCAACCATCTGACGTCCCCGGTGTTCCCAGAGAGGTAATCAAGCACCACCTAGTTGTCTGCCCTCACGCCCGGCCCGTCAAGCAGAGAGTCAGGAAGCAAGCTTTGGAGCGGCAACAGTTCATTGCCGAGGAGATCAAGAAACTTGAAGCAACTGGTTTGGTCAGAGGAGTGTTGCACCCAACATGGTTGGTGAACCCAGTGGTAATGCGCAAGGTGAAACGGGAAATGGAGGCTTTGCATAGACTTCACGAACCTGAATAAGGCTTGCCCGAGGACCCGTTCCCCTTACCGCGCATTGACCAGATCGTAGATTCTACTTCCAGGTGTGATCTGCTTTCCTTCTTGGATGCATACTCTGGGTACCATCAGATCTTCATGTCCAAGGAGGACGAGGAGAAGACCGCGTTCATAACCCCGTGTGGCACGTACTGCTTTGTACGGATGCCTTTCGGGTTGAAGAGCACTGGATCCACTTTTGCAAGGGCAGTGCAAATTGGTTTCGAGCTTCAATTGCACAGGAATATTGAAGCTTACATGGACGACATAGTAGTCAAGACCAAGGACAAATCAACTCTCATTCAGGACTTGGAAGAGACCTTTGCAAATCTATGCAAGATCAACTTGAAGTTAAACCCTGAGAAGTGTGTGTTTGGTGTTCCCTCCGGCAAGCTACTTGGTTTCTTTGTATCCCACCGGGGGATAGAGGCCAACCCCGACAAGATCAAGGCGATCGAGCAGATTCAAGCACCCAAGACAGTCAAAGATGTGAGGTGCCTAACCCGATGTGTTGCCGCACTAAGCAGGTTCATTTCCAAGTCTGCTGAGCGCGCCTTGCCGTTCTTCAAAATTTTGAAGAAGGCAGGGCCGATGAAGTGGACCCCGGAGGCAGAAGCAGCGCTGCAAGACTTGAAGACCTATCTTTTCCTCTGCTCCCACCTTGGTCGCTCCGAAACCATAAGAGTCGTTGCTGCTGTACCTAGCGGCAACCAATCAAGTGGTTAGCGCAGCGTTGGTGGCGCAGCGGGAAGTAGATGAAGAAGCAGCCGCAGCTACTGCCCCCTCCGGAGAGGAAAGTGAACCCATCCCGGCAAGGTATGGTGCAGATCAAGAGAAAGAAGAGCAGCATAATGGAGACAATTCCAAGACCGCGGCAAAGAAGAAGGTGGTGTAGTATACTTTGTCAGCTCCCTATTGCAGGGGGCTAGATCAAGGTACTCTGGCGTGCAAAAGTTGATCTTTGGCCTCATCATGGCCTCAAGGAAACTGCGCCACTACTTCCAAGCCCACGAGATCACAGTTGTCACCCGCTTCCCTTTACAACGCATACTGAGGAACCCGGAGGCCACTGGCAGAATAGTAGAATGGGCTTTGGAATTGTCGAGCTTTGGTCTGAAGTATGAGAGTATGTCAACCATTCAGAGTAGAGCATTGGCGGAGTTCATCGCGGAATGGACACCAACCCCAGATGAAGAAACACCTGAAACAGTTATCCCCGGCAAGGAGGTCCCCCAAGAGTGGATCATGTACTTTGATGGCACCTTCTCACTACAAGGTGCAGGGGCTGGCGTGCTCCTTGTCGCACCAACTGGAGAACACCTCAAGTATGTGGTCCAAATGCATTTTCCCTGGGAGAAAGCTACCAACAATACTGCAGAGTATGAAGGACTCCTTGCCGGGCTCAGGATTGCAACGGAATTGGGAATTAAGAAGTTGATCATTCGTGGAGACTCACAGCTTGTGGTGAGGCAAGTGAATAAGGATTACCAGAGTCCATTGATGGAGGCATACGTCAAAGAGGTGGGAAGTTGGAGGAGCGTTTTGACGGATTGCAAACAGAGCACGTGCCACGTGCGGAAAACAGCATTGCTGATCATCTGTCCAAATGTGCTGCACAGAAGCTTCCTGTGGAACCAGGGACTTTTGTTCTCCACCTGACTCAACCCTCAGTATCCCTGGCAACAATGGCCAGAAATAAGAGGAAACTGGACTCTAGTAAGCCTCTCCCGGCAGAGCTTCCCGAAGCCCCCGGCAGAGAGGTTGGCGGGAACAACTCCACTTCGCGTGGTGAGTAGCACCCTCCTGCCGAACCACCAGTACTTGCGGTTGAGATCTGTGCTCCCACGAATGAGGAGGTGCCGTTGGTCCTTGTTGTCGAGCCCCAGGCTCCAACTTGGGCACGACACATAGTCCATTACCTTCAAAGAGGAGAACTTCCCGAAGAGCAAGAAGAAGCTGAAAGAGTAGCCCAGAGGGCCAGTATGTATCAGTTTGTCGACAACACGCTATACAGAAGGAGGTCCAACGGTGTGAAATTGAAGTGCATTTGCCAGGAAGAGGGGAAGGAACTATTGGCAGAGATACGCAAAGGCATGTGCGGCTTCCATATTGGATCAAGGGCCTTGGATGGAAAAGCTTTTCGGCAAGGTTTCTACTGGCCCACGGCCCTCCAAGATGCAATCGAGCTAGTCACCAGATGTGAAGCCTGCCAGTTCCACTCCAAGAATATCCATCAACCCGCTCAAGCTCTCCAGACGATCCCTTTGTCATGGCCATTTTCGGTCTGGGGGCTCGACATCTTGGGCCCCTTCCCCCGTGATACCGGGGGCTTTGAATTCTTGTACGTCGCAATCAACAAGTTTACAAAGTGGCCGGAGGTGGAGCCTGTGAGAAAGGTGACCGCACAATCAGCTATCAAGTTCTTGAAGGGATTGGTGTGCCGCTTCGGAGTACCCGCCAGAGTCAGTACTAACAATGGCACCCAATTCACAAGCTACGCCTTCATGCAATATGTTCAAACCCTCGGAAGCAAAGTTCCATTCGCCTTTGTTGCTCATCCCAGAAGCAATGGACAAGTTGAGAGGATGAACGCTGAAGTGCTGCGAGGACTCAAGACAAGAACTTTCGACAAGCTGCGCAAGTGTGGCAGATGCTGGATCGATGAGCTACCGGTGGTTCTTTGGTTCCTCCGTACGACACCAAATCGAGCTATCGGCCAGACTCCCTTCTCCCTAGTCTATGGGGCAGAAGCAGTGATCCCCACGGAACTCATATACGGGTCACCTTGAGTATTTGCCTACGATGAAGTAGAGCAAGAGCAGCACCGGCATGACGATGTCGTGCTCCTTGAGGAGAACCGTCTCCGGGCAGCTACGCGTGCTGTATGCTACCAGCAAGCCATGCATCGCTATCACAGCCACAGGGTTCATGCCTGGATACTTGAGGAAGGCGACCTTGTCCTTAGGCGTGTTCAGTCCACCAAGGGTGCAAACAAGTTGACGCCGAAGTGGGAAGGCCCTTACCGAGTAGTATGAGTCACCAGACCCGGCGGAGTCCGTCTGGAGACCGAAGATGGCATTCAGTTGCAAAACTCATGGAACATTGAGCATCTTCGTAAGTTCTACCCGTAAGGCACGGCTGTCGGGCCCTGCCCGGCAGCCACCCTTTTGTAGAAGCCTTGACGATGCGCATGTAACCCTTTGTACAAAGCTAGGCGCAGACCCTGAGCACAGACAATAAAACGAAGCGCTGGGGGGTCCCCAAAAACTTGCATGCATGCATAGCATAACATGAGCATACCATGATCATGTAGATGAGATCATATGTTGCTTTGTTTTCCTCTGCACTAACTGCAGGATTCTTGTTGCGGACTCGGTCCCAAAAAGAAGAACCGGAAACAAGCTCACATACTGATCCCCGACAAGCCAAACTGATAAGTTCCCTCTCATCCATACATGTCTCTGTAAGAAGGAAACTTGCGCATAGGAAAACCTTGTCACCTTCGAAACATTTGTGCTCCCATCCTTTGACCCGAATGTTGCTTCAGTCAAGATGGTTGTAGTGGCTCTTGGCGGAGAAGGTTCGACGAGGGGCCAGCCCCCTTCCATAGTTTAGAGCCCGACGGGCCAAGCCCCGCGGCAACGAACGGAAGGCATCGACAGGATAGCTTGCCGGAGAAAACTTGTTTACTTAAAAGTATAGAGGCTTCCCTCCTCTGCATGGATATAGTACATGCACAAGTACCCGGCAAGACCGTCTTTTTTCATTAATATGCGGATAAACAAGTACAGAGCTTACAAAGTACAAACATGGATAGGAGAGATTACATATTTGAAGCTAAAGTTTGGCAAGTGCCTACATATTTTAGATTGAAAAAAGATAAGTGCCCCGTAATCCCTTTCTTGTCCCTCTTCTCCTAGGAACTATAGTGAGAGGCGAAGAGGGCAAAAGGAGTGCCTGGGCAGAAGCCCAGCCCGACCCCGTCAAGACCTGCAGGACGCAGTCTGACAAGATCAAGAGGGCGCGGACGAAGGTGATGGGTGGGAAGAGCGCCTAGGCAGTGCCCCGGTCACCGCCACCAGGGCCAGCAAGATGCGGCAGGGCGAACGAAGCCGGAGCCCATGGGGAAGCCTGCCGGGGTCCAGCTGGAAGGCTGCTAGAGGAGCCAGAGGCATCATCCACACCCAACACCCCAACAAATCGCTTTGCCGGGGAGGAGATGCAGGTGCAGATGGTGGTGCCGCCAGCCTCCCGCCGACGGTGACGGTGCGGCCAGCATTCAGCCAGAGTTCGAGCCGTTGTCCTCCCCATCGGCGTCGTCGTCATCGCCGTCACTGTCCTCCTCATCGCTATCGCTCGAGGAGGAGCTTTCGTCATCGGTCGAGCTCTCCGTGCAGCACCCTAAGCGAGCACCCGAACGCCCGAAGACCTTGACGGAGGCAGGGAAGCATCCATTAACTTGAAATGGAGAACGTGCCCGCCCACCAAGCTGTGGGCACGGGCAAAGGTCTTCCAGCCGCACCGGAGAAGCATGACATGAGGAGCGGGGAACTCCATGTCCGCCCGCATGCTGCCATTACACCAGCCCCTCATATGCAGCCTCAGCCCCGGCGGTTGCTCGACCTCCACCACCCTTGCAAATGGGGTGGGAAGCCGAAGACGACTGCGCGGGGGGCCGCGCAGTTTGACGATAAACTCCAGCGGCTGTTTCCCGACGTGGCCTTCGTTCGGGTCCTAATTGGCCGGAGGGGGCGTGTTCAGAACGCCGCCCTGTCCTCCTCGACCCCGAGCGGCATGACGACCACGGCCACGTCCTCTCCCACCTCCTCTCGCGGCGGGATCCACCCCTGCGTCCCTAACAGGAGGAGAGAGGCACTGTCGAGCAGAAGCCCTCGTCGCCACCACTGGAGTGCCACTACGTCTTCTCCCCCTCACCATGATGGAGAGTTGATATCAGAAGGATGGAGGAAGAGGTGGGTGTGAGCCAGAGCCTCGCCTATGTCCCCTTTTATAGGCGAACGAGGCTGGAGACTGGCTCCTCACCCAGGAGGCAACCACCCCGATCCACCAATCCGACTCCTCTGTGTCACTAACGATGCACGGAATCAAGACCGCCCTCCTGCACGTATCCATGGCGCCTAGCTTTCTGCCTTGGCACTCATTCTCGCACCCTCCGCGTCTGCCACCAACCCTGCACAATGCATGCAGCACACGTGGCAAAAACAGCAGGGGCGGGAGAGTTAGTGGAATGGAAGTTACCGCCCGTGAATGTGGGGCGTGGGCAACCCATGGATCATGGTGTAGAACTTCCCACGACGTCCCGCACGATGCGCGGGAAAACTGGAAACTGACCCAAGCACAGGTTAATGAAGAAGCAAGAAGGAAAATCAAGAAAAAGAGAATATCAGCGCAAGACCCCTGCCTGTGTACATGATAGGGCCTACCCCAACGATGCTCGGCAGCATGTTTGGGCCAGGCCCGGGGGCTCCTGTCGGTGCAAAAAACATTGACGTATGTTGCCCAGACTGTACACAGGCTCAAGTGGCAGAAATGCAGGCAACACCAAGCATTCAAGACAAGATCAAGCCAGGGAGAGAAATCTCTTTGAGAAATCAAAGGGCGGATCAAGAAGACCAAGACAAGCCAAGACAGCGAGATACCACTAAGGAAAAACCTCCCTTGCCGGGCAGGCGAGCCTGATTAGGTCGAGGTCGCCCCGAAGACAAGTCCCAAGACTTCCCCGGCAAGGATTACCGGGGCCGCTAGCAGGCTGCATCCCTACCAAGGCTCCACCACTCCACCGCATCGCAACGCAAGTCACCCATCGGTGCGGTGTCGAGCCCCCAGATAACTAAGTGGCTGTCATTTGGCACGTGGCAGCCATTTAGGAGGAAGATCACCCCTATATGACACCTGTCCAGAGGCGTGTCAAGCAGACAGATGGAAGATGACTAGAGCGGCACGACAGGCCTGTCGGGCCGCATCCACAGCGCGACACATGGCGGCGCATTTAATGCGCTTTGTCCTAACTGCCAGAGTTAGGTATGATAGCACTGTTAGCTATCTAATCATTGGATAATGACCGTTTTGCCATTGTGGTAACCCCTTAGCCTATAAAAGGAGGACCGTGGCGACCTTAGAAAGGATTCAGACCCTCATGTACTCATACACGCGTAGCTGCTCTCCCCAAGGCGACCTTGCCGGGCTTGAGCACCGCGTGTTCTTCATGGTCTCCCCATCAATCCACCAAAGCAGGAGTAGGGTTTTACGCTTCTCAGCGGCCCGGACCTGGGTAAACACCACCAGTGTCACCTCTGCCGTGCTGTCCCACGGTCTGCGCTCTTTGTGCAACAGGCCCTCCCCCCTGCCGAACCACAAAGGGGCCGATGACCTCATAGGTGGCCGTGTTCTACCACGACACCGGGGTCATCGCCATCCTTCTCAGGGGTGTCGACCATGTAAATGTCGGGTTCAGCAACTCAAAATCAGGACCCCTTAGTCCATGACACCCTCAGGAACCTTTAGAGGCAAGATCTAAAGATTTCTTACTTTGTGAATTAAGCCCACCATAAAAGAAGTTGATTATCAAAAAGTCAGGATAATGATGTTCAGGGCATGCAAGAAGTATTTCATGATACCTTATATATGCCTCCACTAGTTTCTCACCTTCCTGCTATCCAAACCTGCTTATCTTCCTCCTGATTGTATATAGCTTCCCTTGAGGAAAATAATAAGAGGAAAAAGGCGCCAATAATTTTGGCCAGCTACTCAGGGTTTTTATATTTCGACATCTTAGCCATCTTTTAGCTGCTCCCTGGTGATGATGTGGGTGATGACGATGATGTCGTTCCTCTCGCGGTGGGAGGAATCCCCTTCTTCTCCCGGTCGATCCTCTCACTGGATGGGCTCCGGAGGCTAGGGTTCTACCTTCTAGATGAGTTTCTGGAGTCTATGTTCATCCCCTTTGTAGGGTAACACAGCAGAAAACAAAAAATTTCCGACCTACGCACCAGCCCAGGACCACTATGGAGATTGCATACAAGGTTTGATCATTTTCGTTACCGACTCGTAGCGCAGCGGAAGTAGAGTCGATGAAGATCGGTGGTGCAGATCCCTGCAGCTAGGATTTACAACATCCCAACCGCGAGGATGTACTCCCTCATCTGCCCCTCGGACAGCCCTCCGGGAGGCGGTCGAACAGTCCCCCGGACGGTGTCACGGACAGCCCTTCGGGAGGACCTTCAAAACTCGGACGGTCATTCGGACAGCCCTTCGGGAGGACTCACAGAACTCGGACCGTCACTTGGACAGCCCTTCGGGAGGCACTCACGAATCGTCCAGAACTAGTTCCCACCGGAACCTAGACAGCCTTTCGGCTCTACGAAACTCTTTTCGTGGGAGGGAGAGAGAAGCCAGATTATTGCATGGCACTTGTATGTGAGAAGCGATGAGTGTGGAGGGATGCCCCTCCACCTCTATTTATAGGAAATCCCAGGGGGTAGGGTGGTTTTACAATAAAACCCAAAAGTACATGAATGAAGTCCTTCCACCAAGGGCATAGAAGTGAAACCAAGGAACAAGAGGGGCTCCATGGTGGAGCCCCAAGTGTGGCCGGCCACACCCCTTGGGGGGCCCCCAAGAGGGCCTCCCAATCCATCCATGTCATCCCTAGATCTTTTGGGATAAAGCCCAAACAAGTGGCTTTCCAAAAAGTAACCCAAAAAGCACTTTCACTATTCACAACGACATTTTTCAGCGTCCGTTCGAACTGAAAATATTTATGTGGGCTTAGAATATTTCCAGTACCCACCATAATAATTTTCAACATGTTCTAGAACAATTCCAGTTTAGTGATTTCATCTGCGAAAAGCATCTGAAGCGGTTCCGGCAGCTCCGGAACATTTCCAGTTTTCATCTCGGAAAATTCCCAGAAGTTTCCAGAATGATTCTGGCACCCTCCAAGAATTATCAGGCATGTGTCGAAACCAATTTGACTTAATGGAATACCCCGAAACAACTTTTCAGTTTCACCGGAACTCATCCGGTGACCTCTCTCTGCGGAACTTTTCCGCTGTCCGAAACTTTTCCGGTGATTTTCTCTCAGACTCCCTGTCTAGTATTCAGCAGATAGATGACCCTTAAGCGTGTGACCCTATAGGTTCGGTGAAGTATAGACATGGCACGGAACCTCTTCCGATCAATGATCAACATCGGAGCCGTGGACACCCATATTGACCCCTATACCCACACAAATGAGTATTCGAGTGAACCTCCAGTTGCCGTGTGCTATTCCTGTTGCTTCGCGATATGTTACAAATACCCGAGGTGAGACATGTTGGCATTCCCGTGGATCAACAACTTGTCCACTATGCTAGTTACCTCGTTACCGGTATTTGTTCTCTTTTCTCGTTACCGTGTTCCGGCATCCCCGTGATCAAATCACAAAGTGTCTGGCCAGATGATGATGGATACCGTAACACCAAGAGGGCCCGGAGATATCTCTCCATCGTCGGAGGAGCAAATCCCAATCTTGAGCTATCAAGTTACTTGACACACTTTTCCATGAACCCGTAAGCCGCCGTAATAGCCACCCATGTACGGATGACGTTTAACAAACCCCAAAGTTCATGAATCAAGCATGAAGAAACTCGATACTCTCATGGTCTGAGGAATCATGCAAATGTTAACCATCTCTGTGTTATTAACCATTAACTTGTGACGAAAGTATCCCATAGCATAACATCAATTCGGGTCAATTCAACACAAATGTTCTTCTAACATTGTGCCCTCAAAGTTGCCGGCATAGTCATGCCCATGATCAGGAAAACAGAACCATCATGCAACACTTGAGCTAGTCTCAGAGGCCAGACTAGGAATACATTTTACCGTTTATTATTCCACACGTGCATATGAGTCTTCCTCCGAGCCTCGTGGTTATTGTAGACTCGAGAACCATAGCAGTTATAGCATGGAACATAAACCTAATTATGAACAGGGAGATAATCAATAACATTTATTATTGCCTCTAGGGCATATCTCCTACAGACTCCCACTTGCACTAGAGTCAATAATCTAGTTAATGCTAATGCACTTTACACCTGTGGCACACTGGTGTAAATATGCTTCGCATGTGGTATAGCCTGATGTCCAACGGATCTGACGACTTCAGCTCTGTGTGTATCTTTGCGTATCCTCGCGTTTTCACGCTTTCACAAAATTCATATTTTGTGTGGACTTGGCTTCGTATGTATGTGAATCACAGGTCAAACCTGGATTCCTCAGACTGAGTTATGGAGCAACTACCTGCAGTAGTGTCCCATTGACCAAAGCCTTCTTGGAACCATACTAAGTTCATGAAAGAACTATATGATTCAGCATCTTGTTTGTCGCTTTTAAAAGCGGCAACATACTTCGCCTCTGTTATAGAATTCGCCACAGTAACTTGTTTGGAACAATTTCCAACTACCGTGCCACCATATTGTGTGTTACACAAAACCCTCAATTTAAATCGAAAATTGCTTGGAGCATGGATGAAGACTGTATCGATGTAACCTTTTACAACGAACTCTTCATGATCTCCGCTTGCGAGAAAACATGTCATCGGTGCTACTATAGTACTCAATGACCCTTTTTCACTGTTGTCCCATGATCAGAACTTTTGGTCACTCTGTTATCTATACTCGCAACAACTTTGGGAGTATTGGACATATCTGGTTGTTTTTACATACCATGGAATACATGATTAATCCAAACACTAGAGTGTGTGGAATCTCCATCATGTATTTTGCTCATCAGTGTTTTGGGACACAGAGTCTTGCAAAAACTCTTTCCATGTGACTTCGGCAAGAATCACTCCTTGATGTTTTTAATGCTAAAAGGTTTTAGCATCTTGTCAATATGTATCTTTGCTCAGCCCCATTAGGTAAATCTATCTGCATAGATCATCATGCCTAATATAAAGGCTATTTAGCCCAAGCACTTCATCGAAAAACTATTTTCAAATGAAGTCCTAATTCGTGTCAAGAAATTTATTTCCAATTAACAATGTGTCAAGCACACAATGTTTTTTAGAAATTTTATTATGCTCCCACTTAATTTCTTGAATCATAAGCATCTTCGTTACCCATTGATGAAGTCAAACCCCTTTGACTATTTCATCAAAACACGAAGATTCCAACTCCATTTTTCTCTCTTCTGTCCATTGCTGGAACTCTGAAGTTTGCATACTTACTAGCATCCTCTGGACTGACAAAATACCTTGGACTGTAACACATGCAAGTCCTTGGTTTCATTTCCATCAGATGGAAATCCTATTGTCATCCATGTTTCATATCTCATGATTGAAATATGTATTAATTGCTAGTTCAACCCGAACCGACTTTAAGCATCGCTACGATGAAACAACCTCATCGTAGTCAACTCCTTGAACTTGTTATTGCAACAAGTCGAGCTTTATGGATAAAACATTTTTATCTGTATCAGTTTTAAGTTCCATAAATATTCGTTAGACTCTAAGTCTTCCGAAAGGTGTATCAAGGTTTTAATCTTGAATCACTTATATGGAAGCTAACTCGGGTTGTATTGGCATTTAACCAATTCCGAAGTCAGGGCCCATCAATGCTTCCTTGTGAATCATAGGTATACTGTTGTCTAACAACAATATCTCGTTTGCGCACCTGAGAGGTTTGCACGAGCCTTGCCTACGTGGTTCAGCTGCAAGTTCGACCGAAGTCCATACATTTTATTGTAGAGACTTCCGTATCAGTCGTAGTAGGAAACTCCGGAATTACTTCCAAGGTTCCTTTCCTTTGACCTGATGACGAAGATACTGACTATCTCGTCGAGTTGCACTGTCCTCCCACTCACCTTTTTGAAAGAACAATTCTCTTTAAAAGCATACCGTTTTGTGGCAAAATCCTTTGCCTTGGTATAGTGGTGAGGGAATACCCAATGACTTGGGATAACCTACAAAGTAGCACTTGTCTGATTAGGAATAGGTTTGTAACCTTTTACACAAGCCCCATATTCCAAATGTTAAGAAAAGATATAACATGGTTGGGCGTACCATACCATGGTGTCATTTCAACAGACTCGATGGAGCTCTTTTCAGTGTAAAAGCCGCAGTCTCTAAAGCATCACTCTTTAAAAGGGATAATGGCAAATTTATTTATGTCATCTTTGATCATACCATGTCATAAATGGTTCGATTACATCTCCACGGACTTTCCACTTGCAGTGGTGTTCCGGGAGGTGCAAGTTATGAAATCCCTTTCACAACTCATCAGACATTCGCTAAACTTGTAACTCAAATCTTCCTTTCTGCAATCGAATTGTAGAAACATAATTTTCTTGTTACAATAATTTCTTCTTCATTTTGAAAACCTTTCGAATGATTTCAAAAGATCCAGACTTACGTCTCATCAAGTAAATATCCATATATCTACTTGAGTCATTTCTGAAGATAGATAAATCCACTACTAACAACATTTATCGGACTACACACATCAAAATGTATGATCACCAATAAGTTTGTTATTCGTTCTTTTTGGCCTGTGAACGGTATTTCAGTCACTTCACTTTTCAGAGGAAAGTTGCAAGTGTCAGATGGTTCAAAATCAAACGACTTCAAAATCCATCATAATGGAATTTTCCATGCGGGTTTCTCCAATGTGACCAAATGTAGTGCCACACTTGTGTGGTATTCTTTTAGTCTTGCGACATTTAGCGTCAGTGTTATGGATGTATCATATTACCATCAATATTCATAACATACGTCCCATCTAGGATGGAAGCATGGCCCTTCATGTTATTCATAATACTGAACAACAATTGTTGTTTTTATGAACAACTCTTTTGCAACAAACATTGTGCAATGGCTTAGAGTGTATGAAACTCTAAAATGAATTATGAAAGTAAATCCAGAGGTAATATATTATTATCAACATTCATAACATACATCTCATTCATAATGAAAGTATGGCCCTTATGTTATTCATAACACCGAACATCAAAAGTTCTCTTATGAACAACCTTCTTGCAAGATACCTTATGCAATGGGCTAGAGTGTGTAAAACTCTAAATGAATTATGAAAATAAATACAGACGGTAATACACCGATGGAAGGTATAGTAACATTTACTATGTTCCCTGTGTATACCTAAACCTCATTCCTGGCTAGTCTTTCAGGCCATAGTAGTTCTTACATCGAGTTGCAACAGAATGCAATCGAGCGGGTATCTTTTTGATTAACTCACAATACCCAAGAATCAGTGATTAACAATTTAATCATAATTCCCAAGAACTATATCTTTGACCAGCCTTCTATACATCAAAAACTTGTATGACATTCATACATGAGCTGGATATTCCAGTCTTCTTTCTTTTGCCTTTATACTTCTTACAGTTTAACTTTCAGTATTTCTCCTACTCTCAGAAGAAGCACTCAACTTAAGAGTGGAGTTAGCCCCGGACTTCCTAGGTGTGTTATCACACTAACACCCTTCGGACACTTCCTTTCTCTTTAAGTTGTTGTTTTATTCACCTTTCATCATATGACAGGCGTTCTTCTGGATCCCTCTCTTATCAGTCTAATGCATAGTAAACTTCTTTACTAATAGTTTGCAAACAAACATTGCTTTGGATATCTCATATCTTTTAGCCTTTGTCTGTCTCTGAAAAATGATTTTCAGATTCCATGAATATCACATAACTATCCAAACTTTCGAAGTTCGGGTCTCATGGAAGCAAACATATTGCACTTGACTGAAACAGAATTCTAGCTTTTGGATCGAAGGACGAGAGTCACATGATCCATAGCATAAGCGAGAGAATACCGAAAGTATGCGATAGGACAAAGTCCTTCTCGGCACTCTTGAGGACAATCCTCACATTACGTTACCAACCGTAAAGTTTTAACCAGATATTTAACAGCTATTCAATTTTAAATAGGGAAGGTGGAAATGCGAGCCATAATTCTACAACTATTAAGCAAACCACACTTAGACAGTGTTCATAATTAATTGCACTGAGAATTAAACAAGTTAATTCAACAGTGCGCTCCCACTCAAATCAATATCTCTCATAATTGATTGTGAGTGATTCAAGATCCGCATATCAATTCAACGCCATTGACGGGTTCATCACTGATGACATGAATTTCAATCGGTAGGCCAACCTGCCAATCACATCTCTATGTGACTCTTATCCATCTTTCGATGCGTGTGTTCCGAGCTCAGGACTGTCCTGCCTGAACATCAAGACAACCAAGTGATCACGCAGTGAGGTCTGACCTTCACCCGCCTTACACCTCTCTAATCGTTCGTGCTCATGTGTACATGGCGCACCCCGAAAAGATACGTGTTGTAGACGGTGCTACACTTGGGAGAACACTAACTACTTGATATTTTTGTGAGAGATCACCCTAATAAAAGCGACTACTGCGCAATCAAGAAGGGTGCATCATAAGATATAAACATCTCAGGCAATTCATAATAGCATGATATGGTATAGCCCTTTCTGACGGAGAAGTCTTGTATTCCTTCGTCTTCGGCATTCACGTCGGTTATCACCTTCGCGAAGATTGCCACCACCTTGTCGATGCACCAGATAATATTGCTATCTCTATAGCTAATAAAATAATGCATTACACAAGGTTGACACACAGGTCATTTAAAGTGCAATCATATGGCTCCAGCCATCATGTCGAATCATGACACGCAGGTCATGTTAATCAATTTACATTATATAGTCATCTCATACATAATCAAATTATTATGAGCACCGCTATACCACATCACATGCATATGTAAACCCTCCTGCAAAACCAAGTTAGACGCCTCTAATCGGTTCAAGCAAAAACTTGTTTTTCGTGGCTTCTAAGGTTTCGAAACAAACCGAAGCTACCAACGTCCATCATCAAGTATGATAATTCAAGTCGCTAGATTAACTTCCGGGGTGTATGAAGCACGAGATAACAAAATCTCGAACCCCATACTAAACTTCATCATATGCATGACCGCCATGCAGATCATATCTGCATTGCCCTTTCGTCTGCGATATTTCATCTTTCTTTTGAACTACGGTGGAATTCAATGAACTGTTAGCACTTCGTTGATCAATCAGGATCGCGGATTGCCAGAACATTGAAACTCCACCATACTGTTATCAAGATCAGAAATATGAAAATTCTAGGGAAGTAACAAGAACATCGGGTAACAGATTTCATCTGCTACCCGCACAAATAATTTTCAGTAATAGATCTCATCTACTACCTAATAATATTGTGCAACACCCATACATCTCCATGTATTCTAGATCACAACCTGCATCTACGCATAGCACGGCTCATGATGCCACTGTAGGGTGACGCAGCAGAAAACAAAAAATTTCCGACCTACGCACCAGCCCAGGACCACTATGGAGATTGCATACAAGGTTTGATCATTTTCGTTACCGACTCGTAGCGCAGCGGAAGTAGAGTCGATGACGATCGGCGGTGCAGATCCCCGCAGCTAGGATTTACAACCTCCCAACCGCGAGGATGTACTCCCTCATCTGCCCCTCGGACAGCCCTCCGGGAGGCGGTCTAACAGTCCCCCGGACGGTGTCGCGGACAGCCCTTCGGGAGGACCTTCAAAACTCGGACGGTCATTCGGACAGCCCTTCGGGAGGACTCACAGAACTCGGACCGTCACTTGGACAGCCCTTCGGGAGGCACTCACGAACAGCCCCTCGGGCACTATGATCGAAACTATGACCTCTCTACAGAGTTGCACACATACGGTGTCATCTATGCGGCAAGGCTTCGCCGTCCAGAACTAGTTCCCACCGGAACCTAGACAGCCTTTCGGCTCTACGAAACTCTTTTCGTGGGAGGGAGAGAGAAGCCAGATTATTGCATGGCACTTGTATGTGAGAAGGGATGAGTGTGGAGGGCTGCCCCTCCACCTCTATTTATAGGAAATCCCAAGGGGTAGGGTGGTTTTACAATAAAACCCAAAAGTACATGAATGAAGTCCTTCCACCAAGGGCATAGAAGTGAAACCAAGGAACAAGAGGGGCTCCATGGTGGAGCCCCAAGTGTGGCCGGCCACACCCCTTGGGGGGGCCCCAAGAGGGCCTCCCAATCCATCCATGTCATCCCTAGATCTTTTGGGATAAAGCCCAAACAAGTGGCTTTCCAAAAAGTAACCCAAAAAGCACTTTCACTATTCATGACGACATTTTTCAGCGTCCGTTCAAACTGAAAATATTTATGTGGGCTTAGAACATTTCCAGTACCCACCATAATAATTTTCAACGCATTCTGGAAAAATTCCAGTTTAGTGATTTCATCTGCGAAAAGCATCTGAAGCGGTTCCGGCAGCTCCGGAACATTTCCGGTTTTCATCTCGGAAAATTCCAAGAAGTTTCCAGAATGATTCTGGCACCCTCCAAGAATTATCAGGCATGTGCCGAAACCAATTTGACTTAATGGAATACCCCGAAACAACTTTTCAGTTTCACCGGAACTCATCCGGTGACCTCTCTCTGCGGAACTTTTCCGCTGTCCGAAACTTTTCCGGTGTCCGAAACTTTTTCGGTGATTTTCTCTCAGACTCCCTGTCTAGTATTCAGCAGATAGATGACCCTTAAGCGTGTGACCCTATAGGTTCGGTGAAGTATAGACATGACACGGAACCTCTTCCGATCAATGATCAACATCGGAGCCGTGGACACCCATATTGACCCCTATACCCACACGAATGAATATTCGAGTGAACCTCCAGTTGCCGTGTGCTATTCCTGTTGCTTCGCGATATGTTACAAATACCCGAGGTGAGACATGTTGGCATTCCCGTGGATCAACAACTTGTCCACTATGCTAGTTACCTCATTACCGGTATTTGTTCTCTTTTCTCGTTACCATGTTCCGGCATCCCCGTGATCAAATCACAAAGTGTCTGGCCAGACGATGATGGATACCGTAACATCAAGAGGGCCCAGAGATATCTCTCCATCGTCGGAGGAGCAAATCCCAATCTCGAGCTATCAAGTTACTTGACACACTTTTCCATGAACCCGTAAGCCACCGTAATAGCCACCCATTTACGGACGACGTTTAACAAACCCCAAAGTTCATGAATCAAGCATGAAGAAACTCGATACTCTCATGGTCTGAGGAATCATGCAAACGTTAACCATCTCTGTGTTATTAACCATTAACTTGTGATGAAAGTATCCCATAGCATAACATCAATTCGGGTCGATTCAACACAAATGTTCTTCTAACATTGTGCCCTCAAAGTTGTCGGCATAGTCATGCCCATGATCAGGAAAACAGAACCATCATGCAATACTTGAGCTAGTCTCTGAGGCCAGACTAGGAATACATTTTACCGTTTATTATTCCACACGTGCATATGAGTCTTCCTCCGAGCCTCGTGGTTATTGTAGACTCGAGAACCATAGCAGTTATAGCATGGAACATAAACCTAATTATGAACAGGGAGATAATCGATAACATTTATTATTGCCTCTAGGGCATATCTCCTACACCCTTCTTGATACGTTTCGATAGGGTGAAAATAGCTGATCCCTCCCGAGGCGGTGGGGCACCAAACGACCGCTAATGCGAGCGTGCGCGGTCACATGGAATGCCGTCATTCGCTCTGGAAGCGCGATGGGCGCTGTTTCTTTGGCCTTCTTGCTTGATTTTTTATGGAAACTGTTCATCACATTTAATACGTGATTCCACTGCCATTTTTTAGGGTTTTCTCCATTAAATGAATATTGCTCCAAAAGACATCACCTGAAAGATTATCAACAAAAAGAAGTGCGCGAATGTGGTAAAATTCCACAAAACCCACCTTGTAGGCACAAAATAAGTAAGAAAAACATCACGTAAATTGGACTCATCAACTCCCCCAAGCTTAAGTCTGGCTCGTCCCTGAGCAAGTACTATGGCTAGTAAATACGAGGTTGCCCTTGTGTTTATAAGATACATATATCAAAAGGTATCAGTCCATTACTCCCAAGAAGGATGTTCATTGATGAGTATATGTGGCAAACAATAGCTCATACTTACTCTGGTGATGATCATGCAGACATCCACATCTTATTATTTAATTTTACTAAGGACAAGTAAAAACTTCATATCCTAGTTCATTGTTGTTTCAACCGGGCAAGCAATTTTCTCTTTCCTCTATTTTTTTCATAGAAAGTTTTCATTATTACTAAACAGGGTTCAGTCCTTCCTCATTGAATCATACGAAGGCTTAAAAAATCTTTAAGTGCAAGCCAGCCTAGTTCCTCAGAGAGACTTCATTTCCCATGTTATTTTTAGCAGAGGATTAATTTATTTGCTTGCCCTTAAGTAAGTTAAAACCTTAAATGAGCTAGCATATATAGTTGTTTTATCTCCCTTCAAAAATTTACACAACTAAGATGTGGGGGACTTATAACCATCAGACAAATAAATATACACTAATTATTTAGGTCACATCAACCATCAAGCACATTCTTCAAAATAAGCAATGATCTCACACATCAAGATATCCCTAAACTCATTGGAAGGAATCGTCCCTTATTCAAGAGGAAAAATTGATAGTTCAAACTTATTGAAAACATCATGTAAATTGGACTCATCACATGATGGATAGCGGTCGATTGGTGGAATAATAGTAGTAGATGCAGGCAGGAGTCGGTCTACTTGTCACAGATGTGATGCCTATATACATTATCATTGCCATGAATAACTTCCTAACTATGCACTTTTCTATCAATTGCCCAACAGTAGCAGACTAAGGCGTAGCCTAGTGGTTGAAAGGGGTTGATGCCTTCCCACCCATCTAGGTTCAAGGCATGGTACTTGCAATTTGAGTTTTTTGCACCAATTATACTGTAGGGGCTTCCCATACAGTCTTTCTCGAAAAAAAATTGCCCAACAGTAATTTGTTTACCCACTGTATGCTATATGTTCGCGAGAGAAGCCTCAACGGAAAATTATGGCCCCCGGGTCTACTTTTATCATATTTCTAAAACCAAAAATATTTTGCTGCAATTTATTTACTTTTGTTTTACTTTTCTTTTTTATCTATCCATCACTATCAGAATTAATCCTTTCAAGTAACGAGTTCAAGGGGATTGACATCCCTCTTGCCCGTGTTGGGTGCAAGTATTTGCTTTTGTGTGTGTAGGTACTGAAGATGGGAATTTGCGTGGTTCTCCTATTGGTTCGATAACCTTGGTTCTCACTGAGGGAAATACTTATCTCTACTCTACTTCTTCACCCCTCCTCTTCGCGGAAATCCCAACGCAGTTTACAAGTAGCAGGAAGAATTTCTGGCACCGTTGCCAGGGAGACATCATCGAATTCTTATAAGGTTCCTACATACAAACTATCATCTACTTACTGTACTTTTTATTTGCCTCTCTTTTTCATCTCCTTCCACTTCTCTAAAAAATGAAAAACATAAATAATATTTTACTTTGTTAGTTTGCTTGCTTTGCTTGAGGTTGCTATCACGTCTGAATTTGAGAAAGTTATTGTTGAAAGCGCTAGTGAAGATAGCACTAGTGATTCTCTTGGGGATAAGCCCAATATGTTTGATCTTAATCATGATCCTCCGGAAAATAAAACTCCCACTATTTTTAGGACTAAAACTTATCATGTGGGTAGTGGGAATATTATTGGGAAGAATATCACTCAAGAATTCTTTAATTGCACAGGAGTCATACCAATAATTAAAGGATCTATCCTTGACAAAACAAACTGTTATGTGGATGCTATTGCTATGCTTGTGGTCAAATTGGAAAGAAAATTTCTGCATATCCATCCCTCTGCACAAAAGATATTCTTTGAACTTCCCAACATTCATAATCCTAAGGCTAAAAATATTGCTAGTATTATCCTTATGCATGAATTTGACTATATAATTAGAGAAACTAGGGATATATTTGCTTTCTATAAAATTGATTTTGAGCATCCTCCAATAGAAGAGAACCTTCATGACAAAGACACAATACGTAGGTTGGAATCTAATGATTTTTTTGCTTATGGTGAAAATATTAGAAAAAAGTTCCCTATGCTAAATTAATAAGAACCTTGTACCACAATACTTGTCATAAATTTGAGTGGATCACTAAGGGAAATGATGAAGGATTTAGTGAAGAATGGTTTGAAAATACGGCTAGAGATCCTATTGATGATGAAATACATGTTTTATATAAGAATTTCTATGGTGATGATTCGGAGTTTGAAGTAATGAATGTTAAAATTACCGAACAAAGTACCTTCAACTATTTAAGTTCTCCTGCTAGAAAAGTAAAACAAGAGAGTAGGGAACTAATGAGACAAGTTTTAGAAGACTTAATTAAAAAGGATTTGGAAACTAAAGATGACAGTACTTGAAACAATGCCTTACTCCTAGCTAGGGGCGTAAAACAATAGCGCTTGTTGGGAGGCAACCCAATAATTATCTTAATTTTTTGCTTTTACTTTCTGTTTTGCTGTGTTGATAAAATTATTGCTACTTTTATGATTGTGTTTTTATGTTTTAGTTAGTGTTTATGCCAAGTAAAGCATTTGGGATGATTTGGTTGATAGTTGACTTGATTCTGTGAAAAAATGGAAACTTTGCGCCCAGTGCAGGAATTATTATGATTCACTGGAACGTGATAAAATTCTGAAATTTTTATACATGATTGATATACAAATTGCACATGTTTTCCTACATGTTCAGATTTTTTGGAGTTACAGAAGTATAGTCTTTGTTCAGATCATTACAGACTGTTCTGTTTTAGACAGATTTTGTTTTCTATTGCATAGTTCGCTTGTTTTAATGATGCTATGGATTATATCAGGGGTATAAGTCAAGGACAAGTTAGAATACAGTAGGTATTAAGAAATAATAAAATATGAATGGTTTCATAACAGTACCTAAAGTTTACGATTTGTCTATTATACTAACGGATCTCACGAGGTTTCTATTGAGTTTTGTGAGCTGAAGTTTTCAAGTTTTGTGTGAGGTCACGATGGATGAAGGAATAAGGAGCGGCAAGACCCTAAGCTTCGGGATGCACAAGGCACCCCAAGGTAATATTCAAGGAAGACACAAGCATCTAAGCTTGGGGATGCCCCGGATGGCATCCCCTCTTTCATCTACAATCTATCGGTATGTTACTTGGAGCTATATTTTTATTCATCACATGATATGAGTTTTGCTTGGATCGTCTTGTGCCATATTTTTATTTGTTTTCTTTTTATGTTGCCACAATCATCATTTGCTGGACACACCTTTTGAGAGGGACATGCATTTATCGTGATTTGTTAGAATACTCTATGTGCTTCACTTATATCTTTTGAGCTAGGCAGTTGCTCTAGTGCTTCACTTATATCTTTTAAAGCACAGCTGTGGTTATATTTTATAGAAATAGTTGCACTCTCATTCTTCACCTAAATCTTTTTGAGAGTCTAATAAATAGTAATGGAAATATGTATGGGTTTTAAGACTAGTCCAAGAAGGATAGGTATTCATGGGGGATATAATAAAAACTTTCATGTAGATCACTAAAAATGAAACGTATGGTTTAATGATATCGGTATTAAAGCTTGTTATTAACTTCTCATCTAAGTGTTGGTCATGGCATGGTGGGGAGGTTTGAGCATTAGTATTTCTGATTGAAATCCTTGAGTGCTATTATAATCGGATGTGTGCGATGGTTAACTCCTACCAACCAATTCCCTAGGGGCATGCGAGTAGTACTTTGCTTCTAGGGCTAATAGGCTTTCACAATAAGCATGTGAGTTCTTTATGACTAATGTGAGTCCATGGATTATACACACTCCTACCTTTCCACAATTTGCTAGCCTCTTTGGTACCGTGCATTGCCCTTTCTCACCTCGAGAGTTGGTGCAAACTTCGCCGGTGCATCCAAACCCCGTGGTATGATACGCTCTATCACACATAACCCTCCTTGTATATTCCACAAAACAGCCACCATACCTACCTATTATGGCATTTCCATAGCCATTCCGAGATATATTGCCATGCAACTTCCACCATTCCGTTTTCATGACATACATGTTCATTGTCATATTGCTTTGCATTATAATAGAGCTGACATGATATTTGTGGCTCAGCCACCATTCATCATTATTATATATGTTACGCTAGATCATTGCACATCCTGGTACACTGTCAGAGGGATTCATATAGAGTCATATTATTCTAGTTATCGAGTTGTAATTTTGAGTTGTAAGTAAATAAAAGTGTGATGATCATCATTATTAGAGCATTGTCCCACTGAGGAAAGGATGATGGGGACTATGATTCCTCCACAAGTCGGGATGAGACTCCAGACGAAAAAAAGAGAGGCCAAAGATCCTACCAAAAATATGAGAGAAAAAGAGAGAAGGGGCAATGTTACTATCCTTTTCCACACTTTTGCTTCAGAGTAGGACCATGTTCTTCATATAGAGAGTCTCGTGAGTTGTCACTTTCATATACTAGTGGGAATTTTTCGTTATAGAACTTGGCTTGTATATTCTGATGATGGGCTTCCTCAAATGCCCAAGGTCTTCATGAGCAAGTAAGTTGGATGCACACCCACTTAGTTTCCATTGAGCTTTCATACACTTATAGCTCCTAGTGCATCTGTTGTATGGCAATCCCTACTCCTCGCATTGACATCGATCGATGGGCATCTCCATAGCCCGTTGATTAGCCACATCGATGTGAGACTTTCTTCTTCTTTTGACTTCCTTATTAATCTCTATCACCGCATTCTATTCCACCTAAAGTGCTATATCCATGGCTCGCGCTCATGTATTACATGAGATTGAAAATGCTGAAGCGCGTTAGAAGTACGATCCAATTGCCCGGTTTGACACCGGGGTGCTCATGATTTATATTTATGCAGTGAAGGGGGAGTCATGCAATGCTAACATGATAAAATGAGTGGGGATAGCATTCGTTAAGGATCATATATTTTGAAAAGTAATGATTATATTTCTTATATTCATGGATATTATTATGTTGATATTGTTACTTCATCGTTTCTTAATGATTATACCGTAAAGAGATTACATGACACACATGTTAGGTAGCATTTTGTTGGAAATATTCCCTAGAGGCAATAATAAAATGGTTATTATTATATTTCCTTGTTCATGATAATCGTTTATTATCCATGCTATAATTGTATTGACTGGAAACTCAAATACATGTGTGGATACATAGACAACAACATGTCCCTAGTGAGCCTCTACCGGACTAGCTCGTTGATCAAAGATGGCTATGGTTTCCTAGCCATAGACATTAGTTGTCATTTGATAATGGGATCATATTATTAGAAGAATGATGTGATGGACAAGACCAAAACTATAAGCGTAGAATATGATCGTATCAAGTTTATTGCTATCGTTTTCTGCATGTCAAGTATCTGCTCCTATGACCATGAGATCATGCAACTCACTGACACCGGAGGAGTACCTTGTGTGTATCAAACGTCACAACGTAACTGGGTGACTATAAAGATGCTCTACATGTATCTCCGAGGGTGTCTGTTGAGTTGGCATGGGACAAGACTGGGATTTGTCACTCCGTATGACGGAGAGGTATCTCGGGGCCCACTCAGTAATACAGCATCACAATGAGCTTGCAAGCAATGTGACTAAGGAGTTAGCCACGGGATCTTGTATTATGGAATGACTAAAGAGACTTGCTGATAACGAGATTGAACTAGGTATGGAGATACCGATGATCGAATCTCGGGCAAGTAACATACCGATGGACAAAGGGAACTGCATACGGGATTAGCTGAATCCTTGGCATCGAGGTTCGACTGATAAAGATCTTCGTAGAATGTGTAGGAACCAATATGGACATCCAGGTCCCGATATTGGTTATTGACCGTAGAGGTGTCTCGGTCATGTCTGCATAGTTCTCGAACCCGCAGGTTCTACACACTTAACGTTTGGTGACAATCTAAGTATAGTTGAGTTATTGTGTTGGTGACCGAAGGTTGTTCGGAGTCTCGGATGAGATCCCGAACATGACGAGGAACTCTGGAATGGTCCGGAGGTGAATATTGATATATAGGATGAAGGTATTCGGATTCCGAAAGTGTTCCGGGAGGTACCGGGTTTCGTCGAAGAACCGAAAAGAGTTTCGGGGGGCTTCGTGTTGGGGGGGGGGGCTCATGGGCCAAGGGAAGGGGGCACACCAGCCCACAAGGGGCTGGGCGCCACCCAAACCCTAGCCCACTCGGCCAAGGGGTGGGGGAGCCCATCTAGGGGCCGACCACCTTGTGGCTTGGGGGCCAAGCCACCCTAGGATTTCCCTAGGGCACGCCCCATCTGGTGGCCGCCGGCCCCCCTAGGGGAAACCCTAGGACGCCCCCTCCTCCCTTCCCCCTATATATAGAGGTGGAGAGGGAAGGCAGCCGGACCCATCTATGCCACGGCGCTGCCCTTCCTCTCCCTCGTAGCTCCTCTCTCTCGGATTGCTTAGCGAAGCTCTGCTAAGATTGCTCCACCACCACCGCCACCACGCCGTCGTGCTGCCGGGAACTCGAGCTACTACTTCACCATCGCTCGCTGGATCGAGGAGGTGAAGGCGTCATCAAGCCGTACGTGTGTTGAACGCGGAGGTGACGTCCATTCGGCACTTGATCGGGAGTTCGTGGACGGATCATGATTGGATCGCGAAGACGTTTGACTACATCAACCGCATTTCTTAATGCTTCTGCTTAGCGATCTACAAGGGTATGTAGATCCAATCTCTCCTCTCATAGATGTGCATCTCCTAGATTGATCTTGGTGAGCGTAGGAAATTTTTTGTTTCCCATGCAACGTTCCCCAACACATTTCACATCAAAAATTTTGTTTTTATTATTTATCTACTCGAGGACGAGCAGGAATTAAGCTTGGGGATGTTGATACGTCTCTAATGTATCTATAGTTTTTGATTGTTTCATGTTATTATATTATCAATCTTGGATGCTTTATATGCATTTTTATGCCATTTTATATCATTTTTTTGGGACTAACCTATTAACCCAGTGCCCAGTGCCAGTTCCTGTCTTTTGCTTGTTTTTGGCATTTCATAAAATCATTACCAAACGAAGTCCAAACACGATGAAACTTTACGATGATTTTTTCTGGACCAGAAGGGACCCTAGAAGGTTCGGTAGGAGGCCAGAAGAGCTACGAGAGAGCCACGAGCTCATAGGACGTGTCCGAGGGGGTAGGCATGGCCCTGAGCTTGTGGACCCCATGCAACTCCATATGACATAATTCCACCTCTATAAATTCACATATATTCCCAAAACAACAGAGAGCCACCCGAAACACTTTTTCCGCCGCCGCAAGCTTCTGTTCTTCCGCGATCCCATCTAGAGGCCTTTTCCGGTACTTTGCCGAAGGGGGAATCGATGATGGAGGGCTTCTATATCATCCTTGGTTCCTTCCGATGATGCGCGAGTAGTTCACCACAGACCTACGGGTCCATAGCTAGTATCTAGATGGCTTCTTCTCTCTCTTTGATCTTCAATACAATGTTCTCGATCTTCTTGGAGTTCTATTTTATGTAATCATATTTTGCGGTGTGTTTGTTGGGATCCGATGAATTGTGGGTTTATGAACAGATTATTCATTGAAAGTAATTGAGTCTTTTCTGAACTTTCTTATGCATCATTGTTATAGCTTTGTATTTCTCTCTGAGCTATCCATTTGGTTTGGCAACTAGGTTGCTTTATCTTCAGTGGGAGAGGCGCTTTGTAATGGATTCAATCTTGCAGTGTCCTCACCCAGTGAGAGAAAGGGTAGTGAGGCACGTATAGTGTTGTTGCCATTAAGGGTAAAACGACGGGGTTTATTCATATTGACTGGGTTTACTTTGTGTACATCATGTCATCTTACTTGAAGCGTTACTCTGTTTGTCATGAACTTAATACCATAGATGCATGCTGGATATTGGTCGATTGGTGGAGTAATAGTAGTACATGCAGGCATGAGTCGGTCTACTTGTCACGGACGTGATGCCTATATACATGATCAGTGGCATGAATAACATCATAACTATGCACTTTTCTATCAATTGCCCAACAGTAATTTGTTTAATCACCGTATGCTATGTATTTGAGAGAGAAGCCCCTAGTGAAAACTATGGCCCCCGGGTCTACTTTTATCCTATTGCTAAAACCAAATATACTTTGCTGCAATTTATTTACTTTACTTTTGTTTTACTTTTCTTTTTATCTATCCATCACTATCAGAATTAATCCTTGCAAGTAACGAGCTCAAGGGGATTGACAACCCTCTTGCACGCGTTAGGTGCAAGTATTTGCTTTTGTGTGTGTAGGTACTGAAGACAGGAATTTGCGTGGTTCTCCTATTGGTTCGATAACCTTGGTTCTCACTGAGGGAAATACTTATCTCTATTGTACTGCTTCACCCCTCCTCTTCAAGGAAATCCCAACGCAGTTTACAAGTAGCATCCATCAACTTGCATTTTCGCATTTTCTTATAACCATGAAACATATATAACTTTTTGAAAGGTTGTTTTTTTCAACAGCCATATGTATACATAATTAAAAATTACATCCCGCGAGGATTAAAGCAAAATGAGCATGTGCTGCCAAAACATGTTCGTCATCAATTGTTGTCGACACAAAGAACCATGATATTTGAAGTGCGTAAGCAGCAACAACAACATTAAGCGAAAAAACAAAACCACAACAACTTAGCATACTCCCTATATCTCATATCATCATAAGTCCACTAAATAATCCTCTCCCTCTCTCAATTTTTGTTTATATCAATATCTCTTGAATACTCTACTTATCTCATTTTCCATCACCTCATCCATCACACTCGACTCTCTTCCACACATGCTCAGCGACCAATGCCCTCTCCCTCCACACTTTATCCTACAGCCATCGAGCCCTCCTCCCTAACTTATGCAGCCTCCGTCATCTATTTCTCCCCGTCTCTCTTTGTCGCATCACCTCCAAGCCCTTCTATGTTCCTCATCTGACCACCCGACACCCCCTCTTGCAACCACACCCAAAGCCTCCCCTCTCTCGAACTCTCTCACGACCCTTTCTCCATCAATGTCTCCATGTGTCTGTTGGCCTAACATCAAGAAGGGGTGAGGCATAGCAGTGGTTATAGTGGGGCCCAATAGAGGCGATGTGGGGCATCATGTGAAGAAGAGAAGCACGCGGTGGCGTGGGATGCATAACTTTCCGTGGTGGCACGGGAGGGAAGGATCTTGCCAGCTCAGCGCTAGTTGGTGAATGTAGAGTGGCCTCAACTCCTTGGAGAGGTGGTGAGTCGGCAGACAAATTATCTCCCTATTCCGTCCTTCAAAATAGGAACCATTGAAATAAGTCTCCCGGCTCATCGTAGCCCATGCTCCATTTCCTTCAGCTCAACCTTTTTAGCGAGCCCCTCCCCCACCCTCCCCCCCAATTTTTTTGCCCCATTGGCTATTTTCCGTAGGAGAAGCACTTCACAGTAAAAATGAGGAATGGATAGTGCTGCTCGTGGCCACTATCATCGCCTCCCACCTCTCAGTGGTCACCCTTCGGCTCATGCTACTTCTTGAGCTTGCGTTGATTTTTCCCTTGAAGAGGAAAGGGTGATGCAGCAAAGTAGAGATAAGTATTTCCCTCAGTTAAGAACCAAGATATCAATCCAGTAGGAGGCACAAGCAAGTCTCCAATCTATGCACCTGCACAAACTAACAAACACTTGCACTCAACGCGAAAAAAGGGGTTGTCAATCCCTTCCCCGTCTCGAACAAGAGTGAGATCTAATAGAGATAGGTATAAAAGATAAATAAAAAGGCAAGCTAAAGTAAATATAAATAAATTGCAACAAGGTATTTTGGGGTTTTTTGGTTTATAATTCTGAAAATATATGATGGAAAATAGACCCGGGGGCCATAGGTTTCACTAGAGGCTTCTCTCTTGAAGATAGCATACAGTGGGTAAACAAATTACTGTTGAGCAATTGATAGAAAAGCGCAAAGTTATGACGATATCTAAGGCAATGATCATGAATATAGGCATCACGTCCATGACAAGTAGACCGAAATGATTCTGCATCTACTACTATTACTCCACACATCGACCGCTATCCAGGATGCATCTAGAGTATTAAGTTCATAAGAATGGTGTAACACTTTAAGTAAGATGACATGATGTAGAGGGATAAACTCAAGCAATATGATATAAACCCCATCTTTTTATCCTTGATGGCAACAATACAATATGTGACTCGCTAACCCTTCTATCACTAGGTGAGGACACCGCAAGATTGAACCCAAAACTAAGCACCTCTCCCATTGCAAGAAAAACCAATCTAGTTAGCCAAACCAAACCGATAGTTCGAAGAGAAATACAAAGATATCTTAATCATGCATAAAAGAGTTCAGAGAAGACTCAAATAATATTCATAGATAATCTAATCATAAATCCACAATTCATCAGATCTCAACAAACACACCGCAAAAAAGTATTACATCGAATAGATCTCCAAGAACATCGAGGAGAACATTGTATTGAAGATCAAAGAGAGAGAAGAAGTCATCTAGCTACTAGCTATGGACCCGTAGGTCTATGGTAAACTACTCACACATCATCGGAAGGGTAGCAAGGTTGATGTAGAGGCCCTCCATGATCGAATCCCCCTCCGAAAGATCGTCGGAAAAGGCCCCAAGATGGGATCTCACGGGAACAGAGGCTTGCGGTGGCGGAAAAGTATTTTGGTGGACGCTTCTAGTGTTGGGGGAATATTTGGGAATTTATAGTGTAAAGATTAGGGTTGGGGGATTCCCGAGGGGTCCACAAGCCGGGGGGTGCCCCCCCCCCCTCGGGCGCGCCCTGAGGGCTTGTGGGCTCCTCGTGAGTCTTCTGGCCCCCTCTCCAAGTCCTCTGGGTGTCTTCTGGTCCAAGAAAAATCATCGTGAAAGTTTTATTCCGTTTGGACTCCGTTTGGTATTCCTTTTCTGTAAAACTCAAAAACAAGGAAAAAACAGAAACTGGCACTGGGTTCTAGGTTAATAGGTTAGTCCCAAAAATAATATAAAATAGCATATTAATGCATATAAAACATCCAAAACAGATAATATAATAGCATGGAACAATCTAAAGTTATAGATACATTGGAGACGTATCAAACATCCCCAAGCTTAATTTTTGATGTGGAATGCTACCTAACATATTTATCAATGTAATCTTATTTATTGTGGCATGAATATTCAGATCCATAAGATTCAAAACAAAAGTTTAATATTGACATAAAAACAATAATACTTCAAGCATGCTAATAAAGCAATCATGTCTTCTCAAAATAACATGGCCAAAGAAAGTTATCCCTACAAAATCATATAGTCTGGCTATGCTCTATCTTCATCACACAAAGTATTTCATCATGCACAATCCCGATGACAAGCCAAGCAATTGTTTCATACTTTTGGTGTTCTCAAACTTTTTCAACTTTCACGCAATACATGAGCGTGAGCCATGGATATATAGCACTATAGGTGAAATAGAATATGGTGGTTGTGGAGAAGACAAAAAGAAGGAGAAAGTCTCACATCAACTAGGCAAATTAATGGTCTATGGAGATGCCCATCAATTAATATTGATGCAAGTGAGTAGGGATTGCCATGCAACGGATGCACTAGAGCTATAAGTGTATGAAAGCTCAAAAAGAAACTAAGTGGGTGTGCATCCAACTTGCTTGCTCACGAAGACCTAGGGCAATTTGAGGGAGCCCATCATTGGAATATACAAGCCAAGTTCTATAATAAAAAATTCCCACTAGTATATGAAAGTGACAAAATAGGAGACTCTCTATCATGAAGATCATGGTGCTACTTTGAAGCACGAGTGTGGAAAAGGGATAGTAACATTGTCCCTTCTCTCTTTTCTCTCATTTTTTTCTCTCATTTTTCTCTCTCTTTTTTTGTTTGGGCTTCTTTGGCCTCTTTTATTTTATTTGGGCTTCGTTGGCCTCTTTTATTTTTTATAAAGTCCGGAGACTCATTCCGACTTGTGAGGGAATCATAGCTTCCATCATCCTTTCCTCACATGGGACAATGCTCTAATAATGATGATCATCACACTTTATGAATGCCTCCGGCGGTGTACCGGGATGTGCTATGATCAAGAGTGACATGTATAAAAAATATGAACGGTGGCCTTGAAACAATTAATATGCCAACTACATGATCATGCAAAGGAATATGACAATAATGGTGCGTGTCATAATAAAACGGAACGGTGGAAGTTGCATGGCAATATATCTCGGAATGGCTATGGAAATGCCATAATAGGTAGGTATGGTGGCTTTTTTGAGGAAGGGTATATGATGGGTTTAATGCACCGGTGAAAGTTGCGCGGTAATAGAGAGGCTAGCAATGGTGGAAGGGTGAGAGTGCGTATAATCCATGGACTCAACATTAGTCATAAAGAACTCACATACTTATTGCAAAAATTTATTAGCCATCAAAACAAAGTACTACATGCATGCTCCTAGGGGGATAGATTGGTAGGAAAATACCATCGCTCGTCCCCGACCGCCACTCATAAGGAAGACAATCAAAAAATAAATCATGCCCGACTTCATCACATAACGGTTCACCATACGTGCATGCTACGGGAATCACAAACTTTAACACAAGTATTTCTACCCATCCACAATTACTCACTAGCATGACTCTAATATCACCATCTTTATATCTCAAAACAAATGCAAGGAATCAAACTTCTCATCTATTCAATGCTCTTTATATGAAAGTTTTTATTATATCCCTTTTGGATGCCCATCATATTAGGACTAAATTCATAACCTAAGCAAATTACCATGCTATTTAAGACTCTCAAAATAATATAAGTAAAGCATGAGAGTTCAACAATTTCTATAAAATAAAGCCACCGTCGTGCTCTGAAAAGATATAAGTGAAGCACTAGAGCAAACTGCCTAGCTCAAAAGATATAAGTGAAGCACATAGAGTATTCTAAAAAATTCATGATTAATGCATGTCCCTCTAAAAAGGTGTATACAGCAAGGATAATTGTGGCAAACTAAAAATCAAATACTCATATCATACAAGATGCTCCAGGGAAAACACATATCATGTGGTGAATAAAAATATAGCCTCAAGTAAATTAACCGATGGATTGAAGACAAAAGAGGGGATGCCATCCGGGGCATCCCCAAGCTTAGATGCTTGGTTGTCCTTGAATATTACCTTGGGGTGCCTTGGGCATACCCAAGCTTAGGATCTTGCCACTCCTTATTCCGTTGTCCATCAAAACTTCACCCAAAACTTGAAAACTTCACAACACAAAACTCAACAGAAAACTCATAAGATCCGTTAGTATAATAAAATAAATTACCACTTTAGGTACTGTTGTGAACTCATTCTTAATTTATATTGGTGTTATATATACTGTACTCCAACTTCTCCATGGTTCATACCCCCCGATACTACCCATAGATTCATCAAAATAAGCAAACAACACATAGAAAACAGAATCTGTCAAAAACAGAACAGTCTGTAGTAATCTGGAAATTTCGTATACTTATGTAACTCCAAAAATTCTGAAAAATTAGGAAAATTTAGTAATTTTTTATATAAATCTTGTGTAAAAAATTCAGGTCAAAATCACGTTTCTGTGATTTTTTAAATTTCTGGCAATGAGCTCAAAAGTTTCTGTTTTTCAGCAAGATCAAATCAACTATCATCGTAGACCATCCCAAAGATCTTACTTGGCTCAAACACTAATTAAAACACCAAAACAAAATTAATACAGAGGTAATAATGTGTATTTTCATAAAAAAAGAAAATAAAAATATTGGGTTGTCTCCCAACAAGCGCTTTTCTTTAAAGCATTTTAGCTAGGCGTTGATAATTTTAATGATGCTCACATAAAAAATAGCAATTGAAACACGAAGAGAGCATCATGTAGCATGTGAAAAACAAGTTTAAGTCTAACATACTTCCTATGCATAGGCATTTTATAGGGAAAAGATTTATTAAGATAAGCAAAAACTAGCATATGCAAGGAAGAAGAAAGAAACAATAGCAATCTCAACATAACGAGAGGTAATTTAGTAACATGAAAATTTCTACAACCATATTTTCCTCTCTCATAATAATTACATGTAGGATCATAATCAAATTCAACAATATAACTATCACATAAAATATTCTCTTCATGATCCACATGCATGCAAAGTTGACACTCTCCCAAAATAGTGGGATTATTATTTCCTAAAGTTGACACTCTTCCAAAACCACTTTCAATATTATTTAAAACATTATTATCATGAGGCTTAAATAAATTTTCAAGATCATAAGAAGAATCACCCCAATCATGATCATTGCAATAAGTAGTGGACATAGAAAACTAGCATCCCCAAGCTTAGGGTTTTGCATATTATTAGCACAATTGACATTAATAGAATTTATAATAACATCATTGCAAGCATGCTTTTCATTCAAGGAGCTATCGTGAATCACTTCATAAATTTCATCACAATTTTCAGATTCACGAATTTCAAGCAAAACATCATAGAGATAATCTAGTGCACTCAAGTCACTAGCAATTGGTTCATCATAATTGGATCCTTTAAAAAGATTAGCAAGTGGATGAGGATCCATAAACTCTTTGCTTTCTGATTTTCAATAAATACACAATTATACCAAGCGAACGAGCAAACAAACCAAGTAAGACATAAAGACAAACGAAAAGACGAACGAAAGAAGGCGAATAAAAAAAGCAAATATTTTGTGTGTTTTTTTCTGAAAACGTTTTAGAAGTGGGGGAGAGGAAAACGAGAGGCAAATGGCAAATAATGTAATGCAAGAGATGAGAGTTTATGATGGGTACTGCTACTTCTTGAGCTTGCGTTGGTTTTTTCCTTGAAGAGGAAAGGGTGATGCAGCAAAGTAGAGATAAGTATTTCCCTCAGTTAAGAACCAAGGTATCAATCCAGTAGGAGATACACGCAAGTCTCCAATCTATGCACCTGCACAAACAATCAAACACTTGCACCCAATGCAATAAAGGGGTTTTCAATCCCTTCATGGTCACTTTCAAAGGTGAGATCTGATAGAGATAGATATAAAAGCTTACTAAAACGTAAAACAAAGTAAAAACAAATAAATTGTAGCAAGGTATTTTTGGGTTTCTTGGTTTATAGATCTGAAAATATATGATGGAAAATAGACCCGGGCGCCATAGGTTTCACTAGAGGCTTCTCTCTTGAAAGAAAATAATACGGTGGGTGAACAAATTACTGTCGAGCAATTGATAGAAAAGCGCAAAGTTATGACGATATCCAAGGCAATGATTATGAATATAGGCATCACGTCCATGTCAAGTAGACCGACTCCTGCCTGCATCTACTACTATTACTCCACACATCGACCGCTATCCAGCATGCATCTAGAGTATTAAGTTCATAAGAATGGAGTAACGCCTTAAGTAAGATGACATGATGTAGAGGGATAAACTCAAGCAATATAATGAAAACCCCATCTTTTTACCCTTGATGGAAACAATACAATATGTGCCTCGCTACCCCTACTTTGTCACTGGGTGAGGACACTGCAATATTGAACCCAAAACTAAGCACCTCTCCCATTGCAAGAAGAACCAATCTAGTTGGCCAAACCAAACCGATAATTCGAAGAGAAATACAAAGATATCAAATCATGCATATAAGAATTCAGAGAAGATTCAAATAATATTCATAGATAAACTGATCATAAATCCACAATTCATCAGATCTAGACAAACACACCGCAAAACAATATTACATCGAATAGATCTCCAAGAACATGGTATTGATGATCAAAGAGAGAGAAGAAGCCATCTAGCTACTAGCTATGGACCCGTAGGTCTATGGTAAACTACTCACGCTTCATCGGAAGGGCAATAGAGTTGATGTAGAAGCCCTCCATGATCAAATCCCCCTCCGGCGGGATGCCGAAAAAGGCCCCAAGATGGGATCTCACGGGTACAGAAGGTTGCGGCGGTAGAAACATATTTTGGTGGGCGCTTCTGGTTGTTTGGGAATATTTCTGAATTTATAGGCCAAGAATTAGGGTTGGAGGAGCTCCCAGGGGCCCACAAGCCCTCAGGACGCCCCCCTAGGGCGCGCCCCTGAGGCTTGTGGCCTCCTCGGGACTCCTTTGACTTCATCTCCAAGTCCTACGTGTGTCTTCTGGTCCCAGAAAAATCATCGCAAAAGTTTTATTCCGTTTGGACTCCGTTTGGTATTCCTTTTCTCTAAAACTCAAAAACAAGGAAAAAAACAGAAACTGGCACTGGCACTAGGCTCTAGGTTAATAAGTTAGTCCCAAAAATAATATAAAATAGCATATTAATGCATATAAAACATCCAAAACAGATAATATAATAGCATGGAACAATAAAAAATTATAGATACGTTGGAGACGTATCAGGTACTTGGTAGGCTTGATGTAGAACCTCCCCAGCAACGGCGCCAGAAATTTTTCCTGCTACTTCTCGAGCTTGCGTTGATTTTTCCCTTGAATAGGAAAGGGTGATGCAGCAAAGTAGAGATAAGTATTTCCCTCAGTTAAGAACCAAGGTATCAATCTAGTAGGAGGCACAAGCAAGTCTCCAATCTATGCACCTGCACAAACTAACAAACACTTGCACTCAACGCGAAAAAAGGGGTTGTCAATCCCTTCACGGTCTCGAACAAGAGTGAGATCTAATAGAGATAGGTATAAAAGATAAATAAAAAGGCAAGCTAAAGTAAATATAAATAAATTGCAGCAAGGTACTTTTGGGTTTTTGGGTTTATAGATCTGAAAATATATGATGGAAAATAGACCCGGGGGCCATAGGTTTCACTAGAGGCTTCTCTCTTGAAGATAGCGTATGGTGGGTAAACAAATTACTGTTGAGCAATTGATAGAAAAGCGCAAAGTTATGACGATATCTAAGGCAATGATCATGAATATAGGCATCACATCCGTGACAAGTAGACCTAAACGATTCTACATCTACTACTATTACTCCACACATCGACCGCTATCCAGCATGCATCTAGAGTAGTAAGTTCATAAGAACGTAGTAACGCTTTAAGTAAGATGACATGATGTAGAGGGATAAACTCAAGCAATATGATATAAACCCCATCTTTTTATCCTTGATGGCAACAATACAATACGTGCCTCGCTACCGCTTCTGTCACTGGGTGAGAACACCACAAGATTGAACCCAAAACTAAGCACCTCTCCCATTGCAAGAAAAACCAATCTAGTTGGCCAAACCAAACCGATAGTTCAAAGAGAAATACAAAGATATCTTAATCATGCATAAAAGAGTTCAGAGAAGACTCAAATAATATTCATAGATAATCTGATCATAAATCCATAATTCATCGGATCTCAACAAACACACCGCAAAAAAGTATTACATCGAATAGATCTCCAAGAACATCGAGGAGAACATTGTATTGAAGATCAAAGAGAGAGAAGGAGCCATCTAGCTACTAGCTATGGACCCATAGGTCTATGGTAAACTACTCACACATCATCGGAAGGGCAGCAAGGTTGATGTAGAGGCCCTCCGTGATCGAATCCCCCTCCGGCAGATCGCCGGAAAAGGCCCCAAGATGAGATCTCATGGGAATAGAGGCTTGTGGCGGCGGAAAAGTATTTTTGTGGACACTTCTGGTGTTGGGGGAATATTTGGGAATTTACAGTGCAAATATTAGGGTTGGGGGACTGCCGAGGGGTCCACAAGCCAGGGGGCGCCCCCCCTAGGGCGCGCCCTGAGGGCTTGTGGGCTCCTCGTGAGTCTTTTGGCCCCCTCTCCAAGTCCTCTGGGTGTCTTCTGGTCCAAGAAAAATCACCGCGAAAGTTTTATTCCGTTTGGTATTCCTTTTCTGTAAAACACAAAAACAAGGAAAAAACAGAAACTGGCACTGGCACTGGGCTCTAGGTTAATAGGTTAGTCCTAAAAATAATATAAAATAGCATATTAATGCATATAAAACATCCAAAACAGATAATATAATAGCATGGAACAATGAAAAATTATAGATACGTTGGAGACGTATCAGCTCACCCCGTCGCCCTTGGCACCTCCCGTCAGCCCCATATCCCTATCCCACCACGTGTGGCGAGATTCCAGTGAACATTCCTTTTTCAGTTTTGTGTCTTCCCTGTTGCCTCCGGCCACGGGGCACTTCTCCCCAGCATCTTCGGCCATGTGAAGAGCAGCATCACGATCGAATGAGCACCTACACAGGAGAAACATCATGTACAGTTCTTTTCTACAAAGAAACATGGCAGCCAGCCGCCATCATCGATTTTGATGATTCATTGTGTTTTGCACCATGTCATCGTTTCACTAGGATAAGGAAGATGATAAGAACTTATTCAGATGAAGAAGTACCCAAACCGTTGACCATGAAGAACAATTTTTCATCTACTTTCTCGACTCCTCCACATGTGTACGTCATGTTCGGTGAACTGTCAAATTACATATGCGGATCATCTATCCTAGATCCTAACTAGCTCATGGACATCATATAGTGATGAAAAGTCGTCATTGACCACATGGAATGAAAAAGAAAGAAGATGAAGAACACGATGAAGAGAGCCTTCCATGTGGGTCAAGTTTGTTTGAACGATCGACTAGATAGAGAAAATTCTAATCTCTCACAATATGAAGAATTAAAGGTGAGGAATATGACGAATGATTACAAAAATTGGGAATCTAATGATGCTGTAAATATCTTGGATTGTACATGTTCTAAAAGATCATCTTAGCTAAGAAAAGATAAGGATGTTTTTCCATTTATTTTCTTTCATCTTCATTAGTTATCCTGGATGACATTTCTAACATAGTACTATTATGCATGCGCTTAAGTGTACTAGGGAACACCTTCAGAAATCTCACAACTTGAGTATGGATAACTTAATGTTCAGACTGAAGTGTTGAATCTGCCGACGGGAGGAGGCCAATGGCGGCTCACCGGGGTCTACGGGCCCCAAAGCAATGAGGATAAGATTGAATTCCTGCAAGAGCTGGTAGACATACGAGACCTACATGTGGGCCCTTGGGAAGTTGTTGCGGATTTCAACCTCTTGGTTAACCCAGAAGACAAGATCAATGATGCACTAAATCATAGAATGATGGCTCGGTTTCGATCCAAGATCAACAGATTGGAGCTCCGCGAGGTCTACTTGAACAGAAGGAAGTACACATGGTCTAACGAGAGACAGCGGCCCACCCTGGAGAAGATCAACCACGTTTTTGCCTCTAGTTGTTGGGAGGATCTCCATCCGGCTTGCCTCCTCACCGCTTGGGATCGGCAGTTTTCGACCATTGCCCCCTACTGTTAGATCTTAGTGCGGACATTGTGATGGGCAAGCGCTTCCGCTTCAAAGATTTTTGGCCAAAGGCGGATGGATTCTACGACACGGTCACGGCAGCATGGCAATCAGTTCCCTCAAACTAACCTATTGACATAGTGCCCAGTTCCAATTGTTGTTTTTTGCTTGTTTTTTACTTTGCAGAATATCCATATCAAACGGAGTCCAAATGCAGTGAAACTTTTTGGAGATTTTTTTCTGCCCAGAAGACAACTTGGGAGCCAAGGAAGTGCAGGAGGGGAGGCATGTGGGGCCCATAGGGCACCAGGGCGCGCCAGAGGCCCCTGGCGCACCCTGGTAAGTACTGGGGCCCATGGGTGTCCTCTCCACCACCTCTCAGCTCTAAAAATACCCAGATATTCCAGAAACCCTAGAAGAGTCGACGAAAAATAATTCCAGCCACCGCACGTTCCAGAACCACGAGATCCAATCTAGAGCCCTTTTCTGGCACCTTGCCGGAGGGGGAAACGAGCACGGAGGGGTTCATCATCCTAATTGGTGCTCCTTCGATGATGCGTGAGTAGTTTATCATAGACCTACAGGTCCGTAGGCAGTAGCTAGATGGATTCTTCTCTCTCTTTGATCTTCAATACAATGTTCTCCTCGATGTTCTTGGAGATCTATTTGATGTAATGACTTTTTGCGGTGTGTTTGTTGGGATCCGATGAATTGCGAGTTTATGATCAGTTCTATCTATGAATATTATTTGAGTCTTCTCTGAACTCTTTTATGCATGATCTTTATAGCCTCGTATTTCTTCTCCGAAACTTTGGTTTGGTTTGGCCAACTAGATTGATTTTTCTTGCAATGGGAAGAGGTGCTTTGTGATGGGTTTGATCTTGCGGTGCTCAATCTCAGTGACACAAGGAGAAGTGACAGTCATGTATCGTTGCTATTAAGGATAAAAAGATGAGGTCTATTCCTTCATGAATAGATCTTGTCTACATCATGTCATCGTTCTTATTGCATTACTCCATTTTTCCATGAACTTAATACAGTAGATGCATGCTGGATAGCGATCGATGTGTGCAGTAATAGTAGTAGATGCAGTCATGAGTCGGTCTACTAATCTTGGATGTGATGCCTATATACATGATCATTGCCTTGGATATCGTCATGATTATTTGGTTTTCTATCAATTGCCCAACAGTAATTTGTTTACCCACCGTATGCTATTTTCTCGAGAGAAGCCACTAGTGAAATCTACGGCCCCCGGGTCTATTTCCTATCATATTATTTTCAGATCTATTATTCCAAAAACCCAAAAATACCTTGCTGCACTTTTTCTTTATTTATTTTATTTTGTGTTTTTGTCAGATCTATTTATCAAATCTCATACAACTTTATCTATCTCAATATCGAGGAGGGATTGACAACCCCTCTTACGCGTTGGGTTGTAAGTATTTGTTATTTGTGTGCAGGTGTTGTTTACATAGTGTTGCTTGGTTCTCCTACTGGATTGATAACCTTTGTTTCATAACTGAGGGAAATACTTACCGTTGCTGTGCTGCATCATCCTCTCCTCTTTGGGGAAATACCAACGCAGATACAAGCAATCAGGAAGAACTTCTGGCGTCGTTGCCGGGGAGACATCATCAACATCTATCAGGTTCCTAATCACAAATCTCATCTCCTTGCAATTACTTTTATTTGCCATTTGCCTCGCATTTTCATCTCCCCCACTTCTAAAATGTTTTTGAGAAAATCACAAAAATATTTGCCTTCTTTTTGTTTGCCTTTTTGTTTGTTTGTCTCTTTGCTTGCTTTGGACTTATCATCATGAGTGACTTTGGTATGGCAGAAACCGATGATGGCAGAACTCCTAAAATTGGACGTTCTAGTAATCTGGATGCTAAAACTTTTGTTTTGGGATAAGGGAACATTATAGGAAAATAAACCATCCAAGAATTCTTTAATTGTGTTGGAACTTTGACTTGTGATGATGCTGCTATACTTAAAAGGGCTAAAACTTATGCGGAAGCTATTTCAGCACTAGTTCTGAAACTTGAAAATAGATTTATTCGTACTCATCCTACTTTGCAAAGATTGTTTTATGAGCTACTCGTTATAAAGGATACTAAAGCTAAAAAGATAGCTACCCTTGTTCTTATGAATGAATTTGATCACATAGTGCGGGAAGCTAGGGATTTTTTTTTTATGGTATGAACCGTGAAAAACGGTAATAGATGAGATCCTTTACAATAGTGACTATGCTTTAAGACATTTGCTTGGCAATAATCAAATCTTTGATGAGAACCTTAAAAAGGAAATTCCCGTTCTGGATATGATCCAACATGTTTTCAATTATGTTAATCAACAGTATTCTTGGATCGTAGCTGGAAATCAAAGGGGATACGTAGATGGACAACTTGATAATGCTAAAATTTCTATGGATAATGTGTTTCAAGTTATATTTGAAAAACCTCCTGACAAAAACACATCTATGGAAAATAAGAAGAAAGATGACAATACTTGAATCTGTGCATTATGTCTAGCTAGGGGCATAAAACGATAGCGCTTGTTGGGAGGCAACCGAATGAATAAAATATTTTTTTCCTTTTTGTTTCTGTTTTGTGTGTTCACACAATTATGCCTCTGTTATGATTGTGTTTTTATGTTTTAATTAGCGTTTGTGCCAAGTAATGCCTTTAGGATGGCTTTGGGTCATAGTTGATTTGATCTTGTTGGAAAACAGAAACTTTTATGTCTAGTAGTAGAATTGTTAAAAAACACTGGCGCGACGAAAAATTCTGAATTTTGTACACAATATTACTATATGAATTGCCTCGGTTGTCCTGATTTTTCAGAATTTTTGTAGTTACAGAAGTATGAGTAAAATTCGAGTCTTTACAGACTGTTCTATTTTTGACAGATTCTGTTTTCGTTGCATTGTGTGCTTATTTTGATGAATCTATGGACTATACCTAGGGGTTTTAGCCATGGTAAAGTTAGAATATAGTAGGTGTAATGCAATAACAAAATATGAATGGGTTTGCAATAGTACTTAAAGTAAAGATTGGTTTTCTTATACTAACGGATCTCACGAAGGTTTTTGTTAAGTTTTGTGCGATTGAAGTTTTCAAGTTTTGAGTAAGATCATGATGGATGAAAGAATAAGGAGTGAAAAGAGCCTAAGCTTGGGGATGCCCATAGCACCCCAAGGTAATATTCAAGGATAACCAAGCAACTAAGCTTGGGGATGCCCCGTAAGGCATCCCCTCTTTCTTCTAACGACCATCGGTAATTTTACTTGGAGCAATATTTTTATTCGTCACATATCATGAGTTTTGCTTGGAGCGTCTTGTATTATATGAGTCTTTGCTTGTTTTATTTTTTAGTTTGTCACAATTATCCTTGCTGGACACACCTATTTGAGAGAGCCATAATGATGCTATGATTTGTTAGAATTGCTCTATGTGCTTCACTTAAATTTTTTGAGATATGGAATTGCTCTAGTGCTTCACTTATATCTTTTTGAGCACGGTGGCGTTTTAATTTTGAAGAAATTCTTTCTCATGCTTCACTTATATTATTTTGAGAGATGAGAAAAATTATTTATGCTCATGTTCTTCACTTAAATTTGTTTGAGAGCTTGTCATAAGCAATGGTAATATATGAAACTAGTCCCAAAGTGATAGATATTTAAGAGGGATATAATAAAAACTTTCATGAAGATCATTGGATATTATAAACTTGATTCCTTATAATAGTTTTGAGATATGAAGATAATAATATGTGGGTCATGTTGGTGAGTAATTATGATTTTGTAAGAATATTGGTGTTAAGGTTTGTGATTCCCTATGCAAGCACGAAAGTCAATAGTTATGCAATGAAATTACATCCTACTTGTGGTGCATTATTCGGTGTTAGTTATGTTTAATACTCGTTTATGAGAATTTTCGTTTTTTGGTTGGTTGCTTCTCAATCTATTTGCTAGCCTTTCCTTGTACTAAGTGGGAATACTACTTGTGCATCCAAACTCCTTAAACCAAGTTGTGCCAATGAGTCCACCATACCAACCTATATGCAGTATTTCCATGCCGTTCCAAGTAAATTTGTATGTGCCAACTCTAATTTTCAAAATAAATTTCCTTTTTGTGTGCCCGTACCGCTCATGAAGCGATAAAGGGTGGCCAATATTTTCCATGCTAGATGCGTTATTCTCAAGATGAGTGTTTATCCACTTGTCATTGCACGAGAGTGTGGCAAGGTAATAGGGATGCCCAGTCCTGAAATGAAAAAAAAAATTATGTTGTCAAATAATAAATTTCTTGGAAAGTGTTGGTATGGAAGGCACCTGTGGATACGACTAGCCATGGATTGTGAAAGAATGGTGGAAAAAGGAATAAACTTTATTTTATGTTTGGGAACCGCCTATGATGTATCTAGCATGGAAAGTATTGGGAATTCTTGATCGTTTTCGTTGACAGGAAAAGCATGCCTATCAAAATATTTTATCTCACAATTTAAGCTTTGAGCTCTGGCACCTCTACAAATCTCTGCTTCCCTCTGCGAAGGGCCTATCTATTTACTTTATGCAATTTTTATTTTTATTTGAGTCTCCATCTTCTCTTATAAAGCACCAACTAGGGAGCACTATGATCTTACTTATGCATTGGATGTAGCTAATATTCGAGTGTGTTTCATGAATGGATCAGTGATTGAGCATGATGGGCTATGGATAGCTTTCTTTAGTGTTGATATTTTGAAATACATGGTTGCTTGTTCATATGCTTGAGTATTGATGTCCTCATGTCAATTATAGACTATTGCTTTGAATCATCTAAAAGTCCAAATGTCCATGCTACAAAAGAAAAGAATATGTGATGAACATGTTAGGCAACATTCCACATCAAAAATTATGTTTTTATCATTTACCTACTCGAGGACGACCAGGAATTAAGCTTGGGGATGCTGATACGTCTCCAACGTATCTATAATTTTTTATTGTTCCATGCTGTTATATTATCAATCTTGGATGTTTTACATTCATTTACTAGCAACTTTATATCATTTTTTGGGACTAACCTATTGACATAGTGCCCAGTGCCAGTTGCTATTTTTTGCTAGTTTTTTACTTTGCAGAATATCCATATCAAACGGAGTCCAAACGCAGCGAAACTTTTTGGAGATTTTTTTCTGCCCAGAAGACAACTTGGGAGCCAAGGAAGTGCATGAGGGGAGGCCTATGGGGCCCACAGGGCACCAGGGCGCGCCAGAGGCCCCTAGTGCGCCCTCGTGGATAGTGGGGCCCACGGGTGTCCTCTCCAGCGCTATAAATTCCTAGATATTCCAGAAACCCTAGAAGAGTCGACGAAAAACAATTCCAGCCGCCGCAAGTTCCAGAACCACGAGATCCAATCTAGAGCCCTTTTTCGGCACCTTGCCGGAGGGGGAAACGATCACGGAGGGGTTCATCATCCTCATTGGTGCTCCTCCGATGATGCGTGAGTAGTTTATCACAGACCTACGGGTCCGTAGGCAGTAGCTAGATGGCTTCTTCTCTCTCTTTAATCTTCAATACAATGTTCTCCTCGATGTTCTTGGAGATCTATTTGATGTAATGACTTTTTGCGGTGTGTTTGTTGGGATCCGATGAATTGCGAGTTTATGATCAGTTCTATCTATGAATATTATTTGAGTCTTCTCTGAACTCTTTTATGCATGATCTTTATAGCCTCGTATTTCTTCTCCGAAACTTTGGTTTGGTTTGGCCAACTGGTGCTCAATCTCAGTGACAGAAGGAGAAGTGACACGCATGTGTCGTTGCCATTAGGGATAAAAAGATGGGGTCTATTCCTACATGAATAGATCTTGTCTACATCATGTCATCGTTCCTATTGCATTACTCCGTTTTTCCATGAACTTCATACACTAGATGCATGCTGGATAGCGACCGATGTGTGGAGTAATAGTAGAAGATGCAGGCATGAGTCAATCTACTAGTCTTGGACGTGATGCCTATATACATGATCATTGCCTTGGGTATCGTCATGATTATTTGCTTTTCTATCAATTGCGCAACAGTAATTTGTTTACCCACCGTATGCTATTTTCTCGAGAGAAGCCACTAGTGAAATCTACGGCCCCCTGGTATATTTCCTATCATATTATTTTCAGATCTATTATTCCAAAAACCCAAAAATACCTTGCTGCACTTTTTATTTATTTATTTTATTTTGTGTTTTTGTTAGATCTATTTATCAAATCTCATACAACTTTATCTATCTCAATACCGAGGAGGGATTGACAACTCCTCTTACGCGTTGGGTTGCAAGTATTTGTTATTTGTGTGTAGGTGCTGTTTACATAGTGTTGCTTGGTTCTCCTACTGAATTGATAACCTTTGTTTCATAACTGAGGGAAATACTTACCGTTGCTGTGTTGCATCATCCTCTCCTCTTCGGGGAAATACCAACGCAGATACAAGCAATCACCTGTCGGTGCGCAATCTAGCGCACCTTGAAGCTCCATTCACGGTAGAGGAGATGGAACGAATCGTTAAAGGCATGTCAGTGGACAAAGTCCCAGGGCCGGACGGTTTACGTACATATTTTATGCCTCATGTTGGAACATCATTAAGGATGACCTGATGCACGCAATGGACCAGTTTTTGTGAGGTGACATGCATGCGTGGTCTACCAGCGATCAATAAGGCCATCGTCTTTCTCTTTCCCAAGAAGGCTGGGGTTGTTGAGCTCACAGACTTTAGGCTAGTTAGCCTCGTGCATGGTGCACTCAAAATCTTCAACAAGGCGTTGGCTTCTAGATTGGCAGCGGAGCTGCCGCTCCTCGTCGGCAACCATCAGAATGCATTTATCAGTGGAAAATCGCTACACGATAACTTCACGCTCGTGCAGTGCACGACTCGGCATCTGCATGCGCTTCGCAATCCTACGGTCTTGATGAAACTTGACATCTCCAAGGCTTTTGACTCCATCCAGTGGCTATTCCTCCTGGAGGTTATACATCAGATGAGCTTTGGGCCAAGGTGGATTGCCTGGATATGCGGGCCCTTGTCAACATCTTCAACAAAGATCATGGTCAATGGTGTCCCGGGTGAAACGATCTACAACTATCGTGGATTACGACAAGGGGGCCCGACCTCTCCTATGTTATTCATTCTATGAATGAAGCCCCTTCAAAGGATGTTCTTGAGAGCAACGAGCACTGGCCTCCTTGCCCCCCTTGCACATTCCGGCCTAAAGCAGAGGTTGTCCATGTTCGCGGATGACGTCACCATCTTCCTCAAGCCGAGATCACCGGACCTCATGGCATGCGCCTCCATCCTAGGCTTGTTCGGACAAGCGTCAGGATTGCAAGTCAACTTTGCCAAAACCGCGGGCATCCCAATCCGGTGTGCTCCAGACGAGATTCAATTAGTGCGGGGCACACTTGGATGCTCGACAGCCGAATTCCCTTGCAAATACTTGGGTCTTCCTCTGTCCATCAGGAAGCAATCGGTGGCCCAGGTTAGAGGTCTGGTGGACCAGCTAGCCGCTCGCCTGCTGCACTGGAAAGCGGCAACTTTGCCGCCGAGTAGCAGGCTTCTGCTCATTCAGTCTGTCCTAAGTGCAATCCCGGTCCATTCGATGCTGGTAATGGGCCTTCCACCGAAAACGCTATTGGCTATGGTCGAAATCTGTCGCAGTTTCCTATGGAGCGGCAAGGCGGAGGCCGGAGGAGGCAAGTGTGCCGTTGCATGGGATGTTGTTTGTCGACCAAAGTGAGCCAGCGGCCTAGGCGTTATGGATATGAAATGGATGAACGTGGCGCTGCAGACAAAATGGCTATGGCTGCAAAAAACGGACAGGAGTAGGCCTTGGGCGGAGTTTGCCTTCTTCGTTCCCAAAGAATTTCACAACAACTCTTCAAGGGGGCTACTCGAGTTGTGTTGGGTGACGGAAGAGACACTTTATTCTAGGAAGATCAATGGCTTCAAGGGCTTCGAATTCAAGATCTTGCACCACGGCTGTATGAGCGAGCGTCCACTCGTGCGAAGAGCTCCCGAACGGTCCATGATGCAGTCACTATGGGCAGCTGGGCACACGACATTGGGCCATCTATTGATTCGACCACTTTGGGGCAGTTCATGGCCATCTGGCCCATGGTTGCGGCAACTCAACTGGATGCTCAGCGTTGCGACACCACCGTCTGGGCATGGGACAAAGAGGGATAGTTCTCGGCCAAATCGGCGTACCAAGCAAAGTTTTGGGGTCTCGAGGTCTCTTCCACGGCCGCATTCACCTGGAGCTCCCGAGACCCGCTAAGGTGTCGGTTCTTTGCCTGGCTTGCGGCCAAGAACCGATGTTGGACCTCTGACAGACTGGCATGTAGAGGCTTACCGCATCAAGAGTCATGCCCATTTTGCGGCCAACACGAAGAAACGATCAATCATCTGCTTCTGCACTGCATCTTCGCGCGCGGCATATGGTCCAAGATCCTACCAGCACTAGGCGTGGGACACGGCGAGCCGCGCATAGGAGAATCACTACTGGACTAGTGTGCAAGGAACGGCCATGAACACCTGCCGAGGCGTCGAGCAAGGACGGTGCGCGCAGTTTGCTTGCTAGCCATGTGGGAACCGTGAAAGCACCGCAATGCCATTGTGTTCGACGGTAAAACCACATGCCTGAGTGTAAGTGTTACGTACGATAGCAAGCGAATGTAATGTGTGGCAGCATGCAGGATTGTTGCATGGCGAGAACGATGGCCTCCGTGGCGGCACTAGGGTAGGCGCATGACGAGTAGTCTCCTAGCTTAGAGGGTGGAGTGAGGTGCGTGTCTCCTGTAGTCACGTCTTGTAAAACAGCGGAGGAGCTTTTTCCCCTTTTTCTTCTTTATATATGGTACGCACACTCATGCGTATTCAAGAAAAAATATATTAAATCTTGGTTGCACGTCGAAATAAACAAAAGTGGACACACGCATTTCGTAGACCGTAGGCACCGCTCGACGGTTACCTGAGCGGAGCAATCGGATGTTTTACTTCCGCTTACGCCTCCTCGACGCCCGTGCGTCCATGGGCGATACGAGACGAACTAGTACGCGACCTGCATGTGAACCCTAGGTATGAGTAGCAGTTAGTGGGCACGTGCAATTGTTTAGTGGCGAACATGTCAATCCGGAGATATGGCTGCGGTACTGTATAATCAAACTCTGGCTGTCTGTCTAAAGCGGCAAAGCTAGTTTTGTTCTAGCACCGGACTGCCATTAGATTAACAGGGGGCCGTACGGAAGAGCCGAGACGCTTCGAGAGGCTGTCTGCGCCAGCTCAGCGCGGCCCCATGCATGGCGCATGCACGGTCGGTATTTTGTCTGGATCCTATGCGCTGCTACTCGTGCCGAGACCCGGGAGTAGACCCAGGTGGCATTTTTGGAAAGCTGTACGTACTCTCACGGTAACATTCCATTTTCAGGGTGCTGCAGTGCAGATTTAGGTGTACGTGTTGGCCTTTGGGCTGTTCTTTTGACTTCAACCTCGTTGACTCTCGGAGGTTGCCAAGGGTGACTGTTCTCTTTTCTTTTGCAGGCGTGGGTGATTAATCTCTAAAGAGCCTCATGCTCCACAATGCACACAGTAGTTAGCATGTATTGTTGCACGTCAACATTTACAGAAGTCGTCCTCTTTTATGTCGAGGAAAAACGTCTACATGTCGTACCTTGTTTGATTAGAATTAAAGCTCCAAACTGGACGTATGACATGTCACATTTCATATTATTATTATTATTTTGAGAGAGAGAAGGGACCAGTCCAGCCTATGCATATCTCGTGAGCGAGAGGACCATTGCCACTGGTGTCTATGGCATATCTTGCAATGACAAGAGATCCGGCGCCATACTGATTGGTGCAAGTGTCGACAATGAAAGCGTCCAACCTCCAACCCCACCAGACTAGAGCGAGAAACAAACCAGCACGTGATCAATCTACTCAAAAAGCGTTCTCCATATGTACCGGCAGAATTGATTTCTGCGCGTTAACCTATTCCTCACAGGACTAAGCTTATAAACAGCACAGTCACAAGACTAAGAGCTCCTTTGATTCAAAGGAATTCTATAAAAATTTTGGAGCATTTAAATCCTTAAGAATTTTTCTTATTTTTCTTATGGGACTTTATTACATTTTATAGGAAATCTAACATCCATTCCAACCGCTTTTTACAATTTCTTTCTTTTTCTATGGCAATAAACACTCCTTGCTAATCCCATAGTATTCAAGTGAGTATGTCACTTCAATCCTATACTTTTTCTATACCCGTATTTTCAGAATCCTGTGAATCAAATGAGCCCTAATATGCATGTATATTTTTTTGAACTGAATATGCATGTATACTTAATTACCTAAAAGCTATGAACTGGGATACAAATTTAATCTTGTCATTCGTACTTGCTTCGTCTGGGTTTATTCGCTCCTCTCATATTTTAGATCAAATTTTGATCATCTATTTTCTAAAAAGTACAAATATTGATCATCTATATAATTAATAATATATAATTTTTATATCATAAAAAATATAGCATTTTATTTGTATTTGAGAAAGGATTCCCACCATATAATATATATTTTATTAGTAATTTTACGGTCAAAATTTGACACTAAATATTTTTTTTAGGGGAATTTGACACTAAATATGAGGGGTCTAACAAAGCATGAAGCGAGTAATACACTTTTTCTTTGAGAATATAACACGCCACGGAAGTTAGGAGGTGCAATGAACGTCCGATAGGATGTAGACAGCGTCGTCGACAGTGATATGTGGGCAACATCACGCCCCATAAGGCTGCTTGTCGGCATAATGCATAATCGGCCGGTTTCATTGTTTCTCCATTGATGAAGTCAACTCGTATGTAACTTAGGTAGGGTGGTGCTTCAAGCATCGCAATTTACGTGGAAAGTTAAGCTTCCTGTTGATCATCGCTTGCTTTCGTACGGGATCATGTGCTATCGCATATACACAGTACGTGTTCCTTTTTCCCAGGGCATATCTTATCTTTCTGAGATTTTTTTGCTGTTTTCTAATGTATCGATCACTTAAATTATCACTAGTTCTATGTCAGGACCTTGGTTCTGACTGCTGACTCTGTCACAAATGACCAACACAACTTAACATGTAGCAACTCCTGTGGAGACTTAGAAGCGGCAACGAGCTTTGTTCAAAGCGTGCTGCTCATGGGTGCAAGAAACTTCGGCGCATTGGGATTGGATGCAGGAAGACTTCGGCGCTCCGAGGATTTGGATGTATCTTTTAATTTCTGTGAATAAATATAAGAATATGTGTAGTTTAATATATAGTTTTTGGCATTTTCTCAACAACAAAAATAGTAGATGTCTTTGTGGGACCTCTAGGTTTCGAGGTGTTCCATTGTCATCATAGCATCATCCTCCGTTGTACAACTATTCCGTGTACGCATGTTGCTAACCGTTACACACGCTGTTGAGTTTAGGGTCACTCCAACGCAAGGACGCAAACAGACACGGATTTGCCAGTTTAGGTCAGCCAATTCGGCCGTTGTCCGCTCATGTTCACGTCAATCTAGGTGATACGTCCGAAAACCCATTTGGTCCGCCTTGGCCGTTGTTTTTGACAAATTTTCTCAAATGATATTCAATACATATAAATTCAATGAACAAATAAAAATGAACCATTGACATGATTAAACAAATAGTCACATAGTTTTTCACAACACAACGAATAAACATGGCATAGTTACAACCAAATGAATTTAAAATTGTAGCAAATATATTGAAAGAAAAAGAGCAAATACATCCATTGGTTTTCTATGTGAGTCCACATATGCTCAACCAAATCATCTTGAAGTTGAACGTAAATTGTCCAATCACGCATTTCTTGATAAATTTGGGTCAACTATGCATACATTGTTGATCCATACTCAAGCTCAACATTTTCACCCTGGTAATCCCACCCTTGGTCAAAGAGGTTATCATCACGCTCATCCTCTATGATCATGTTGTGCATGATCACACAACATATCATCACCCCCCACATCTTCTGGGGGCTCCATGTTCTAACAGGGTGCCGAACAACAGCCCATCATGACTGGAGCACACCAAAGCACGCTTCATATCCTTCCTAGCGCTCTCTTGTTATTGGCAAAACCTAGCCTTCTACTCCCCTACGGGCTCGGAGATTGTCTTGACAACCATATACAACTGAGGATAGATACCATCAGCTAAGTAGTATCCCTTATTGTATTGGTGGCCATTGACATCAAAGTTGACATCTAGAGATTGGCATTCCGAAATCCTAGCGAACACCGGAGAGGGCTGAAGCACGTTGATGTCATTGTGAGAACCTGCCATGCCAAAAAGAGTGCCAAATCTAGAGATCTTGTGATGTCACAGCTTCAAGTATGATCGTGCAAGCTTATTGCCCCTGCCAAGAAAATAGGTAGTTCTTCCACTCCTAGTGCATACAATCTATGCTTCCAAGTATTAATGGAAAGCACCTCAATTCATTGATTGCTAGCAACGAGCTGTATCCGCAATATTTGGTCCTCTCAAGTACTCCGGGCCAAATACTCCAACCACAGCTTTACAGAACCTTCCCAATGCCTCAAGGTACATGGACTCACTTATGCGGACATACTCATCCACAAGATCACTGGGCATATGCAAGCATCCGAACAACTACAATACATTTCTCATAAGAGGAGAAGCCAACCTTTCCAAGGGCATCCAACTTGCAATTGAAGTAATTAGCACACCCCATCACTACCTCCTGGACTCATTGTCGAACAATGAACATAGGATTTTGTTAAAAAAACTCATCCAAGTTATCCACCATTGCTCCCTCGAAGTGATGAATACGTACCATATGTGGGCATGGAGGAGCCTCGGCCGGGAAAATGATCGAACACCTTGTGAGCAGCATCGGAGGCTGACGCTAGTACCGTCCTTGGATCACCGCAGCAAGCATGCCCAAGCACGTGCCCTCCGGCATTATCCGTGGAGGAAGAGGGGGCATGCCGAGGGATGTCGACGACGCCGGGGAAGGCGTGCCTGGTAGTACTCGGATGGCGGCGAGAGAAGGGCCACAACGCTGGTGGTTGCCGCGGTGAGCAGCGGCGGTGGGGCATTCAGTGGATGCGGCCGCAGGGCTTGGGGTGGTGTTGAATTAGCCGGCAATTGGTGGTGGCGGCGAGGGCGACGAGGCCGGGGAGTTGGTGTGGAGGAGGGAGGGTCAACAATGGTCGTTGTGCCACAGACGGACGGGCTAGGGGGATAAGAGGAGGGAACCGCGGGCGTCCGCGTGGATGCAAACTCGGCCCAAATTTGGGCCGAAAACGGGCCGCGGCGGACAAAAAAAATGGGTGCTTGTCCATTTACATCAGCACGTTGGGCCGTGATTTTTGTCTGTGCCGACCCAAACAGACGAAATGCGTCCCTGCGTTGGAGTTGTCCTTAGTGCTCCAATATTTCTGGAGGTCGTGTCAAAATTAGAGGATGGAAAGTGTAAGTGCATCTAGTGCCCCTTAGTGATTTTGGTGTATTGAAGACTTATAGATTAAGGGACTAATGTGTTTGTGAGTGTACACATGTTCTATAAGTCAATGAGTACTTTGATATTTACGAAGAAAGTCGACCCCTAAAAATGATTGTCTTCAGTTGAAGACTTTGGTTTTCTTGAAGACTTTAAAAATGAGGAAATTTGTGTGACCTTGAAGACTTGATATTGATGCGAGGATTATGAAGCGTGAAGACTTTTGTTTTCATAGTTTTGTTTTCCCTTTCTTGAGTCATAGGAAACACCGTACTATTAAAGGGGTCGAGGTAAAACTAAGGAAAAGTTTCCAAGTGATGCTCAACTCAAATCCTACACCTACCAATCCTTTCGAGTGAAGCCATTGGAAATCTCATACAGTTCAGTCAAGTTCTTCAGTGACAAAGACAAAGTTCTTCTGTTCTCTGAGGAATTTGTTCTGACTGAGGAGTTAGGAATTCGCCAGTGCGGATTGCCTACAAGTGAGGAACATGATAACCCTGAGGAATTTGAGAACTCAAATTTCCGACCATTACTGTGCTATGCGCCAGCTGTCCAAAATATCCTATCCACCTAATGGTCATATCATTGAAGGGCATTTATGTCTTATCATGTCGGGCTGCTCCCCGACTATAAATAGCCGTCCCCTACAACCACTAGCTGGTTGGCTTCTCCGAGAGAAACTGACACTTGTCATTTAGAGCATCCCATCCTCCGAGGACTTTGAGCGAAAATCATCAATTGAGGAAAAACCCAAACCCAACACCTAAAACCCAAAGTGATTGAGCATCACTGAAGAAATTGTTCCTGTGTGGAACCGACGCTTGTTACCTTTGAGGACTGTGCATCCTCCAGACGGTTAGGCGTCATGGTCTAGAGCATCCAAGAGGAATTGTGGATTGCCGAGTGACCAAGTCTGTGAAGGTTTGGAAGTCACCTGTGAAGACTTACCATGAGTGATTGGGCAAGGTCTGTGTGACCTTAGCTCAAGGAGAATACGGTGAGGATTATGTGTCCTCAGGTTTAAATACCTAGCCGCTCCAACCAGACGTACAACTGTCACAGCAGTTGGAACCGGTCTACCAAATCACTGTCTTCACCAAGCTACTGGTTCTATTTTGTCAATCCTTTCATTTACTCGCATACTTGTTGTGTACTTGATCGTTATTGTTTGAAGACTTTGACTGAAGACTTTCTCAATTTCCTCATTCCTATTTCTTCAGTCACTTTGTCTTCAGCCTGCTTATCCTGTTTACACGCTACCTGTGCTCTGTTTTGTTTCATTTCATCATGATGACTATGCTACTGCTTTGTTATCCATGTACCTGAGTACTTATTCCGCTGCTTGTAGTTCGTTGCTTAGAAAATTCCTCAAGTAGTATTTCCTCAGCGACAAATTCATAAAAATCACCTATTCACCACCCCTCTAGTCGATATAACGCACTTTCAATTGGTATCAGAGCAAGGTACTCCCTTGTTCTGTGTGATTTTGGTTTAACCACCTGGAGTTTTAGTTATGTCGACTGCAGGCATGATCAAGGTCTCGGCTGGGTGTCCTACCTTTGATGGGACGGACTACCCCTACTGGAAGAATAAGATGCGCATGCCAACGATCTCTGGTATGTTGTGGAAAATGGCAATCCCCCTGTCTCTCTTTCCGTGAACGTTGCTGATGTGAAGAGATTCAAGCAACTCGACTCTCAAGCGAAGAATATCATATGTGGCCATTTGAGCAAAGGACAGTACGGCAGAGTGAGTGCTTTGGAGTCTACAAAGCTTATCTGGGACAGGCTGTCCAAGGTCAATGAAGGAATCTCAACTCAACGTGATTCTCGAGTTGACGTTCTTCGCAATCTCTTCAACCGCTTCAAAAGACTCGACAATGAGAATGTCCAGCAAACCTTTGATCGCCTCACTGACATTTCAAACGAGCTTCAAGCACTGGGTGCCACTGACATCACCGACCATGAGGTGGTGAAGAAATTGCTGAGGTCACTCGATTCTTCATTCGATACACTGGCACTGATGATTCAAGAACGTGGAGACTACAAGTCACTAGATCCTGCTGATATCCTTGAGAGGCTGAACACTCATGAAGTCCAACAAGCTGAAAAGAGAGATCTCTACGGGCCAAGCTATGGAAGATCACGCGCACTGAAGGCCAAGGCAGTTTCCTCATCTGAAGGAGAAGATTCTGATAGCAGCCTTGGTGACCCTGAAGAACTAAGCCAGGAGCTAGCAATGCTCGTGAAGAAATTCCAGAAGTTCTCAAGGCGTGGTCGCTTTGTAAAAACTTCAAAAGGTGATGGCACAAGATCAGATTCCTCATCCCGTGATTACAAGAAGAGGACTTGCCACAAATGCAAGAAACCTGGTCACTACATAACTGATTGTCCTCAGTGGGCAAAGGAATCAAAGAAGAAGAAATACAAGGATGATAGTTCAGATGACTCAAAGAAGAAGAAGAAATCTTCAAAGTCCTCATCGTCAAAATCTTCAAAGTCTTCATCTCACAAGAAGAGCAGTTCCAAGAAGGCTCGGGCATTCATTGGCAAGGAAATGGACTCTGAAGCTGAATCTGAGGAACATGAGGAAGACGAGGCATCTGAGGAGTCAGACTCTAGTGTGGTGAGCCTAGCCCTCGCTACTGCTTACGTCAGCAAGTCCATCATCAACACTGAGGAAAATGGCTTCCCCAACACTGCTGATGACAGCAACGATGACTATGCTCCCACCTATTGCTTCATGGCAAAAGGTGCCAAGGTATTCAAATATCCCTCCTCTGAATCAAGTGAGGATGAATCTGATGAAAACCTCAAACCCAGCTATTCCAAACTTGCTAATATTGCTATTAAACAACAAAAGGCTTTGGAAAAGGTTCAAAATATGCTAGACAAAAGAGATGACCTGTTAGGTGAGGAAATGGATCGAACTCAAAAACTGACTGATAATCTTCAGCAACTACAGTCTAAGTTTGACAACCTTCAAAGTCGTCATGAAACTCTCTTAGCCGATCATGAGAAGCTTTCTTATGAATTTCTTCAAAGAAAGCAAGATCTTGAGAAGCTAAGGGTGAGTCATGAAGATCTTCAGAAGGAAAATGATTCATTACTTGCTCAACAGATCAGTTCCGCTCAGGAAGAATTTATTCCACCATGCTTGAAATGCATTGAACGTGAAACTGCTAATTCTTCACCTGAAAGTTCAAATGCTTCTATTGCTGCAAATTCTTCAACTATCTCTGTGGTCACAAATTCCTCATTTGAGGATACCACTAGTATCACTGACGAAAATGCAGGGTTGAAGGAATTGTATGTGACAGGGATGTACAAAAGCCTCAAAGAGCATCAGACTCTTTGTGATGTGCTCAAAAAGCAGATCTTGAACAGGAACCCTAGGAAAGAGGGTATTGCCTTTGAGAGGAAACTCAATGCTGATGGAACCTACTAGAAACCTGAGCAGTATCCCAAAACCTCATGGGTTGCTGCGAAGGGACCTCCCGTAGATCCATCCACTTTATCTGGCTTTACTTGTGAATCCTCATATTCATCTGATGAGTCATTTGACTCCAACTATAAACTGTTCAAAAATCAGAATGGAGAAGTATTTGCTAGATATGTTGGAACTAACTGCAGGAATGGTCCCCCTATGAAGAAAATCTGGGTTCCCAAAAGGTGCCTCGAAAGTCTTCAGGTGAATGTCCTCATGACACCACCTGTGAAGAATAGGAACCCCAGATCAAATTCTTCATATGGACCGAAGTCTTCATATGGATCCAAGTCCTCTTATGGATCAAATTCCTCATGTGGATCCAAGTCCTCATATGATCATCATCATGCTAACGCTTCTGTTTCGCAGGGAAAATCTAAGAGTTCTGATTATGTGCATTATTCTTCAAATCATTATGTTCATAAGTCCTCGAAGAATTTCTCTGCTTACTCATATGCCTATACTAATCCCTCTCCTGTAAAACGAAGCGCTTTGGCTTCAATGCCACCTTTCTCTTTTGGAGCTTGCAGAATGATGAACTCTTTGCCACCCCTCCAGATGTGGGTGGTGAAGAAAAAGAACTAACCTCTTATGCAGGGTCAGGTCTCCAGACAAACTAAATCGTCTGAAGAATTTTCTGGAGACCTGAAATGCTTGAAAGGACGCAAGCTAATCATGAAGAAATGATTCATTCATTTCTCACATCCTCATACTGCTATATATACATATGTTGCATTAATTGATGAAATTCTGTCTGATGAAATTGATGTCATATTCTTCACTCTGAAGATATGTGTTCGTAAGATGCACTAATTCATCTGCAGGATGATTTACCCAAAGCTACTGAGTGGGTCCTCGACAGTGGATGTACTAATCACATGACCGGTGACAAGAGCTTACTAATGAACACTCCTTTATCTCCATCACATTTGAAGCATATCACCTACGCAGACAGAGGCAAAAGCAAGGTATTGGGTCTAGGTAGGGTTGCAATATCGAAGGATCGACACATGGACAAAGTCATGCTTGTCGAGTCCCTCGGATTCAACCTCATGTCTGTCTCAATGCTTTGTGATCTTGATATGGTTGTTGTCTTTGGCAAATATCGCTGCTTAGTGCTCATGGAATCTGACAATTCCAAAGTCTTCGAAGGCTTTAGGAGAGGAGACTTGTATATTGTTGATTTCTCTGTAGGACCACAGCCTGCCACTTGTCTACTTGCAAAAGCTTTAGAACGCTGGCTATGGCATCGACGACTGGGTCATGCTGGCATGAGGAACTTACACACGCTCATGAAGAAAAAGCACGTCATTGGCATTGAGGGTGTCAAATTCCTCAAAGATCATCTTTGTGGGGCCTGTGAGGCTGGAAAGATGACCAGATGTTAGAGTATATCTCCGTGTATATCTTATGTATAGGAATATCCCAACCTACCTGATTTTGTATGATTTGGTTGGGATCTCCCTTGGTCTCCAAGGCATGCAACTCTCATGTATTCCTATATATATCTAACACAAGGGCCGCCCCAGGTGTGGCGTATTTGCCTAATCATTCTCGTTTTCTTGGTATCAGATAGATCGATCCTCCCCTCCCAACCCCCTCTTTGCCATCACCTAGCCATGGCAGGAACCGGCGCCTCCACCCAATCCTCCCTCACCTCTCCCTCCCTACCCGCCTCCAACTCCACTAGCGCCAGCCCCTCGTCAACACCACCATGCCTGCCTCCGCCTTGCCGGTTGTGCAAGTCGCTAGCGTGCGCACCCACGTGCCCGTCACGCTTGATCTCCACACTTCCAACTTCCCCAAGTGGCGGATGCTCATCCGCGTCCTCCTCGGCAAGTACGACTTGCTTCCCCACGTCACCACCGTCACGGCCGAGGCAGACCGCACGGCGGACTGGACCCGCGAGGATTACGTCGTCCGGTCCTGGCTGTACGGCTCCATCTCTGACGAGATCCTGGATATGATCATGGCGGAAGATCAGACGGTGCACGAGGCTTGGACTCTCATCACCAACCTCTTTCTGGACAACCAGATGACCCGCGCAGTCTACCTCGAGGCCGAGTTCCGCGGCCTCATGCAAGGCGACCTCTCGGTCACCGCGTACTGCCACCGCCTGAAGGCCCTCTCCGACGCCCTCGCCGACGTTGGCACCCCGGTCACGGACCAGACCCTCATCCTCAACTGCCTTCACGGTCTCAACCCACAGTTCGCCGACATCACCACGATCGTGACAATGCAGAATCCGCTCCCGACCTTCGGGCAGACGCGTTCTCTGCTCGTTCTTCATGAGACACAGCTCGCCAACACCTCTGCCGTGGCGAACCAGACCGCCCTGTACGGCGGCCACTCCTCCCAAGGGTCCGGCTTTGGCGGCTCCAACCCCTCCCGCGGTGACGGCAGCCGTGGTGACGACAACCACGGCGGCGGCAACCGCAACGGCGGGAACTGGCGCAAGAAGAAGCAGTGCGGCGGCTCCGGTGCCAGCAACTCCGGCGGTTCCCGCGGCGGCCAGCCCGCGGTCGGCCCGTGGATCTGCTTCAACCCTTACACGGGCCAGCCGCTGCAGCCTCAGGGCGCTCCCGCGCCGCGCCCGACCAGTGGAGTCGGCCTGCTTGGACCACGGCCCCTGGTGCTCCCACCTGCCCAGGCGTTCACTTCCCTGGCTCCTCTCCATGGCCAGGCTTTCGGCACCAACGCTCCTCCGGTTCCCGGCTACTACCCCGCACCTCAGTGGGACTGCGCTGCGCTAATGGCCGCCTTGAACAACGCCGCCTCCGCCTCCAACATCGGTGAGTGGGTCATGGACTCCGGAGCCACGTCCCACATGGCCTCTGACCCCGGTATGCTTCGTCATCTCCTTCCTGCCTCTTCTTCCAACCTTGTCACCGTTGGCAATGGCTCTACATTACCTGTTTCTCATACTGGTGATGCTTCTATTCCTACTTCCGCTCGCACACTTTTCCTTCACAATGTTTTACTTGTCCCTCATATTGTTAAAAATCTCCTTTCTGTTCGTCGCTTCACTATTGATAATTTATGCTCAATAGAATTTGACCCCTTTGGTTTCTCTGTGAAGGATCTTCGCACCAGGGCCGTGATCCTTCGCTGCAATAGCCATGGTGATCTCTACGTCTTTCCATCCTCGGTCATCAACCATCACGCCCATGGACTCATCGCCACCACCTCCACCGAGCTTTGGCATCGCCGTTTAGGACATCCGGGTCGTGACGCTATGTCACATCTTCATAAATAGTCATCTATTCCATGTAATAAACCGGCTTCACACGTTTGTCATGCTTGCCAACTCGGCAAACATGTGCGCTTGCCGTTCACTAGGTCTACCTCGCATTGTGATGAGCCGTTTCAATTAGTACATTGTGATCTTTGGACATCTCCTGTTTTGAGCAACTCTGGCTTTAAGTATTATCTTGTTATTGTGGATGAATTTTCACATTATATATGGACGTTTCCTCTTAGCGAAAAATCAGACACCGCCGCCACACTCATCAATTTTGTCGCCTACGCCCGCACACAGTTTTCCCGTCCACTAGTAGCTATGTAGGCCGACAATGGCACCAAGTTTCTCAACTCCACGATCACCACTTTCTTTGCCTCCCATGGCATTCGTCTTCGTCTTTCATGCCCATACACCTCCGCTCAAAATGGCAAGGCCGAACGTGCCATCCGCACCCTCAATGACGTCACACGCACACTTCTATTTCAGTCTTCAATGCCACCACCCTACTGGGCGGAAGCTTTGGCCACTGCCACCCATCTCATCAACATACGCCCCTCCCAATCCATCGCGTTCGCCATCCCCTACATCCGGCTGCATAATACTCTTCCTGACTATAGCATGCTCCGCGTCTTTGGATGCTTATGCTACCCTAACCAATCCGCCGTCGCCAAGAATAAGCTAGTGCCTCGTTCTGTCGCATGCATATTCCTTGGTTATCCCGCCAACCATAAAGGATATCGGTGTCTTGATCCTCAAACGCGTCGCGTCATACTTTCTCGACACATCGTCTTCGACGAAACGGTCTTTCCCTTCTCTTCCTCCCCGGATCGCCCGTCTAACCCGCTCGCGTCGCTGGATTTCCTTCTCCACCTCGCAGCCACAGACACCGCACCCTCCTTACCTGCTGCGGTCCAACCCGCTATGCATGCACCCGCCATGCATGAAACCCCTTCGCCTTCCCCCGCTCCCTCTGGCCGCTCGTCCGCGAGCGCCCCCAGCCCCGCTGGACCGCCTAGCCCGCCGCCCAGCCAACCCACTTTTGTTGGCCCGCCAGGCACGCCTGCCTCGCCCGCTTCTGCCACTGGCTCGAGCGCGCCGTCCCCTCCTGTAGTTGTGCACCGGCCACCCTCCCCTAGCAACACACACACCATGCTTACTCGCGCAAAGCGTGGTCTCTTTCAGCCCATCGATCGTATGAATCTTATGGCTTCCAACTCCACTATTTCTCCTCTCCCAAAAACATACCGGGGTGCTCTCAACGACCCACACTGGCGTCGTGCTATGCACGATGACTTCGAGGCGCTTGTTACTAATCGGACGTGGTCACTTGTCCCACGGCCACCTCGTGCTCATGTTGTTTCAGGGAAGTGGATTTTCAAGCATAAGTTTCATTCGGATGGACGCCTTGCTCGCTATAAAGCTCGGTGGGTGGTCCGCGGCTATTCTCAACAGCCGGGCATCGACTTCGACGAGACATTCAGCCCGGTTGTCAAACCGGCCACCATCCGGATCGTTCTCAGCCTTGCGGTTTCCCGTGCATGGCCGATCCACCAGCTTGACGTCAAGAATGCCTTTCTCAACGGCAATCTTGACGAGAAGGTTTATTGCCAGCAGCCGCCTGGATTTGTTGATGCCCGCTGCCCCGACTATGTGTGCCATCTTCACAAGTCGCTATATGGCCTCAAGCAGGCGCCGCGTGCATGGTACCAATGGTTCGCCCTCTACGCACATCGCCTCGGCTTCGTTGCCTCGAAATCGGATGTCTCCCTGTTCATCTACCACCACGGACACTACCTCGCGTACATTCTTTTGTACGTTGATGATATTGCGATCACCGCCTCTACGTCCACGCTTCTTCAGCACTTGACGCAGTAGCTACACTCCGAGTTTGCCATGACAGATCTTGGAGACCTCTCGTTTTTCCTTGGCATCTCGGTTGCCAGGAACGCCGATGGCCTGGTTCTCTCCCAGCGCCAGTACGCCTTGGATCTTCTTCAGCATGCAGGCATGGCTGACTATCATCCCTCGGCCACTCCAGTTGACGTCAAGGTCAAACTCTCGGCCACAGATGGTGCTCTGCTTGATGATGCAACTACTTATCGGAGTTACGCTGGCGCCTTGCAGTATCTCACTCTCACCCGCCCGGACATCGCCTATGCTGTGCAGCAGGCCTGTCTCTATATGCACGCTCCACGCGAGCCGCATCTACACTTGGTCAAGCATATTCTTCGCTACATCAAGGGTACACTCGACCTCAGCCTGCACATTCCTCGGTCATCGTCCATGACTCTCACGGCCTACTCCGACGCCGACTGGGCCGGTTGTCCTGACACTCGGCGGTCTACCTCGGGGTACTGTATTTATCTCGGTGACACTTTGGTCTCTTGGTCCTCCAAGTGCCAGACCACGGTTTCCCGTTCGAGTGCAGAGGCGGAGTATCGTGCTGTGGCTCACGCTGTTGCCGAGTGCTGCTGGATTCGTCAGCTTCTTACAGAGCTTCATCACCCATTGACTTCTGCCATGATCGTCTTTTGTGATAATGTCAGCACAGTGTACATGGCCTCCAACCCTGTGCAACACCGCCGTACCAAACACATCGAGATCGACATTCATTTTGTTCGTGAGAAGGTGTCGCTTGGTCAGGTTCGTGTGCTTCATGTGCCACCATCTCGACAGTATGCTGACATTATGACGAAAGGCTTATCATCGCAGCTCTTCTCGGAGTTTCGTACCAGTTTATGCCTCTTGCCAGCAGACGCACAAGCTGAGGGGGGATGTTAGAGTATATCTCCGCGTATATCTTATGTATAGGAATATCCCAACCTACCTGATTTTGTATGATTTGGTTGGGATCTCCCTTGGTCTCCAAGGCATGTAACTCTCATGTATTCCTATATATATCTAACACGAGGGCCGCCCCAGGTGTGGCGTATTTGCCTAATCATTCTCGTTTTCTCCAGAGCCAAGCACCCCTCGAAGACTATCATGACAACCTCTCGTCCTTTTGAATTGCTTCATATGGACCTCTTTGGCCCTACTCATTATGCCACACTAACAAATGCAGCATCTCTATATGGCTTTGTCATTGTTGATGATTATTCTCGTTACACATGGGTGCATGTCATTACTTACAAAACTGAAGTGCAGGAAGTCTTCAGACGATTTTCTTCAAGGGCTTCGACGAATTTCGGTGTGAAGATCAAGCATATTCGGAATGACAATGGGACCGAGTTCAACAATACTGGTCTTGATGACTATCTTGATGAACTTGGTATTACTCATGAGTTATCTTCCCCATACACTCCTCAGCAGAATTGCGTTGTGGAGCGCAAGAACAAGACTCTTGTTGAGATGGCTCGCACCATGCTTGATGAATACAAGACACCTCGTCGCTTCTGGCCTGAGGCAATTGATACTGCATGCCACATCATCAACAGGTTATATCTTCACAAATTCTTCAAGAAGACTTCATATGAACTCCTCACTGACAAGAAACCCAATGTGAGTTATTTCAAAGTCTTCGGTGCTAAATATTGGATTAGAGATCCCCATCACAATTCTAAGTTTGCACCGAAAGCACATGAAGGTTTTATGCTTGGTTACGGAAAGGACTCGCATACCTACAGAGTCTTCAACACCTATCACCACAAGGTTGTTGAAACTGTAGATGTGCGGTTCGATGAAACTAATGGCTCGCAAAGAGAGCACCTACCTCCTGTGCTAGATGAAATGTCTCCTAAAGAATCCATAAAGCTAAAGGCTACTGAGGATGGCATACCTACTGAAGAATCTGCTGAAGAAGTCATTCCAGATCATGAAGAAAATCATGCTGGTGCATCTGAAGAAAATGGCTCTGAAGAAAATGCTGAGCCAAATCAAAGTCGTCAACCTGCTCATCCTCGCATTGCAAATGAAGTGCAGATTGAGAGAATCATTAACGACATCAACGCACTAGGTCCTCTCACTCGCTCAAAAGCTTCACATTTGTCTAACTTTTGTGGGCATTTTGCTTTTGTCTCTATCACAGAGCCCACCAAAGTAGATGAGGCATTTCTGGAGCCTGAATGGATTCAAGCGATGCAAGAGGAATTACATCAATTCGAGTTGAACAAAGTGTGGGAGCTTGTCAAGCGACTAGACCCACGCAAGCACAATATCATCGGCACCAAATGGATCTACCGCAACAAGCAAGATGAAAATGACCTAGTGGTGAGGAAGAAGGCTCGTCTTGTAGCTCAAGGCTACACACAGGTTGAAGGAATTGATTTCGATGAAACTTTTGCACCTGTTGCTAGACTTGAGGCTATTCACATATTGCTTGCCTATGCTAACCAGCATAATATCATCTTATATCAAATGGATGTGAAAAGTGCATTCCTCAATGGTAAGCTTGAGGAAGAAGTATATGTTGCTCAACCCCCAGGATTTGAAGATCCGAAGCATCCTGATCAAGTCTTCAGACTCAATAAGGCCCTCTATGGCCTCAAGCAGGCCCCTCGGGCGTGGTATGATACTCTGAAGGAATTCCTCATGAAGAAAGGCTTCAAACCCGGTTCACTTGACCCAACTCTTTTCACCAAAACATATGATGATGAATTATTTGTCTGCCAAATATATGTTGATGATATTATCTTTGGCTGTACTAACCAACGTTACAGTGACGAATTTGCTTATATGATGAGTGAGGAATATCAAATGTCCATGATGGGAGAATTGAAATTCTTCTTAGGTCTTCAAATTCATCAACAACGCAATGGCATCTTCATTTCTCAGGAGAAATACCTCAAGGATGTTCTGAGGAAATTCGGTATGCAAGATTGCAAAGGCGTCAAAATCCCTATGCCCACAAATGGCCATCTATGCACCGATGAAAATGGTATAGACTTCAATCAAAAGGTATAGCACTCCATGATTGGCTCTTTACTATATCTATGTGCATCTAGGCCAGATATTATGCTTAGTGTTTGCATGTGTGCCCGTTTTCAAGCTATACCTAAGGAATCACACCATAAGGCTGTGAAACATATTCTTCGATATCTAGCTCACACTCCAACACTTGGATTATGGTATCCCAAGGGCTCGGCTTTTGATCTCATTGGATATTCTGACTCTGACTATGCTGGTGATCGAGTGGATCGCAAGTCAACATCAGGCACATGCCATTTCCTCGGACGATCCTTAGTATGTTGGTCCTCGAAGAAGCAGAACTGCGTATCACTCTCTACTGCTGAAGCTGAGTACATTGTTGCTGGTTCTTGCTGTGCTCAATTGCTATGGATGAAGCAAACCCTCAAGGACTATGGCATCAATGTGAAGAATGTGCCACTATTCTGTGACAATGAGAGTGCCATCAAGATTGCTCATAACCCAGTTCAGCACTCAAAGACAGAGCACATCCAGATTCGTCATCATTTTCTTCGAGATCATGTGTTGAAGGGCGACATCTTTATTGATCACGTGAAGACTGAAGAACAGCTAGCGGATATCTTCACCAAGCCCTTGGATGAGAAGAGATTTAGCAAGTTGCGGTGTGAGCTAAATATCTTAGAATCTTCAAATGTTCTTTGAAAAGGACACACATCCTAACACTTATGCAAAATTGATGACTTAGATGTGCAACACACGAAGTAACGTTTTTCTTCAATCAATGAAGACTAACCCTCTAAGTATGAAGAAATTAACGAAGAATTTGATTCTCAGAGCCCTACGACTATTGTATGCGGCGTCTGAAATCATCATTCTTATACGGTGGGTCACGCCACCAACAAAAGTTGAAAATCTTCAAAATTGAGTTTTTCTTCATTTTTCAAATTCTTCAATTTTCAAATTCTTCAACTTGCAAAGTCTTCAAAAACTTTCGAATGGTGTTCTTCATATATATATATATATATATATATATATATATATATATATATATATATATATATATATATATATATTTGAGTTTTTCATGACCTCAACAGCACTCACTTATTGCTAATTCTTCAAGTTGACTTTTTCCTCTAAGTGAATGTGATCGGACCCTTTCCCCCTCTATGCTAAACTCAACCCAGTCTGTTCACAAATTCTTCATGTGCATTCTATTTGAAACCCGTTCAAAGTCTTCACCGTGTCCTTGACAGCTGAAGAATTTGCGAACGGAACATTAAAATTTTCATATCTGAATTTTCGGCTTTTGCCGCTCAAACCGTTCCGCATCCCTCGATGGATTAAAATATTCACCCACGATCGCCCACGATCTCCACCACTAGTACGTGGGTGACACATGTCGCTAGGATGGCAAGGGTCAGGGGCATGTTCGTCCAAAAAATTTGGACAGGCAGTTTTTTCACCTCGGCTATAAATACCCCTTGCCCTCCTCAGACCTCATTTACTCCGCTCGAACGCTCTCCCCTCGCTCGAGCTCTCAGACCTAGCGCTGCCGCTACTCTCCATCATCGCCGGTGAGGAAGAGCTTCACTGCCTCGACCTCGTCGCCGTCGTACTCGCGCCGGCCGCGGAAATCTTCACTCCGCCGCCGCCGTAGCTGTCTCTCACCGCCAAGTTAGGGCGTGGGAGATCTGAATGGACGAACTTCTCCACTTCTACATCTAGTTCATCGTGTTCTTCGTCCAGGGTAAATAAAATCTGATTTTACTGCCCTACTTTGATTCTGATGATTTTCACAAAATCTTCAAAAGGTGTTTATTCTTCAACTTCCGCATCCTTAAACACCTAGTTGCATCTGTTCTTGAATTGTTTCTCTAAGCTATGTTTTTCTTCAAGATTCCTCAATTGTGTGGATTTTCTAATCTATACAACTCTGGAACCTAAGTCAAGAACGCTTAGCGAAATTCCTCAAGACACCCCTGGTCAAATTCCTCAAACTTGTTTCTTTTGAAAAAATTCTGAGAACGCATATGACCTCTCCAAATTCTTCGCACCTATACTCTGTTCACAGGTACAAAATGTCTGCTGCTGAATCACTAGGTTCTCATCAACTTAACTCATTTGCAGCATTCCTCAAAGATCAGTTGCACACTTCCTCAGAAACATCCATTGTTCAAAATCCTCAAGTGAAGAAAATGGCTGATGGTAAAAGACCTCAGAAGGGAGGAAAGAGGCCTGAAACAAATACTGCTTTTGAGATTCCTGAAGACATATATGATAAATATTACACACCTGATGAAGCAACTCATGGCAAAGAGACCAAGACTCAGCGCAAAGTGCGCATACAGAGAATTGAGAGGAGATGGGCAAGGGAATGGAGGGAATATCGTTATGTTACTCCAAAGTACATGAAGAAATTCGCCGTTAACCCTCCATGTCCAAGACCTCCATTGGCACCAGACCAAGAAGCTGATCCCTCAAGTATCAGGCGTGGTGAGGAATTTCCCAGAGAATGGGCTAAGCATCAAGCCAAATTGGCTAAATTGGCAAAAGAAGCAGTGAAGAAATTAAATGAAGACTCTGCTGCTGCTGCTGCTGCTGAGGCCTCTGCTAGCAAGCCCAAGAAGGCCATGCCGAAGAAATCAGCTGTAAAGCTGAGTTCCTCAACAGCAATGCCCTCACAGCCAATTGCAAAGCCCTCACGGCCAATTCCTCAGGCAACCTCCTCAAGGGCAGCTCCAATTCCCTCTATTTCCTCGAAATCCTCAGTTGCTGCTGCTAAGCCCTCAACACCAGTGCATCTTGCCACGTGCCAACGGACTACAGGAATCTCTATTGCCTCAGGAGCAAATGCAAGTTCCTCAGCTCCGCCACAATCTTCAACTGGTCCAATCTTGCTAAAGAAAAAGGCCACTGCTGGACGAGGCCCAAGGCCAAGTCCTCACAAGAAGCAAGTTGCCTTCCAAGTTCCGTCTGATGACGATGATGCTGATGATGAAGAACTTGCTGAGATCATCAAAGACATGCAAGAAAAGGCCGCTAGAGCCAAAGGCAGTGCTGTGCCACTCATGCTGGATCCTAAAAGGATCCTTGATTTCATCGATCTATGGCACAAGGATCCAAATACTCCTTTGCCTGAATTGAACCTCACTCCTGGCCAGAGCCACATGTTGACGGCCTTCATAGCCGAAGAAAAATGGAAATTTGAGAAGGCCAGGCAAGTCAAGAAAGCTCAATATAAGAAGGAGCGCTTTTTGAAGAAGCATCTTGTGAATATGACTCCTGAAGAACTTGTGAATCTACAAAAGGAGATCAAAGCTCTCAGCGATGAATTTGACGCATATCGTGCAGATTGGCTAGGTGCCAAAGTCAGATTTGTCAGAATGGCCAAGGGGTTTAACCCAAATGTTGCAGCTCCAACGCAACAACAAATTCCTCAGGCTGATGCATCTGCTCAGCCTACGGAAGAGAATGCTAGCACAGCTGATGAAAATCAGACTGTTGAAGAAACTGAAAGTACCAGGGCTGCTGAAGAAATTCTAGCTCCTGAAAAAAATGCCAGGGAAACCTCCAATGTTGCGCCTGAAGAACAACTCAGGCCAGCTGAAGCATATGAAACTGCGCCTGAAGAATCTGAACAAGCCAGGGCAACTGCATCAGTTGTGCCTGAAGAAACTGCACCACTTTCATCTGCTCCTCCTGCAAAGTCATCACAGATGAAAGATATACACCTTCCTTCTGCATCAGAAGTGAAGAAAACCAAAGCTGCAGAAAAGGCAGCTGTGAAGAAAAGGAAAGCATCAGAAACTGCAGAGTCTTCAGCTCCCAAGAAAGTGAAGACTTTGCAAAGCTCGTACACCAACCCCATTGATGCTGTTCATATCTCAAGCATGCCATCAAAGGAAATTGTTCCCTTTGGTGAGGAATATGCCATTCCAGATGACAGTGATGAAGCAAATCCTTCTGCTGCTACTTCAGAGCAGTTGGATGAAGAAATTGAAGTGGATGATATCCCTTCAACCCCACTGGTATCATCGCCCGTGCCTCAGTTCACAGCTGAAGAGGCAGGCGTTGAAGAAATTGATGAAGAAGATGAGGATGTGGACATTGGGTCTACTACACCAGTTCTCAATGATGATTATTGGGAAAGACATCATCCAAATTCTCCATTGATCACTCCTCTGCAACAAATTCCTCGGTCCCCTGTGCAGACTGAAGAAATTCATACGAGCTCTGAAGGACATCAATCTTCACTTCATTCTATTCCAAAAGAAGTTTCAGCTACTAATGCTGAAGAAATGGAGACCAAGACTGATGCTGATGAAATTGCTATGGAAATTCCTCAGTCTGTGGCTCCAGAGGTTGTGCGCCAAGAGGCTATGAAGACTTCAACTGTTAATCTTCAGCCCAAGCCACAAAATCCTCATACCAAAAAGTAGAAATCCAACGCTGATGATTTCTTTGTTGAGCATCATTTCTTCACGGATTACAATCCCTATGACTCTGCAAGACTGCGACGCAAGCGCTTCTGGAGAGTAAGTCAAATGAACTATTACTCTTCCCTCCTGTTTGGTAAGAACAAGGTATTTAACCACGAGCAAATTCCTCATGTGGATATGGAGTCGCTTCCTTGCTTCCATCCAGTCCTCAGTGTTCTTCATGACGCTGGGCTGCTTAACTTCTGCACTGACATCTGCGACTGGAACGAAGAACTCATTCTTCAATTCTACGCCACATTGCATATCACTAGAAATGTTGAAGATGTGAATTCATGGGTGCTAGACTGGATGACCGAAAATACACATTACAAAGCACCGGCCTCTGAATTGCTTCACGCCGTTCCAGTTAGTCCTCCGATTGAAGGCGCAAGACTCATGTATGCTGAACCTGAACTCTCAAATCACTTAATGCAAGTGCTGATGAAGCCTTTGAAGGCTGGCCAAGCTCCAAGGACCACCTTCCTTGTGAAGGAATTGCTCTATGTGCCAAGGACGATTTATCGCATATTGACCAAAACCCTCAGTCCAATCAAGGGCCACAACTCTGATGAAGAAGAGGTTGTTGGCATCATGAAGAATCTGCTGTTCAACATGATACATGGCATTCCCATTAACTACCATGATTTCTTCATGAGAACTTTGGCCAATGCTGCTCTGTCACCTTTTGAGTTGAAGCCTTACGCTCCCTAGATCATGAAATTCATTAGATCAAGGTCTTCAATTCATTATCAGGCTGACTTTCCGAATCATCTCAGCTATTTGCCACCTATTGAAGTCCTCAAGCGGACTATTTCCTCAGCTGATGAGAAGGGCAAGGCCGCTGTTATTGATGAAGGCACTCGTCCATTGTATGGACAGTTTCGCAAAGCTGCATCCTATTCCACCAATGATGACTCTGCAACACAAGATTCTGCCGCCAAAGCTTCAAAACAAAATCCTCAAGCCACAGCTCCGCGTGTGATGACTGATCGTGAACTTCTCCTCAGTCTTCATCAGAAAGTTGATCGAAATCACAAGTGGGTCAAGCGTCAGTTTGGTGCAATTCTTCAGAACATGACAGTCACTCAAAATACAGTGAAGAAGAATCATTACTATATGAATGAAGTCTTTGACCGCACTTGGGCTATTCTGTCGAATCTCTATAGTGCTGAAGATCTCAAGGAGATGGGATTTCAACAGGACTTTGACTGGTCTCAGCCACCTTCGAAGAAATTCAAGAAGGTCAAAGTTCCTCAGCTTGTTGCCAGTTCATATTCTTTATCGCGCGAGACGGATGAAGCTGAAGATTTGAACGACACTGCGGCAGGCCCAACCTCAACGGATGACCCCAACAACGATGGCACTCCTCCATCGACATCATGATGATATTCTTCAGGGGCGTTAGTCCTCATTTTTCGTCCCTTTTGGTCATTCGATGACAAAGGGGGAGAAATTTGAGTGAGTCTTCAAGCAGGTCTTATATATGAGCTATTTTTTTCTGTTAAGTTACAACTCTTGCTCTTCTGAGGTGTTTGATTTGATGAGTTGTAAACTTAAGTCCTATGGTGGTCTGATACTTTTGAACTGCTTTCTGCATGCTTATTTCCTCAAGTACCTTAAAGCACGCATGCTGAATTTCGTCAGACACCATATTTCATCATGCATTTCAAATTCTTCATATCATATGTTAAATGCGTGTATGAATTACAAGATATAGGGGGAGATCTCCATGATATTACTCTACAATGTGCATTTGCAATACAAAGCAAAATCCTCAATATGCACATCTTCAGGGGGAGTTCCTCTATATCTTGCAATCAAATTCCTCAATATCAGTATTTACACTCCATATGTTTTATCCCCATTGAAAACTTAACCTATTTGTCATCAATCACCAAAAAAGGGGAGATTGTAAGTGCATCTAGTGCCCCTTAGTGATTTTGGTGTATTGAAGACTTATAGGTTAAGGGACTAATGTGTTTGTGAATGTACACAGGTTCTATAAGTCAATGAGGAGTTTGATATTTACGAAGAAAGTCGACCCCTAAAAATGATTGTCTTCAGTTGAAGACTTTGGTTTTCTTGAAGACTTTGAAAATGAGGAAATTGGTGTGACCTTGAAGACTTGATATTGATGCGAGGATTATGAAGCGTGAAGACTTTTGTTTTCATACTTTTGTTTTCCCTTTCTTGAGTCATAGGAAACACCGTACTGTTAAAGGGGGTCGAGGTAAATCTAAGGAAAATTTTCTAAGTGATGCTCAACTCAAATCCTACACCTACCAATCCTTTCGAGTGAAGCCATTGGAAATCTCATACAGTTCAGTCAAGTTCTTCAGTGACAGAGATGAAGTTCTTCTGTTCTCTGAGGAATTTGTTCTGACTGAGGAGTTAGGAATTCGCCAATGCAGATTGCCTACAAGTGAGGAACATGATAGCCCTGAGGAATTTGAGAACTCAAATTTCCGACCATTGCTGTGCTATGCGCCAGCTGTCCAAAATATCTTATCCACCTAACGGTCATATCATTGAAGGGCATTTATGTCTTATCATGTCGGGCTACTCCCCGGCTATAAGTAGCCGCCCCCTACAACCACTAGCTGGTTGGCTGCTCCGAGAGAAACTAACACTTGTCATTTAGAGCATCCTATCCTCCGAGGACTTTGAGCGAAAATCATCAAGTGAGGAAAAACCCAAACCCAACACCTAAAACCCAAAGTGATTGAGCATCACTGAAGAAATTGTTCCTGTGTGGAACTGACGCTTGTTACCTTTGAGGATTGTGCATCCACCACACGGTTAGGCGTCATGGTCTAGAGGATCCAAGAGGAATTGTGGATTGCCGAGTGACCAAGTCTGTGAAGGTTTGGAAGTCACCTGTGAAGACTTACCACGAGTGATTGGGCGAGGTCTGTGTGACCTTAGCTCAAGGAGAATACGGTGAGGACTGTGTGTCCTCAGGTTTAAATACCTAGCCGCTCCAACCAGACGTACAACTATCACAGCAGTTGGAACTGGTCTACTAAATCACTGTCTTCACCAAGCTACTGGTTCTATTTCCTCAACCCTTTCATTTCCTCGCATACTTGTTGTGTACTTGATCGTTACTGTTTGAAGACTTTGACTGAAGACTTTCTCAATTTTCTCATTCCTATTTCTTCAGTCACTTTGTCTTAAGCCTACTTATCCTGTTTACACGCTACCTGTGCTCTATTTTGTTTCATTTCATCATGATGACTATGCTACTGCTTTGTTATCCATGTACCTGAGTACTTATTCCGCTTCTTGTAGTTCGTTGCTTAGGAAATTCCTCAAGTAGTATTTCCTCAACGACGAATTCATAAAAATCGCCTATTCACCCCCCTCTAGTCGATATAACGCACTTTCAGAAAGTTGATCCAACGGTACGTCTAGAAAATAAAGAAGATATGTGATTCTTTGTTTCCACTCTCGTAAGGCTTTTACGGCTTCACCTTTCTCTCCCTTGATCTTCATCGTCGATTATGTGGATTCGCCTGCAATCAGCCCGCCGCTATGATGAGGGGAGGGGAATTATGGTGCCTCTGCTCTAGCTAGTAGATATGTTAGGGTTTTAGTCCTCGCATACGGTGTTTGAGCGGATGGCAGAGTGTTGTCTTTGAGTCGGTCTTCTATGCCATGACCCTTTTTGAGTTCATATGTCAGAACAAATTAGAAAGAGCTCCAACATAAATTTCTTCCTACTACTCAAGGCGATAAGGTTAGGGTTTCTTATCGTGCGTACGCGATGACGTGATTTGGTTGTCTGGTTCTTGAACCAATTTAATGGTTCAACAACAATGCTTTCACCTTCTGAACATTGGTCCTTAGGGGCACCTGCACGAAGATTTCCAACAATCATCGAGAAGTTTAGGCCAGCTCCCATATGGGAGCTGCGACAATGGCAAATCAACGGCTCGTTTTGGTTGCGGTTCGGTAGTCCACCAGCCTCGATGTAATTTTTATTATTTTTGGCGTGCTTTTGTATTTGTTCTTGAACTTTATAATAGACCAGGTTTTCTTTTGTAAGAAAGAATTATGAAGGGAAGCTAATACTTTGTGCAAGACCTATTTTTTGCATGTAAAACTTCTGACCAATTCATCATCTGTCATGACAGTAAAAGGAACACCAGGAATAAAAATAATACACCTAGGTTTGTAGACAAGCACTAGAGTGAGCCTAAGGCACGCTGTTGTCATCGCCCTCCCTCGGGCGGGGCCAAACTTGTTGTAGCAGATAGTCTGGAGGTTGTCGTGCTAAGGCCCCACAGGACCATCGCACCAGAACAACTACCACCGATGAAGAGAAGTGTAGATCGAAAGAATGCAACATATAGACAAATGAATGAAGACTGGATATATGGAGGTCTACTAAGGACCAGCACAAACTGAATACCACGAGATCCGCAGGAGACACACCTCCACACCCCCTTCGGCGATGCTAGACGCATTGTCGGGAGGGAGGCTAGGTGGGAAGGACCTTATTCCATCTTTAGGGAGCCACTGATGCCTCGCCTTCCTACAACTAGACATGTTATAAGCATGCATGCTTAACTTGGGTTTCCACTGGTCGAGATGTTGACGCAGGGCATGTGAAGGAGTAGTAGATGTCAAAACTCTACACAGTTGTCTTCTTCTAAACTTTGTATGCCTTCCTTTTTGCCCTTGGAGCTTTTCAAAATCTCTATTTAATTTTGCCACAATTGAAATGGATGTAAAATTAGTGTGGCCACCAATAAAATGCGTCTTTCCCCTAGTAGCATCCTAAGAGTGACTCTACTAGAGTTGTCAAAATTGCTAAATCGCCACAATAACTGCCAGTATGGCGTTCGGGCCCAAGAAAAGGATCTACATGACTCACCATATCGCTCTCTGCCTCCATAATTTTTGGAGCAAGCTCCAAATAGTGGGTCGGAGTCTTCATATTTTTTAGAATGGGGACGTTGATATCGAGCGCACTCCATATCAAACTGTACACACGAGGGTGAAACTTCATCTGTTTTCTTGCTCTCCTGCCAATGTCAGTTGTTCGTACGACTCCTGTGGTAGCGGCTTCCACTAGTAAATGCACCCATTAATGGTTGCTGCCTATCGGCACGCCTTTTCTTGCCTTGTTCCTCGCTGGAGTGCGCCCTTTTCAGGCCATTTTTCTTCCAGAGCTCGGCTATATAAACCGATACTCTCCACTCGCCGCCACATTCAATCATGTAAGTGCATCTAGTGCCCCTTAGTGATTTTGGTGTATTGAAGACTTATAGGTTAAGGGACTAATGTGTTTGTGAGTGTACACATGTTCTATAAGTCTATGAGGAGTTTGTTATTTACGATGAAAGTCGACCCCTAAAAATGAATGTCTTCAGTTGAAGACTTTGAAAATGAGGAAATTGGTGTGATCTTGAAGACTTTGATACTGATGCGAGGATCATGAAGCGTGAAGACTGTTGTTTTTGTAGTTTCATTTTCTCTTTCTTGAGTCATAGGAAACACCGTACTGTTAAAGGGGGTCGAGGTAAAACTAAGGAAACATTTCCAACTGATGCTCATCTCAAATCCTACACCTACCCAATCCTTTCGAGTGAAGCCATTGGAAATCTCATACAGTTCATTCAAGTTCTTCAGTGACAGAGATGAAGATCTTCTGTTCCCTGAGGAATTTGTTCTGAATGAGGAGTTAGGAATTCACCAGTGCAAATTGCCTACAAGTGAGGAACATGATAGCCCTGAGGAATTTGAGAGCTCAAATTTCCGACCGTTGCTGTGCTGTGCGCCAGCTATCTAAAATATCCTATCCACCTAACGGTCATATCATTGAAGGGCATTTATGTCTTATCATGTCGGGCTGCTCCCCGGCTATAAATAGCCGCCCCCTACAACCACTAGCTGGTTGGCTGCTCCGAGAGAAACTGACACTTGTCATTTAGAGCATCCCATCCTCCGAGGACTTTGAGAGAAAATCATCAGTGAGGAAAAACCCAAACCCAAACACCTACAACCCAAAGTGACTGAGCATCACTGAAGAGATTGTTCCTGTGTGGAACCAACGCTTGTTACCTTTGAGGACTGTGGATCCTCCAGACGGTTAGGCGTAATGGTCTAGAGCATCCAAGAGGAATTGTGGATTGCCGAGTGACCAAGTCTGTGAAGGTTTGGAAGTCACCTGTGAAGACTTACCATGAGTGATTGGGCAAGGCCTGTGTTACCTTAGCTCAAGGAGAATACGGTGAGGACTGTGTGTCCGGGACTGTGTGTCCTTAGGTTTAAATACCCAGCCGCTCCAACCAGACATATAACTGTCACCGCAGTTGGAACTGGTCTACCAAATCATTGTCTTCACCGAGCTACTGGTTCTTATTTCCTCAACCCTTTCATTTCCTCAATCTTGTGTTATTGTTCTTGATCATTACTGTTTGAAGACTTTGACTGAAGACTTTCTCAACTTCCTTAATCCTATTTCTTCAGTCATCTTGTCTTCTGCCTGCTTATCATGTTTACACGCTACCTGTGCTCTATGCTTGTTTCATATCATCATGATGACTGTGTTACTGCCATGTTATGCTTGCACCTGAGTACTTATTCCGCTGCTTGTATTTCGTTACTGAGGAAATTCCTCAAACTATTTTTCCTCAGTGACAAATTTGTAAAAATCGCCTATTCACCCCCCTCTAGTCGATATAACGCACTTTCAATTGGTATCAGAGCAAGGTACTCCCTTGTTCTGTGTGATTTTGGTTTAACCACCTGGAGTTTTAGTTATGTCGACTGCAGGCATGATCAAGGTCTCGGCTGGGTGTCCTACCTTTGATGGGACGGACTACCCCTACTGGAAGAATAAGATGTGCATGCATCTTGAGGCAATTGACAACGATCTCTGGTACGTTGTGGAAAATGGCGTTCCCTCTGTCACTCCTTCCGTGAACGCTGCTGATGTGAAGAGATTCAAGCAACTCGACTCTCAAGCGAAGAATATCATATGTGGCCATCTGAACAAAGGACAGTACATCAGAGTGAGTGCTTTGGAGACTGCAAAGCTTATCTGGGATAGGCTGTCCAAGGTCAACGAAGGAGTCTCAACTCAACATGACTCTCGAGTTGATGTTCTTTGCAATCTCTTCAACCGCTTCAAAAGACTCGACAATGAAAATGTTCAGCAAACCTTTGATCGCCTCACTGACATTTCAAACGAGCTTCAAGCACTTGGTGCAACTGACATCACTGACCATGAGGTGGTGAAGAAATTGCTGAGATCTCTTGATTCCTCATTCGATACACTGGCACTGATGATTCAAGAACGTGGAGACTACAAGTCACTAGATCCTGCTGATATCCTTGAGAGGCTGAACACTCATGAATTCCAACAAGCTGAGAAGAGAGACCTCTACGGGCCAAGCTATGGAAGATCACGCGCACTAAAGGCCAAGGAAATTTCCTCATCTGAAGGAGAAGATTCTGATTGCAGCCTTGGTGACCCTGAGGAACTAAGCCAGGAGCTAGCAATGCTCGTGAGGAAATTCTAAAAGTTCTCAAGGCGTGGTCGCTTTGTAAAATCTTCAAGAGGTGATGACATGAAATCAGATTCCTCATCCCATGATTACAAGAAGAGGACTTGCCACAAATGCAAGAAACCTGGTCACTACATAACTGATTGTCCTCAGTGGGCAAAGGAATCAAAGAAGAAGAAATACAAGGATGATAGTTCAGATGACTCAAAGAAGAAGAAGAAATCTTCAAAGTCCTCATCATCAAAATCTTCAAAGTGTTCATCTCACAAGAAGAGCAGTTCCAAGAAGGCTCGGGCATTCATTGGCAAGGAAATGGACTCTGAAGCTGAATCTGAGGAACATGAGGAAGACGAGGCACCTGAGGAGTCAGACTCTAGTGTGGCGAGCCTAGCCCTCGCTACTGCTTACGTCAGCAAGTCCATCTTCAACACTGAGGAAAATGGCTTCCCCAACACTGCTGATGACAGCAACGATGACTATGCTCCCACCTATTGCTTCATGGCAAAAGGTGCCAAGGTATTCAAATATCCCTCCTCTGAATCAAGTGAGGATGAATCTGATGAAAACCTCAAACCCAGCTATTCCAAACTTGCTAATATTGCTATTAAACAACAAAAGGCTTTGGAAAAGGTTCAAAATATGCTAGACAAAAGAGATGACCTGTTAGGTGAGGAAATGGATCGAACTCAAAAACTGACTGATAATCTTCAGCAACTACAGTCTAAGTTTGACAACCTTCAAAGTCGTCATGAAACTCTCTTAGCCGATCATGAGAAGGTTTCTTATGAATTTCTTCAAAGAAAGCAAGATCTTGAGAAGCTAAGGGTGAGTCATGAAGATCTTCAGAAGGAAAATGATTCATTACTTGCTCAACAGATCAGTTCCGCTCAGGAAGAATTTATTCCACCATGTTTGAAATGCATTGAACGTGAAACTGCTAATTCTTCACCTGAAAGTTCAAATGCTTCTATTGCTGCAAATTCTTCAACTATCTCTGTGGTCACAAATTCCTCATCTGAGGATACCACTAGTATCACTGACGAAAATGCAGGGTTGAAGGAATTGTATGTGACAGGCATGTACAAAAGCCTCAAAGGGTATCAGACTCTTTATGATGTGCTCAAAAAGTAGATCTTGAATAGGAACCCTAGGAAAGAGGGTATTGCCTTTGAGAGGAAACTCAATGCTGATGGATCCTACTGGAAACCTGAGCAGTATCCCAAAACCTCATGGGTTACTGCGAAAGGACCTCCCGTAGATCCATCCACTTTATTTGGCTTTACTTGTGAATCCTCATACTCATCTGATGAGTCATTTGACTCAAACTATAAACTGTTCAACAATCAGAATGGTGAAGTATTTGCTAAATATGTTGGAACTAACTGCAGGAACGGTCCTCCTATGAAGAAAATCTGGGTTCCCAAAAGGGGTCTTGAAAGTCTTCAGGTGAATGTCCTCATGACACCACCTATGAAGAATAGGAACCCCAGATCAAATTCTTCATATGGACCAAAGTCTTCATATGGATCAAATTCCTCACGTAGATCCAAATCCTCATATGAACATCATCATGCTAATGCATCTATTTCGCAGGGAAACTCTAAGAGTCGTGAATATGTGCATTATTCTTCAAATCATTATGTTCATAAGTCCTCGAAGAATTTCTCTGCTTATTCATATGCATACTCTAACCCCTCTTCTGTGAAATGAAGTGCACTGGCTTCAATGCCACCTTTCTCTTATGGAGCTCACAGAATGATGAACTCTTTGCCACCCCTCCAGATATGGGTGGTGAAGAAAAAGAACCAATCTCTTATGCAGGGTCAGGTCTCCAGATGAACTAAATCGTCTGAAGAATTTGCTGGAGACCTGAAAATGCTTGAAAGGATGCAAGCTAATTATGAAGAAATGATTCATTCATTTCTCACATCCTCATACTGCTATATATACATATGTTGCATTAATTGATGAAATTCTGTCTGATGAATTTGATGTCATATTCTTCACTCTGAAGTATATGAGTTCGTAAGAAGCACTAATTCATCTGCAGGATGATTTACCCAAAGCTACTGAGTGGGTCCTCGACAGTGGATGTACAAATCACATGACCGGTGACAAGAGCTTACTGATGGACTCTCCTTTATCTCCATCACATTTGAAGCATATCACCTACGCTGACAAAGGCAAAAGCAAGGTATTGTGTCTAGGTAGGGTTGCAATCTCAAAGGATCGACACATGGACAAATTCATGCTTGTCGAGTCCCTCGGATTCAACCTCATGTCTGTCTCAATGCTTTGTGATCTTGATATGGTTGTTGTCTTTGGCAAATATCCTTCTACTTAGTGCTCATGGAATCTGACAATTCCAAAGTCTTCGAAGGCTTTAGGAGAGGAGACTTGTATATTGTTGATTTCTCTGTAGGACCACAGCCTGACGCATGTCTACTAGTTAAAGCTTCAGAAGGCTGGCTATGGCATCGACGACTGGGTCGTGCTGGCATGAGGAACTTACACACGCTCATGAAGAAAAAGCACGTCATTGGCATTGAGGGTGTCAAATTCCTCAAAGATCATCTTTGTGGGGCTGGAAAGATGACCAGAGCCAAGCACCCCTCGAAGACTATCATGACCACCTCTCGTCCTTTTGAATTGCTTCATATGGACCTCTTTGGCCCTACTCATTATGCCACACTAACAAATGCAGCATCTCTATATGGCTTTGTTATTGTTGATGATTATTCTTGTTACACATGGGTGCATGTCATTACTTACAAAATTGGAGTCCAGGAAGTCTTCAGACAATTTTCCTCAAGGGCTTCGACGAATTTCGGTGTGAAGATCAAGCATATCCGGAGTGACAATGGGACCGAGTTCAAGAATACTGGTCTTGATGACTATCTTGATGAACTTGGTATTACTCATGAGTTATCTGCCCATACACTCCTCAACAAAATGGCATTGTGGAGCGCAAGAACATGACTCTTGTTGAGATGGCTCGCACCATGCTTGATGAATACAAGACACCTCGTCGCTTCTGTCTTGAGGCAATTGATACTGCATGCCACATCATCAACAGGGTATATCTTCACAAATTCTTCAAGAAGACTTCATATGAACTCCTCACTGACAAGAAACCCAATGTGAGTTATTTCAAAGTCTTCGGTGCTAAATGTTGGATTAGAGATCCCCATCACAACTCTAAATTTGCACCGAAAGCACATGAGGGTTTTATGCTTGGTTACGGAAATGACTCCTGAGGAATCCATCAAGCTAAAGGCTACTGAGGATGTCATACCTACTGAAGAACCTGCTGAAGAAGTCATTCCAGATCGTGAAGAAAATCATGCTGGGGCATCTAAAGAAAATGGCTCTGAAGAAAATGCTGAGCCAAATCAAAGTCATCAACCTGCTCATCCTCGCGTTGCAAATGAAGTGCAGATTGAGAGAATCATCAACGACATCAATGCACAAGGTCCTCTCACTCGCTCAAAAGCTTCACATTTGTCTAACTTTTGTGGGCATTTTGCTTTCGTCTCTATCACAGAGCCCACGAAAGTTGATGAGGCATTTATGGAGCCTGAGTGGATTCAAGCGATGCAAGAGGAATTACATCAATTCGAGTTGAACAATGTGTGGGAGCTTGTCAAGCGACCAGACCCACGCAAGCACAATATCATCGGTACCAAATGGAACTACCGCAACAAGCAAGATGAAAATGGCCTAGTAGTGAGGAACAAGGCTCGTCTTGTAGCTCAAGGCTACACACAGGTTGAAGGAATTGATTTCGATGAAACTTTTGCACCTGTTGCTAGACTTGAGGCTATTCGCATATTGCTTGCTTATGCTAACCATCATAATATCATCTTATATCAAATGGATGTGAAAAGTGCATTCCCCAATGGTAAGCTTGAGGAAGAAGTATATGTGGCTCAACCCCCAGGTTTTGAAGATCCTAAACATCCTGACAAAGTCTTCAGACTCAATAAGGCCCTCTATGGCCTCAAGCAGGCCCCTCGGGCATGGTATGATACACTGAAGGAATTCCTCATGAAGAAAGGCTTCAAACCCGGTTCACTCGACCCAACTCTTTTCACCAAAACATATGATGATGAATTATTCATGTGCCAAATATATGTTGATGATATTATCTTTGGCTATACTAACCAACGTTACAGTGACGAATTTGCTTATATGATGAGTGAGGAATATCAAATGTCCATGATGGGAGAATTGAAATTCTTCTTAGGTCTTCAAATTCGTCAACAACGCAATGGCATCTTCATTTCTCAAGAGAAATACCTCAAGGACGTTCTGAGGAAATTTGGTATGCAAGATTGCAAAGGCGTCAAAATCCCTATGCCCACAAATGGCCATCTATGCACCGATGAAAATGGTATTGACTTCGATCAAAAGGTATACCGCTCCATGATTGGTTCTTTATTGTACCTATGTGCATCTAGGCCAGATATTATGCTTAGTGTTTGCATGTGTGCCCGTTTTCAAGCTACACCGCAGGAATCACACCATAAGGCTGTGAAACATATTCTTCGATATCTAGCTCACACTCCTACACTTGGATTATGGTATCCCAAGGGCTCGGCTTTTGATCTCATTGGATATTCTGACTCTGACTATGCTGGTGATCGAGTGGATCGCAAGTCAACATCAGGCACATGCCATTTCCTCGGACGATCTTTAGTATGTTGGTCCTCAAAGAAGCAGAACTGCGTATCACTCTCCACTGCTGAAGCTGAGTACATTGCTGCTGGTTCTTGCTGTGGATGAGGCAAACCCTCAAGGACTATGGCATCAACATGAAGAATGTGCCACTCTACTGCGACAACGAGAGTGCCATCAAGATTGCTCATAACCCAGTTCAGCACTTGAAGACAAAGCACATACAGATTCGTCATCATTTTCTTCGAGATCATGTGTTGCAGGGCGACATCTCTATTAATCATGTGAAGACTGAAGAACAGCTTGCAGATATCTTCACAAAGCCCTTGGATGAGAAGAGATTTAGCAAGTTGCGGTGTGAGCTAAATATCTTAGAATCTTCAAATGTTCTTTGAAAGGACACACATCCTAACACATGCAAAATTGATGACTTAGATGTGCAACACACGAAGTAACATTTTTCTTCAATCAATGAAGACTAACCCTCTAAGTGTGAAGAAATTAATGAAGAATTTGATTCTCAGAGCCGTACGACAATTGTACGCGGCGTCTGAAATCATCATTCTTATACGGTGGGTCACGCCACCAACAAATGTTGAAAATCTTCAAAATTGAGTTTTTCTTCATTTTGCAAATTCTTCAATTTTCAAATTCTTCAACTTGCAAAGTCTTCAAAAAATTTCCGACTGGTGTTCTTCATTGACTATATATATACATATATGTTTGAGTTTTTCATGTCCTCAACATCATTCACTTATTGCTAATTCTTCAAGTTGACTTTTTCCTCTAAGTTAATGTGATCGGACCCTTTCCCCCTCTATGCTAAACTCAACCCAGTCTATTCACAAATTCTTCATGTGCGTTCTATTTGAAACCCGCTCAAAGTCTTCACTGTGTCCTTGACAGCTGAAGAATTTGCGAAAGAAACTTTAAAATTTTCATATCTGAATTTTCGGCTTTTGCCGCTCAAACCATTCCACATCCCACGTCGGATTAAAAAATTCACCCACGATCACCCACGATCTCCACCTCTCTGTACATGGGTGACACATATCGTTAGAAGAGTAAGGGTCAAGGGCATGTTCGTCCAAAAATTTCGGACGGGCTATTTTTCACCGTGGTTATAAATACCCCTCCCTTCCTCTGTCTTCATTTACTCCGCTCGACCACCATCTCGCTCGAGCTCTCAGACCTAGCACCGTCGCTACTTTCCATCATCGCCGGTGAGGAAGAGCTTCACTGCCTCGACCTCATCGCCGTCATACTCGCGCCGGCTGCGAAAATCTTCACTCCGCCGCTGTCGTAGCTGTTTCTCACCGCCAAGTTAGGGCGTGAGAGATCTGAATGGACGAACTTCTCCATCTCCACTCCCAGTTCGTCGTGTTCTTCTTTCAGGGTAAATAAAATCTAATTTTACTGCCCTACTTTGATTCTTATGATTTTCACAAAATCTTCAAAAGGTGTTTATTCTTCAACTTCCCATTCCATAAACTCCCGAATGCTTCTGTATCTTGATTTGTTTCTCTAAGCTATGTTTTTCTTCGAGATTCCTCAATTGTGTGGATTTTCAAAATCTACACAACTCTAGAACCTATGTTAAGAACGCTTAGTGAAATTCCTCAAGAACACCTATGGTCAAATTCCTCAAACTTGATACCTTTTTGAAAAATTTCTGAGAACACATATGACCTCTCCAAATTCTTCGCACCTATACTCTGTTCACAGGTACAAAATGTCTGCTGTTGAATCACTAGGTTCTCATCAACTTAACTCATTTGCAGCATTCCTCGAAGATAAGTTGCACACTTCCTCAAAAACATCAATTGTTTAAAATCCTCAAGTGAAGAAAATGGCTGATGGTAAAAAACCTCAGAAGGGAGGAAAGAGGCCTGAAACAAACACTGCTTTTGAGATCCCTGAAGACATATATGATGAATATTGCACACCTGATGAAGCAACTCATGGCAAAGAGACCAAGACTCAGCGCAAAGTGCGCATACAGAGAATTGAGAGAAGATGGGTAAAGGAATGGAGGGAATATTGTTATGTTACTCCAAAGTACATGAAGAAATTCGCTGTTAACCCTCCATGTCCAAGACCTCCATTGGCTCTAGGCCAAGAAGCTGATCCCTCAAGCATCAGGCGTGGTGAGGAATTTCCCAAAGAATGGGCCAAGCGTCAAGCCAAATTGGCTAGAGTAGCAAAAGATGCAGTGAAGAAATTCAATGAAGATTCTGCTGCTGCTGCTGCTGCTGAGGCCTCTGCTAGCAAGCCTAAGAAGGCTTTGCCGAAGAAATCAGCTGTGAAGCCGAGTTTCTCAACAGCAATGCCCTCACGGCAAATTCCTCAGGCAACCTCCTCAAGGGCAGCTCCAATTCCCTCTGTTGCCTCGAAATCCTCAACTGCTGCTGCCAAGTCCTCAACACCTGTGCATCTTGCCACGTGCCAACGGACTGCAGGTTTTTCAATTGCTTTTGGAGCATCTGCAAGTTCCTCAGCTCCACCACGGTCCTCAACTGGTCCAACTCTGCTGAAGAAAAAGGCCACTGCTGGACGTGGAACGAGGCCAAGTCCTCATAAGAAGCAAGTTGTGTTTCAAGTTCCATCTGATGACGATGAAGCTGATGACGATGAACTTGCTGCAATCATCAGAGATAGGCAAGAAAGGCCGCTAGAGCCAAAGGCAATGTCGTGCCTCTCATGCTGGATCCAAAGAAGATCCTTGATTTCATTGACCTCTGGCACAAGGATCCCAATACTCCTCTGCCTGACTTGAACCTCACACCTAGTCAAAGTCATATGTTGTCAGCCTTCATCAGTGAAGAAAAATGGAAATTCGAGAAGGCCAGACAAGTCAAGAAGGCCCAATATAAAAGGGAAAGATTTCTGAAGAAAAATGTTCTGAATATGACTCCTGAAGAACTTGTAAACATGCAGAAGGAGATCAAAAACCTCAGTGATGAATTTGACACCTACCATGCAGATTGGCTTGGTGCCAAGGTCATATTCGTCAAACTCTCCAAGACCCTCAAGCTGAGTGTTGCAGCACCATAGCAACAACAAATTCCTCAGGCTGATGCTTCTATTCAGTCTGTTGAAGAAACTGCTAGTGCAGCTGATGAAACTGATAATTCCAGGGCTGTTGAAGAAATTCCAGCTCCTGAAGAAATTGCCAGAGCAACCTTCAATGTTGCGCCTAAAGACACTGAACCAACTTCATCTGCTCCTCCTGCAATGTCATCAAAGATGAAGAATATCAACCTTCCTTCTACATCAGAAGTGAAGAAAACCAAAGCTGCAGAGAAGGCAGCTGTAAAGAAGAGGAAAGCATCAACCACTGCAAAGTCTTCAGCTCCCAAGAAAGTGAGGACTTTGACAAGTTCCTTCACTGACCCAATTGATGCTGTTCCCATTTCGATAGTGCCATCAATGGAAATTGTCCCATTTGGTGAAGACTATGCCATTCCAGATGACATCGATGAAGAGAATCCTTCTGCTGCTTCTTCAGAGCAGTTGGATGAAGAAATTAAAGTGGATGATATCCCTTCAACCCCACTGGTATCATCGCCCATGCCTCAGTTCACAGCTGAAGAGGCAGGCGTTGAGGATATGGAAGAAGAAGATGTGGATATCGGTTCTACAACTCATGTGCTTAATGATGATTATTGGGAAAGACTTCACCCCAATTCACCATTGACCACACCTCTGCATCAAATTCCTCAGTCCCCTGTACAAACTGAAGAAATTCACACGGGATCTGAAGAACGTCAAACATCACTTCTTTCCATTCCTGAAGAAGTTCCAGCTACTACAACTGAAGAAATGGAGACTCAGATTGCTACTACTGAAACTGCCGCTGAAATTCCTCAGTCTGTGGCTCCTGAAGTTGTGCTCCAAGAGGCTGTGAAGCCCTCAACTGCTAATCTTCAGCCCAAGCAGCAAAACCCTCATGCTAAGAAGCAAAAGTTCAAGGCTGATGATTTCTTCGAAGAGCACCATTTCTTCACGGATTTCAATCCATATGACTCTGCAAGACTTCGACGCAAGCGATTCTGGACAGCCAGTCAGATGAACTTCTATTCTTCACTCCTGTTTGATAAGGACAAGGTATTTGAGCACCGTCAAATTCCTCATGTTGACATGGAATCCATCCCTTGCTTTTAGCCAGTCTTGAATGTTCTTCATGAAGCTGGACTTCTGAATTTCTGCACTGACATCTGTGACTGGAATGAAGAACTCATTCTTCAATTCTATGCCACACTGCACCTCACTAGAAATGTGGCTGATGTGAACTCATGGGTGCTAGACTGGATGACTGAGAACACTCATTACAAAGCCCCGACCTCTGAATTACTTCATGCCATACCAGTCAGTCCTCCTGCTGAAGGCGCCAGGCTCATGTATGAAGAACTTGAGCTTCCAAATCATATGATGCAAGTGCCGATGAAGCCTTTGAAGGCAGGCCAAGCTTCAAGAACTACCTTCCTTGTGAAGGATTTGCTTTATGTGCCTAGGACAATCTACCGCATTCTGACCAAAACCCTCAGTCCGATCAAAGGCCACAACTCTGAAGAAGAGGAAGTTGTTGGCATCATGAAGAATCTGCTGTTTAACATGATACATGGCATTCCCATTAACTACCATGATTTCTTTATGAGGACTTTGGCTAATGCTGCTTTGTCACCTTTTGAGTTGAAGCCTTATGCTCCATGGATCATGAAGTTCGTCAGAACCAGGTCTTCAATTAACTACCAGGCAGATTGTCAGAATCATCTCAGCTATTTACCTCCTATTGAAGTCCTCAAGCGGACTATTTCTTCAGTTGATGGAAAAGGTAAAGCTGCTGTCATTGATGAAGGCATTCGTCCATTGGATGGTCAGTTTCGCAAAGCTGCATCTTACTCTACCAATGATGACTCTGCAACCCAAGATTCTGCTGCAAAAGCTTCAAAGCCAACTCCTCAAGCCACTACTCCACGAGTGATGACTGATCATGAGCTTCTTCTAAGTCTTCATCAGAAGGTCGATCGTAATCACAAGTGGGTCAAGCGTCAATTTGGCTCAATTCTTCAGAATATGACTGTCACACAAAACACTGTGAAGAAGAATCACTACTATGCTCATGAAATCTTCGATCGCACTTGGGCTATATTATCTCATCTATACGGTGATGAAGATCTCAAGCAGATGGGATTTCAACAGGACTTTGACTGGTCTCAGCCACCTTCGAAGAAATTCAAGAAAGTCAAAGTTCCTCAGCTGGTCACAAGTTCATATTCTTCATCGCGCGAGACGGATGAAGCTGAAGATTTGAACGACACTGCAGCAGGCCCTACCTCAACGGACGACCCCAACAACGCTGGCGCTCCTCCATCGACCTCATGATGATATTCTTCAGGGGCGTTAGTCCTCAGTTTTTGTCCCTTTTGGTCATTCGATGACAAAGGGGGAGAAATTTGAGTTAGTCTTCAAGCGGGTCTTATATATGGGCTGTTTTTTTTCTGTTAAGTTACAACTCTTGCTCTTCTGAGGTGTTTGATCTAATGAGTTGTAAACTTAAGTCCTATGGTGGCTGATACTTTTGAACTGCTTTCTGCATGCTTATTTCCTCAAGTACCTTAATGCATGCATGCTGAATTTCGTCAGACATCATATTTCATCATGCATTTCAAATTCTTCATATCATATGTTAAATGCGTGTATGAATTACAAGATATAGGGGGAGATCTCCATGATATTACTCTACAATGTGCATTTGCAATCCAAAGCAAATTCCTCAAATATGCACATCTTCAGGGGGAGTCCTCTATATCTTGCATTCAAATTCCTCAATATCAGTATTTACACTCCATATGATTTATCCCCGTTGAAAACTTAACCTATTTGTCATCAATCACCAAAAAGGGGGAGATTGTAAGTGCATCTAGTGCCCCTTAGTGATTTTGGTGTATTGAAGACTTATAGGTTAAGGGACTAATGTGTTTGTGAGTTTACACAGGTTCTATAAGTCTATGAGGAGTTTGTTATTTCAGATGAAAGTCGACCCCTAAAAATGAATGTCTTCAGTTGAAGACTTTGGTTTTCTTGAAGACTTTGAAAATGAGGAAATTGGTGTGATCTTGAAGACTTTGATACTGATGCGAGGATCATGAAGCGTGAAGACTTTTGTTTTCGTAGTTTTATTTTCTCTTTCTTGAGTCATAGGAAACACCGTACTGTTAAAGGGGGTCGAGGTAAAACTAAGGAAACATTTCCAACCGATGCTCATCTCAAATCCTACACCTACCCAATCCTTTCGAGTGAAGCCATTGGAAATCTCATACAGTTCATTCAAGTTCTTCACTGACAGAGATGAAGATCTTCTGTTCCCTGAGGAATTTGTTCTGACTGAGGAGTTAGGAATTCGCCAGTGCGGATTGCCTACAAGTGAGGAACATGATAGCCCTGAGGAATTTGAGAGCTCAAATTTCCGACCGTTGCTGTGCTGTGCGCCAGCTGTCCAAAATATCCTATCCACCTAACGGTCATATCATTGAAGGGCATTTATGTCTTATCATGTCGGGCTGCTCCCCGACTATAAATAGCCGCCCCTACAACCACTAGCTGGTTGGCTGCTCCGAGAGAAACTGACACTTGTCATTTAGAGCATCCCATCCTCCGAGGACTTTGAGAGAAAATCATCAGTGAGGAAAAACCCAAACCCAAACACCTACAACCCAAAGTGACTGAGCATCACTGAAGAGATTGTTCCTGTGTGGAACCGACGCTTGTTACCTTTGAGGACTGTGGATCCTCCAGACGGTTAGGCGTCATGGTCTAGAGCATCCAAGAGGAATTGTGGATTGCCGAGTGACCAAGTCTGTGAAGGTTTGGAAGTCACCTGTGAAGACTTACCACGAGTGATTGGGCGAGGTCTGTGTGACCTTAGCTCAAGGAGAATACGGTGAGGACTGTGTGTCCTCAGGTTTAAATACCCAGCCGCTCCAACCAGACGTATAACTGTCACAGCAGTTGGAACTGGTCTACCAAATCATTGTCTTCACCGAGCTACTGGTTCTTATTTCCTCAACCCTTTCATTTCCTCAATCTTGTGTTATTGTTCATGATCATTACTGTTTGAAGACTTTGACTGAAGACTTTCTCAATTTCCTCAATCCTATTTCTTCAGTCATTTTGTCTTCTGCCTGCTTATCCTGTTTACACGCTACCTGTGCTCTGTGCTTGTTTCATATCATCATGATGACTGTGTTACTGCCATGTTATGCTTGCACCTGAGTACTTATTCCGCTACTTGTATTTCGTTACTGAGGAAATTCCTCAAACTGTTTTTCCTCAGTGACGAATTTGTAAAAATCGCCTATTCACCCCCCTCTACTCGATATAACGCACTTTCAAATCATCTTCCCCTTTCCTACTGACTATATTACTCTACACCTTGCTTGTGATATGTCGCGCTCGGACCCTCCTCATGGAACTTCCTCAACGAGATTGAAGAGGAGCGCATCGAACAAAAGTTCTAGGAATTACTATGAGTGGGTCCAAGCCACCGTGTTCCGAGAGACTGAATCAGGCGTTGGGACGAAGCGTCTCCCTGCTTCCCGTCGGTACCTCTCCCGTGTGATGGAAGCCATCTTGGATGAAGTAGAAGCCACAATCACTATGGCTACAATACCGTGTCCCTCGCCCGCATCCAAGAAGCCTAATGGTACCTCGACCACATCAAAGCACATGTGGAAGAACTCGAAGCCTCATCCTCACGTGAGGACGCTTCCAAACAGAGGAGGAAGCCGGTGAAAATAAAATCATGTTTCAAGTTGCTCTGTTAATTTTGATTAGTCATTCTAGTTCAATTTTTATTTGTCGGTCCAGGTCAATTTCGATTTCAGTGCTTAGTAAGGTCTTATCTTAAACCTGCCATGCAATCTAGAGATAACAATAACAATATGATGAACAATTAGTTATCTCGTAGTCTTACTGGTAACTAGATATTTCTAAATATATGATGAAATATTATTGCGAAAATATCATTTCTTAATAAAGAGAAAACATATTATTTTCTTCTGATTTATCTTTACTGCTCCTCAGCATGACGCTACTATTTTACAAGTCTTCAAGCAAAAAACAAAGCATGCGCAAAAGTACTCTTCTGACCCTAAAACAAAGTAATTTTTTTTTAAATCTGAACTTTTCTTTTGCGGTCCAAAAAAATCTGAACTTTTTTACAACAAATATTGTTGAATGTTCTACGTACGTGCAGATTGTAACGATGGAAAAACATTCCTAATGTTGTTTTTCGCGAACATTTACACTACATAGAACATTCAACAGAGGGAGCATTTGTTAACCAAACGCTCTTATATATATTTTTTACAGAGAGAGTATTTGTTAAGAAAACAATCAGAGTTTTTAGTATTCATAAGGCTGCACGTGAGCTCGAGATGATAAACTCCATGTGCGAGCTTGCTTTAATCGCCATTTTCTCCCCAAAACAAAATCGTGATTTTCTCAGCAGTTTACGAGTCCCGTAAAAAAAAAAGTTCTTTCCACCTTATCGGGACCCACTACTCATGCCCCACCGTGTCAGCCTCCCAGCCCCCTCCCCAGCCCGCCACCTCAGCGAGCTCCGCTAGATATTTTCCGACACCGCTAACTCACTGCCTAACCGGTCCCACGTCCGCGGCCTCGCCACCTCAGCGAAATCATGGCGCGGCACGTGGAAAGAGAATGCCGTGCTCTCGGTGTTCGGCACGGCGCAGCGGATCAGCCTCCTCCTCCTCTCCCTCGCTTTCTCCCATACCCTCGCAGTCGCAGCCCCGCTTCGGATTGCGTCGCTGCATAAGCTAAAGCGCGCGGCGATAAGAAGCGGCAGACCCTCTCGCTCTCCCGCCGTTTGACCCACCTCCGCCGCCCCTCCTCCCTCCGGCATCGCGGGGTTCTCTGCTCGGTTGGTGTGGTGTGGCGTGGCGTGCCGGGCGCTGGCCATGAAGGACAACGGAGGGGCGAGGCAGCACTGGCCGTGCGACTACTGCGGGGAGGCGGCGGCGGCGCTGCACTGCCGGGCCGACGCGGCGCGGCTCTGTGTGGCGTGCGACCGCCACGTGCACGCCGCCAACGCGCTCTCGCGGAAGCACGTGCGCGCGCCGCTCTGCGCCGGGTGCGCGGCCCGCCCGGCCGCGGCGCGCGTGGCGGCCGGGGGAGGCGAGCCGGCGTTCCTCTGCGCGGACTGCGACGGCGGGTGCGAGGGCGCGGCGCGCGTGCCCGTGGAGGGGTTCGCGGGCTGCCCCGCGGCGGCCGAGCTCGCCGCGTCGTGGGGCGTCGACCTCCTCCCTGGCGGCGGTGGCGCCGCCGCGTTCGGTTGCGGCCTCGGCGGCGGCGGCGACCAAGAGGATGAGGACGCCTTCTTCTTCTCGTCCTTGGACTACTCCATGCTGGTTGACCCCGAGATGCGCGACCTCTACGTGCCCTGCAACCCGCCGGAGGTGGCCGTCTCTGCAGGCGGCGGCCGGCCCCTCAAGGGGGAGGCGCTGTGCCACCAACTCGCGGAGATGGCGCTGCGAGAGACGGAGACGTCGCAGCCGCAGGGGTACTCGTATCTGAGCCCCAGGACTCCTCGCCGGTCCTCCGCCGGGGCTAGCGGGCGCTTGCCTGACAAGCAGGCTCCCCCACCGCTGCCTCCTGCTCCGGAGGTGCCGTGTCCGTACACGTCCCTGCTGATGATGCCGTCAGCTCACTGCGCCGAGCTTATCGGTAACGACCGCCTCCGTGATGACGACGAAGAACAACTTCGATGGGAGTTCGCCCCACCCTCATCGGTGCCACCCACCCAGGTAAAAAACATGGGTAAAATATTATGCAAACAAATAAATCAATTGTTGGTGTTCAGACAATTTACATGTCAATTGTACTAATCAGATGTTTTGTTGGCGTCTTTATAAGTGACTAAATTAGTTGCATTGCCCTCAGGTAGCCGCATCGTGGTAGCCAAACACACATTAACATCACATGCTTTGTAGGGAAGCAGTAACACTACACGGTCACGAGAAATGTTCTGATCTTAATTTTCTGAACAAACAACAATAGATCATCAAACAGGTTTGTTGAAGGCTACATGGTCGCTGCCACTTTGTGCAGTTCCCGGTTAATCCATTGATCATTCAGATCATGGAATGCAATCATGAACTCATGATCTCTGGTAGGTCATGGAAAACCTATTGGCGTTCAGATGAATAACAAGGTGCCAGTTCCAAAGTCATCAGAGTTTAGCTTCCATTCCTTTGTACGTGACCTGATGGTCTCCTCTCCTGTGGTTCTCACGGACAATCAGGCTCTAGTTTTGTCCTAGATTTTGTCAGCCAGAGAAGTGATTGGTTTCACTAGTTTTGAGTAGAGATAAAATTGCCCTTTATTCGCTCACCATTTATGGCACGGGTCTTTCAACTTGAAAGGGGAGTAGAATGCAGTTGCCATGGAGGCTCATGGATCGGGTTGTTTTAGGACACTGAATGCGCAGGTTGGCTGATAATGAATGGTGTATTCTCCTCTACCAACAGTGCAAATTAGACTGGAATTTCTGAGCTGGTGTTGGCGTGTTGCTATCGCGATATGAAGAAGTGTACCTTGTATGATTTGGCACGTTACTAGATTCTTTTGAGTATTTGACTTTTTGAACATGGAGTACATCGCCTGATGGCAAACAGTATTTATTCAATCTGCTGACTACATCGACATTGCTATCTATACAGTTTTCATTCACCCGATAATAGTATTCGGTATGCCTGTGTTTGCTTGTAGAGTTTGCATCGGCAAAAGGATAGGTTTGTAGGAATCACTTCCTTATAATTGGATATGCTTCAAAATCTTCTGACTTTCATTAATCTTATTCTGGAATGTGCTTATTGTGGAAAGCCCTGACAGTTCACTACTTGCTATCTGCAGATATGGGATTTCAATTTAGGAAGATCAAGGAACCACAATGAAAAATCTGCACATGAGATTGGATTTGGTTCAAACAATGGAGGCTTTATGATCAAGAGTTACAGTGATATGCTCAAGGAGATTTCTTGTGGGACAACGAAAGATCTGGAAGATATTTATGACTCAGGATATTGTGCAGCTGCTGAAGATATCATGTCAACAAATATTTGCCAAGTGCCATCCAAAAATGTAAGTTATTCCTCCCTATGTCTATCCACTACATTCAGTATGCAGAGGCCAAGGGTGTTCACCCTCTTTTTGAAAAAAAATCCACGGCATAAAGTGTATAATGTGACACGCCACGATGGTGTTAATAGCCCGTGCATTTGCATCGACAAGATCTCACATGCATCATGCAAATTTTTAATATTTTGTATGCAGTGCTATAACCTCATACCTAGCAGCAAAGTCTAAACATGACTGCTTTGCTAGGATATGCCTTGTTTACAAATACAAGGAGTCCTCTAGTTTGCAGTCAGCGGTTATTGGTGTTTATTCGTCCGATCCAGATACTGAAAAGGAGCTGCTCGACCTGAACCTGTTGAAAATGTGCATATTCATGGGGATACTGAAATCCCATCTGCGCACTGTCGTTCCTCTTAGCTATTAACTTTCCAGTTGACAATGTAACAGATCTTTCACTGATGTTGATGTGCCACTTCCCCTTCAGTGTGTTCAGGCTGTTGTGTTCCTAATTCAGTCTTATCTTCTTTGTTTGGGAGGCAAAAAATCTTATCTTTGAAGTGGCTGCTCTTGTGAAAGTTGGCTATATGCCTATATGGTCCCATTTAGTTTTTTTTTTTAGAAAAGGAGGAGGACCCCCGGCCTCTGCATCTGGATGATGCATGCAGCCACTTTATTAATTATTCACACAAGACCTTACAAAGTCATACAACAGTAAGACTAAAGCCACCGTCTAGGCAACATCTGTCGCTACTCCTATCCAGTTGATGTAGGGATGCTGATAGTCTGGGCCTAATACCACACAAACCTCGCAGCCAAACCTGACATCTAAGACCTGAGGTCCCAACCAGGACGCCTGCCGGGTATGGGGCACCCATCAGTCCGGCGCACTCCTCAACCAGGACGCCTGCCGGGTATGAGGCCGCCGCAGCCACCTGCCACCAATCCATCTTCAGTGATGTACTGCTGCATCTACCTTGCCCGGTCTAGCTGCCGTCGACGTCACCACGACTCCAGACAACGCCACCATCCTGCGCTCGTCCATCATCACACGCTCACCGGCGAGACCCCGCTGCTCCATGCCGCCGAGACCCGCCGTCGTCGACGCGAGAGAAGGCACGCCACACCACCTCACGCCTCTTCCATCCGGCGCCGCTCCACAAACGATGCCCCCAATAGGGAACACGACACCGCAGCGCCACCATCGTCCGATCCGGTGATCTTAGGATTTCTCCCGGAGCGGCACGAGCAGGTTAACGATAGTTGCTTGACGATGCCTTCATCAGGGTAACGACGTAGACGCCGCCATCGCCCGCCATGACCGGAGTCGGCTCGGTTTTCACCGGCGACTATGTCTCCCCAACTCGCCGCCGGTGCTAATAGTGGGATCCAAGATCCGTCACTACCAGCCTGGCCAACCGCCTTCGGTGGAGAAGGCAGCCACCACCACCATGCCCGGGCCAAGAGACCCGGACGTCCTCGTGCCGCGAAGATTACCCATGGGGGATCTCTTGCCGTTGTCGAGACGAGGCGCAGCCGCAGTGGATCTCGATCTAAACCCCTCGGGCCCAGATCAGATCTCATCGCAGCCAAACTCTCATCCGCCAAACGGCCACCGGAGATCTCCTGGCCACCGCCAACCCGCTGCGCACTGCCGTTGGAGGAGGAGGGAGATGGATGCCGCTACCCCCACGCGTTACCGCCGGCCGAGGACTGCGCCGCCGCCGCCGCCTCACCACAGGGGCTTCGCCCCGCGGCGTCCTCAGCGACGGCGGCGGTAGTGGGAGGCGATGGAGGGGGAGGGCTGAGGGCGGTGTGGACGGGGACTCCCCGGGGGCGGCGCGGCGCCGCCGCCTCGGGGGAGAGAGGTCGGGGGGCTCGATGAATGTTTCTGATGCTGTGAACGTTTGGAGCACACTGAAATTATATGGTCCCATTTAGTGTGAACGCTTTTAGGTGCTCTCAATCACGGTGATAGTTATAGGCCACCATACAGATCCTTGTTCCATGCTCCTTTGGTCCACCAATTCATGGGTCATCTTGTTTCTTTGTGAAACATCAAGGGGCAATTTTGTCAGCCCTGATAATTCGCTGTATGTAAAGGTCCACCACGTGTTATTTGTTTTGCATCGTTGTAGAGAAGTAGAGTCTCCATCAGTGAAGATTTATGTGTCTGCTCTTGCAATTGTGATATGTTTGTTTGATATAGTTCTTTCCCTTTTTTTTTTCCTTTGCAGGTTAGCACAGCGAGCAACAAGCGAATGAAGGTAAGCTCATGCACCTCGACGATGGATGGCCCAACAACCTCCGGGAGCCATGTGCCTGCTTCAGGGGCCTTGGGGAGCTCTTCCCATGACAGAGGAGCAGCTCCCACTAGGGAGATCTCCTTTGGTGATCAAACAATCGTCCCGACTGGAGCTGAGAAGCCTGCCGCAAGGATTGACAGCGAGACACTCGCGCTAAACAGGGATAGCGCGATGCAGCGGTACAAAGAGAAGAGGAAGAATCGCAGGCACGCACCGATGAACAGCTAACCCGTCTTCTTTTACTCCTCAATAGACGGTTGTAATTTTCTCATGCGTTTCTGGTGCTCCCTGCAGGTACGAGAAGCACATCCGGTATGAGTCCCGGAAGCTGAGGGCGGATACCCGGAAGCGGGTGAAAGGCCGTTTTGTCAAGTCGAATGAAGCACTCAATGCCGGCAGCAATGGCGGATGAGCTAGCCTTCTTCCTTGCTCGCAGCACGGAGATGACATCCTGCGCTGCACCTAAGCATGATTTGCTCAGCTATTTTTTGTGTCGTCATCATTTTCAGCATCGTGATCCAGAGGATCATATTCACGGTTTTTTTTTTTGTAAGAGACCTCTCCTTTTCTCCTCAGAACACATAAATAGCCAGCTTAATTTTACACTATGGTATATACGGTGCATATATGCGTCTCATCTTTCATGCTCATGATTTCATGAATGGATACTGCTCCTTAACCTACCAACTAGTAATTGAGATCCAAAACGGCAAACAATGTACTCCTAAGAACTTTACATGATCTGATGATAAGAACTTTTGAACATATCAAGGTGCTGCTCTTACTCCTAACTGATTGATCAGTGTCTGGCCGGCGTCCTGGGGTAACGGGAGAGTGCGCAGGCACTGCCGAGAGAGAGGAAGGCGGCCAAGGAGAGCGCGAGCGCGACGGCGCCGACGTCGCAGTACCTCCGGTAGAGGCGGCACACCGCGTACCACCCGCTCGTCTTGTTCCCCCACATGGCCACCGACCCGATCGCCCCTGCGCCGGCCGTTGCCGCCGTCTGTAGGTTAACCACCAGCTGCACGCAACAAAGCAGACAACAACGATGCCGTCCGTCAGTCGAGATCGATGAGGGTACACGAACACAGATGCATGGACGTATGGTCTACTAGCTTAGATGGATATATTTTTTTCCTTCTTGCCGTACGTAACGTTACCTGGTCCACGGTGTGCAGCCAGCGCTTGCCGATGAGCTTCTTGACGAAGATCGCCGTGAGCAACGAGTAGGCTGTGCAGAAAAAGTTGGTCGCCACGAATGCCCTGCTCACCCACGAAACAAGAACCGATCAGACACGCTCGATTCGCTGGTTGCAGAAGCAAACGGGAGATCGAGACCGATCGATCTAACTAACGAGTGAACGACGGAAGGAGCATGCGCTAGCTGCATGGCGAGAGATTGGTGATGGTACGTACACCCAGACGTCGAACATGGTGAAGTTGACCTCGACCCCCCAGCGCTCCTGCCGGTTGGTGACGACGAGGACGGCGGCGGCGAGGGACGCGACGGCGGCCCCGACACGCAGCGCCACGGTGGTCGTGACGTGCTTCGCGGAGGCCACCTTCATCGTCGCCGCGTCCTGCGACTCCAGCTCCACCATGGTGACGGAGGCGCGACGAGTCATATGCGGCGGTGTCAGCCCACGCGCGCCAGATGAAAAACCGATCGGAGAAAGAGAATACCTGGAGGAATTGTGGTTGAATCTATATATGGACAGAGGATGCTTCTTTGCAAATGTCTGGGGAGACTTGCCCGTAACCTAATCCAAATGAGTCCACCGGAGGTACGACTCCCATTCAATCTACGTACCTTCTCCAGCTTCGTTCAACACAAACTGAATTCAAATGCCAAGATGCAAATATCTCCTGAATTTTTATTTGGAATTCTTTTTTTTTTGCGAGCAACTTTCAATCTATTCGTATTTCATCGTGGGAGTACAAAGAACACCACATGTAATAAAAATTACAACCAGGTCCGTGGACCACCCAGTGACGACTACAAACACTAGAGCGAGCAGAAGGCGCACCGCCGTCATTGCCCCTCTCGCGTCGGAGCTGAGCAAACCTTGTTGTAGTAGACATTCGGGAAGTCGTCGTGCTAAGGCCCCATAGGACCAGCGCATCAGAGCAGCAACCATCACCGATGAAGAAATTCGTATATCGGAAGGATCAAACCTGTAAACACCCAAACAAAGATGAATGGAGACCGGATCCAAACAGATCGAGCGAAGACCCGCACCGACCGAATCCCGCGAGATCCGACGGCGACACACCTCCACACGCCCTCCGATGAAGATAGATGCATCATCAGGACGGGGATAGAACGTGGGAGACATTATTACTACCGAGGGACATAGCTGTTGCCACATAGCCTCAACCAAGACGCGGAACCTAACAAGAATGGGAACAGGGTCCCTCCCGCCGGTGGGGGGAGAGGTCCTCCGCACCTCCATGACCCAAGAGCCATTGCAGATGAGGCAGATCGGCGGCGGTGCCGACGGGAGGAGGAGGAAAGCATGGGATTTTTTCTTGTGGAGGAGGAAAGAGAAGGCGTGGTTTCTCTCGGGATAGTGCTGCTTCCCTTGAAGGGATGTGTGTAGCTTTTATTCGGAATTCTATACTTGTAAATCTCTATTTGTTGTGTTGTGTAGTCTCCTCTGCATAACTAGTCATAAAAGTAGCAAGTGGGGTCAAAGAAACACTAAAATAAGCAAAAACTGGTATAATCCACCGCAATGACAACCATGTCATATATCTCCTGATTTCTATTTGCAATTCTCATATCACTTATCCCAACGTTGGGTCAACATTCAACTATATTCATTGTTGTCGTCACTACGACAACATAAATATGGATATTGTTTGTAACTAGTCGCAATCAAGATTAGTAGGAGTGCTATGATAAACTTATAGTGAAGGTCATTGTACACCGACAAAATTGGCACTTTCATGTTTTTTAAAATAGGTTCGATCATCTTGTTGGAGCATGGTCTACTCCTATATTAGGATTGACATTGAGGATGCTATTGTGGAGATCAACTTGAGCCTCCCTAGCCCATCTCAACTTCTCAGATGTCAAGACTCGGGCTCCCTTGGATCTCTGGGTTTCCCCCTTCTTGTATTGATTAGGAGAGGAATGTGCCTCCACTACAAAATCCATGCTATTCAGTGACAAAAACCCTGGTGCAGAGATAAGAGACGCCGCCTAAAATCATTTTCTGTGACGGTCCACCGTCACCAGGTGTTTTCCTCCTAGGGCAGCGCCCTCGACAACTTTTGTGACGTTCCAGGCTGAATTTTTGGCGACGTCTCTGGCCGTCATTAGGCAGGTGCATATTCTGCGACGAGTTTTGGTGTCGCAGTAAATGTTGGAGGTTCCTTTTTTGTTAATGTAAATAGAGAAATAACAAGTAATTATTTTTCAGCTGACTCATTTAGTGGGATCTCTTTTCATAATAGCGGGAACTTGGAATTGAGATCGTCAGGTTCCCTCCTAACAAAGGGAATTGGGAACGTCGGTTTAGGGCCATCTGTTGGAAATATGCCCTAGAGGCAATACTAAAATGGTCATTATCATATTTTCTTGTTCATGATAAATGTTTATTATTCATGCTAGAATTGTATTGACCGGAAACTTAAATACATGTGTGGATACATAAACAACACCATGTCCCTAGTGAGCCTTTACTAGACTAGCTCGTTGATCAAAGATGGTTAAAGTTTCCTAACCATAGACATAAGTTGTCATTTGATAACGGGATCACATCATTAGGAGAATGATGTGATGGACAGACCCAACCATAAGCTTAGCATCAGATCGTGTCACTTAGTTATTTTCTACAACTTTCTTCATGTCAAGTATCAATTCCTTAGACTATGAGATCATGCCACTCCTAGATACCGGAGGAATACTTTGTATGCTATCAAACTTCACTTCGTAACCGAGTGATCATAAAGATGCTCTACAGGTATCTTTGAAGATATTTGTTGGGTCGCATGGATCGAAACTGAGATTTGTCACTCCGTGTGACGGACTCTGAGCCCTCTCGGTAATACAACACCACAAGAAGCTTGCAAGCAAGTGACTAATGAGTTTAGTCACGGGGATCTTGTATTACGAAACGAGTAAAGAGACTTGCCGGTAACGAGATTGAACTAGGTATGAAGATACCGGCGATCGAATCTCAGGCAAGTAACATATCGCCGGACAAAGGAAATTGTATACGGGATTAAGTGAATCCTCGACATCGTGGTTCAACCGATAATTTTTTTTGTTGAATATATGGGAATAAATATGGGCATCCAGGTCCCGCTATTGATTATTGCTCGGAGAGGAGTCTCGGTCATGTCTGCATGTTCCCGAAGCTGTACGGCCGCACACTTAACGTTCGGTAGCGTTAGAGTAGTATTGAGATATTAATATGGTGAAATCCGAAGGTTTTTCGGAGTCCCGGATAGGATCCGGGACATCACGAGGAGCTCCGGAGGTAAAGATTCAAAAAGTTGTTGTCGGGGTTCCAGAAAAAGTTCGGTTTTTTCTGGTATTGTACCGAGAAGTTTCCAGAAGGTTCCAGTGGGGTCCAGAAGTATACCAGTGGGGTCCACCAGCCCCAAGGGTGTGCATGAGTTGTAAGGGGGGGGGGGGCGCTCTGGCCTATTTGGGCCAGGCGCACCAGCCCCCTAAGGCCCATGCGCCTGGGGAGGCAAACCCTAAGGGTGGAGGCACCTCCACCTAGCTTGGAGGGCACTCCACCCAATGGCCCCCGCCCCCTCTCGTTGGAGGAGGGGCCAGGGATGGCCGGCCCTCCCCACACACCTATATATAGAAGGGAGGGGCGCACGGACTGGACATCCCTCCACCCTTGCTCATCTCCCTCCCGTTACTCCTCCTCCATGTTCCGCCAGCGCTTGGCGAAGCCCTGCCGCTGTTCCGCTGCCATCACCACCACCATGCCGTTATGCTGGTCCTGATTTCATCTACCTCCTCTCCCTCGCTTGCTAGATCAAGAAGGAGAGGACGCCACCGTGACGAACGTGTGCTAAACTCGGAGGTGTCGCACGTGTAGTACTCAGATCGGATTAGATCGCGACGCGAGTATGACTACGTCAACCACGATCTTTAGATTGTTAACGCTTCCGATCTACAAGGGTACGTAGACACACTGCCCTCTCTCGTTGCTAGCATCTCCATACATAGATCTTTTGGTGTTTCGTAGGATTTTTTTTGTTTTCCTTGCAATGTTCCCCATCATGGCATCATGAGCTAGGTCTATGCGTAGATGTTATGCACGAGTAGAACACAAATTGGTTGTGGGCATTGATGTTCAGATTGCTTACCTTCCTTGTATTATTTGGATTTGGCAGTATTGTGGGATGAAGCGGCCCGGACCAACTTTACTTGTCCACACACAAGAGACCGGTTCCACAATTGACAAGCAACTTGTATTGCATAAAGTGGCTGACGGGTGTTTGTCTCTCCTAATGTAGTTGAATCTGATTTGACAACGGTGGTCCTTGCAAAAGATTAAAAGGAAAATTGTATATCACCGTTGTGGTTTTGCTTAGATAAGAACGGTTCTTATAGTTTGCCCTAGCAGCCACGTAAAAATTGCAACAACATAGTAGAGGACGTCTAACTTGTTTTTGCACGGTATGTGAGTGATGTGGTATGGCCAAGATGTGATTTGATATATGTTGATTTATGAGATGATCATCATTTGTAGTAGGTTCACGACTTGCATGTCGATGAGTACGACAACCGGCAGGAGTCATAGGGTTGTGCTACTTGTGATCCACATTGGGATTTCCCCGAAGAGGAGGGGATGATGCAGTACAGTAGAGATAAGTATTTCCCTCAGTTAAGAACCAAGGTTATCAATCCAGTAGGAGAACCAAGCAACACCTCGTTGGCAGGACCTGTACACAAACAACAAATCCTTGCAACCCAACGCGGACAAGGGGTTGTCAATCCCTTGACGGTTACGAGCAAGATTAAGTTGTATGGTATGTGATAGATAGATCATACAAAAACACAAAATAAAATAAATAAAGTAAAAATGCAGCGAGGTATTTTTAGGATTTTTATATGATAAAAGATAGACCCGGGGGCCATAGTTTTCACTAGAGGCTTCTCTCGAGAAAATAGCATACAGTGGGTAGACAAATTATTGTTGGGCAATTGATAGAAAAGCAAATAATTGTGACGATATACAAGACAATGATCATGTATATAGGCATCACGTCCGAGACAAGTAGACCGACTCCTGCCTGCATCTACTACTATTAATCCACACATGGACCGCTGTCCAGCATGCATCTAGAGTATTAAGTTCATAAAGAACGGAGTAACGCCTTAAGCAAGATGACATGATGTAGACAAAGTAAACTCAATCAATATGAATAAACCCCATTGTTTTACCCTTAATAGCAACGATACATACATGTCATGTCCCCTTCTGTCACTGGGATTGAGCACCGCAAGATCGAACCCATTACAAAGCACCTCTTCCCATTGCAAGATAAATCAATCTAGTTGGCCAAACCAAATCAATAGATCAGAGAAGAAATACGAAGCTATAACAATCATGCATAAAAGAGTTCAGAGAAAACTCAAATAATATTCATGGATAAATCTTATCATAAACTCACAATTCATCGGAGCCCAACAAACACACCTCAAAAAAGAATTACATCAGATAGAACTCCAAGAACATCAAGGAGAACATTGTATTGAAGAACATCGAGAGAGAAGAAGCCATCTAGCTACTAACTATGGACCTGTAGGTCTGTGGTAAACTACTCACGCATCATCAGAAGGGTAGCAAGGTTGATGTAGAGCCCCTCCGTGATTGAATCCCCCTCCGGCGGAGTGCCAGAAAAGTATTTCGTGGACTCCCCTGTTGGTTTCCTGATTTTTGAGAATTTATAGAGCCAAAGTTAGGTCAAATGGAGCTACGCGGGCCCCATAAGGTATCATGGCGCGCCCTACCCCCTGGGTGCGCCCTGGTGCCTTGTGGGCTACTGCTCCATCTTCTCGTCCCCTCCCGAAGCTTCCAGGGTCTCTTATTGCCAGAAAAAAACTCCAAAAAGTTTCGTGTCATTTGGACTTCGTTTGGTACTGATATTCTGCAAAGTAAAAAAACAAGTAAAAAATAGCAACTGACACTGGGCACTAACTTAGTAGGTTAGTCCCAAAAAATGATATAAAGTTGCTTGTAAATGTATATAAAACATCCAAGATTGATACTATAATAGCATGGAATAATCAAAAATTATAGATACGTTGGAGACACATCAAGCATACCCAAACTTAATTCCTGCTCGTCCTCGAGTAGGTAAATGATAAAAATAGAATTTTTGATGTGGAATGCTACCTATCATATTCATCATATAATATTTTCTTTTGTAGCATGGACATTTGGACTTGAATGATTCAAAGCAATAGTCTATAATCTGACATGAAGACATCAATACTCAAGCATACCAACAAGCAACCATGTCTTTCAAAATATCAACGCTAAAGAAAGTTATCCCTAGCTAGCCCATTATGCTCAATTATTGATCCATTCATGAAACACACTCACATATTAGCTACATCCAATGCACAAGTATGACAATAGTGTTCCCTAGTTGGTGCTTTATAAAAGAAGATGGAGACTCAAAATAAAAATTGCATAAAAGTAAATAGATAGGCCCTTCGCAGAGGGAAGCAGAGATTTGTAGAGGTGCCAGAGCTCTAAGCTTAAATTGCGATATAAAATTATTTTGAGAGGCATGCTTTTCCTGTCAATGAAAACGACCGAGAATTCCCAATATCTTCCATGCTAGACAAATCATAGGCGGTTCCCAAATAGAAAATAAAGTTTATTTCCTTTCCACCATTCTTTCACAATCCATGGCTAGCCATATCCACGGGTGCCTTCCATACCAACACTTTTCAAGGAATTTATTATTATCATCATTTTTTTTTCATTTCGGGACTAGTCAATAACAAGTGAATAAACACTCATCGTGAGAATAAAATACCTAGCATGGAAAATATTGGCCACCCCCTGCCGCTTCATGAGCGGTACGGGCACAGAAAACGGAAAGTTATTTTGAATAATTAGAGTTGGCACATGCAAATTTACTTGGAACGACATGGAAATACCGCATATGGGTAGGTATGGTGGACTCATATGGCACAACTTTGGTTTTAAGGAGTTGGATGCACAAGCAACATTCCCGCTTAGTACAAATGAAGGCTAGCAAATAGATTGAGAAGCGACCAACCAAAAAACAAAAATGGTCATAAACATGCATTAAACATAACTAGGACTGAATAATTCACCACAAATAGGATGTAATTTCGTTGCATAACTATTGACTTTACGTGCTTGCATAGGGAATCACAAACCTTAACACCAATATTCTTACTAAAGCACAATTACTCACTAACATGACTCACATATTATCATCTCCATATCGCAAAACTATTGCAAGGAATCAAACTTATCATATCCAATGATCTTTCATGAAAGTTCTTATTATATCCTTCTTGGATATTCATCACTTTGGGACCAAATTCATATCTCGTGCAAATTACCATTGCTATTATCAACTCTCAATAAGATTTAAGTGAAGTACTAGAGCGCAAATATTTCTTCAAAATTTATCAACTCTCAAAAAGATATAAGTGAAGCATGAGAGTGCAAATATTTCTTCAAAATTCATCAACTCTCAAAAAGATATAAGTGAAGCATGAGAGTGCAAATATTTCTTCAAAATTTAATCACCGCTGTGCTCTAAAAGATTTAAGTGAAGCACTAGAGCAATTTCCTAGCTTAAAAAGTTTAAGTGAAGCACATAGAGCAATTCTAATAAATCATGATAAACTTATGGCTCTCTCAAATAGGTGTGTTCAGCAAGGATGATTATGACAAACTAAAAAGCAAAACAAGCAAAGACTCATATAGTACACGACGCTCCAAGCAAAACTCATGATATGTGACGAATAAAAATATAGCTCCAAGTAAAATTACCGATGGTCGTTAGAAGAAAGAGGGGATGCCTTCCGGCCCCAAGCTTAGTCGCTTGGGAGTCCTTGAATATTACCTTGGGGGTGCCTCGGGCATCCCCAAGCTTAGGCTCTTGCCACTCCTTATTCCTTCATCCATCGTGATCTCACCCAAAATTTGAAAAATTCAATCACACAAAACTTAACAAAACCTTCATGAGATCCGTTAGTATAAGAAAACAAATCACTACTTTAAGTACTGTTGCAAACCCACTCGTATTTTGTTATTGCGTTATACCTATTTTATCCTAACTTTATCATGGCTTATACCCCCCGACACAATCCATAGATTCATCAAAATAAGCAAACAATGCAACAAAAACAGAATTTGTCAAAAACAGAACAGTCTGTAGAGACCTGAATTATGTTCATACTTCTGTAACTCTAAAAATTCTTAAAAATTAGGACGATGTGGGCAATTTGTATATCAATTATGTGAAAAAATAAGAGCAAAAAAACATTTATGTGAATTTACAAGATTCCAGAACTGGGCGCAAAAGTTTGTGTTTTTTCACAGAATCAAGTCAACTATCATCCAAACCATCCTAAAGGCTTTACTTGGCACAAACACTAATTAAAACATAAAAAAACAATCATAACAGTAGCATAATTGTGCATACACAATAAAATAGAAAAATAAACAAGAAAATTAAGATAACTATTGGGTTGCCTCCCAACAAGCGCTATTGTTTTATGCCCCTAGCTAGGCATAATGCATAGTTTCAAGTATTGTCATCTTTGGTTTTTATTTCATAGGTTGCCTTTATGATTGATTCATATGGTGGCTTGATTCTAGTTCTAGGGAAGTGTTCCATACCCTTCTTTAACGGAAATTGAAATTTTATATTCCCTTCTTTCATGCCAATCACGACACCTATAGTTCGTAAGAACGGTCTACCAAGTATTATGGGGCAAGACGGATTGCAATCAATGCCAAGTACAATAAAATCAATGGGAACATAGTTCCTATTTGCAAGAATAAGAACATCATTAATTCTACCCAAAGGCTTTTTAATAGTAGAATCCGCCAAGTGCAAATTAAGAGAACATTCATCTATATTGGTAAGACCTAACACATCACATAGAGATTTTGGAATTGTGGAAACACTAGCACCCAAATCACATAGAGCATTGCACTCATAATTTTTAATTTTAACTTTAGTTGTAGGTTCCCGCTCATCATATAATTTTCTAGGAATTGAAATTTCTAGTTCTAGCTTTTCTTCTAAAGCTTTCATCATCGCTTCTACAATATGTTTAGTAAAAGCCTTATTTTGTTCATACTCGTTAGGTGAATTTAGCATGGATTGCAACAAAGAAATACATTGAATCAAAGAGCAACTATCATAGTTAAAGTCTTTGTAATCCAAGAGAGTGGGCACATCACTAGTTAAAGTTTTTACCTCTCCAAACCCACTTTTATCAATTTTTTATCAAGATTTTCACCCTTCGAATTATGGGGACGCCTTCTAGCTAAAGTTGACTCTTCTTCAGTACCCTTATCATCAAGTTTCATATTGCTAAACAAAGAATCAATAGATGAAACACCAATTATTTTAATGTCCTCATCATTACTACGATAAAAATCAGGAGGAATCACTCTTTCTAAAAATTCTCGTTTAGCTCTTAGCATAGAGGTTCTCTTCTTACTCTCATCCATGGAGAAATATAAAGATTTAATTGATTCATTAATGTCAATCTTGGGTGGCAAAATTTTATTTTAAAGATTTTCCACGTCATGGATAATTCTATCAATGCTCCTAGACATATCATCAATTTTATTAATTTTTTCCTCTATCGTAGTATTGAAAACTTTTTGAGCATTAATAAATTATTTGATATTATTCTCAAGATCAGAGGGCATCCTATTATTATTACTATAAGAATTACCATAGGAATTGCCATAATTGTTAGAGGAATTTCCTGGAAACGGTCTAGGATTGAAATTACCTCTATAAGCATTACTACTAAAATTGTTTCGCGAGATAAAATTCACATCTACGGGATCATTATTTTGCTCAATCAAAGTAGACAAAGGCACATCATTAGGATCAATAGGAGCATTTTTACTAGCAACCAATTTCATAAGTGCATCAACTTTATCACTCAAAGTACTAATTTCTTCAACATAATTCACTTTTTATTTATTTATTTACTAGTAGGAGCTCTTTCAGTATGCCATTGTGAATAATTTGCCATGATATTATCAAGTAATTTAGTAGCTTCACCCAATGTAATTTCCATAAAAGTACCACCTGCGGCGGAATCTAAAAGATTTCTAGAAACAAAATTTAATCACGCATAAAATTTCATCCTTTCCCAAGATTGTACAACATGCTCATGCTCAAGTTGCTTGAAGGAAATAATTTTCACGGGAGCAAAATACTTGGTAATAAAAGAATCTTTACACCTATCCCAAGAATCGATACTATTCCGTGGCAAAGATGAAAACCAAATTTTTGCACGACCCCGCAATGAGAACGGGAATAATTTTGATTTCACAATATCATTATCCACATATTTTTTCTTTTGCATGTCACACAACTCTACGAAAGTGTTAAGATGGGAGGCACCATCTTCATTAGGACTACTAGAAAATTAATCTTTCATGACAAGGTTTAACAAAGTAGCATTAGTATCACAAGTCTCCGCACTAGCAGCGGGAGGAGCAATCAAAGTACTAATAAAATCATTATTACTAGTATTGGAAAAATCACACAATTTTTTATTTTCTTGAGACATCGTGACTAGGCAAACAAGATAGCAAGCGGAAAAGGCAAACAGAAAATATTTTTGTAAAAACTTTTTAGAAGTGGAGGAGATGAAAACAAGAGGCAAATGGCAGATAAAATAATTGCAAGGAGATGAAAGTTTATGCATAGGTACTTGATAGATGTTGATGATGTCTCCCCGGCAACGGCGCCAGAAATTCTTCCTGCTACTTGTGATCTGCGTTGTGATTTCCCCAAAGAGGAGGGGATGATGCAGTACAATAGAGATAAGTATTTCCCTCAGTTAAGAACCAAGATTATCAATCCAGTAGGAGAACCAAGCAACACCTCATTGGCAGCATCTGCACACAAACAACAAATCCGTGCTACCCAACGCGAACAAGGGGTTGTCAATCCCTTGACGGTTATGAGCAAGATTAAATTGTATGGTATTTGATAGATAGATCAGACAAAAAATAAAATAAAATAAATAAAGTAAAAATGCAGCGAGGTATTTTTAGGATTTTTATATGATAAAATATAGACCGGGGGCCATTGTTTTCACTAGAGGTTTCTCTCGATAAAATAGCGTACGGTGCGTAGACAAATTACTGTTAGGCATTTGATATAAAAGCAAATAATTATGAAGATATCCAAGGCAATGATCATGTATATAGGCATCACGTCCGAGACAATTAGACCAAAATGATTCTGCATCTACTACTATTACTCCACACATCGACTGCTATCCAGCATGCATCTAGAGTATTAAGTTCATAAAGAATGGAGTAACGCCTTAAGCAAGATGACATGATGTAGACAAGATAAACTCACGCATGAATAAACCCCATATTTTTACCCTTAATAGCAACAATACATACGTGTCATGTCCCCTTCTATCACTAGGATTGAGCACCACAAGATCGAACCCATTACAAAGCACCACTTCCCATTGCAAGATAAATCAATCTAGTTGGCCAAACCAAGTCAATAGATCGGAGAAGAAATACGAAGCTATAACAATCATGCATAAAAGAGTTCAGAGAAAACTCAAATAATATTCATGGATAGATCTGATCATAAACTCACACTTCATCGGATCCAATCAAACACACCGCAAAGAAGAATTACATCGGATAGAACTCCAAGAACATCAAGGAGAACCTTGTATTGAAGAACATCGAGAGAGAAGATGCCATCTAGCTACTAACTATGGATCCGTAGGTCTGTGGTAAACTACTCACGCATCATCGGAAGGGCAGCAAGGTTGATGTAGAGCCCCTCCATGATTGAATCCCCCTCCGGCGGAGTGCCAGAAAAGGTCCCCAAATGGGATCTCTCGAGAACAGAGGCTTGCAGCGGCGGAAAAAGTATTTCATGGAATCCCTTATTGGTTTCCTAATTTTTGAGAATTTATAAAGGCGGAGTTAGGTCAAACGGAGCTACGTGCGCCCCACAAGGTACCAGGGCATGCCCTACCCCCTGGGTGCTCCCTGGTGCCTTGTGGGCTATTACTCAATCTTCTTGTCCCCTCCCAAAGCTTCCAGGGTCTCTTATTGCCAGAAAAAAATCTCCAAAAAGTTTCATGGCATTTGGACTTTGTTTGGTACTGATATTCTGCAAAGTCAAAAACAAGCAAAAAACAACAACTGGCATCGGGGTACTAAGTTTGTAGGTTAGTCCCAAAAAATGATATAAAGTTGCTTGTAAATGTATATAAAATATTCAAGATTGATATTATAATAGCATGGAACAATAAAAAATTATAGATACGTTGGAGACATATCAGGTTGTCTTAATTTATTGTATGACATGCGTGTCAATCATTAAATGCCATGTAATTGCTTTACTTTATCGTTATGAGTTAGCAATAGTCGTAAAAGCAATAGTTGGTGGAGACAACCACATGACGGCACCTTGGAGATGATGGATAGCATGGTGCCATGCCGGTGATGATGGAGATCATGCAGATGCTTTGGAGATAGAGATTAAAAGCACAAGGCGATAATGGACATATCATGTCACATATTGATTGCGTGTGATGTTTATCTTGTTATGCATCTTATTTTGCTTAGAACGATGGTACCATTATAAGATGATCCCTCACAATTAATTTCAAGATAAAAGTGTTCTCTCTTAGTATGCACCGTTGCGAAAGTTTGTAGTTTCGAAGCACCTCATGATGACCAGGTGTGATAGACTCTTCGTTCGCATACAACGGGTGTAAGCCGGTTTTACACATGCATAATACTAGGGTTAAACTTGATGAGCCTAGCATGTACAGACATGGCCTCAGAACACGGAGGACCGAAAGGTCAAACGTGAGTCATATAGAAGATATGATCAACATGGAGATGTTCACCATTGAAACTACCCCATCTCACGTGATGATGGGACTTGGGTTGTTGAAATTGGATCACGTATCACTTAGACAACCTGAGGGATGTTAATTTTAAGTGGGAATTCATTAGTAATTTAATTAGTTAAACTAATTATCATGAACATAGTCTAAAATTGTCTTTGCAAATTATGTTGTAGATCAATGGCTCATGTTGTAGCTCCCCTGAATTTTAATGCGTTCCTAGAGAAAGCTAAGTTGAAAGATGATGAAGCAACTATGCGGACTAGGTCCGTAATCTGAGGACTATCCTTACTGTTGCACATAAGGCTTATGTCCTTGATGCACCGCTTGGTGCGTCACCCCCTCCAGCGTCGTCTGTAGATGTTGTGAACATCTGGCAGGCACGTTCTGATGACTACTCGATAGTTCAGTGTGCCATGCTTTATGGCTTAGAACCGGGGCTCCAAAGACATTTTGAGCACGACAGAGCACATGAGATGTTCTAGGAGTTGAAATTGATATTTCAAGCTCATGCCCGAGTTGGGAGGTATGAAACCTCCGACAAGTTCTTCAACTGTAAGATGGAGGAGAATGGCTCCGTCAGTGAGCACGTACTCAAAATTTCTAGGTACTACAATCGCTTAAATCAGTTGGGAGTTAATCTTTCGAATGAAGTAGCGATTGACAGAGTTCTCCAGTCACTGCCACCAAGCTACAAGGGCTTCTTGATGAACTATAGCATGCAAGGGATGGAGAAGACGACCCCTGAGCTTTTCTTGATGCTTAAGGCCGTGGAAGTAGAAATCAAGAAAGAGCTTCAAGTGTTGATGGTCAAAAAGACCAACAGTTTCAAGTAGGGCAAGGGAAATAGAGAGAGCTTCAAGAAGAATAGCATGCCAGTTGCCACTCTCGTGAAGAAACCCAAGGTTGGACCCAAACCTAAGACTTAGTGCTTCTATTGCAAGGGGAATGGCCACTAGAAGCAGAACTGCCCTAAGTACTTGGCAGATAAGAAGGCTGGCAACGTCAACAAAGGTATATTTGACATACATGTTATTGATGTGTACCTTACTAGTGTTCATAGTAGTGCCTGGGTATTTTATACTGGTTCCGTTGCTAATATTTGTAACTCGAAACAGAAGTTGCGGAATAAATGGAGACTAGCTAAGGATGAGGTGACGGTGCGCGTTGGAAATGGCTGCAAGGTTGTGTGATTGCCGTCGACACGCTCCCTTGATGTCTACCTTCGAGATTAGTTTTAAACCTAAGTAATTGTTATTTGGTGCCTGCGTTAAGCATGAACATTATATCTAGATCTTGTTTATTGCGAGATGATTATTCATTTAAGTCAGAGAATAATGGTTGTTCTATTTATATGAATAATATCTTTTATGGTCATGCACTCAATGTGAATGGTTTATTCTTGTTGAATCTCGATCGCAGTGATACACATGTTCATCATATTGATGCCAAAATATGCAAAATTAATGATAATAGTACCACATACTTGTGGCACTACCGCTTAGGTCATATTGGAGTAAAGCGCATGAAGAAACTACATGCTGATGGACTTTTGGAATCACTTGATTATGAATCATTTGAAACATGTGAACCGTGCCTCATGGACAAGATGACACGAAAACCCCGTTTTCCTGTACAATAGAATGGGCAAGTGACTTGTTGGAAGTAATACATACTGATGTATGTGGTCCAATGAGTGTTGAAGCACGCGGTGGATATCGTTATTTCCTAACTTTCACAGATGATTTAATTAGATATGGGTATATTTACTTAATGAAACACAAATCTAAAACATTTGAAAAGTTCAAACAGTTCCAGAGTGAAGTGGAGAATCATCATAACAAGATAAAGTTCTTACGATCTGATCATGGAGGAGAATACCTGAGTTACGAGTTTGGTATGCATTTAAGACAATGTGGAATTATTTCACAACTCACGCCACCTGGAACACCACAGTGTAATGGTGTGTCTGAACGTCATAATCGTACTCTATTGGATATGGTGCATTATATGATGTCTCTTACTGATTTGCCACTATTGTTTTGGGGTTATGCATTAGAGACAACCACATTCACTCTAAATAGGGCACCATCTAAATTCGTTGAGATGACACCGTATGAATTATGGTTTGACAAGAAACCTAAGCTGTCATTTCTTAAACTTTGGTGATGTGACGCTTATGTCAAGAGGCTTCAGACTGATAAGCTCGAATCAAAAGAAGTTAAGTGTGTCTTCATAGGATACCCTAAAGAATTCGTTGGGTATACCTTCTATCATAGATTCGAGGGCAAGATCTTTGTTGCCAAGAATGGATCCTTTCTAGTGAAGGAGTTTCTCTCAAAAGAAGTGAGTGGGAGGAAGGTAGAGCTTGATAAGGTAATCGTACCTTCTCTCGAATTGGAGAGTAGTGCATCACAGAAACAAGTTCCCGTGTTGCCTACACTATCCGGAGAGGAAGCTAATGATGATGATCATGAAACATCGGATCAAGCAACTACTAAACTTCATAGGTCAACCAAGACACGTACCACCCCTGAATGTTATGGTAATTGTAAGTGCATCAAGTCCCCCTTAGTGTTTTTGTAGTATTGAAGACAAATAGGTTGAGGGACTAATATGTTTGTGAGTGTACACAGGAGTTATAGTCCCTGAAGATTTGGTTTAACCCATGGAAGATGACCCCTAAAAATATATTTCTTCAAGTGAAGAATTTGGTGATGAAATTGGTACGACCTTTGAAGAAATTGATGTGAAGACTTTGAAGCTTGAAGACTTTTTTTCATAGTTTTTTTATTCTTATTTTTAGTCATAGGAAAATTCGTACTATTAAAGGGGATCTAGGTGAATCATAGTTCACATTTCCAAAGTGATGCTCAAACCTATACATACACAAGCTGCTTCGAGTGAAGCCTTTGCAAATCGCCGGAACAGCTGACGAATTTGCTAGCGACAGTGACGAAGTTCATCTGGTCGCTGACAAATTTGGTCAGGCTGAGGAGTTAGGATTTCGCTAGTGCGATCTGCCTATCATGAGGAAATTGAGTGCCCTGACGAAATTGAGAGTTAAATTTCTGACCATTGCTGCGCCCCGTGCCAGCTGTCGAGTGCATCCTTATCCTGACAATGGTCATGTTCGAGAAGGGCATTTATGACAATTCATGTTGAGTTGCCCCTGGCTATAAATAGCCGCCCCCACAACCACTTGTTGGCTGGCTTCTCTAGAGAGAACTTGACACTTGTCATTTGAGAGAAACCCATCCTCTGACGACTTTGAGAGAATCCAAGTGAGGAAAAATCCAACCAGAGCCAAAGCAATTGAGCATCACTGAAGAGATTGATCTGTGTGATCTGACGCCTGTTACCTTTGAAGACTATCATTCTTCAAGACTGTTAGGCTTCAAGTTCTGAGCACCCAAGAGCCATTGTGGTGTGTCGGTGAACAAGTCTGTGAAGGTTTTGGAAGTCAAATTTGAAGACTTACCACGAGTGATTGGGCGAGGTCTATGTGACCTTGGCTCAAGAGGAATACAGTGAGGACTAAGTGTCCTCTGAGTTCATCTTAGCTGCCTCAACCAGACATACAGTTGATACAGCAACTGGAACTGGTCTACCAAATCACTGTGTCTTCACCGAGCCAACCTGGTTTCAAATTCCTCACCCTTACCTTAAGTATTTCCGTTGCTGAAGAATTTGTTATCTACTTTCTGAAGAACTTGAACTGAAGACTGTCATCATGCTATTTTTCATTTCCCCTATTCATCTTCCTCATGCTTGTATACCTGTATGATTGCATATTCTTCACCTGTATGTATCTTGTATGCATGCTTTCTGTCTCTGTGATGATTTAGTTCCCTCGCGTTTCTATTTCTTCACTCTGATCTTCGTCAAATTCTTCAGAGTTTGACGAGCTTTAAAAAATCTCCCATTCACCCCCTCTAGGAGTAAACCCGCTCTTTCAATTGGTATCAGCGCAAGGTACTCCCTTGTTCTATGTGATTTTGGTTTAACCACCTGGAGTTTTAGTTATGTCGACCGCAGTTATGATCAAGGTCTGCGCTGCTTGCCCCATCTTTGATGGCACAGACTATCCCAAGTGGAAGGCCATGATGCGGAAGTGACTATTATCGATGAACAGCGAGCTGTGGACCGTCACTGAAATAGGACTGACTGACCTCTACAAGATGGCACACGCTAATGACATTCACAAGTATACTCAGCTAGATGCTCAGGCAAAGGGTATCATCTGCTCTATCTTATCCAGAGATGAGTTCAGGCGCATCATCCATCTGTGCAATGCAAAGCTCATTTGGGATAAGATCTCTGACGTTTATGAAGGGTACCACACTTGTCAAGATCCCTGGTTTGTAGGGTTCAAGAAATTTCTCAAATCTCGGGAAGTTGATCCAATTTCAATTTTCTCAGCAACGTGCCTCATGGCAAAAGGCACCAAGGTACTCAAACGTTCCTCATCTTCCTCAAGTGAAGGTGAATCTGATGAAAACTTGACTCCCAGCTACTCCAAACTTGCTAAAATTGCTGCTAAGCAACAAACTGCCATGGAAAGGATTCAAAATCTGTTAGATAAAAGCGATGATCTATTGAACGATGAAATGGAACATTCTCAAAGTCTGACTGACGATCTTGAGCATCTTCAATCAAAATATGATGAACTTGAAAGTCGTCATGTGGTCCTCTCAGTTGAATATGAGAAGCTGTCCTATGAATTTCTTCAAAGGAAGCAAGATCTCAAGAAACTGAGGGCGTCTCATGATGATCTTTGAAAAGAGAATGATTCATTACACGCCCAACAGATCAACGCTGCTCAGGAAGAATTTGTTGCTCCATGCTTAAAATGCCTGATTGTGAAAATGCAAATTCTTCAGTTGAATGTTCAAATGCTTCAACTACTGCTATATCTTCAAATGTCTATGTGGTTTCAATCCCCTCATCTGAGGAGACTACAAGTGTTACTGACGAAAATGCAGGTCTGAAGGAATTGTATGTCACAGGCATGTAAAAAAGCCTCAAAGGGCATCAAACCCTTTGTGATGTGCTCAAGAAGCAGATTCTGAACAGGAACCCTAGGAAAGAGGGTATTGCTTTTGAGAGAAAGCTCAACGCTGATGGGACATATTGGAAACCTGAGCAGTATCCCAAAACCACATGGGTTGCTGCAAAAGGACCTCCAGTTGATCCATCCACTTTATCTGGTTACAACTGTGATACTTCATATTCTTCAGATGAGTCATTTGACTCCAACTTACTGGTACAGTGAGCCACTATACAAACGGTTTTTAACCCCTTTCCGCGACGAAGTTTTAAACCATCGCCAGGCGAGTGTGGGCAATAGGGGGGGGGGGTTCTTCCCACACGACCCTGAAACCATCGAGGATAGGCCCTCCGGTCACACACGCTAGGCAAAATGAGCTCGTGTGCGATCGGGCGAGCGATCAATTACAATTATACAGGCCTAATCATTTTCGTTCGTAAGTACATCCCAGACAGTCAGTCCCAGACAAATGTTTCCATTCATATGTACATTCCACACAGTCAATCCAAGGAATACGTTTCTGTTCGTATGTACATCCCACACAGTCAATCCAAGAAGTACGTTTCCGTTCGTATGTACATCCCACACGATGAATCCCAGATGAACGTTTCTGTTCGCACGTACATCACACACAATTTTCCCCATTAAATCATTTGTGATAGCGTTGCCATTGCAGACAATATTAACAATTTTATTGTTTGTGTTATTGAATGCATCACGCATTGTGCATAGAAGAAACCGTGTGGCATAGGCTGTCCATCACACACACTTTTTATGTGGAAAACGTTGCGCAAGGTGGCCTAACATAAACAGTTTTCCAGAGGAAGTCATGTGTGATTGTTCATAGATCCAACACGTTTTCTTCCTAGAAACTGTGTGGGTTGTCTAAGGTCATCGCCCACGGTGTTGTCTCAATAACCGTTTGCAATAGAAAAACCCAATAAGCATGCTAATTGGCATATTATTAATAATCCATTGATTAATCAAATTGACATTTCATATTAAGCACACAATATATTTCATTTTCGTATTACGGAACCATTTCATAATTGAAATACATCAGAGTACATATAGCTTCAACACTCAGTTACACCATATAGGCATATAGCTAGCTACCCCATTACAGAACTGCACCAGCAACAAGTTTCACATGCAACATCTATAACCTTTGGAAATTAGCATCATAGACGGTAGATAGACAGATTAATCTCATCTGGAAAACTGCTGAAGCGGAAGGCGAATATTGAGCCTTCATTGATGTTGAAGGTCCTTGCAACTTTAGGACAGTGCCTGTGGATGATTGACCGTCCATCCTTCGTCCTCTTGAGGAAGACTTCAATATTGTACCGTGGGTGTTGCATGAATACCTTCCTCGCCTCCTGACCATACATGTGGGTTGAGAGGTAATCATCAGTGAACTGCTTTGGAAAGGCCTGGAAACAAAGATACACATAAATATCTTCTCTAAATTCGGAAATGGCGCAAAGGAATAAAAAAGACAAGGTATAATAGTTAGTACCATCCTGTGGTGCACTGATGTCTTCTTCATTGTGCAGACAAAGATCTTGTTGTTTTTTGTCGCTAGTTTCTTTATCCTAACAATCTTTCTGAGTTTCTTGACTTGAGTAATATTCATGGACAACTCATTTCCCCATATGCAAAATGGGTCGAACAGTGGGTCAAAACCTCTCACAGCAGGACCTACATGTGCAAGACCAAATTGTTAAAAACCTAAATATTAGAATGGTTCCTGCAATTGCACAATAATGTGCTATTAGACAAGGACCATGCATGTGCAAACCTTGATTGTAAACCTCAGTGCTTCCCATTGTTTCCCTGCAACACATATAAGGTAGTTATTGATCAGGTTAAGTGAGGGTTGGCAAACTATCAGTAAAATATGTTGATGAAAAACAAACACATTGCAGATTTAGCAGATTAATTCGAGCCACATGGAAAAGCCATTTATCCAAACCAAGCATAATTAAGAACTAGGAAATATAGCAATTGTATATGTTTCTCATGTATTTAGTACAACCAAATTTGATTTATTGCTTACATGCATAACAATACAAAATTGTACCCACAACAATTGAACATCACATTGCAGAATAAACCAAACAGTTAACTAAACACCACAACAAATGAACCAAACATTAACTGAGCACCACATTGCACAATATAACATACTCCTAATAGAAGATCAGACAGTTAACCAAACCAAGCATGCTTAACAACTTGGAAATATAGCAATTGTATTTGTTTCTCATGTGTTAATATAGCCAAATTCGATTTAATTCTCACATGGAAGACAATAAAAAATGCACCCTCAACAATTGAACATCACATTGCAGAATTGAACCAAACAGTTAACTAAACACCACAACAAATGAACCAAACATTAATTGAGCACCACATTGCACATTATATAACATACTAGAAGATCAGATAGTTAACCAAACCAAGCATGCTTAACAACTTGGAAATATAGCAATTGTATTTGTTTCTCATGTATTTTGTACAGCCAAATTCAATTTATTTCTCACATGGAAGACAATAGAAAATTGCACCCACAAGAATTGAATATCACATTGCAGAATTGAACCAAATAGTTAACTGAACACGACAACAAATTAACCAAACACTTAATAAGTGAGCACCACATTGCATGACATATAGAACATATATACTAGTGGATCAGATTGCATGGTAAAAGTACATGGGACAATTCACTAGAATTTTTCAAGGAAAGGCAGGAGAAGCACATGCAACAGGTAAACCGACCATGGTTAACCGATGTAGCTAGCTAACTGAACATAGGTCCTTATAGTGAGCTAATAAGACAAGCTACTCCTCATCGTCGGAGATATCGATGACGATTGGCTCCTTGAACTTGGAAGAGGGCGAGGCCTCCACATCATGAGTGCCCTCCTCGTAGTGGTGAGTTGCCTGAGCCACTCCGGGCACCAACCTGCTGGCTGTCGAGTTGAGGTAAGCACGGGCACGCTGAGAAAACACCTCGTAGTCTTCGTCGAAGGCACCGACAGTGGCCTCGAGAAAACGCCACAAACTGTTGTTTAAAGAAGCCAACCACGTGGCGGCACCGGTGCGTGAGGCGTCGACGGTGGCCTCGATAGTGAGGTGCTCCTCCAAGATCTGGGGGTCAGCACGAATGGCAGCCATCACGCCCTCGTCCGCGCGTGCGGTCGCGATTTGCTTCTCCGCTGCCAAATGCTCCTTGAGCTCCTGGCTATACTACATGCACCATGGCTTGGGTGGCGCTTATTTGGAGGATGGGTTGGTGATTTGGGTGGAAGGTGTCGCGCCGGCGGTCGGGGCATGTGGGATGTAGAAGGAGAAGGAGGATGGGGGTCGGATGTGGATTACTTGCTTAGATCGACGAGGCCGAGCAGCGTGAAGGAGGGTCGCCGGCGAGGAGGCGGCGCTGCAAGCAAGCAATGAAGGTTTGAACTTGGAAAGGAAGGCGGAAACAGGGGAAATGTGGATTTTGGTCAGGGGAAGGGGGCGGGGGAGGTAGATATTTCTGAGGCAGCCGAAAATTTTGGCTCGGTGCAGTGAAAAACTAGCGCGCAAAGTATCATCAGGCACGGTCCCTTATTCAGCACTGTGTACATTATGTGAACATCACAAACGATTCATATAGATTATACCATGTGTGATGAGTTTGAATGTGCAAATTTTGGTCCGAATTTCCCTGGTTACAGTGGTCATCCACGTCATTGCATAATTTGGGTACACAAAAGAGCCTACAACACACCCACACTTCTTAATCGAGCAAGTACATCAATTAAACAGAGCTAGCTGACCTAAACATTACTCTAACAAATTAAAGACCGGCGCTCGAAACAAAGAGTACTACTTCGGCTGGCGCTCATCGAACTTCGCCACCTCCTCCATGTCCAGCTCGCGCTCAACGATCTCCTGGGGAAGGGGCTCCATGGCATCATCGCACCATACTCGGCAAGCATCTTGCCATCCGCGTCCGCCATCTCTTTGGAAAAGGCTGCCACGAGCTGGGCGTGGGCGGCCGCGGTCTGGCCTTGGACGAGCTCCAGCGTGGCAAGGTATGCCTCGAACACATGGCTGCTTGAACGTTCTCGGTGATTGCCAACTCTTCGGCCGTGGGTTGCCGACCGTTGTCGGAGAAGCTTCGTGCAATTTGTGTGGTGACCGCCAGGAGCTGGGTGTGGACGACCTTGACATGGTTTTGGGCGGCCTCCATCAGGGCTAAGGTGGCCGCTGTGGAATGGACATCTGTTGTGCCACTCTCGCCAGTTTCTATCCCCGTCGCAGATGTTGCTGCCGCCACCTGAGCAGCAACATCGGCCGTTTGGGCTGCCTTGCCCGCCCGGTCACAGATTGCGGACGCGCTCATGCAGGTTGTTGGCACCCTCATGGAGGCTGCGGCCACGCTCTCACCGGGGTGGGCCGCCGAAGTTGCCCTCACGACGTGGGTCCACGTCCCAATCTTTGACCAGGGACGATTAAACAGTGAAATGATATTTGGGGAGCGAGCTAGTGTGCTTGACGCGCCGGCTATGGACTGTAGCCGACGAACCTTCTCGCATAAGCCATATACTACTCCAACGGTGCTCCAACATATTTTGTACTGCATCACACACAGTTGGTGATAATAAACTGTGTGTGACCTACTTGATTTTTTGTCTTTATTTGAAATACATAATGGAGTCACAGTGGCAAAGGAGTGTGTTTGAATTGCTAGAACTTTTATCTGCAATGAACATGCAACTATGGGAGTGTCGTCAATTTTTTTGAAATTATTCAGGGTTCGCTTGGACATTTCTATACATTAACTGAGTTTTCTAGGCATTTAAGGTGCATATTTAAAAATTAAACTACATGCACATGCTCCGCTGCACCAAAATGAGTTATAAAATCATATATGTGTCCATGGGTGGATGCTTATGTCCCATGCAAGAAATGGGAATGAATTTCAAACACCTCGGCACCGTGGCTCGCCATCAAACGTTGAGATACTTGGTTTTGAAATTCTAGTAAATCAAAAACTTGTCTGAAATTCATGAAACTTGGCATGCTATCATGGAATGACACGAAAATGCTGTGGTAAAAAAATTGTCCCATTTGGGGCAGGTTTTGGTATAAGCTTCTCACAAACTATAACTTCTCACAAGAAGCCTCATGGTTTCAGTAGGGAACGTGCCACCTTTGTGGATGAAACGATATTCGTTGCTTCTTCTTGCTTTCAATTTTTTTCTAGTGTCAACATAGAACAACAGGAGTATCATTTTAAATTTTGTAATTTTTTGGGGTTGTGGACATTTTTATACACTAACTGAGTTTTCTAGGCATTTCATGTGCATAATTCAAATTTGAACTACACGCACATGCTCCAGTGCAAAAAAATGTGTTTAAAAATCAAATGTGTGTCCTTGGGTGCATGCTTAGGTCCCATGCAAGAAATGGGAATGAATTTCAAACACCTCGGCACCGTCGCTCGGCCGAAAACATTGAGATACATGGTTTTTAAATTCTAGTAAATCCAAAAGTCATCTGAAATTCATGAAACTTGGCATGCTACCATGGAATGGCATCAACATGATGTGGTAAAATAATTGTCCCATTTGGGGCAGATTTGGGTAAAAACTTCTCACAAACCAGAGCTTCTCACAAGAAGCCTCATGGTTCCGGTAGGGAACGTGTCACCTTTGTGGACGAAACGATATTCGTTGCCTCTTCTTGCTTTCAAAATTTTTCTAGAGTCAACATAGAACAACAGGAGTGTCGTTTTAAATTTTGTAATTTTTTGGGGTTTGTTTGGACATTTTTATACATTAACTGAGTTTTCTGGGTATTTTATGTGCATAGTTCAAATTTGAACTACATGCACATGCTCCAGTGTAGAAAAAATGGGTTGGAAAATCAAATGTGTGTCCTTGGGTGCATGCTTAGGTCCCACGCAAGAAATGAGAATGAATTTCAAACACCTCGGCACTGTCGCTCGGCCGCAAACATTGAGATGCATGGTTTTTAAATTCTAGTAAATGTAAAACTCGTCTGAAATTCATGAAACTTAGCATGCTATCATGGAATGGCATCAACATGTTGTGGTAGAAAAATTGTCCCATTTGGGTATAAGCTTCTCACAAACCAGAGCTTCTCACACGAAGTCTCATGGTTCCGGTAGGGAACGTATGACCTTCGTGGATGAAACAATATTCGTTGCCTCTTCTTGCTTTCAATTTTTTGTCTAGTGGCAACATAGACCAACAGGAGTGGCGTGTTAAAATTTGGAATTTTTCTGGGTTCATTTGGACATTTTTATATGTTAACTGGGTTTTCTAGGCATTTTATGTGCATAATTCAAATTTGAACTACAGGCACATGCTCCAATGCAGAAAAATGGGTTGAAAAATCAAATGTGTGTCCTTGGGTGTACGCTCAAGTCCCATGCAAGAAATCGGAATGAGTTTCAAACACCTCGGCACCGTTGCTTGCCGGCAAACGTTGAGATACTTGGTATTTAAATTCTAGTAAATCCTAAACTCGTCTGAAATTCATGAAACTTGGCATGCTATCATGGAATGGCACAAACATGTTGTGGTAAATTTTTTGTCCCATTTGGGACATGTTTTGGTATACGCTCCTCACAAAGCATAGCTTCTCACAAGAGGCTTTGTGGTTCCGGTAGGGAACGTGTGTCACCTTTCCGGACGAAAGAACATTCATTGCCTCTTCTCGCCTTGATTTTTTTCTAGATACAACATAGACCAACAAGAGTGTTATGTTAAAATTTGGAATTATTCGGGGTTCGTTTGGACATTTTTATACATTACCCGAGTTTTCTCGGCATTTTATGTGCATAGTTAAAATTTGAACTACATGCACATGCTCCAGTGTAGCAAATTGGGTTGAAAAATCATATGTGTGTCCTTGGGTGCATGCTTAGGTCCCATGCCAGAAATGGGAATGAACTTCAAACACCTCAGCATCGTGGCTCGGCCGATAACATTAAGATACTTGGTTTAAAAATTCTAGTAGATCCAAAACTCGTCTGAAATTCATGAAACTTGGCATGCTATCATGGAATGGCACCAACATGTTGTGGTATTTTTCGTGTCCAATTTGATAGAAGGCGCGCGAATTAACAGCCAAGAAAGGCATTTTGAAACAAATAGCTGCCTCATGATATCTCAAACGTTTGTATAATTTAAATCATGGGCGTTCTGCTAACCATTCACGCGATGCCACGCGTCAAACTCTTAATGGCTAGGAGATGCCGTGCGGACAGCTGCTTGAGTAGACGGGAGGCATGCAAGCGTAGTCCGCTATGCAGGCTGACCGAGAGGTGTGCAAGCAGTCCTCTGGTGTGTAGGCTCATTGGGAAGCGTGCAAGCTATACGCTGTGCAGGCTCACTGGGAAGCAAGCCCTTTGACTTCCATGGCCGCCCGCCTCGCTCCTAACCTCTCCATTAATGGCGTCTAAGCCGCTGTTTAGTACGGGCAGCCTCACTCTTCGCCTCCCATTCCCCCCCCCCCCGCAGACCTTCACCAACGCCATGGCGCAGAAGGATCATCTGCCACTAGTCTTCCAGTTTGGTGAAGTCAACTCCGAGCCGAAGGAGATAGAAAATAAGGAGGAATGGAGCCGCATGGACATGGCCCTGAACGAGCTGGCTGCGGCGGATGCTGCCCCCGCGCCCGTCCCAGTGACCATCCCTGTAGCATTGATGGGGTGGTCACGGAGCACTATCGCAGCGCTGGAAGCCGTGGGCGTCAGTGAGGTCATCGCGGACCCATGCGAGCTCGTGTACATGCCAGCGCTAGCGCCCCCGCCTGTGCCTGTGTGTGCCCCTGCTCCTACCGCGGTGCTGGTCCCCATGCGTTTACCTGCACCTGTCGTGCCCGTGCTCGTGCTCGCGCCCCCCTCAGTGTCATGGGACGCCGCTGTCGACCGCTACATCGTAGTGCCGCGAGTTGTCGTCCTCCCATGTCGCGCCCGTCGATCACGCGATGACAGGGTCTTTGATTTCCATGTGAAGAACATTCTGAGCTGGCTTGAAGACTTCAACAACGGTGTCCTGGAGGACGACAACGACAACGCTGGCGTAGCACGCCGCCGCCGCCGCCGCCGCAATTAGTTATTTTGGGTTTAATACTGTATCTCAATCGTATGAAGATAAAGTCACAGTGTGACTGAATGAAGTGTATGGTTTGAACAAACTTGCATTTTTCTCTCTGGATGTACAGACTTATCATATGTACAGACTTATCAAATGATTTGGTTTTTAAATTTAAAACACTCATCGCAAAGGTTTTAGATAGAACACTCGTATGCAAACCGAGAGCTTCCCCAGTAAGCCAAGGGAAAATGTGCCTCACATCATTTGTGCATCTCTTCATCGCAAATGTTTTAGATAGAACACCCGTATGCAAAGCGATAGCTATGGTCCTTCCCCAGTAAGCCAAAGGAAAATTTTCCGCCCAGGATTTGTGCATCACTTCATCGCAAATAGTTCATATTGAACACAGTATGCAAAGCGACAGCTATGGTTCCTTTGCCACTAAGCCAAGAGAAAATCTGTTGCGCAAGATTTGTACATACCTTCAACGCAAACAATTTTTTCTGATGACCCGTGTGCAACCTCGTACAGACAATTTTGTAAGATTTGCATCTGTCATATTGGGTATATTTCCATTTCTCAAACTAGAAAGGTTGGAATTTGTCAATCTAGTAACATTGCCCTTTGTCAACCTTGTAACACTGCCATTTGTCAAAATTTACAGCTAAAAATCACAAGCACTATCTAATTTTGCAACTAAAATTCAGTAAGCATAGATTTCATTCATAGATTAAGCAGTCATTCTTTATACAAACAGTTCAACTCGATAGCTGAACCGACCACAGTTTTCCCCAATTGTTGCCAACCACGTACTGAAATAGCTAGTTCAAGTATATATACTAGCTAATTTTAAGTACGTAGTACAGTTCAACCATATCTATAGTCAGATGAATTGAACAAAATAACCCCTAAATACTACTACTACAGAGTGGCTTTGTACTACTTCCAGCAGCCTCTCCTTTGCCACGCGCTTAGTACAAGGCAGAAGAGGAGGAGCCTACCGACGATCAGGACAACTGGAATCCGGTGCCTGCCGCTGCTGCACCTTTAGCGATGCTCACCTCGAATGCCCTCTGTCGTTCCAGACGACCCCTCTCGAAGCGGCGGGACTCCTCGTAGATCTCCTTATTCCGCGCCTCTACAGAGGCGTATGCCGCGGCCACGGCGGCGGTAAGACTCTTTACGTGCTCGACCAGGCGCTCCTTATCCTCCCGCAGGAACTCGATGTAGCACGCAAGGTCGCTGGCGCACATGCGGGGCTCCACCTACACCTCCCGCCTTCGGGCAGCGGTGGCGGAGCGGGTGATGACCCCGACGGTCGACGGTGGGGTGGCGGCCGATGGTGGGGTGGCGGCCACGACGGCCAGCTCCCGCCTTCAGGCCACGGTGGCGGAGCGGGTGATGGCCATGGTGGCCGACGATGGGTTGGCGGCCACGACTGCCGCCTCCCGCCTTCGGGTCACGGTGGCGGAGCGGGCGATGGCCCTGGCTTTCGACGGTGGTGTGGCGGCCACGGCAGTAGACGCTGGGGTGGCGGCAACGGCGGACGGCAACAGCTGCTGATGGGCAGCGACGGCGGAGCGTGTGGTGGGTGTTTTGCGCACACCCAACAGGGACGCCACGCGTGCTACACTATGACGGGGACTGCGCTGCTACCGCGGTGTAGCCTCCTAGCTGGAGCTGTCTGATGATGGCGGAGTGGCTGAGTGGCAACGACGGACCGGTGCCATTGGCGATTGTGGAGAAGCGGACGAGATAAGCTACAGGGAGTGAGGGGAAAATGCGACGCAGGACTCGCCGCCCGTGAGGGTTTATATAGAAGGCATTGGTTTTTTGGGGGATTTCACCGAGTTGGGCGGGAAGCTTGTGCGGCTATGCGTGGGAACCTACGCGGTTGCACGGGAATGGGTTCACCGACGATTCATTGGCGCCACTTCGAGCCACCGTTTGGCCAAAAGAACACCCGCGCGGTGCTCAAGCTTGCGCTCGAAGCCATCTACGGTAGCGGGGTGACAAGACGTGCGATAGGAGGACAAAACGACACGTACACATACGGTTAATTAAAAAAACATTTGCGATTTAATTACCTACTTCCTTCGTGCTGGTTTATAAGTCCTCTTTGTATTTTTGTGCCAAATTTCGACTAGAGATTTAACTAATAAAATATGAATGCATATCACCAAAGATTATATCATTGGATTCGTATTCAAACGTAGTTTCCAATTATATTATTTTTTATAACATGCATTAATATTTTGTTAGGTAAATTTAAGGTCAAAATTTGGCACTGAATATAAAGGGGACTAATAAACCAGGACGGAGGTAGTAGCACACAGCCGCTCTCTATGCACGTCGCGAACGATTGTTCGACCACCGTGTGATGTGGAACGCGGCGTAGTTTCACATCATGCTGCCAGCTTGCAACTGCCGGCCGAACTGCTCTATGTGTGTGGTTGCTCGCGGTTAAGGCAGCCGCGGCGCGCTCTGCTCGCGTCCCACCACGCGCTGCCAGTGTTTGGGGCCGGCGCACGATCACGTATGTTCGTGCTACCATTATGCATGCGGTTGCACCGGGCGCGGTGCCATGATGCAGTTACCCGCTTCAAAAACTGCCATGCGAACGTGCCAAGAATCCAGGCCACCCGACCCCCATTTATTCCCATGGCCATTTACCTTCATCTCTCGCACCCCACGACACAATAAGTAAGCACACCCATGATGACACATAATGAGAGGATATCCAACAGCTCTAATATCGCTCCCCGTGGCTCCAACGGCGCTCCCCGTGGCTGACGATGACAACGGACGGTAGTTCACCTCGCCTCACGTAGTGGACACCCACGTGAGGGGGAAGGACCTCTCAGTGGTATACACAAACGAGCCGATCTTGGTGGAGAGCTCCATCCAAACTATGGAGCAGTTGCTTGCCGAGGACAAGTACCATATGGCTGGCTTCGACCTCGAGTTCACCGACGGTCGTGCCGGGCGTGATCAGAAGGTTGCCGTCGCCCAGTTGTGCATGCGCCGTCACATCCTCATCTACCACTACTGCCTGGCCACAAGGCCTTGCGAGTGTTTCTCCAGGTTTATCAAGAGCCGCGACTACAGTTTCGCTACAGTGGACATCATCAACGATCTAAAAGCGCTCAAGGTTTCGGGCTTGGCCTGCCAGAACCTTGTCGACATCCGTCACCACTACATGGTCTAGGGCAGCACGAAGAACAAGAAGAACTCCCTAGTTACCTCGCCTCGGCCATCATCCACCCCTACTACAAGAACATGAAGGCTGAGTGCAACAAGGACAAGATCGCCTGGCACAGTGCCCGGGAGCAGAGACTAGATGAAGAACACGTCAAGTACACGGCCAAGGACGCGTACACAAGCTACGAGATGTACAGGCGGATCGTTGACATGAGGAAGTGCCTTCGTCCTGCCCCAGACGAGGGATCGAGCCACGGAGCAGTGGAGGCAGTGTCACAAGAAGCAGATGATTAGATGATCATTTCACCTAGTTTAGAATGCATGTAATCGTTTATTGAGGTGTGTGCGAATGTTTTGTATCGTCACTTATGTAATTGGATGTTTATTTTTAGTTATATATGTTGTTCATCTGAAGACAGAGCAAATCACATCGCACATGGAGTAAACTAGGGAAATCGTCGGTGATGATTTTATCAATCACTGACAATTGTATACCAGCAAGCGTTTGCCCACAACACACACGGCTTATTAGCAGCAATCGTCTGTGTTATTATCAGTCTTCACACACATTTTTTATTACGGACCTGTTTGCCGCGTATCACAAACATCTTGTTAAGTTGAACCATTTCTGTTGTCTTGGCTCATCGCAAACAGTTCATTCGAGTGAACTGTATGCCATATATCGCACACACCTTGATCTGGCTGGCCATTTCTGTTGTGTTGCCTACTCACAAACAGTTCATCGGAGTGAACTATATGCTGTATATCGCACACACCTTCATCTGGCTGACCATTTCTGTTGTTACACTCATCGCAAACAGTTCATTCGAGTGAACTGTATGCCGTGCATCACACACGCAACTATAATCTGAATCGTGTTTGATGTCTCCGCCATCGCAAATAGTTTGTCTCATTTTTGATGGTTTTCTTACACAATCGTTTGCGATTAATGCATCCCACATAGTTTCATCGAAGGGTCTCTGATTGTACTGTCGCGTTAGGACCATCCTGCAGTAGTGACTATAAACTATTCAAAAATCATAATGGTGAAGTAGTTGCCAGATTTGTTGGTACTAACTGCAGGGACGGTCCCCCAGGGAAGAAAATTTGGGTGCCCAAAAGTCTTCTTCAAAATCTTCAGGTGACTGTCATCATGACACCACCAAAGAAGAGAAACCCCAGGGCAAATTCTTCACATGGACCAAAGTCGTCAAATGGACGTAGACCTACTTATGGTCGCACTAGTGCTTTTGTTTCGCAGGGAAACAAACAGCGATATGATGAATATGTGCATTATTCTTCAAATCACCATGTGCACAAAACTTCAAAGAATTTCTCTGCATATTCTTTTAAGTACTATAACCCCCCTGTGAAGAGAAATGCATATTCATCAATGCCTAAGTTATCTATCAATGCTTTGCGCTATATTGCTTCTCAACCACCCATTCAAATGTGAGTGGCTAAAGAAGAAGAACTAATCTCTTTTGTAGGGTCAGGTCTTCAGACAACTACAATTGTCTGATGAAATTGCTGAAGACCTGACATATGCTTGTTGGGATGCAAGCTAATCATGATGAAATAAATCCTTCATTTCACACATCCCTTATGCTGCTAGTTGTATATTGTTGATGAAATTCACTGACGAAATTGATAATCATATTCTTCACTCTGAAGTATATGAATTTTTAAGTGAGACTAAAGCTTCTACAGGATGACACACCAAAAGCCACTGGATGCGTCTTGGACACTGGTTGCATGAATCACATGAATGGTGACAGGAATCTCCTCACTGATGCTCCCCTTACTCCGTCTCATCTGAAGCATATCACCTATGCTGACAAAGAAAAAAAAGCAAGGTATTGGTTCTAGGTAAGGTTGCTATCACAAAGGATCGACACATGGAAAAGGTGATGCTTGTCGAGTGCCTAGGATACAACCTCATGTCTGTCTCAATGCTTTGTGATCTTGATATGATGTCATCTTTGGAAAATATAGATGCATTGTGCTAATGGAATCTGACAAGTCCAAAGTCTTCAAAGGCTTTAGGAGAGGTGATTTGTACATTATAGATTTCTCACTAGGTCCTCAACCTGCCACTTGTCTGCCGGCAAAAGTTCAGAGTGATGGCTCTGGCATCGATGACTTGGACATGCTGGCATGAGGAATTTGAGCACACTCATCAAAAAGAAGCACATCATTGGCGTCAAGGGCGTCAAATTCGTCAAAGATCACCTTTGCGGTGCTTATGAGTCTGGAAAGATGACCAAATCCAAGCACTCCACGAAGACAATCATGACCACTACTCATCCCTTTGAATTACTTCACATGGACCTTTTTGGTCCTACTCATTATGCTACACTAACCAATGCAGCATCACTCTATGAATTCGTCATAGTTGATGATTATTCTGGTTACACCTGGGTGCATATCATTACCTTCAAGACTGAAGTGCAGGGTGTCTTTAGACGGTTCTCCAATCGGGCCACGACGACCTATGGTCTGAAGATCAAGCACATCGGATGTGACAATGGCACCGAGTTGAAGAACACAGGGCTTGATGACTATCTTGACGAACTTGGTATCACTCATGAGCTATCAGCTCCATATACCCACTGGTACAACGAGGTGCTATACAAATGGTTTTTAACCCCTTTCCATGACGGCATTATGAACTGTCGCCAAGTGAGTGTGTGCTATAGGGGGGTCCTTCCCACATGACCCAAAAACCGTCGGGGATAGGGAGCCATGATGCATACAGTTGTCCCTATAAAACTGTTTCTGATATCTTGAATATCCCAAATGCTTCATCCTTGCAACTCTTTTGTGCTCGCATTGCCATCGCAGCCGGTATTCTGTGGTGCTACGTTTACGATGCGCGACCCATCTCAAACAGTTCATGATTATAGAACGTGTACGATAAGCAGACAATCACACACATTTACTTTTCCTTGACTGTATGTGATTCGATGTAAGAGCGCATACAGTTGTCCCTATAAAACTGTATGCAAAGCTTGAATACATCCCACACGATTCATCCATCGTACCCACGTCGGATGAAGACCTATCGCACATGTTCTTCTATGACCAAACATTTGCGATGCACACAACATCATAAACAGTCCATAATTGCCAAGCGTGTGTGATAAGGTGACTTTCGCAAACATTTAATAAGAAGGAACTGTGTGCGATGCTGTTGTTAATCGCACATGTTTTTTCTTGGCTGGTCGTGTGTGCAGTAGAGATCGATCGCATACGTAGTGGATCCGAGAAACGTGTCTGATCTCCACGTCTACCGTAGATGTTTTACTTTCGCAAACCATGTGTAGTGTAATCCCTAATTTATCCCTAATTTAATCCCTGCATTTAAAAATCACAGATTTTGAATTTCAAAGTAGGCAATCACTTATTTCATATCGAACCTTGTTTATTACAAATATAGGTTCAACCACGAATGCATAATTCGATGCACAGGTACATATACTGAAGAACTACAGAAGCACCAAGTAAAGAATGATGAACCACAGTTGTACTAAATACTGTAAAGAGAGAGGCGAAAGACATTCTAGATGTTGGAGAAGGTGAAGCGGAATGCCCATATTGTGCCCTCCTCCATGTGTAATGCGCGCACGACTCTAGGCCAACCCCTTGTGATGGCTACCCGTCCATCCTTCACTGTCGTCATTATGACTTCTCGATGCTCATTGTAGTCTGGATGAAATACTTTAACCTTCATTGCATGTCCACCAATCATGTACTTTGCGAGGTAATCTTGAGTAAACTGCTTTGGGAACCACTACAAACAAAAAAGATTCAGACATTGTTGTCTAACAACTCATTATGGGCAGTAAAAAGAGAAGGCTGCAGAGTTTGTAGTTACCATCCTACAACTCACTGTTGTGTTGGATAGAGCGTAAACAAATAATTAGCTTGCCACCGTTCGTATCTTTTTGCTAATAATCCTTATCAGTTTCCTCACTTGATGCTTGTTCATGAATATCTCATTGCCCCATATGCAAAAAGGGTCGATGCGTGGATCTTTGCCAAGGGCATATGTACCTACAAGCAACAAGTCAATATTAGAAGCTAACAAGTGTCCAGACCTGGATCTATATGCACTACATTATGGAATGACGGGGGGAGTACAAGCCGAGGGATGAAACTAACCTCGGTGAAAAATGCAGGCCACTCCCGTTGTTGTCCTGCATAAGTAGTGGAAAGGAATGATAAGTAAAGCAAGCTTAACATCAAACAAATATAGCAAAGGTAAACAACATCATCTCCAAATGATAGCTTGAATGTGTTGGTTTAGCTTGCTGTTAGAGCAAATATAAAATGGAAGGGAATGTTACCTACAACAGGCTTAACAACCATCAAATATTGCAATTCAAACTGGTATTGTTGAAAATGAATAGAACGTAGGTCATGCTTAAACATCACACTGGATAAATGTGTAAAAATGAAATAAAGGGCATGTGTTAACTACACCAGGCATAACTGGAACCAAATATAGCCATTCAAACTGATATTGATGAAATCGAGTGGCACGGTTCCGACTTGCACAAAATGAACATCACATTTTGAATGACTGGAATAAAGAAGGCATAAATGATCAGTATAACAACCAAATATAGCCATTGAAAACTGGACAGAGTCTCACTGCAACCAACCTGACAAGCAAATACAGATAAACATGGCATATGCTTGAAAACTGGACAAATGCTCACTTCAACCAACCTAACAAGCAAATACAGATAAACAAGGCATCTACTTGAAAACTGGACAAATGCTCACTGCAACCAACCTAACAACCAAATACAGATAAAAAAGGCATCTGCTTGATAACTGGAAAAATGCTCACTTCAACCAACCTAACAACCAAATACAGATAAACAAGGCATCTGCTTGATAACTGGACAAATGCTCACTGCAACAAACCTAACAACCAAATACAGATAAACAAGGCATCTACTCACTATAAACAACCAAATATAGCCATTCGTGAAACTGAAATGGACAATTCATACTTAAACATCACATAGCCTTATTGAACATTACATTTTTGCATAACTGAAATAATTAAACACGACACAGTTAAAACACCGCATGGCAAAAGCTACTACAACAAAGGGTACGGGTTGGCAAGCTAGAAAAGGTAAGATTTGCTGATAGGATGTTGCCTCACATGTCATGGACGGGATCCTTCCAGTTGGAAGAGCACAGACCCATGGTGCGCTCTCTGATGTCACATATGGGATGTTTCACCTTGGAAGAACCTTTGTGGGTGCCCTCCTCGTGGTCGTTGTCGATGAGATCTGACTTGGTAATTGAGGATCCCAAGCCGCCACCGTAGAACGTGTCCTTCAGAAATGACAAAATGGGCTCGATGGCATACAAGGATCGCAAATACTTGACCACGTGGCGGAGGAGATCAGCGGCAGGGCCGTCGAAGAGATCGACGGCGGTTGAACCAGAGGGGTTGGGGATGGACCACTTAACCTGTGACATGGCCCGCGTGAAGCCATCGTTGTCGACGAGCTTGATGTCGTAGCCAACTATCCCAAGATACAATGCCTTCGGCATGTCAACGTAGTCAACGTCTTCGCCGGCTTCCGCGGTGAGGTGTTGCTCTTTGATCGACAGGTCATGGCGAACGGCGGCTACCTCGCCAACGTCCGCCGGAGAGGCCATGATAAACCTCTTATTGGCCGAACGCTCGTCGGGCTCCCCAGGATACGTGGTCGGGCTTAGGCTACGACATTCTGGAGTAGGGGATGTGGATCTGGCAGGGAGGGACACCGTGGGCCTCATCTAAAAACTCAGGGGATTGGGGCGATTGTATGGTAGTCGCTGGGTAACCTGAACTTTATTATCTAAGCTAGGAGGAACGAGCAGACCGCGCAGGGGTTGGCGACGGCGAGCTAGGGTTAGATGGGGGCGGGTGGGGGGACTGTGGAGGGGGGGGGGGGCGGGCGGGGTGGTGTTTGAGGATACGCCACGGCTACTGAAAATTTTAGTAATGGTGGGTGGAGATGGTGGTGGACGAGGGAGGGCGACGGTTCAAATGCCTCGGCTACTGCAATTTTACTATAAGGTTGGTGCTGGAAGAGTGGGGGCGATGGTTGAAGTACCGTAGCTACTAAAATTTGGGTAAAGGAATTCATGCAGGGCGGGAGCACCCAAGAACGCACACGGTCCAATAAGAATATGCGTGTATGATAATAAGGAAAAGCGGCGGAACCGCCGATTTTTGCAACGCTCAAGGCAAGTAGTTTGTTTTTAGATTTCTAGCTAGCTGGTCTATCGCACACGATTTGTCCTAATTTTCAGACACAGACGTGCAATTCAATCTAAATAAACTACCCGCCTTTAGCTTGCATAGGTGGTTATTTTACATCGCACTAGCATCACACACGGTTAAGCCAGTACCTCCACCTTTGTTTGCGCTTGCGCAGTTGTGGTGCTTCACAGCGCACTTGCATCGCACACGGTTAAACCACTACCTCCACCCCTGCTTGCGCTTGCTCAGTCGTGGTGATTTCACAGCCCACTAGCATCGCACATGGTTAATCCACTACCTACACCCTTGATCGCGCTTGCGCAGTCGTGGTGATTTCACAGTGCACTTGTATCACACACGGTTAAGCCAGTACACCCGTGTCCGTTGAGCGTCATCCGAGTCTTCACAGGAAAAAAACATTAGAGAGGGCCAGAAGACAGCCACACCAGCATGTGGCCCAAATATATATGAACGAAAAGGGTGATCTGTGATGCTTAAAATTCCAATGCACAACTTTGACCGCGCTGGCCCACGGTTGGGCGCGTCGTCGAAGATTGATGAGAGGGGCCAGAAGTCAAGAACCACCTGAAAGTGGCCAAATATATGTAGGAATATAGGGTGTGATGTTTAAAACTTTAAATACACAATGCACAACTTTGGTGGCACCTGCCTCATAAACCCGAAAGCACCCTTGGATATATCTATAATGACATAATGTCGTAGCTACCTAGCTAGGGTGCTTGACCCACCTCCCACTTCGTGTCGGCGGGGTGGATGCACGTATTGATACTTTGGTTATACATGCATGTCGCCATGACCTACCATAAGACGGACCAGTGAATCTATCGCTTGGTCAAACGACAACTGTTGTTGTCGATAAAAAATGGATAGAATATATATATGTATATATATATATATCGCTTGGGCCAATAGATTTAACCATCATCAAAAATCGCACGAGAGGGACCACAAAACCAGCACCGCCTGCATGCGGTCCAAAATGATGTACGTTGGAAGGGGTGATGTGTGTTTTCAATATCGAATAATGTATAATTTAGATGTGGCGCCTGCCTCTCGATGCAGACAACAACCATGAAAGCCAGGTAATTAAGGATGAGATACGCAGGGTACGGTCACTACAAAAAAACACACATACGTGACATATTGGCCCGAACGAAAAAATTTCTGTCATGCTTATAACACTTTTATGATGATAATTGTGACAAAACCACATATCATCATAGATGTGGTGGGCTACTACTTCTATGACAAAAAATCATGACTGAAAATGGGCTTTTCGTCCTGGGCGGGCCGGGGACGCACCTGCATGACATTCTTTGGGCCGTCCATGACGGGAAAAATCATGGTAGAAGTGAGGGCGAGGAAATTTTTGGGGAGTTCCCGGTTACGGTGGGTGGTCGGGGCCGAGCGATGCACGGAGGTTTGTGCGTTTCTCTTGTACACGTACGCGCGTGTGTGCGAGGCGTTGGGCTCTAACTGAACCCAAGCGAGGCGTTCTCTTACTGAACCCGAGCGATTGCACTAGCTACGCACGTTATTGAACCCGAGCGATCGATCAATCCCTTGGCTGTTAACCGAACCCGAGCGATTCCTTCGTTACTGCTGCTAACTGAAGCCGATCGAACCTGCCTCTTGATGAACAGTGACCGTTGTTGGGGCTTGGATGAATAGTTCCTGGTGGGGGTTGGATGAACAGGACCCCGTGGTAGTAGAGGTCGTTGTCGCTGGATGAACAGGACCCCGATTGAGGAGGTGGTGGTGGATGAACAGGACCCCATGGAGGGCTGGTTGAATAGTAGCCAGTGGAGGCTGGATGAACAGTATCCCATGAATGAATAGTAGCTGGTGGAGGCAGGAGGAAGACACGGTGGATGAACAGTAGCAGGTGGAGGCTGGAGGAAGTCGACGGTGGATGAATAGTAGCCCGTGGAGGCTGGAGCGAGGCAGTGGACGGTGGATGAACAGTAGCCCGTGGAGTCCCGTTTTGCGGTATGCCACACCCCTCCCGATGTACAGGACCCCATTTCGACCATAGGCGCTCCAACAGAAGTCCGTTTCCTTCGTTTTGCGGTACGCCACACCCCTCCCGATCAACAGCACCCCATTTCGACCGTAGGAGCTCGAACACAAGTCCGTTTCCTCCGTTCTGCGGTACACTAGGCATCATTTCGGCTGTTCCGTCCAAGCCGGTTGGCTCCCGATGAACACGACGCATTTTGTTTCCTCCCGATAAAGACGACGCAGTTTCTCCATTCCAACCCAGCCGGTTGGCTGCCGATGTACATGACGTGGTCGCTGTACGCGTTCGAGACCCCGCTCGTATGTACGTATGTAGCTGTATTTACTTTCTTGCAGTGTGGCTATAGGTACGTGTACACGATATAGACGGGACTGCCTGAACAGCTACCGCTCCTTACTGGGCCACGGTTCATCGTGGCAGAAAGACTGATGGATCAGTATGTACGTACACGTTTGCGACCAGAATGATAACGCTACGTACGCTTCGACCGAGTGGGTCCCGACTGTCAGGGAGGATAAGGAGGCACTTCCTTGCGTGCGAAGATATTGATGGTGGGTCCGAGCTGACAGGGGGAGGATTCTTTTTTTTGCGCATAATAAGGAGGCACTTTCTTGCGTGCGAAGATGTAGCTGGTGGGTCCATCTGTCAGCCTCACCGCGTACAGTCCTCTTCCGATAGATGTCGTTCGTTGACCATGTTGACCACGCCGCGCAGACAGCACCCAGGCGGTGCACAACGGTGAGGCAGGGAACGACACGGAGCCTGGAAACACACGGAGGGTAGTACGAGGGTTGACTGGTTCGGCTGCGGTGTGAGGCTGCCGTCGCCGCAGAATAACAGGGGGTGTGGGTGAGTAGAGGGATGGCCTGGCCAGCGGTGGGAGTAGTAGGGGGTGGTGAGGCTTGCGCGGCAGCACAGCTGGCCACGGGAGACAGGAGCACGCGGTGGTTTGGATGGCTGGAGCAAGAAAATCAGAGGTTGAAGAAGCAGGACGACCGTTGGATGTTAACAATCCAACGGTCACTGGTGATAGAATTGTTTGTTGACTAAGTTGACAAAGCCCTGCGTACGCTTCAACTTAGTAGGGCCACAAGTCAGCCTCCAAATCTGGTGGGCCCCAGCTGTCATGGGGAGCAATCGTTATTTTTCGCTTAATAAGGAGGCACTTCTTTCCGTGCCAAGATATAGCTGGTGGGTCCCAGCTGCCATGGGGAGGATTCATTTTTTTGGCGTAATAAGGAGTACTTGCTTGCGTGCGGCCATGGACCATGTGGGTCCCAATTGTCAGCCTCTCCATGTACATCCCTCTTCCGATGTAGTCGTTTGTTGACAATGTTGACCACGCCGTGTCGAGAACACCAACGCGATGGACGACGGCGAGACCTAGGAAGGGAATGCCTCGGAGGCGGCGAAGCCACAAAAGTGAAGGGATGTGGGTGAGTAGAGGGATGGCCTGGCCAGCGGTGGGGGTACTAGGGGGCGGTGAGGCCTGCGTGGCAGCACGGCCGGCCACGGGAGGCGGGAGCAGGCGGTCCCGTCGGCGCTGGATTTGGCGGCTGGAGCAAGAAGATCAGAGATTGAAGAAGCACGAGGGCCGTTGGATTGGCATCCAATGGTCACTTCTGCTAGAATCGTTTGTTGGCGTATATAATAAGTAAAAAAATCTTGCATACGCATCAACTTAATAGGCCCACAAGTCAGCCTATTCCCTATTTTTTTAATAATTTACAGCTCATTTGCAACTTCTTATGCAATTTATTGCAGTCCGTTTTCTTTTTGGTTGCCAGGGCCAGGGTTAAAAATTTAAACAAAATTTCGCATATTTCGGTAGGGTCCAAACTATTTTTAATACCGAAATGTCGAGCCAGATTTAAAGTACTTTGAAGATATATTTAAATTAGGTTAAAGCCCAGTGAAATTGGAATCTGAAAATGTGAACAAATTCAGAAATTTGAAATTAATTGCCAATTTGGCGTGTGTTTTTTATATTTACGGCCCATTTCATATTACTTTTAAGATTTGCAGCCGTCTTGAAAGAGTTGGAGCCCAGCAGGGCAGAGAAAAATAAGTAGGCCTGGGTTCGGTATGCTTGGATTTGGTATTCTTCAGAAAAAATAAACTAGGCTAGCCATTTTCACAAAGAAAAAATAGCTGGGCTAGTCATGTGGTGAACGTAAAATAGAAGCCTGGGCTAGACGGGCCACAGCCTAGTTGAAACCCTGCTCCGTCTCAACAATAACAAAAAAACAATTTTTTTTGTTTTTGCCACTCTAGATTTGGCCAATTTTCCTTATGCCATTCTAGATTTTGACATTTCACTTTTGCCACTCTTATCTTTTGATAATTATCACAATTGCCATTCCGTGGTAAAAGCAAAAAAAAAATATTTCATTTTTGCCACTCTTAGCTTTTGAAATGTATCACAATTGCCACTCTGAAAATTTTGCTTTTGCCATGGGAATGGCAATTGTGATAATTGTCAAAAACTAAGAGTGGCAAAAGTGAGATGTCAAAATCTAGAGTGGCATAAGGAAAATTGGCAAAATCTAGAGTGGCAAAAACAAAATTTTTCCAAAAAAATACTGCTCGAGCAGCTACGTCCCAGGTGTCAGCGGATCTTGTGTTATTCTCTTGTCTATTGACTATACGCTGACAATGTCGTGGGTCCCAGATGTCAGCAAACCACTAGGAGGAAGCATTTTCTTTTTCTATACGCTGACAATGGAGTATATAAAAAAATGAGGAACTTGCTTGCGTACGGCCATGGACATGGTGGGTCCCTACTGTGATCCTCTCCACGTACAGTCCTCTCCTGATTCCTCTTGTTTGTTGACCATGTTGACAACGCGAGAGGGCGGCGCCGCAGTGAGCGCACCAAAGCGCACGGAGGACGACGGCGAGGCCTCGGACGCCGACGTTAACGATTTAGGTGACTGTGCGGTGGTGATGCATGCGCTGAGGCGCAGCCAGCCGTGGGAGACGGAAGCAGGCGGCCCTGCCGGCGCTGGTTTGGTTTTGGCGGCTGGAGGAAGACGAGACTGAAGAAACACAACAGACTGTAAAAGCAGCAGGAGTATTTAACAACCTTAACTGAAACCAGCATGGGCACTTAACAACCATAGCTGAAAGCAGTATGAGTACTTATACAGGTTCAACCGTACAAAGCACGCCTCGAACAGTGCTACTTTGCCTACAGTTAACCAAGGGTGAGGCCACCAAGCCCTAGGACAAGGCCTAGGCACCACCCTGCGCATCCACAAAACTTCTGAAAGCGGCTTCATCTCCCAATGTGGTCAATAAACAGGATATTCGCTTTAGAGCCATGGAAAAGCATGAGCATAACCTTCTGTCCTATTCTCCAAGATGGACGGGCCTTCATTATTTGAGACCACTCATGAATAAGTATCTTTTCACCTCCAAGGGAAATGGAGTAGGTCGACATAAACATCATGTTGTGACTAGGCGCAAGTCTGACCCGACCATGGTCAGGCATCTGTATAGGAACAATAGAACTGGGCAGTTTCTGTTTCAAGAAGATCACAACTGTAAAACAGTGTATAAGCAAGAGTTTAGGAACAACATATATAACAGAAAATAGCTCGTACCATAAGTTTCTTGACACAATTGGACCTGTTCAACGTGTGCACCAGTGGCACACATATACCACGTGGCCTTCCACCATTGAAACACCCAACAAGGACCTCAAGACGATCAATAAAGTGTAGGAACTGGTGGATGTCGTCCCAGTCAACTTCAGTGCCATCGGTAATAGTCGAGTTCTTATAGAGTAACAAACGAGTAGTGTGCTGAACTTTGAAATAACCTACACGTGCCACCAATTATAGGAAATATTAGTTAGAAGTAGCATCTTCGTGAGAGAAGGGAATCACAAATTGTTGATACTTCTAAAGTCAAATTGTGATTAGTTAGACATAATAGGTGGATTAAGAAGTAATCGAGGGAACATGCAAGAACCAGATACAAAACGAACATGGATGAACTATGGGAACGACGTCGGGGTGGAAGACCACAGTGAAGATGAGACCAGGTTCTGCTATTTCCATCAACATTCGTGCGCCAACTTTCAGTCCGTAACACATGAGAAAGTTTATCCAATTCGGCCATAAAAAAGCAGCGATCTTCTTGGTTCATGAACCCAACTGGGATCTTATATCCATGGCTTGTCTTCAATGTGACCATTAAACTGGTGTATTCAGTTATGGCAAGGCCAACCATCTTGAGTACATGTGTTCTGGCAGAGCAAGGAATGCACTGCAAGAAAAAAAATATGAGAACACAATGTATTCGCTATCCAAATCTAGAAATAATTTCCTCTTTCACGTTAGTGTTGACCATGGTACTAGTACCCTTTATCCAAATATAGCAATCCAAATTTCCAAATTAGTCGACAGCATGTTCAAAAAACCTCAACTCTCCCGGATAGAAAAGAGGATTCTAGGAACATCCTGTGCATTTTAAAATCCTGTGGTAGGTTGAGAAGGAACAAGTGTGGCGTCTCGCCGAGGGCACAGAAACCTGTAGGATCCTCGCACTTTGGGCACTGCAAATGAAACACACTAGATTCATTAGGAAGAAAAATGCATTAATGGTGGCGGCTGCCATCCTAGGATTATCCGCGACCAAGGGACTAGGATTTATTGGGGATGGAAGAAGAATTTGTACTTGGTTCTCCATGAGAAAACCCTACGCAATCGCCGAGAGGAGGTTTTCTCTGAACAAGCAGACGAGGGAGAAGGGGATTCAGGCCCAGTGAAATATTGCTGCTTCGTCCGTCCAGCTTACTGCTAAAGATGGAAAGGTGGGGTTTCTTGTGATTGACGAATCATTGGGCATTACTGCGGCGCTACGACCGGGGTGAGTCCACCGTGCAGTTGTGCACTCTAATTTGGTGCATGGCACGTGGACCCCGTTGTCGGATGCCCCGCATATCAGCGAAAGGAAGTAGAAAGGCAGGAGTAACTAGTTACACATAAATATATTTTTGATAGAGAGATACTCGCTCTGTAAAGAAATATAAAAATATTTTATATCACAACTTCATACATAAGAAAAATCAAGGGGACTATATATAACATAATACGGGGTTCATATGAGAATATAATACTCAGATAGGCTGACGGTTCTGGACTTTGGGCCATAGGCCGGTGGGCCTGCATGTTTGGGGGCCCATGTTTTCTAACTCAGTGCATTTCATATTGCAAGCGATCGAAACGGCGCTGGTTTTAGATGCTGTCGCAAGGCGAATACAGAAAATTAAATAAAGCACATCAGTTGTTAGAATGAAATCGAACGACAGTTCCTAACCAGCATTCAGAGTTGCAATTCTTTCACGATATCCTACGTGATAAATAATACTGTCGTACTACTTATACACACAGGACACTTGTTTCACCATGCCATATCATTACATCAAAAGCTCTCGGAGGATAGATCAGTTCGGCAGTTGCGTGCTGCTACTGAAGAATTTCAAAGTTGACTAGGACCAGCTCTCCTTGCCGAGAAAGTTCGATTTTGACATCATCCCCTACCGCAAGATTTGATAGAGTTTTGAACCTTGACCATCCTTTAGCATCAATCATCATGCGACCATCCTTTGTACTTACGGTATATTGAGCAGGTTCATTCACACCAAGGCTGCGCATGGTAAGAGAAACTTGGCCACAGTCGCTCGGATTATTGAACGACTCCCTCGTTGCTGTAAGAATTCTCTGTTTGCAAACAAGACATACACAAACAGTTAGATCAACACAGTGAATCATGTGAAACAACATAGAAAGAAAAAAGAATGAAGCACTTGGGCTGCCAATGCTTACCAAGAAGGTGGAGATGTCGGTTTTTGTAAGGACTTTGGTATATGCAGTGTGAACTGCAGCCCAGTCTGTTGCCGGTGCAAGTGCTGGTTCCGTTGCCGCTGCACGGGCCAGAGCAGATGCAAGTGCAACTTCAAGTGTTGGTGCAGGTGCTGGAGACATTGCTGGTGCCCGTGCTGGTGCGACTGGTAGTGCCACTGCTGCTGCCGGAGATGGTGCTCATTGTGGAGCTGGTGCCGGTGTCAGAGCAGGTGCCCGTGTCGGTGCCCAATCCTCCGGTAGATCAGCCTGATCCGCTGACGCAGTTGGTGCCCAATCCTCTGGTGGATCAAACTGAGCTGCTACCGCTGTCAGTGCTAGAGCCAGTGCTGTCGGAGCAGGTGCCGATGCTTGATCCGATGCTGAAGGTGGTACCGACATGCGAGATAGCAGTGATCGTCTCTGGTCTGCTATGATTTCATACTTCAGCTTCCTAACTTCACTAGGCTCCGTGACCTTGATCCAGTCTTTTTCTTCACTTCTTTTAAATACGAGAAGGACTAATTTTGGCGTGTTTGTTAAAACAAACTGCAGTATATCATAGGGCTTCAGATTGTACTCAGACAACAGACTGATCCAATTGTGTCCAGTAATATAAGTGATGGACAGTGCCTTCGTTACTGACACGACATAAGAAGTGAAACCTGCAAAAATAACCATCATAGAGCAAACCAAATGGTTTATTCTGTAACGAATGTCACATGGCAAAACCTGCATCATAAAATTGCAGCAAAAGTAAGAAAACATGACAGTAAATCAATAAGATCTAGACAGTAAATCAATAAGATTTACTTGATAAAATTATAGCTCCAAGTGAGGTTACCGATAATGTCGGAGACGAAAGAGGGGATGCCTTCCGGGGCATCCCCAAGGTTAGTTGCTTGGATCTTCCTTGAATATTACCTTGGGGTGCCTTGGGCATCCCCAAGCTTAGGGTCTTGTCATTCCTTATTCTCCTCATATCGATATCTCACCCAAAACTTGAAAACTTCAATCACACAAAACTTAACGGAACTTCATGAGATGGGTTAGTATGATAAAGACAAATCATTCACTTTGGTGCTGTCAAGATAAGATTCATAATTGTTTACACATAATTCCTACTGTAGTCTACATTTTTCACAATTTATATTAAGCAATATAAGCCATAGAAACTATAAAACAAGCAAACTATGCATTGCAAACAGAATCTGTCAAAAACATAATAGTACGTAAAGATCTGAATTAAGGTCATATTTCTGTAACTCCAAAAAGTCTAAAAAATTAGGAAAACGAATAAAATGTGTATACCCGTCAACTGTAAAATATTCAGAGTTTTTAGATGCTCCAATTAATTTAGAAAATTTTCTTACTGGGCGCAAAAGTTTCTGTTTTTGCACAGAATCAAGTCAACTATCATCCACACCATCCCAAAGGCTTTACTTGGTACTTTGTTGAAACAAAAGCTCTAAAACATGATTAATACAGTAGCTTAACCATGTTAACACACAAAAATAGTAGGGGTAAATGTTGGGTTGACTCCCAACAAGCGCTTTTCTTTAATGCCTTTTTATCTAGGCATGATGAGTTCAACGATGCTCACATAAAAGATAAGTATTGAAACACAAAGAGAGCATCATGAAGCATATGACTAGCAAATTTAAGTCTAACCCACTTCCAATGCATAGGGATTTTGTGAGCAAACAACTTATGGGAGCAAGAATCAACTAGCATAGGAAGGCAAAACAAGCAAAACTTCAAGATTTTCAACACATAGAGAGGAAACTTGATATTATTGCAATATGTAAAAGCATATGTTCCCCTCTCATAATAATCTTTAGCAGCATCATGAATTAATTCGATAATATAGCTATCATATAAATCATTCTTTTCATGATCCACAAGCATAGAAAATTTATTACTCTCCACATAAGCAATTTTCTTCTCATTCATAATAGTGGGAGCAAACTCAACAAAATAACTATCATGTGATACTTGATTGGCATAATCATATTGAGCTTTAAAATCATGATGACAAGTTTCATGGATATCATTACTCTTTATAGCATACATATCATCACAATAATCATCATAGATAGCAACTTTTTTATCATAGTCAATTGAAACCTCTTCCAAAATAGTGGATTCATCATTAAATAAAGTCATGACCACTCCAAATCCACTTTCATAATTATCACAATAAGATTCAACACCCTCCAAAATAGTGGGATCATTAGTATCTAGAGTTGACACTCTTCCAAACCCACTTTCATCAATATAATCATCATAAATAGGAGGCATGCAATCATCAAAATAAATTTGCTCATCAAAACTTGGGGGACTAAAAATATCATCTTCATCAAACATAGCATCCCCAAGCTTATGGCTTTGCATATCATTAGCATCATGGATATTCAAAGAATTCATGCTAACAACATTGTAATCATGCTCACCATTCAAAGATTTTATGCCAAACATTTTATTGAATTCTTCTTCTATCAATTGAGCACAATTTTCCTTTCCATCATTTCCAAGAAAGACATGATAAAGATGAACAATATGAGACCACCTCAAATCCATTTTTTTGTTTTCTTTTTGTAAACCAAACTAGTGATAAAACAAGAAACTAAAAGATCCAATTGCAAGATCTAAAGATATACCTTCATGCACTCACCTCCCCAGCAACGGCGCCAGAAAAGAGCTTGATGTCTACTACACAACTTGTTCTTGCAGACTCGTGTTGGGCCTCCAAGTGCAGAGTTTTGTAGGACAATAGCAAATTTCCCTCAAGTGGATGACCTAAGGTTTATCAATCCATGGGAGGCGTAGGATGAAGATGGTCTCTCTCAAACAATCCTGCAACCAAATATTAAAAAGTCTCTTGTGTCCCCAACACACCAAATACAATGGTAACTTGTATAGGTGCACTAGTTCGGCAAAGAGATGGTAATAAAAGCGTAGTAATGATAGTAGATATTGATTTTTGTAATAGGAGCAATAAAAAACAGCAAGGTAGCAATTGAAAAAACGGAGCACAAACGGTATTGCAATGCTTGAAAATGAGGCCTAGGGTCCGTACTTTCGCTAGTGCAATCTCTCAACGATGCTAATATAATTGGATCATATAACCATCCCTCAACATGTGATGAAGAATCACTCCAAAGTTCCTATCTAGCGGAGAACATAAGAAGAAATTGTTTGTAGGGTACGAAACCACCTTAAAGTTATTCTTTCCATTCGATCTATTCAAGAGTTCATACTAAAATAACACAAAGTTATTCTTTCCGTTCGATCTATCCAAGAGTTCATACTAAAATAACACTATATGATACGCATCAACCAACTCTAATGTCACCTAGATACTCCAATGTCACCACAAGTATCCATGAGTTAATTATATGATACGCATCAAACAATTTCAGATTCATAATACTCAATCCAACACAAAGAACCTCAAAGAGTGCCCCAAGATTTCTACCAGAGAAACAAGGACGAAAACATGCATCAACCCCTATGCATAGATTACCCCAATGTCACCTCGGGAATCCGCGAGTTGAGTGCCAAAACATATATCAAGTGAATCAATATAATACCCCATTGTCACCACGGGTATTCATATGCAAGACATATATCAAGTGCTCTCAAATCCATAAAAGTATTCAATCCGATAAACTGAAATCTCAAAGGGAAAACTCAATTCATCACAACAAGATAGAGAGGGAGAAACACTATATGATCCAACTATATTAACAAAGCCCGCGATACATCAAGATCGTGACATCTCAAGAACACGAGAGAGAGAGATTAAACACATAGCTACTGGTACAAACCCTCAGCCCCGAGGGTGGACTACTCCCTCCTCATCATGGAGACCATAGGGATGATGAAGATGGCCTCCGGTGATGATCTCCCCCTCCGGCAGGGTGCCGGAACGGGGTCTAGATTGGTTTTTCGTGGCTACAGAGGCTTGCGGCGGCAGAACTTCTGATCTAGGGTTACCCCGAGGTTTTTGGAATATTTGGCAATTTATTGGGCGAAGAGGCGGTGCGGGAGGCCACCGAGGTGGCCACAACCCACCAGGGCGCACCTGGGCCCGCAGGCGCGCCCGCGTCGGGGCACCCCTCTGGTACTTTTTTGGCCCAAGTTATGTCTTCTGGTCCATAAAAATTCTCCAAAAAGTTTCGCCGCGTTTGGACTCCATTCGGTATTGATTTTCTGCGATGTAAATAACAAGCAAAAAACATCAACTGGCACTAGGCACTATGTCAATAGGTTAGTCCCAAAAAATGATATAAAGTTGCTATAAAATGATTGTAAAACATCCAAGACTGATAATATAACAGCATGAATACTTCATAAATTATAGATACGTTGGAGACGTATCAGCATCCCCAAGCTTAATTCCTACTCGTCCTCAAGTAGGTAAATGATAAAAGAAATAATTTATGAAGTGTGAATGCTAGCAAAGTGCATAAGTTTGATCAATGATAATTTCAATCACTTTTCCTAGCATCATAACAACAATTCTTTCTCATAGAACTTCTCATGTTAAAGTAGCAACCAATTCACATGTTAAGGTTCAAACAATGAATTCTCTTGAAACTAAACAACCTATATTCTTAGTCACCAAACAATTGCAATTCAACTTATTCAACAAACTCTAAGTAAGAGATCCACATACTTAATCATCATATAGTCTTCCATGATTGCTAGTACTCAAAGCATATTCTTAGAACAAATGGCATCAATCGAACACAGAGAAAGATAGGGGCTTAATATTTCGCCTCCCAACTCATTTATCATAGAGATAATTGTCAACAATAATAAATCATGATCAAATATATTTGACTGGTCATATGTGCCTAGATCTTTCCCCACCACATGATGCTTGCCAACTAGAGAATAATTGAGGTAGAAATGAGAATGCATTCTATTGACTCTTGCATAAAACTAAATACTAAAAAGTAAAAGATAGGCCCTTCGCAGAGGGAAGCAGAGGTTGTCATGCGCTTTTTATTTGGATGCCCAAGCTCTTAATGCAAAGTAACATCACGTTATATTGCCCCTTATGATAGCAACCTTTATTATGCAGTTCGTCGCTTTTATTACTTTGCCATCACAAGTTCGTACAATGCTCAATTTTCCCCTACAATAAAAGATCAAACATATTTAGGAGCAATTTTTATTGCTTTATGCACCGATGACAACTTACTTGAGGGATCTTATTCAATCCATAGTTAGGTATGGTGGACACTCATGGCAAGAAACTGGGTTTAAGGGTTTTTGGATGCACAAGTAGTATCTCTACTTAGTATGAATTTTTGGCTAGCAAAAGGTCCTAAGCAAACACCACATGTTGGAGGATCCATAACAATATAACTTCTATGCAAATATACACAACCATAACTCATTACGTTGTCTTCCTTGTCCAACTTCAACTAATTTGCTCAAGTTTGAAAATAATTAATGGGTATTCACAATCATAGAAGATGTCCAAGATAATATATTTATATGTGAAAGTTCTCTTCCTTATACTAATCATTCATAATTGCTTGTATGACCAATATTGTGATTGTCAAGCTTCAAAAGATTTCACTTTCTAAACCCAATGTGAAGCTACCACTAGGCATGATATGAACATTTAATTTTGACTTCATGATATTCAATTCATTCAACAATTTACTCATAGGATATAAGTGAAGCACAAGAGTAAATGACAAACTACTCCAAAAAGATATAAGTGAAGATCATGCGAGTAGTTAAGTAAATGGGTAGCTATTTGAGGACTCTCTATTTTTTAAAAACTTTCAGATATAAATATTTTATTAAAAAAGCAAGCAAAACAAAAATTAAATGACATTCCAGGAATAGCACAACTCATGTGAAGAAGCAAAAACTTAGGCTCAACCGATACTAACCGATAATTGTTGAAGAAGAAAGGTGGGATGCCTACCGGGGCATCCCCAAGCTTAGATGCCTGAGAATTCTTGGAATATTATCTTGGGATGCCTTGGGAATTCCCAATATTGAGCTTTTGTGTCTCCTTAATTCCTTTTATATCACGGTTTCCTAAATCTCAAAAACTTCATCCACACAAAACTCAACAAGAACTCGTGAGATAAGTTAGTATAAATCAATGCAGTAACCTTATCATTCTCCAGTGTAGAAAATCACTAAAATTATTATTTAACATTGCATGCTAAATGCCTCTGCATATTTAATAGTCCTATCCTCAAATAGAATCATTAAACAAGCAAACATATGCAAACAATGCAAATATAACAGTAATCTGTCTAAACAGGACAGTCTATAAGGAGTGCAATATTTTTCATAATTTCCTAACTCCAAAAATTCTGAAAAATTACCACAATGTATAAAATTTATGATTCCTTATTGTGCAAAAAAATTCAACATTTTATCACATTCTTACTTTTCTCGGTAATTTTTGCAACAGAGACAAACTTTCTGTTTTGAAACAGCAACATGTAGACTTGCAAAATAAGCATGGTAAAGGCCATCCTTGACATTTTTATGGAAATGAAAGATGCCAAACAATATTAGAAATAGTAGCAAGCAAATACAAAGAAAATGATGCTCCAAGAAAAACACATATCATGTGACGAATAAAATTAGCTCCAAGTGAGGTTACCGATAATGTCGGAGACGAAAGAGGGGATGCCTTCCTGGGCATCCCCAAGCTTAGTTGCTTGGATCTTCCTTGAATATTACCTTGGGGTGCCTTGGGCATCCCCAAGCTTAGGGTCTTGTCACTCCTTATTCTCCTCATATCAATATCTCACCCAAAGCTTGAAAACTTGAATCACACAAAACTTAACGGAACTTCATGATATGGGTTAGTATGATAAAGACAAATCATTCACTTTGGTGCTGTCAAGATAAGATTCATAATTTTTTACACATAATTCCTAATGTACTATACAATTTTCACAATTTATATTAAGCAATATAAGCCATAGAAACTATAAAACAAGCAAACTATGCATTGCAAACAGAATCTGTCAAAAACAGAACAGTATGTAAAGATCTGAATTAAGGTCATACTTATATAACTCAAAAAATTCTGAAAAATTAGGAAACGTAGAAAATTTGTATACCCATGAACTGTAAAAAAATCATAGTTTTTAAAGGCTCCAGTGAATTTATAAAATTCTGTTACTGGGCGCAAAAATTTCTTTTTTTGCACAGAATCAAGTCAACTATCATCCACACCATCCCAAAGGCTTTACTTGGTACTTTATTGAAACAAAAGCTATAAAACATGATTAGTACAGTAGCTTAACCATGTTAACACACAAAAACAGTAGGTGTAAATGTTGGGTTGACTCCCAACAAGCGCTTTTGTTTAATGCCTTTTTATCTAGGCATGATGAGTTCAATGATGCTCAGATAAAAGATAAGTATTGAAACACAAAGAGAGCATCATGAAGCATATGACATCACATTTAAGTCTAACCCACTTCCTATGCATAGGGATTTTATGAGTAGACAACTTATGGGAGCAAGAATCAACTAGCATAGGAAGGCAAAACAAGCAAAACTTCAAGATTTTCAACACATAGAGAGGAAACTTGATATTATTGAAATATGTAAAAACATATGTTCCCCTCTCATAATAATATTCAGAAGCATCATGAATTAATTCAACAATATAGCTATCACATAAATCATTCTTTTCATGATCCACAAGCATAGAAAATTTATTACTCTCCACATAAGCAATTTTGTTCTCAGTCATAATAGTGGGAGCAAACTCAATAAAATAACTATCATGTGATACTTGATTGTCATAATCATATTGAGCATTAAAATCATGACGACAAGTTTCATGGATATCATTACTCTTTATAGCATACATATCATCACAATAATCATCATAGATAGCAACTTTTTTATCATAGTCAATTGAAACCTCTTCCAAAATAGTGGATTCATCATTAAATCCACTTTCATAATTATCACAATAAGATTCAACACCCTCCAAAATAGTGGGATCATTAGTACCTAGAGTTGACACTCTTCCAAAGCCACTTTCATCAATATAATCATTATAAATAGGAGGCATCCAATCATCAAAATAAATTTGCTCATCAAAACTTGGGGGACTAAAAATATCATCTTCATCAAACATAGCATCCCCAAGCTTATGGCTTTCCATATCATTAGCATCATGGATATTCAAAGAATTCATACTAACAACATTGTAATCATGCTCACCATTCAAAGATTTTATGCCAAACATTTTATTGAAATCTTCTTCTATCAATTGAGCACAATTTTCCTTTCCATCATTTTCAAGAAAGACATGATAAAGATGAACAATATGAGACCACCTCAAATCCATTTTTTGTTTTCTTTTTTAAACCAAACTAGTGATAAAATAAGAAACTAAAATATTCAATTGCAAGATCTAAAGATATACCTTCATGCACTCACCTCCCCAGCAACGGCGCCATAAAAGAGCTTGATGTATACTACACAACTTATTCTTGTAGACTCGTGTTGGGCCTCCAAGCGCAGAGTTTTATAGGACAGTAGCAAATTTCCCTCAAGTGGATGACCTAAGGTTTATCAATCCATGGGAGGCATAGGATGAAGATGGTCTCTCTCAAACAACCCTGCAACCAAATAATAAAAAGTCTCTTGTGTCCCCAACACACCAAATACAATGGTAATTTGTATAGGTGCACTAGTTCGGCGAAGAGATGGTAATAAAAGCGTAGTAATGATAGTAGATATTGATTTTTGTAATAGGAGCAATAAAAAACAGCAATGTAGCAATTGATAAAACGGAGCACAAATGGTATTGCATTGCTTGAAAATGAGGCCTAGGGTCCGTACTTTCGCTAGTGCAATCTCTCAACAATGCTAATCTAATTGGATCATATAACCATCCCTCAACGTGTGATGAAGAATCACTCCAAAGTTCCTATCTAGCGGAGAACATAAGAAGAAATTGTTTGTAGGGTACGAAACCACCTTAAATTTATTTTTTTCGTTCGATCTATTCAAGAGTTCGTACTAAAATAACACAAAGTTATTCTTTCCGTTCGATCTATCCAAGAGTTCATACTAAAATAACACCATATGATACGCATCAACCAACTCTAATGTCACCTAGATACTCCAATGTCACCACAAGTATCCATGAGTTAATTATACGATATGCATCAAACAATTTCAGATTCATAATACTCAATGCAACACAAAGAACCTCAAAGAGTGCCCCAAGATTTCTACCGGAGAAACAAGGACGAAAACGTGCATCAACCCCTATGCATAGATTACCCCAATGTCACCTCGGGAATCCGCGAGTTGAGTGCCAAAACATATATCAAGTGAATCAATATAATACCCCATTGTCACCACGGGTATTCATATGCAAGACATATATCAAGTGCTCTCAAATCCATAAAAGTATTCAATCTGATAAAATGAAATCTCAAAGGGAAAACTCAATTCATCACAACAAGATAGAGAGAGAAACACCATATGATCCAACTATATTAACAAAGCCCGCGATACATCAAGATCGTGACATCTCAAGAACACGAGAGAGAGAGAGATTAAACACATAGCTACTGGTACAAACCCTCAGCCCCGAGGGTGAACTACTCCCTCCTCATCATGGAGACCATAGGGATGATGAAGATGGCCTCCGGTGATGATCTCCCCCTCTTGCAGGGTGCCGGAACGGGGTCTAGATTGGTTTTTCGTGGCTACAGAGGCTTGCGGCGGTGAAACTTCTGATCTAGGGTTACCCCGAGGGTTTTTGGAATATTTGGCAATTTATAGGGCGAAGAGGCGGTGCAGGAGGCCACCGAGGTGGGCACAACCCACCTGGGCGCGCCTGGGCAGGCGCGCCCAGGTGGGTTGTGCCCCCTCAGGGCACCCCTCTGGTACTTCTTTGGCCCAAGTTGTGTCTTCTGGTCCATAAATATTCTCCAAAAAGTTTCACTGCGTTTGGACTCTGTTTGGTATTGATTTTCTGCGATGTAAAAACAAGCAAAAAACAGCAACTGGCACTGGGCACTATGTCAATAGGTTAGTCCCAAAAAATGATATAAAGTTGCTATAAAATGATTGTAAAACATCCAAGAATGATAATATAATAGCATGAATACTTCATAAATTATAGATACATTGGTGACGTATCAGCATCCGACCTACGGGATGTACCCCACATAACTGACTAGGCCATGGACTTTGTGAGGGATGTCTGCCGGCACCATCGTCATCTCGTCAACCTTGGAAAACCTAACAGAGTGGTCTTTCCACTCATAAACATGACAATGAAGACAATCTACATCAGATTTGTCGGGAAGCTTTACAAGAACCACACCCTTCGTAATCGAAGGCACAACTAGGAAATTGTTATTGTGAAGTACACCCTCGAGAACACGCCTGACAACAATGCTACAGGAAAACACTTGTTCATGACACGTGGCGACAAGGACACAGCAGCTGGATAGTTTACTAGTAGAACTCATCCTCAAGTCTTTTAGTTCACACGGCATGACTTTGAGAACTTCATCTCCACCGCGGACCTGGTTCTAATTCAAACAGAAACCAAATATTTTATTACTACCTCCGTTCAGAAATATAAGATGATTTTCAATATTTTACTCCATATAAGACTACATATACGCACAGAAGTGAGTGAACAAAGACACTAGAACATGTCTTCAAAGGCATGAGAGCAGAGAGATTACTTGCAATATCCATAACACAAGTTACTGAGGCTACTATACTCTCTTCAAAGGCATGAGAGCTAAAATCTTGCATTTCCTACAGCTAGCATTGATGTTCATAAAGTAGTTGAAAGTAATCTATAAGAAATCAGTGTTATGTGAAAAAATCATATGTATGTTAACCTCTCGCATGTTTTGGTCAAAAGAGCAATTTAGAACCGTCATTTGGCACACAAAAATCACATGCAAGATCACCCAGAAAGTTGTACTACTAGTACTAGTACTGCGTGTTAGATGAAAAAACACGATCAAGATAGCCAAAAAGATCGTCAAGAAGAGATATTACCTAGACTGGCTTAACGAGGGATCTCGGAGAGGCGGGCTTGGACAGGGCGATGGCCTTGAGCTTGTCTGCGGTAGTCTCGACGGGGTGCTTGCGCTTCTTCGTACCCTGAGCCTGGACGGTTTTGGCCAGAGCCATAGACATCACTTCGGCCGGTGCTCCAGGGTCCATCAAGAAACTGTCAAATAGAAATAAAAGAAACAAAACCATAATCACAAACCCAAAAGAAGAACAGAGAGGGAGTTATAGGATCAGTCGTGGGGTTGCAAGACCGGGCCTTGACCAGAAGCAACACCATTGATGCGCTCACCTTTCCTTCTTTGGGAAAGAAGAACAATGGCAGAAGCGCGTCGGGGTTTTCTTGAAGAAATGAGGAAAAGATGAGGGAGAAGCAAGTTGGGGTTTTCTCCAAGAGAGGAAGCTGAGGGAGAAGAGTGAAATGATGGTTGCTTCATCCGTCCAACTTACTGCTAGAAAGGTGGGGGTTTTGTGATTTGACGGCTCATTGGGCATTACTGCGGCGCTTCGACCGGGGTAGTCTACCGTGCAGTTGTGCACTCTAGTACGGAGTAATTTAGTGCATGGCAAGTGGACCCCGATGCTGGCTATCCCACACATCAGCGAAAGTGAGTAGCAAGGTTCCCGACAACCGTCGAGGAGGATCCGCGCGGTAGAGCGTGTCCACTGTTTCTGAAAAACAAAAATGATTACAGCGAGCGTTTCCACTCTTACGACGGAGGAGTGTGAAACACGGCAGCCACTTGAACACACAATACTCCTACTACTAGGCATGTGCAGTGGTTCATACGTCAGTACCATAATATTGTTGCTAGTGCAGTAAGATATGACGATAAAAAATAATGTTGTGCGCATGTCAACTATGAACAGTAATGTAACATGCCCCTTTTTTGACTGTCCGGTCGAGAATGAACGGTTAGATCAATGTTAACTGAACTAGGTCTACAACACACAGAGAGTGCAGTGCTACAGTACTCCATGGAACATGAACCATATGAAGCACGAATCAGTGTTAGGTAGGGTGTATGAAGGGTGCATGGGAGCAAAAGTTCCCTTCTCGACCCACTTTTGGGTGTTTGGCAGAGTGCATGAAGGGTGCATGAGTTCACACTAGTTTAACACAAATACACTAGGAGCATGCAGAGCATGCATGAAGAGGGGTGCTGAGATGAGCATGCACGAAGAGGGAGCAACTATATTGAGATGAGAATGCAACCAAACACACCCGCACGCTTTGTGCTACAGTGACTGATCTGCACCGTCTGAGTTTGATCCAACTGTCATGTTGCGCTGAGACATGCCCATGCAGAGGACGCCTAAACACCATCGAAGTCCCTCTGCTTCTCAAGGCGCATGATGTTGGTGATGCAGGGTGCCACCGCCCGCACAGCCCGCTCCCGATCGACGGGAGCCAGCTCGTCAAAGACGGCGTCCAATGGCACAAATGGATTCCGGTGACGAAGCCGTGAGAGGATTCGCCCGGCAACAGCAACGGCTGCTTGCAACCCCTCCCTGTCCAGCTCCGCCCCCACCATCGCGCGGAGATGGCTTAGCTGCTCAGAGATATAGGTGAAGAAGGAGACCAGGTCAGGAAGCCACAACTCGTTGAAGTCAATGGGGTGGTCGAACGGGTTTAGCCCGACGGCCGGCATGGTCGCGCTGGCACGACAGTAGGCATCGCGCAGCCACAACACGTGTGTGGCAACATGGTCCAACAAGTAGTTGAGGCGATCCTAGACCTCGTCACGATCAGCCCGCTCACGCTCTAGCAGGCTCGCTTGACCGCCTATCGTATCTCCCGCTTTCTGCAGCAATGCTGCCGACGCCTCGAGCATCTTTGTGGTGGATGCCTACCACTTTTGAAGCTCCGTGACATCCCGCACATAAAGGAGGAGCATGGCACTCCTCTCCTCTTTGAGCTCACGAAGCTCCACGTCCTTGGCCCTGAGCTCCGCATCCTTGGCTTGGAGCTCCTGTGTCAGGCGCCTCACCTTAGAGTCCGTCATCTGGTGCGCCACCATGGAACCAGGTAGAAGCAATGGGGAGAGGAAGCAAAGGGGGCAAAATAGCTAAAAGGCAATGCATCTATGGGAAGGTGGAGGGAGCCAGCCAAGGAGCGGGGTGAATCTTTTGGTTTTCACCATGGGAAAACACCAGTCGACGACTTTTCACTTCAGGGAGCAGTGGGTTTTACAGGCGGAGTCATCATGACTAATTGCTGCCGCGCCTGCTCCCGTCAATAAAAAAAATAAAAATCCTGCCGCGCCTGCCGCACCCAAAGACCAGTGCAACGCAACGGTGAATATTTAAATTTACCTACTGGCAAGGAGAGAAAAAAAGGGGTGAAAAACAAATGTGGCGGCGGCCTAGCTAATCGGTCGCACTAGCCCAACTAGCTAGCCACCGTGCTTCACTGATGTACTCGGCGGGAAAGGTGGGCTTTTGTGATTTTTTGACTCATTTACTTGCTTCAGCGCTACGACCGAGGAGGACCCAGAAAACACGTGGTACGGCGTCCCACATCTCGGCAAGGAAGAAAATATGCGTGCACCACCCGGGAGGACCCAGAAACCACGCGGTAGGGTGTGCCACGTCTCGGCATGGAGGAAAAATGTGCGTGTAAAAATAAACTGTATCAAACTATCTATGGTTCGACCTCGGGACACAGCCAGTCGGTCGAAAACATACCACTAGCCACACAAGTTCATCATGCTAACATGGCACAGAGGATAGGTGTGGTTAGCTCCGTCTCGACCAGCCACAACGTCTCTTGTTCTAGGTGATTCATCTATTTTCCAAGCATTTTTTAGTTATAGTAACACCACGGCAAGCTCGCACCGCTCTTCGTGTGTGCCCGTGCGTCTAAAGGTTGTACAACTGGATGGAGAGGAGAGAGAGAGATGGCAGGGATGGGACCCACCAGTAAGTTAGTCAACGTTAATGCACCTGTTGACGAGCCACTCCCTCTACTCTACTCAACGTAATACTGTATAAAATCAAGTTATGCCACAAAGCAAACAACCATTGCGGTTTCAGGCTATCGATGTACGCTTTGTACTCTAGGTTGCCGGTTCAAATTTTGTCCTTCAGATTTGTTAGTTTTAGGTCCAAATTTGATCAATGACAAGTGGGCCTCCTGTGTGTTGTTCCGATATTTCAGTGTAGGATGTTTTTTTTGCACAAACACTTTGCGCGGTTAGACAAGTTACGGCACCAGTTACACATATTTTGCAAGTTTAGGAACAAAAATGACAGCAGCATAGAATATCACATGCTCCCCGCAACTTAGATGCTATGGTGATATGAGATTTTATGTCGTTGGATCTGAGATCTAATGGCTTGGGAGTAGTCTTTGTAATTATGTGCAATTTCCAAACTCTCCAAGGTTTTTTTTTGCAGAAAAAACCATTCAGGCCTCGTGTGAGCCGCTAGATCTTGGATCCAACGGCTCCCAGTAGCTCATATTAGGTGCTCCCCGCAGCTTAATTAGCCGCTACGGTGATACAAGCATCTAGGTCGTTGTATCTGAGATCCAATGCCATGTGCATAGTATTTGTACTTTCTGCGCAATTCCCAAACTCTTTGAGGCCTATATTGCAAAAACATTCAAATGTCCTACTGTGAGCCGTTAGATCTCCCGGGAACTCGTATCACCATAGAATCTACGGTGTGGGAGCACCTCATATTCCCCCGTGCGAGAAAACATCAGGTGCTCTCGCAGCTTGGATGCTACGGTGATATGAGCTTCGAGGTTGTTTGATCTGAGATCCAATGGCATCTAAGTAGTCTTTGTGCTTGTGGGTTGCGCCCAAACTCTTTGGGGGCTTTTCTGCAAAAACATTTGAACCACCAAGGAATCGTTGGATCTGAGATCCAACGGCTCCGAGGAGCTTGTATCACCACAACATCTAAGGTGTGGTAGCACGTGATATTCTTAAACACAAGAGAATATGAGGTCTTCCCTCATCTTAGATGCTACGATGATACGAGCAAGGAGGCCATTGGATATGGGATCCAAGGGCATCTGAGTAGTTTTGTTACTAATTGTGTGCAATTCCCAAACTCATCAAGGTTTCTTGTAAAAATATCTCAGATCTACACACTCCAAGGAACTCGTATCACCATATAGCATATAAGGTGTGGGGGCACATGATATTCTCCCCGGGGGGGGGGGTGCACAACCCATCGGTGTTTGGGAGGGTGGGGACAAATATAATGTTCAAAAAATATAATCTAAACAATCCTAAACAGAGCTTCACAATTTTATCGAAGGTCGAGGGGTTACCCCCCGACAATCTACATAACTCCACCTATGCAAGAGGTGTAGTGGGAGCTTCTAGGCGTGAGAGAGATGACGCGAGAAAGCGAGGTCAATCGAGTCATTTATAGAGGGAGAGATCGGGTGAGTTTGGCCTAGCGTACACTCGAATGTTAAAGACGATACACCGAGATATCGTGCGGCAAAGTTGCAGTGAGGGATGGAGGGAGATAGTTACCGAGAGTGGCCTAGATAGACTTTGTGTGTGTGCGCACGGTGAAGGTGTTTTACAAAGGCAACGTACGTGTCTTGAGAGAGAGGGAGGGTTTGTCATGGAGGGCACGACGAGGTTGTGTGTGAGAAATACATTTGTTGAGAGTGTGTGGGCAGGTGTGACATAAATGGAGATCGAAACGTGAAGAGAAATAATGAGCGCGTGTGTGTCAGATACCAATAGCTCTATTAACAAAGAAATGAAGATCGATCTATACATGAAGTATGTGTGGTGGTTGGGGGGTGTCGATGGAGAGACCTAAACACAACATTTGCATGTACATAGTACAAGACTTAATATTCATGTTTCAACTTATTTTTCATTTTAAATATTGAATTGAGGACCATGCATGGCTTACATTTTAGTTTTGAATTCGTGTCATACATGCATGGTCATACATCCACGTTGAGATCACTATATCACAAACTCACTCTAATTCAAGAACTCGTCATAAATCAATTACCATGCCTTTTGGAATGACCAGTTATTTGCAAGGAAAATACGGGCATTGTAATACATATAGATTCGTTCGGCAATTTAAAAAAAGATTCCTTTTCATTCTCGAATGGTAGCACCCGACGGCGTACCAGCCAGACCCGGGCTCGTGTCCTGGTGGTGGCATGCATGGTACGCACATTAGCCAACCCCAACCAAAAGAACCGCGATATTAAACTTCGCGCCTCCACTAGAGCCTCCGCGTTTCTAGTCGAAATATCTAGCGGCCAGAATTCTAGCCCTAGGAAATTCACCTCATGTCCCCGGTTCATAATGACAACCGATGAACAATGGAGGGATGCTTTAGTAACTAGCCCACGTTACCTACCGCGCCGAGCACGGTTCAATTCCCTTGGTCGCTGCTACCCAAGGTCACCCGTTAACTCCATTGCCTAGTACTAATAGTACTACAGCAGGATGAGCACAGAATGGAGCTCCGTTTGTCGATTTTGTTCATGCGTTGTTCGTGCCTACTAGAGTTACTATATCAGGCAATGCACTGGTACGGAGGGATTATCTTTTTACTCTGCATAAATAACTTGTCTGAAGTCTAACTAAGCAAAATGTTTGATCAAATCCTTTCTTAAGAAATATTAACATCTACAACAGTAAAGATGTATGGCTTGAAAATTTATTTCATGATGCAGGTTATGATATTGTTTCGAATCCTGGATTTTAAATTCCAGAAAATCCAAAACTGACCTGAACTTCATGAAACTGAGCATGGTCACGTGATATGGCACAAATAGGCCATCGTATTTTTTTTGTTCAATTTGAGACAAGCTGCTTATGAAAAGTTACACAAATGAAGAGCCAAGGTATTTTGGAACAAAGACATGTCACGTTAATGCGAACGGTTTCACTATTCAAACCGTGGGCGTTAGACCTACGTGCCGCCACGAGTCCCGCTTCTCATCGGCAGGTGCCGTCCGAGCAAGCATGTGAGTCGACGGGAGGCGTGCGAGAAGACCGCTGCGCCAGCTGACCGGGAGGCGTGCGAGCCAGCCGCTGCGCAGGCTCACCGGGAGGCGAGCCCTTTGACCAGGCTCCGCCGCCCACCTTCCTCCCAACTGCCCCCACTTTTAATGGCGTCGGCACCGCAGTTTAAATCACCACCGCACTCCCCGTTCTCGCTACAATCTTCTCTCTTCCTCTCGGATTCTCCTGTCGTCTACCTCCAACCAGCCTGACCTCACCGTACGCCATGCCGCATCATCATGGTCTGCCCTTAGTTTTCCAGTTTCCCGAGGAAGACACCCAGCCGGAGTCTCAAGAACATAAGGCACTTTGGGACGAGCTTGAACTGGCCTTGCGGGAAGACGTTGCGCCTGTCCCCGCTCTCGTTCCAGCTCCCGTCGCCCCGACTGCGCCAACGCCCATCCCCGTGGCATTGATGGCCTGGGAGCCGCACATTGTCGCCGAGCTTGAAGCCACGGGATTCCACGAGGTCCCCGCTGACTTTCACACACCCGTGCACCTACTAGTGCATGCACCTACGTGTGCACTGACACGCGCACCCGTGCATATGAATGTCTCCGCCGCGCCGTTGCCAGAGCCTGTCCCCGCGTCGGTGCCAGTGCCCCCCTCAGCGACATGGATCGCCGCCGTCGACCGCTTCCTTGCACCAATGCCAGTCGCCTCCTCCCACAGTTGACTGGCTCTTGGAGACCGAAGTCCAGAACATTCTGGCCTTCCTTGAAGCTAGGGCCAACATCGAAGGAGTACGCCAACAACGGCGCAAGATGCCGCCGTCGCCGCCGGTCAGTGGTCCGACGACACACAGAGCACGGCAGAGGAGCCACTTCCCGTCGCAAGACGCCTCCGCCGCCACCGCGTGATCTAAATATGCCATGAAAAACGTTCGGATTGCCATGCTTAAAATCCGAACGTTTGGGATTTATCATTTGTGTTTATTTTAGTTCGATCATGGTATGAATGTAAAGTCGCAGTCAGACTGAATGAAATCTATGGTTTGATCGATTGAATGTTCTGCTAGAGCCGTATCAAATTAAATATAAAACGTCATCAAGCGACATGTATTCCTTCTCATCGCAAACATTTCATATTAAATACCACGTCGATTCCAATTTTTTTAGGGAAGTCAGTTCCAAATACTTGTAGGGCGCGAGCAGTCCCCTTATTCGAGCACTAGGCGATACATCTATTTATCCACACATTTAATTGTTAGTAGATACTACTAGCCTAACTTGTCCGTCACGGTCACTTTTGTTCCTAAACTTGTTACATATAATACTAGTACTAGTATTACGTGAAACTGGTGCCATAACTTGTGGACGCGTCCAGATTCGGTCAACGGTCACACCGCCCACGCGTTCTTCGTGTTTGCCCGTGCATCTAAACGTAGAAGGGGAGGAGAGAGAGAGAGAGTAGACATGGAACCCACCAGTAAGTGAAGTGGAATAGTACATGCTCACGAGCCGATCTCACTAATGTACTAAAGTTAATATAAAAACATGTTGTCCATTAAATAGGCAGTGGTAATATAAAAACATTATATCAACAAAGGGGAGTACAACAAACGTTGCTACTATGTTGCCTATTGACGTGCGGCTTGAAGGCCCTGGTCGCATGTTCGATCCTCATCCTTTTTCATTTTTAATTTATACTAGTAAGGTACACGTGCATTACACGCATGAGATTTGGCAACTAAATTATGAATAAATACCACACCATAGCATGTAAGCTTTGATTCATATATGCATGATGTAGATGTTCGTTTAATTCTTATAGTTCATCCCATTCAAAATCAATAAGTTTTATAAAAAAGTTAATCTATTTTAAGATTCATGGAATTGTGCATTGTAGAGCATAAAGTAAAAAACAAATAATGGCAATTCATTTAGAAAAAAGAAAATTGAGCAATTATGATACAGAAGATTCAAGAACAAAGGAGAAGTGCTTGTGTTTTGAGGTTTGTGCATTATGCTTAAGTTCAACCATGCAGTCTTATACATTGTACTTGTGGCAGAATGTGGTTGAATGTAGAAGATATCCAATGGCCAGTGGTGCTCGGATTTGCCATCTCTGCACCGTCGGATTGGCTTCATCCAACGACCATCTTTCAAAGTTATTCGCACACTATATAGGGGTGTAGATATGGGTCCAAATTTGCTCCATGACAGTTGGGCCCCCCAGTGTGTAGTTTGTAGCACTTTAATTTCTGGGTCGAAATTTGTTCCGTTACAGGTGGACTCCGGGTGTGTAGTTTGTAGCTTATTTGTAATAATTAAAGAGAACACCAGAGTTTTTTTTGCAAAAATATCATGGTGCGATGTGGGAGGTTAGAAAGGGCGTGCGAGAGAGCGGTGACCGATCCAGAGGGAAAACAATTGGGGGAGGGTCGGGGGTTGGAATGGTGTTTGGAGTAGTTGTGGGGCAAATGCTACAAAAATATAATCTAAACCCACCAGTATAAATGCCTTCACAAATTAATCGAAGGTTGGAGTCCCCCTTGCAATGTAAATAGCTCCGGCTCTATGAGGGATGGAGAGGTAGCTTCAATGTGTGGAAGAGACGGCGTGAGAAAGTGAGGTCAATCGAGACATAGATAGAGAGACAAAGTGAGTGTGCCCCGACATTCGTTGAAAAGATATATATATATGCTATGGATAGATATTGTCCGATTGAGCTTTTGGGAAGGGTGAGGGCTGTAAGAGAGAGCTTGAGAGATGATCCAGACATAGACAGGTACACATATTGTTTGTGCGTGGGAGGAAGCAAGGTCAATCGATACATATATAAAGAGAGAGAGATTGAGCGATTGTGGGTCGTCATGCGATCGAAAGAGTGAGACAGGTTGGAGAGAGTGACCTAGATAGACAATGTGCATGTGAGAGTATACACTATGAATATGTCGAATTAGGCCCAAACATGGAGATATATCGTTTGTGTGTGAGAAAGAGTGAGGTCAATCGGGACATGCATAGAGAGAGAGAGAGAGATTGAGCAAGCGTGGGCCGCCATGAGGTCGAATGAGTGGAATGGCTTGGAGAAACTGATCTAGATAGACAATCTGCGTGAGAGAGTATACAGTGTGTCGATCGAGGCCCGGACAGGGAGATATGTCATTTGTGTGTGAGAGAAAGCAAGGTTAATCGAGACTTAGATAAAGAGAGAGAGAGAGAGAGATAGAGAGAGAGAGAGAGAGATTAAGCGAGTGTGGGCCGCTGTGCAGAAGAAAGAGGGAGACGGTCTCTCGAGAGTGACCTAGATAGACAATGTGCGTGCGTGCGCATGAGAGAGAGGGGGTCTAGATAGGCAATGCATGTATCTACCGAGAGAGGGTGGGAGGTGGGAGAGAGATAGCTCGACATGGAGTGCAATGGCGGGTGTGTGAGAGTTAGAGATCGAAACATGGAGAGAAAGAATCAACATGCGAAAACCAATAGCTTTGTAAGGTGGTTAGGAGAGGAAGATTGATCAATAGAGGAAGTATGTAGCGTGTGTGCCGAGGGGGGGGGGACCTAAAAGCAACATTTGAATGTAGATAGTACTATACTTAATGTTGATGTTTTAATTTAGTGTACATTGTAAGATTTGATTTGAGGACCATGCATATGGCTTCCGTATTTATTTCGAATTCGTGCCATACTAGGTTTGGAAAGGTTGATATTGACTGGATTGTTGTGGTATTTTGTATGTGTGTGGTCATATGCTTGAATCCATCCAAAGTTTTCTCACTACCATGGTGTTCATCTTATACATATATGATTTTGTATTAAAAAAGTAGCATTAGAATTGGAGATCACTATCTGACAAACACACTCTCATTCAAAGAACTCCTCATTAATTAATTCATAGTATCTCGTTTTGAAGGACTAATTATTTGCAAGGAAAACACGGGCATGGTAATACATAGTACAAGATTTGTTTGCCAATGAAAGAAGATTTGTTTGCATTCTCAAATGTAGGCGCACCAGGCAGACCAGGGTCATGTCGTGGTGGTCGCGTGTGTCGTACGGACGCTAGCACCCACCCCCTCCCTCCCCGCCCAAAAAAAAAGAACGATGACAAAAAAAGTTCGCGCTTCCACGTTTCGGATTGAAATATCCGCCGGCCCCAATTCCAGCCCTGCAAAATCTCCCTTCTCCCCCGTCCCCCTTCCGCGCCCAGAGCTCTCAAATCCCTAATTCGCCGCCAACCCAAGCAAAATTCGAATCGCCCTTCGTCTCGTCTCTTTCCCCACCTCTGTGCCGGACGACGATGACGAAGACGGCGGTCGCTCTTCACCACTGCACCAGAGCTACCTCATCTACCCCCTCGTCCACCGCACCGGGTGGTCCACCCACAACGTCGGCCGCCGCAGCCGACGTGCCTCACAGACACTGACTTCCACGCATTTGGTGCGCTTCACCGATGTTGTCTCCCACCTCACCGGGGCTACTTCACCGAGAACATCGTCGCACCTCCACCCCCCAGACGACGTTGGTGCTTCACCAACGGCCTTGTCCACCGCATCGTAGCGCTCCGCTGCCGCTCGAGATCTGCATTCGTATGCGGCCAGCCAACGCCAGCGCATCACCCTCAATGGCTCTGAAGTGACCCGCACTCTAGCTAGGCGAGCATGCCCAAACGCCGGCCCGAACTAGGTATCCACATATCACTCCCTTGTGCACTATTCCCACGATGTTTGGATATCCTTTTACTGCTCTCTTAGCTTACACGCCTATGCAACACTGACTTTAACTCTTATTTCTTCTGGAGATATCATCTGAAACAAGCAAAACCATTTTTTAGCGAAGCATGACGGCGCTACGGGATCTGGTACACATCTTGCACGCCGGTATAACCTTGTAAGTACCTGTCCTCCGGTACAACAACAAGGTCGATTCCTCTCATTTGATCAACCATTCGCCATGTCAAAAATGCAGAGGGGGATGCAAGGAGCACAAGGCCTGCATATCCAAGCAAGTGGTAACATGGACTTGTACATGGAACATCCCAAGCGCAAGCAGAGCTGCAGTGAGCCTATACAACGAGCTAGCATAAGTCCCTACATTTCATTTAATTCGTACTGGCCTGCGTATATGATTTGTGTGCAGTGGCGGATCTATGGATTCAAGTTACTAGGGGCAAAAATTTAACTTAAAAAAATACGAAGGCACTTGCACTCCAGAAATCAACATAACTTGAGAAATGTGAAGCTACATGCACTTTGAAAACCAGCTAATGATCCAAAGTAGTTCTAGATTATAAAATTCTAAATGTAACATGATGTACAAGGACTACTAACATGGACTGTACCTTCTTGAATTATTCGTTCTCTGGCCGAAAATATCCAAGTGTAATTGCACCTATAACCAGTGCGTAAACTGCATATCAATATATCTATCCTGCACAAGTATGACAATAGTTTCAAACAACAGATTATAAAAGTATTTATGCTAGGTTGTCATGATACGGGTACTTTCTGGTAGATGGCCTCGATGTTCCCTCAAGCCATGAAAATGTACTATAATTTGCTTGTCTTCAATTCCTGCAAATCTCTATCTCTCTCTCTCAACATAGCAGATCATCATTAGACACTAAATCCTTCAATGGGAGCTTGCAAAATGCTTGCATTAGATCCCTCATTAGACACTATATGTTCATCACCAGGAGCATGTAAAATCTTTGCATCAAATCCTTCATTAGCAGTCTGTTCATTAGACACTTCAGGCTCAAGAACAACATGAGCTTGTCTGTTTGCACCGGAAACTTGATTAGACACATTAGGTTCAATCAGTTCAGTATTGATTGGGGGAGTTATAAAATAAGCAGAAATTGGTTTCATTTCCTTATAGATCCCTACATACAAGCAGTTTTACAACACCGTCAGATTTAACTATTGGCCAGAAATTGAATAGTTGAATTAGATATAATCAGGGATGTGATGTACTTGCTCGTTGTGCATGCTGCTCTGGCAAGCTGTGACTGTCCGTTTGCGCAGGCTCGATGCCATGCCCGTGCAGCTGCCGCTGCCTCCCACGCAGGCTACACCCAGGGTTGGATCTTCATCTTCTTGTCCTTCCATTTGCTTGAAGCCCAGCGACCGGCGTCCAACAAGGGCGCGAGGAAGTGCTGTGTCGGTCCGTCGAGCAGCGGCTAGGTTAGGAGCGAACCAGACTGGAGGCTGGAGCGAACGAATTGGGGATTTTTCCTGCTTTCGATTGATATGGGAGGCACTTGTTTGGGCCGCGAGCCAGCTAGAGGGCCTGCCTTGCACTTACGTTATTGGCCCATCCAAATTGAAACATTTTTCTTCATTTTTTACATTGCTTGCTCGTGCGCTGGGACAAACAAAACTAGCCTGGGCCAACCTGGACGACTCAAACTAGGTGCGCACTTTCCAGCCACCCGAGGCGGCCGCCCATACCAGCCCCTACGGTGGCGTCACCCCTTTTTGCGTGTATGATTGGGGTAGTGAAAAATATTCCAGTGGCACTTTTGATTTACCCACAGAATGGTTGAATTGCTTGTTTCTATGAACTGAGTTTGCCAATAATGTGAAGGATGCCAGTCTTTTCATCCTATTGTAGATTGCTTAGATCTCGATATGCCAAATGTAATTGCATGAAATATACAGTTAAAGCCAGTGTGATGTGTGTTGCTACAACTAGTCTTACAACCCGTCCTCATATAACATATCAAGGACGCACCATCTTATCAGATTAACCATTCGACTTACCAATGCAGTGTGGGAAGAAAGAAGTATTGGGACTGCGTATCCAAGCAATTAATGCCATTGACTCCTACGTAGAACCTTGTAAGCGAAAACGAAGTTGCAGTGTGCCTGTACAAAGAGCTAGCGTAAGTTCAGTTACCTGCTTCTCGGAATTTTAGTTAGCCACTGATTGCAAAATTGTTCAATTACGTTGCTTCGCTTAATTTACTTTGCTACTGATTACATAATGCCATAGCCTACTAATCCTATTATAGACTGCGTCTATCTATGTGTTTGATACTTACTATTAAGAATTACCTGTTTGCCTGAACTTAAATAGCTACTTAAGCACGTAGATAGCTGGTCATATGTACTTCTAGGGTGCAGCAAAATTCATGTGTAATTTACGTTCTGATACCCTGTTTGTTTAAATGGTTTGCTGTTATCACTTGTAGCACTAGTAATGTTTGCATGTTCATAGACAAACAACTGTCAGGTTTATATGAGCGACAACGTCTTTTTAACTTATATATATATATATATATGTGTGTGTGTGTGTGTGTCGGAATCATTTTGCTTACATCAAAGATATTTACAGTTGTCTGTGTTGCTAATAAACGGTACCGACTTGTTACTTTAATACGTTGCCAAGAACTTGTTAGTTTTACTAGTTCATGTGTAATTAAATACGTTGCCAAAACTGGTTAGTTTTACTAGTTTGATGTTAGTTTCTTATGGCTCTTGCAACACTTTATTTATGATTTCTAACATTCAAGTTTGCAGGAGCCAACTGAAACTCCGTTGGCACAACAGGCATGTTTTCAAAAACTTTCTTCTTTACCTAGTTTGCTGCTGTAACTTGTTGCTGTAATCATCTTACCAACTTCAAGTTTTTAGGATCCAATTGGAAGTCCAATTGCACAGCAGATACATTTAAAAAAATATTTGTGTAACAGGTTTGCTGTTGTAACTGTTGCTCTAATCAAGTTACTGACTACTCAACTTTTCAGGATCCAAGAGAAACTCCAATGCCACAACATGTTTCTTTTGCAAAACTTGTTTGTTTAACTGCTTTGCTGCTGCAATCGGTTGCTCTAATCACGTTACTGGCTACTCAACTTTTTAGGATCCAAGAGAAACTCCAATGCCACAATAGGTACCTTTTGCAAAACTTGTTTGTTTAACTGCTTTGCTGCTGTAACCGATTACAATGATGTTAATAACTACTTTTCAGCATCCAATCGAAACTCTTTAATTCCTTGTTTATTTAACTGGTTTGTTGTTCTAACTCCTAGTTGAGATGTTTTGCTAACTTCAACTTTTCGGAATCCAATCGGAGCTTTAATGGCAAAACAGGTTAGCCCCATGGACGTTGTATCATCCCACAACAGTGGCACCGACCCAATCGTGCATCATGAATTGCCAACTGTTGATGCTCTAGATGCTAAACTATTGGTAGAAAGAGATTCTGCTTCTGCACTTAGAGATGAAGTTGACATGTTGAGGAAGCAAACAACACAATCACAAGCAGTACTCAAGACAACCATTAAATATTTGGTGGATTTCAAAATGAAGCAAGCTGAGACTGACCGCATTGTTAAGGTCCTGAAGGAAAAAAGGAAATTAAATTCCCACTTGGTAAATCATAGGTGAAATGTTTTTTCCATCGTTGAATAACCTTTGTGTTGTTTGTTCATGTAATCGATCAAACCAGTTGTTCTAGAGATCATGTAATAATTGTTTTTTGTTTTTTGGTTTGTAATTTTCTTTTGAGCATGAGTCTGTATTAATTGATAAGACTCTGAGACATTTCATTTTGATTGCTACGCCATACCTACAAATATGCCAATCGGGGTAAATGTGCATTCAGCAATAATAGTAGTATAGATGGTCCTTAAGTGGCACGCATCTGAAAGGGCCAAGATGCGGTACTAGCTTTGCTAAAAAAATGATGCTCTTCTCGCAAAAAAGTACAACGGCCTGGCTTATGTATGTTAGTTGATATTAGTGATCCATATACTCTATCAGTGTTTATATGTCTGTTAGTTTTGTACATTATTGGTTGATTGACTCAGTATTTTGAATCTTGAGACATCGCTTGTGTACATATCTAAATGGGAGTACACTATATGCTGTGTGTGTCATATATGTTACACTTGAGTTGGACATAAAGTGGTTTCAAATATTGGAATTCACCTTAAACTGGATTCTAACTTCTGAATTCGAGTATCGGCATTTGTAAATCATATTCGTATATGATACTGGAATACATCTTTCTTGTGCTTTTGAAGATATATAAAAAAACATAGAATAATTTATAAAGATTCATATAAGAATACAAAATGGATTCGAATTTAGTTGCCAGGGTAAATGTGAATGCTTATTGTCCCAAAATTTGAAAGAAGCGACAAAATATCCACTCCCACGTCGGCTGCCCGAAGCCAGTGTTTGCGAGATGGAAATTACTGTCTACCCCTTACACGGACAATCCATCGGCCCAATTTCCACTGCTCTCAATAGGGGTAGCTTAGTAACTTCAATTAGACGTGACACGACCGCCTCTGAGCCCATTCAGACACGGTGGGCGCCAAATGTGGGCGGCAAAACACATTTGATTCAAGCTCGTCCGAAAGACCTCTGTCTCTCCCTCCATTTCCCCATTCATACACGGTGGGCGGCAAAACAAACTCGACTCGGCCGAAATCGATGTCGGCAAATGTTTTGAATAGAGGCAAGTTTGTAACTTCACTCAAATGTAACACAACCGCCCTACCTGTCAGCCCCGTTCATACACCGTGGGCGCCAACCGTGGGCGCCAAAACACCCTCTCCTCGCCCGAAATCGCTCTGGGCAAATATTGGGGAGATGCAAGATTACCGTCCTATCTCCAACCGACAAGATGTCCAAATTTTAAACGGGGGCTAAGTTGGTAACTTTCGCATATTTCAGACAGGCGCGTCCCAAAAACATGGTTCCCCGTACCTCTCCCTTCATTTTCCCATTCATACACCATCCGTGCTAGAACACCCACTACTGCAGGATGCTGCTAACGCGACACTACGATCAGAGACCCTTTGGCGAAACTGTGTGCGATGCATTAATCACAAACGCGGATGTAAAAAAAACATCAAAAAAGATGCAAAACGTTTGCGATGGCGGAGACATCAAACATGGTTCAGATTTTAGTTACATGTGCGATGCGGGGCATACGGTTGATCCATACGAACTGTTTGCGATTAGACAGAAGAACAAAAAACGGGCAGCCATATCAATGTGTGTTTGATATATGGCATATAGTTCGCTCCGATGAACTGTTTGCTATTAGGGAATACAACAGAAATGGTCAGCCAGATCAAGGTGTGTGTGATATACGATATACGGTTCACTCGGACGAACTGTTTTCGATTAGGGAAGAGAACATAAACGGTTCAACTTAACAAGATGTGTGTGATATGCGGCATACAGTTCACATAGATGAACTATTTGCGATGAGCCAAAAGAACACAAACGTTTTGTGTAAACAAGATGTGTGTGATACACAGCAAACAGCCCACTCGGATGAACTGTTTGCGATGAGAAATTATAACACAGACAGTTACTATAGTTAGTTCATGTGCGATTCTGTTTGTACAAAAAACTTTGAAAAATGCAAACTAGTTGCTTGCGGTGGCTAGGAGCATCGCACACGATGCGTCTGCGAGTACTCGTGTGCGATGATTAGTAAGTTACACATATGTTTCCTTATGTTAACACGCGTGTGATAAATAACATGTGGCACCGCATATGGTATTCGGGTTGTGTGTGTGCTCCACTTAGTCTTCCCGCGCTCCAACGAATGCTTCCCGCGCTCCACATGCATGGGTGAATTGTAAAATCCATGCCTCTTCCCTCATCGGTTTCCTGCCACCAGCTAATGGCTTGCTGCATATAACCTAGGCGGCAATGCACCATCTACCATTTGTTATTCCAAGCATGCCAGGCAACGACCAAAGCTTCGACGTCGACCCCTACCTGCGTTACATCTTCGGTGAGGAGAATGAGCCGAAGCAGGTCGGGGAGCAAGAGCTTCATCGGTCGGTGCAGGCACCATGGCCCATCGGCAGCGATATCTACGTGATAGTCCTTGGGCGCACAATCAACATATTGCAGAGGAAGTGTGATGAGCAGTTTGCCATCCACCGTGCAAAAGATCCAGAGCTGCTCGGCGGCATGATCGATGACCCACCCGAAGAGCTGCCGTCACCAGTGCTCATCGAGAGCCTGATGCCCTGCAAGGAATGGGCAGAGGACCTCTACGATTCAGTCAAGACACAGCCAGCCTGCGGCTTCATCATTGCCGGCGGCGGCCGTGTCAACCTCGATCCCGATGATGTGGTGGCCAGGCTCGAGTGCATCCTTGGCGGAGTTGACGTCCCCGATGAAGTAGAACATTGCCAACGTGATATCTTGAGGATGCATGTGATGGACGGAATTTGCTACCAGGCTAGAGACATGGAAATGGAGTAGTTCCGCGGAGATATCATGCGTGCGATTGCACGCTGTCAAGCTCTTCTGGAAGAGGCCCAGCAGCCCCAAGAGCCTCCCAGCGCCAGCAGCTCCGTAGGCGGAGGCGGGTCGGGACACTTGGAATGAACGGCTGCAAGGGTGCTATGCTGATCATGGAGTCCGAGAAGACCGTCGTCGGAAGGCCGCCAGCTCAGCCTTTTAGCCTATATTTTATTATAATTGTATGCGTATGTAGGTCGTGAGTGTTTTGGGCATTGCCGCATGTGGCATTTTAAATTATCCTGAATATGTAAGACAATTATTAACCGTTGCTATTGTAAATTTGCCTCAACGGCGAGTAGAGCGCGTGTAGGGACACCAGAGCGAAGCGTGCCGCGGCAGCCTCAATGGCGAGGAAAATGCGCGGACGGACGCGAGCAGAGCGCGCCGCGGCCTCCTCAACGATGATCAGAGCGTGCCGCGGCCGCCTCAACGGCGAGCAACCACATGGTCAACCTTCTGGCACCCCGTGGGAGGCGCGACTACGCATCCATCGGACACGATGGTGATATCTTGACCGTGGGTGATAGTGGGCAGACACGTACACGTACGTCCGAGAATGCGGGCCCACGTATCCGCCTTCCGATGCGTGGCATACGGTTGATCCATAAGAACTATTTGCGATGAGCCAGAACAACAGAAATGGGCTTTGTAGGCCTAGAACCATCAATAAATTTTGACCTTGTTTCTCGTCACATTGCAGATTACAACGCAATAAGTAATTGCAAATCTGTTCACACCGATCAAACCAATATGTGTTCACACTTAGCACCAGGCTATAAAAACTACCCACTCGAAAATTACTTCACAGTTCCTCTCCTTATCAACCACAAAACTGGTCTTTCCTGTCAAGTCGTTCCACCATGACTGGTAGGAGGAGTTTCAGGTGGACATATAACCAGGGAGCAAAGACCAAGGCCGCGGAAGCACTAGAGAGGTCCCGTCGCCATGCGGCAGCCGCAACAGAGATGTCCCGGTGCGCCGCGGAGCCCTCAAATGAGCTCTCACCGGCACGCGAGGGCTCTCACAAGCGCACTCGCCGCGTTGGCGATCGTGATGAGCGGGCGTTGCTGAAGTCCTTGGCCGGCGACAATGACATTCTTGCTAGCCTCATTAAGCAGCAAGAGCTGGTTGATGGCTTGATGAAGCTGCTCAAGATCAATGATGCCTCAGTTGAGAAGGCGACCAGCCTCGTCGAGGAACTCATGGGTGCCAATGCGAAGCTCCTCAAGGCGCTCGCCGAGAAGGAGGAGGAGGCTGCCGGCTGGAAGATGCTGCATGAGCAGAGCAGTGCCTCGGGGATGATGCTGACAGTGGTCGTCGAGGAACTGATGGGTGACTTGAGGAAGCTCCGGATCAAGCGTGAGCAGGAGGTGGAGGAATATGTGGCTGCTTTCAAGCAAAGTCATGAGGAATCGAAGAAGGAGCTGGAGGATGTCGTCGCCCGGTGATCCATCGAGGAGTAGAGACAGTAGCGACACAGATCGTTGTCTGCGATTTCCTTCTTCTCTTGCCCCCGTGTCTTCCAGGCTTTGCCGCATGTGGCATTTTAAATTATCCGGAATGTGTAAGACAATTATTATCCACGCCATTGTAAATTTGTCGTCGTATTATCCGTTGCCATTTTCTTTGTCGTCGTTTTATCCGTTGCCCTAGGTGGCATTTTAAATTAGGCCGGAATACGAGTTGAAAACATGAACAAAGCAAATGCTAACATTGAGCGGGGCCATGGGATCACAAGCAAACACCCTCCGTCCAGGTGCTTTAATTAACCGCATGTTAAATAGCGGCTCGGCCGCCATTAATGGAGAAGTTGTGAGCGAGGCGGGTGGCTGGTGGATGGAGGTCAAAGAGCTCACTTCCCGGTGAGCATGGGCGGCCTTGCTACTCGCATGTGTCCCGTCGAGCCTACGAGGTGGACAGGATGCACGCGTCCCATCGAGCCTGCGCGGCAGACTACTCGCACGCGTCCCGTCGAGCCTACACCGCGGACTTCTCGCGCTCGTCCCGTCTAATCAAACAGCTGCACGCACACCACCGAGTATGGTTAAATTTTGGCACAAAATACAAAAATGACCAATGAACGAGGACGGAGGTAGTACTATCCCATAAGAAAAGAGGGACGCGTGGCCGCACTTAAATGGTTACGGGAACACACGGTTCATATAATACAACCGTTTGCGATATTAACGTGTCAGCTATTTGTTTCAAAAGGGCTTCGTTGGCTATTAATGTGTGCACCTTGTCTCAAACTGGACGATTTTTTTACCACGGCATATATGTGCCATGTCATGAAACCATGCCAAGTTTCATGTTTTTTGGGTGAGTTTTCGATTTACTGGGATTTAAAAACCGAGATTCTCACTGTTTCAGGACGACGAGAAGTTTGTAATTCATTCCCATTCCTTCAATGAGATCTAAACATGCACCCAATTTTGCTTCACTGGAGCATGTGCTTGTAGTTCAAATTTGAATTATGGACTACATTAAATGCCTAGAAAACTCAATTAATATATAAAATGGCCAAACGAACCCTGAAGAGTTTCAAATTTCAACACGACACTCCTGTTATTCTATGTTGCCTGTTGAAAACAAAGTTCAAGGCGAGAAGAGGCAGCGATTATCGTTTCGCCCACAAGAGGGGCATGTTTCCCTACCGGAACCACGAGGGTTGCGAGAAGCTTCGATTTGTAAGAGGCTTGTAATATAGCTTGGCCCAAATTGGACAATTATTTTACCACGACATATATGTGCCATGTAGTGACACCATGCCAAGTTTCATGATTTTCTGGTGAGTTTTGGATTTACGAAGATTTAAAAACCGAGATTTGCAATGTTTTTGGCCGAGGCAGGACACCGAAACGGTTGAATTCATTCCCATTCCTTCGTGGGACCTAAACATGCACCCCAAGGACACATGTACGTTTTTTCTAGCCATTTTGGTGCACTGGAGCATGTATTTGTAGTTCGGATTTGAATTATGGACATTAAATGCCTAGAAAAATCAATTAATGAATAAAAAAGGTCGAACGAACCATGAATAATTTCAAAGTTTAGCGTGAACCTCCTGTTGTTCCATGTTGCGTGTAGAAGAAAATACAAGGCTAGAAGAGGGAGCGATTATCATTTCGCCCACAAGGGGACACGTTTCCCTATCAAAATCACGAGGGTTCTTGCGACAGGCTCCGGTTTGTAAGAGGTTTGTAATAAAGCTTGGCCCAAATTGGACAATGTTTTACCACGACATATATGTGCCATGACGTGACACCATGCCAACTTTCATGACTTTCTGGTGAGTTTTGGATTTACGGGGATTTAAAAACCAAGATTCCAAATGTTTGAGGACGAGCCAGGACGCTGGTACGGTTGTAATTCATTCCCATTCCTTGCATGGGACCTAAACATGCACCCAAGGACACATGTATAATTTTTCTAGCCATTTTGGTGAACTGGAGCATGTATTTGTAGTTCAGATTTGAATTACGGACATTAAATGCCTAGGAAACTCAATTAGTGTATAAAAAGGCCAAACGAACCCTGAATAATTTTACGTTTTAGCACGGATATCCTGTCGTTCCATGTTCCCTGTAGAAGAAAATACAAGGCGAAAAGAGGCAGTGATTATCGTTTCGCCCACAAGGGGGACACGTTTCCCTATCGGAACCACGAGGCTTCTTGAGAGAAGCCCCGGTTTGTAAGAGGCTTATAATAAAACTTGTGCCAAAATGGACAAAACAAATCCTCAACATATATGTGCCATGTCGTGACACCATGCCAAGTTTCACGATTTTCGGGTGAGTTTTGGATTTACGGGGATTTAAAAACCGAGATTCTTCTCACGAAATGTTTTCAAATAGCACACGGTTCGCTCATGAAAGCCGTGTGCCTACCAAACCATGGCCGATGCCCCCCTGCTGCGCGCGCGATCTGAGTCGTGCGTTCTGATTGGCCAGAACCCAAACCCCACGGATCGTACGTCTACACCGTTGGATGTTCCCAGATCGAACGGCAATCCTCATCCCTTTCGACAGCACATGCAGTTCCGGTTGTGATTTTATTTATATGGGTAAGCACTGTGCACATGCATCGTGCTAGCTCACGCTTCCTTCCCTACTAAGTTTTCTATATTAATGTTGTTATATATCCAAACACGCTACCGTTTCCCGCCACTCCTCACATTGGTTTCCCGCCTCTTCTCCCAGCGTTTTCCCGCTGCCAGTGTCAGTGCTCATTGAAGGCTAGGTGGCAACACACCGGCCATATAAATATCGCACACAGTTTCTAAAAGCACAAATGTGTGTGATAGTAGGGAGTAGGTCACATAGGGTGACCAGCGTGAAACACCTTAAAGGCAAGGAGGCAATTCTATCAGCAAGGGGCGGCTTCCCATCCGCTAGCCTAGTCGAATAGAACGCAAAAGTTAAGCGTGCTCGGGCTGGAGTAGTCTAAGGATGGGTGACCCAGTGGGAAGTTGCATATCTCAAGCTTCATTTAAACGCTATGAAGTTAAGCATGCTCGGGCTGGAGTAGTTTAAGGATGGGTGACCCGGTGGGAAGTTGCATATCTCAAGCTTCATTTAAACGCTATGATACGGTCATTATAGAGATAAATGTCTCTGTAGTGACCTGCCATGGAGATTATATAAACCTTGGGATCCTTGTTTTGCTAATTTGTAGACTATGTTTTTTATTGGTTATTTTTTGTTCTAAAAAAAATCAAAGAATGATCGACTCTATAGTGACCTGTCATGGCGATTATATAAACCTTGGGATCCTTGTTTTGCTAATTTGTAGACTATGTTTTTATTGGTTATTTTTTGTTCTCAATAATCAAAGAATGATCGACATCTGTAGGCCCACGCAAATTATCCCTTTGACTCAACGCACGAGAAAGGTTTACTCTTTGCTCCGTGTGCTATGTTAGAGAAAATCAAGTTTCAGCACATGCGTTGGACGGCACCCGGCCCCTACCCCCCCCCCCCTCACCTGCCTCGAAGTTGCGTTCCCGACATCGTACATCTTTAACCTGGCCGCGGGGGTACAATGTTCATTTTGTAATGTTACTGATGTAGTTGGTGCCCCATCGAACTTGTGCTTTCGGGATTTGAACAAATCACACACCAGACCCGTACATTTTTTTCGAGTCGCATGAAGGGTATAGGGGGCCGGGTGTTCTGATCCAGCATGTCTCCCTTGTGCGGTTTATAGACGCCGCACATATCTGTGGGTTCCCCTTGGTATATATATTATCCTTGACTGATAACGAGGGGGACCCACACAATCTATCCCTTTGACCCAACATACGAGAAGGGTTTGACCATGATGGTTTCCTATTGCTATGTGTGCCATGTTAGACCAAATAAAGTTTGAGCACATGCGTTGGACGACCCCCCTCCACCCGCCGCCTCGAAGTTGGGAAACCGACATAGTACGTATTGAACCTGGCTTGGGGTCGGATTCGGTTTGTAATGTAGTTGGTGGCCCATCAAAGTTGTGCATTCGGGATTTAAACACATCACACACCACCGTACCCATACATATTTTCGGGCCGCATGCAGTGTATACGGGGTCTTCTGATTGACCACGTCTCCCTTGTGCAGTTTTTTGTGACGACACACATATTTGTGGGCTCCCCGAGTGTATATATATCATCCCTTTGACCGATAACGCGGGGTATGTGTTGGCCATGAATAGATTCCTCCTAGTTCATGTTAGGGCTGGTCACTGTCACATGTCGTTCAACCAAAGCTCGTGCTCATGCGTTGTCAGGATTCCCTCCCACATGCTCGGATTGCTGGGTTCGACCGACACCGTACCCTGCGTATCTCGTCCTTAACTACCTGGCTTTCATGGTTGGTGTCTATATCGAGAGGCAGGCGCCACATATAAATTGTACATTATTCTATATTGAAAACACACATCACCCCTTCCAACGTACATCATTTTGGGCCGCATGCAAGCGGTGCTGGTTTTGTGGTCCCTCTCGTGCGATTTTTTATGATGGTTCAATCTATTGGCCTGAGCGGTTTATCGACAACAACGGTTGTCGTTTAACCAAACGATAGATTCACTGGTCCGTCTTATGGTAGGTCATGGCGACATGCATGTATGACCAAAGTATCATTACGTGCATCCGCCCCGCAGACACGAAGTGGGAGGTGGGTCAAGCACCCTAGCTAGCTACGACATTATGTCATTATAGATATATCCAAGGGTGCTTTCGGGTTTGCGAGGCAGGTGCCACCAAAGTTGTGCATTGTGTATTTAAAGTTTTAAACATCACACTCTATATTCCTACATATATTTGGCCACTTCCGGGTGGTTCTTGACTTCTGGCCCCTCTCATCGATCTTCGACGACGCGCCCAACCATGGGCCCGCGCGGTCAAAGTTGTGCATTGGAATTTTGAACATCACAGACCACCCTTTTCACTCATATATATTTGGGCCACATGCTGGTGTGGCTGTCTTCTGACCCTCTCTAATGTTTTTTTTGCTGCAAAGACTCTGATGACGCTCAACGGACACGGGTATAATGTCTTAACCGTGTGCGATGCAAGTGCGTTGTGAATCACCACGACTGCGCAAGCGCGAGCAAAGGTGGAGGTACTGGCTTAACCGTGTGCGATGCAAGTGCGATGTGAATCACCACGACTGCGCAAGCATGAGCAAAGGTGGAGGTACTGGCTTAACCGTGTGCGATGCAAGTGCGCTGTAAAATCACCACCTGCGCAAGCTAAAGGCGGGTAGTTTATTTAGATTGAATTCCACGTCTACATCCGAAAATTAGGACGAACTGTGTGCGATAGACCAGCTAGCCAGAAATCTAAAAACAAACTACCCGCCTTGAGCGTTGCAAAAATCGGCGGTTCCGCCACTTTTCCTTATTATCATACACGCATATTCTTATTGGACCGTGCGCGATCTTGGGTACTCCCGCCCCGCATCAATTCCTTTACCCAAATTTTAGTAGCCGCCGTACTTCAACCGTCACCCACACTCCTCCAGCACCGACCTTATAGTAAAATTGCAGTAGCGGAGGCATTTGAACCGTCGCCCTCCCTCGTCCACCACCATCTCTGTCGGCGTGCGACACCTATGGGACCCCAAGGGACCCCTTTACGATTCGGCAGGGAGAGAGGTATGCACAAAGAGCAGAACCAACGATCGACGCGGGGCGATTTTACCCAGGTTTGGGCCGCTCCTCAACGTAAAACCCTACTCCTGCTTTGTTTTACTATGGGTGTTCTTGAGCCCAGGCTCCAGGAGTGCTTGCAATGAACAGTACGTTCAAAGAGCAGCTACGCATGCAGAATGGGCCAGAAGATCCCCCCCTGTAGCAGTTGCCATGGGCCTCCTTTTATATGCTCAAAGGGGTCACCACAGTGGCAAAATGTACATACATTGAGGTGTAAAGTAGCTACAGGGTTATCATACCTAACCACTGACGGATTAGGACGAACGCATTTAATGCACCGTGAGGTGTCCGTTTAGGTGTCCTCACTTTCTTGGGGATGGAAAAAGGAGCCATCCCATCAGCACCGCTTAAGTTCTCCTCTACTGGCACGTTGCCACGCATCCAGAGAAGGACCCAGAATGTCGGGCTTGTTGCTGTGTCGAATCGGTGGAACAGTAGCAGAATCTTACCGGGCGCCGAACCTTGCCGCGTGCCGAATCTTGCCGGGCGTGAAATCTTGCCGGGCTTCGCAGGCCACCCCGACAAGATCTTGCGAGGGAAGCTGGCTTTCGGATTCCAGCTCTTCTTATCTGCTGATCCTCAGATCTTTGACTTGAGTATTTCTTTGATAGCCTGTGTCAACCTCGAACTGTTCCCCGACAAGCCTTGCCGGGAGCATGGCTACAACTGCCCGTGCACAAGTACGGGGTACTAATGGCCCTATACTTAGTACACCGACAGGAGCCCCCGGGCCTAGGCCACACACGAGTGTGAGGCTTTGTTGGGCTAGGCCCAAACAGTGCACGGGCACACGTGGTAGGGAAATAACTGCTCGTAAATATCCCACTTACTGTGCCCCCCACTACGCGCACTGAATGCGCGACGTGGGAAGCGTGCACTGAAAGGCTGCAACTGCAGCGTGCCTGCAGAGGCGTATTGTCATTGGGGAGTAAATGGAGCGGCCTCGCCCCTTCCCCATAAAAAGGGAAACCGCAGAGGCGCAGCCTATTTACCCCCTTCTTCTTCTCAATCTGGATTCCGCCATTATCTTCTCCTCCCGAGCCCAGAGCCAGACTTCTCCCCATCCGCTCTTTGCTTCCGCACCCGCTCGATCCTCAGCCTCTGCCCTAGCAGCCGCCATGCCGCCCAAGGCTAGCAAGGCCAAAGGCAAGAACAAGGAGACGAAGGCCGATGTCCCGGAGAGCGAGCTAGTGAAGATGCGAAAGAAGTTCGTTGTCTTCGCTCCGACACTCGATGCGAGGGCTTTGAAGAATCGATACCAGTGTATGTGGGCGAAGGGGACACAAGCTCATCCCACAACACGTGTGATTCCAGGTTCTTGTTCCTAGAGTGCCCCTGACAGATATCGTTTCTTCACCGCTTATTTCTATTGCAGACTCTGTCCTCTATTCTCTGATTTCTTCAACGATATTATGTACACATACGGCTTCCGCCTTCTTGATTTCACGCCGAATGCCGTAATGTGCATGTCCATCTTCGCTCATCTTTGCGAAAATTTTGTCGGAGTAGCTCCCAACACTGCCCTTTTCTGCCATTATTTTATTCCTCGCATCCAAAAGGGAGAGGCCCTTTCCGGTTCCATCGCCTGGATTCCATGGGCTTGGAATAAGGAGATATACCCGGATGGAGTTCAACACGAGAAGTGGGACGAATGGCGGTCTGAGTGGTGCTGGATCAAGGAAGAAAATCCTCATCCGTTTTGTTCGCCCCGTCAGCAGAAGGTGGTCTGCGGCAGCGACTGGAGCGATCTCACCGCGGAGGATGAGAGGCTCACAATCGCCACCACCAGAATCCTTCGCCTGAAAGCTACCGGGCTTACAATGGAGATGATCGGCTTCGATTTCCTCCGCCGCCGCATCGCCCCCCTACAGAGCAGGGGAAGACCAGCCTGGGAGTACCAGAACTCGGCATATATCATGAGGCTGCGCCTGGGATTGAACAACAATCTGACGACAATGCAGCTCGGCGCTCTTCGCCACAAGCTTTTCCAGCGCGATGACAAACATCGGCTGCCGGCAAGAATTGTTCCTTTGTGCAACAACTCCGCGCTGGGGTCGATCATTGCCTTCATGCCAGTGTTCAACACCCATGTCCTTGACACGACTTGGGCCGAGCCAACCGAGGAGGAAGCACAAAAGTTCTTCGACAACTTGTCGGAGAAAGCCATCCGAGAAGAGACGGGCCTCATTCGCTCCACCACTGACGAAGAAGTGGCGTATATTGCCTCTAGGGTGGAAGAAGCGAATCTCATCGCGGATGCCGGCAGTGTCGGTTTCATAGAATGGGAAACCAGTGACGCTGAGGTTGTGGTGGAAGAAAATCTTGCCGAGGAGGCTGAGGCTGCCGGGGAACAGAGCAACGCGGCCGCTGAGGGCTCGTCCGATGAGGACGTAGCCGAAGAAGAGCCACAGGAGGAGCCCCCAGCTCCGAAGAAGACCAAGTGCGTCCTTCGAAAAGCTGCTTCTGGCATCCCGGCAAGCCAACCTTCTTCGAGCAGTGAAGCTCCCGGCAAGAAAGCGGCCGGCAAGGCTGCGCCGCGGTAAGGGGTTCATCAGCAACCTGCGCGGCGTGCGAGGCCCGCACCTGCGGCAACTACTGAAGGGGCAGGAGCGCCCCACACAACCGCACCGGAGGCTGAGGTGGCAGAATCACGCCAACCCCCTGCGCCTGCCACAGCCAAGCGACCCAGGACCCCTCCTCCACCTCCTCACACGGACACTGCAACGGAGGTCGATTTCGACATCTCCGGCTTTAGCCTGGAGCGAGAAGAGGAAGAGTAAGTATCCTGTCACAACTTTTATCTTTCAAATTTTGAAGTAACCTCATAGCTTTGCTTTGTCTCGTCTCCGCAGTGATGCAGAAACTTTGGCGGAAAAGGCGGCGAAGAGGTTGAGAACTTCCACGGGCGACGAGCCCCCGGCTGGCTCTATGAGCGCGCTGGAAATTGTTGTCGTCGGCCCGGAGCTCAGCCCTCAACGTAGCCCCCAGCGCAGCCCCCAGCATGAGTTCTCTACTCGTTTCCCGCTGACGGGCGCTGAGGTTTTTACCCTTGCCGCTGACATCTTTGGGCTTTGCAGGAGAAGAACAGCAACAGGGGGAGGTGGAAACCGCCCCTGACGTGCCGCCTCCGTCAACCGTGCTGCCCACAAGCGCATCCCCGGCAAGAGTTACCATTGACGAGACTATCCTGGTTGAGGAAGAGCCGGTATACATGGATACCAGCAACATTTCCCCGACAACCAACACTGCCGAGAGGGGCGAGGCCACCTCTCAACACCTTGACGCAGGTAACTGTTTGCCTTGGGGCGCTTGTTTTCCTTTTCTTTATCTTTCTTTCTTTTTGTCTTCTTGGACTTTAATCTTGATCTTATTCAGTTTCCTTCCTTCGTCCTCCAGAATTCCCTGTGATGGAACACATGGATGTCGATGTTGTCATCAAGGAGACCGCCAGGGATGTCGCCGCCAAAGTCGACAGGATTGCCGCTAGCGAGGCCACCAAAGACGCCACCACCAAGGTCGGCGGAACTGTTGCCGAGGAAGCCGCCAAGGAATCTGCCGAGAGGGCCGGCGAGGAAACTGATGACCGCACTGACAGCATTCCTGCCGCAGGAGCGCCAGGCGCTACATCGGCCACAGAGCCCCCAGCCACCGGCAAGACGAATGTCGAGGACCAACCGTCGACGTCCGAAGCCCCCTCATCAAGCAAATATCTCAAGGTTGGTGACAACTTATTCATCAACTTGCCGGGCACAACAAATATTGAAACGTTGACCAGAGGGGAAGTCTTTGATGAAGAAATCATCACCGCTGCCGGGCTCGAGATTGTTGATGATCCAAGCGCTAGCAGTGGCAAATCTGAAGAGGATCAGCTCCTCCAGGCCATGGGCGAAAATTTCTGCAAGCTCCAAGCACTCCACCGTGCCTGGAAAGAGAAAGCAGATTCCAGAATGGCAGTTGTCGAGGCAGCCGAAGCAGATTTTTAGAAGCGCGTCGAGCAAATGCAAATCTGGTACGCCGAGGCCCTTCAAGAATTGACTGCCAGCCGGGAACAAGTGAGCCAAAACTGGACAGAGATCCTCTTGAAACGATCTGACTTGGAGAAAGCGCAGGAAGAAGCTGCACAAAGAACTGCCACTGAAGATGCTCTCCTGACGGAGCGTCGCATTGCGCTTGACACTCACGAGGAAGATCTTGTCGCGCGTGAGGAGGCGCTCGCCGCCAAACTTCGCAGCAAAGATGAGGAAATCGACAAGCTTGTCGCGCAGCGGATCCAGGAGCTGGAGCAGAAGCACAGGGAGGCGCTCGAAGCTCTAACTGTAGATCACGCCGGCAAGCTCAAGGAGGCCGTCGATGCTGCCGAGGTTGCAGAGGCCACCAAGAACGAGCTGAGCGACAAAGTGAAGAAGCTGGAGGTGGATCTTGAAGAACATGGCAAGGAGCTCTCGACGCTCAAAGGGGATAGGGAGAAAACTCTCCATAGCCTGGCGGAGATGAAAGTTGCCATGTCCGACAAGACCAAGCAGCTCACTTTAGCCAATGATGCCATTGCCGATCTAAAGCTAAAGCTGACCACGCTGGAGAAGTCCCTCAAGGACGGCAGGGCCCGCGAGAAGGCCCTAAGCAGAGATCTTCAGGAAGAAAGGAACTTGCTTAAGAGCGCTGCCGCCGCCCAAATTGATTATGAAAAGGGGGTGAAAATCTGGACTGATCGCCTTGTTGACGCCGCGGAGAGGCTCACTGCACAGTTGTCAACCATGGGGCAGGATGACCTGCAAAACTTCAGGTATTCCACCGAAGAAAGGATATCTTCGAGCGCCAGGTTGACCATGTTCTTCGAAAGCATCATTGACGCTTTGATGCTGCTACAGTCCAACCGAGCGACCCAACTGGCCAATGAATCCCGCAAACTTTACCGGGCCGTCCTCCGCAAGGTACTCGTCAAGGTGGTACATAATAACCCTGGCATTGATCTCACCAACGTGCTCGACCACTTGCCGAAGGACGCAGATCTCAGGGCACTTGAGGAGCTTGTCGCGCCCATCCTCGAGAAGGTGGATTCAATCAAGAGGATCGAGGGCCGACGCAGGGATTAGCTGCCTCATTTTTCCTTGTCGCCACCATTCCATGCCAAAAGGCAATCAAGTCTTGTGTAAGAACTGCGACAACTTATTGATGTAATATAACTTGTGTATATTTGGGTATATGCATGCTATTTCCCTTGTTTGATTCCTTTATGTACGGAGTATACCCTACGCTTACTAAAAACTTGCCGGCGCGCAACCTGCCACGAGCGCTAGGTGCGGGCCTTCAGCAGCCTGCTGGAGGTGCAGCGGCCGGCAAGGCATCTTGGCGTTCTCAGTGCAGCCACCTAAATTGTTGAGCGGACTCGAAACAAAATAAGGGCGCAACCGATTACGACAAGGGTTCCTTCGCGTGCAGGTTTTCCATACAAAAGTCGAAATCGTACTCCGCTTTAAGTTTTAGAACTTAGCTTTCTGTCGCTATTCTTCCTCTGGTAAGGTGTCAATTTTGAACGTCGTTGACCGGTACTCATATCTTCCTTCCCCCCCCGGCAAACGTGCACGCGAGGAATCCTTCTGTCTTTTGAGAAAAAGAAAGAAGAGAAAATAAAGATATGGAACCTTGGCGGTTCGTTAGAACTTACCAGGAACAAGTGTCATACAACATCTTAGATAAGCATGCATATATATATATATATATGAACATGGAAATCGATAAGGAAATGCACAACACTTAAAATTATTCATCTGGGCTCAGGGTCTGCGCCTGGCTTTGTACAAAGGATTACATGCCTTGCTGGCAAGACTTGTACAAAAGGATGGTTGCCGGGGGCCCCCGGCAACCGCGCCTTATGGGTAGAACTTGCGAAGATGTTCGATATTCCAGGAGTTGCTCACTGGAACGCCATCTTTGGTCTCCAGGCGGACAGCACCGGGCCTGGTGACTCGTACTACCCGATAAGGTCCTTCCCACTTCGGCGTCAACTTGTTTGAATTCTTGGCGGACTAAATCCGTCGAAGAACAAGGTCGCCTTCCTCAAGGCTTCGGGCATGAACTTTGCGGCTATGGTAGCGGCGCAAAGGTTGCTGGTAGCGTGCAGCTCGCACAGCAGCCTGAAGACAATTCTCCTCAAGGAGCACAGCGTCATCTTGCCACAGTTGCTCTTGCTCAAGCTCATCATAAGCGAGCACTCGAGGTGATCCGTATATGAGTTCCGTGGGGAGAACTGCTTCCGCTCCGTAGACCAAAGCGAAGGGTGTCTGGCCGGTGGCTCAATTTGGTGTCGTTCTAATTGACCAAAGAACCGCCGGCAACTCATCAATCCAGCGTCTTCCGCACTTTCTCAACCTATCAAAGGTTCTGGTCCTGAGACCGCGCAGCACTTCAGCATTAGCCCTCTCCTCTTGGACGTTGCTTCTCGGGTGAGCAACAGAGGCAAAACAAATTTTGCCGCCAAGGTCTTGGACGTACTGCATGAAGGTGCGACTTGTGAATTGCGTGCCGTTGTCGGTGATGATCCTGTTAGGCACACCGAAATGGTAAACTATTCCTTTAAAGAACTTGACGGCTGATTGTGCTGTCACCTTCCTCACTGCTTCCACCTCCGGCCACTTTGTGAACTTGTCGATTGCAACGTACAAGTACTCAAAGCCCCCGGTAGCACGGGGGAAGGGGCCCAGTATGTCGAGCCCCCAGACCGAAAATGGCCAGGAGAGAGGTATCGTCTGAAGAGCTTGAGCTGGCTGATGTGATTTCTTCGAATGAAACTGGCACGCTTCACACTTGGTTACTAGTGCAGTTGCATCCTGGAGAGCGGTGGGCCAAAAGAAACCTTGCCGGAATGCTTTCCCGACAAGTGCTCTTGATCCTATGTGAGAACCACATATGCCTCCATGTATCTCTGCCAACAGCTCTAGTCCATCCTCCCGAGGAATGCACTTCAATTTCACACCATTTGGTCTCTTTCTGTACAAGACGTTATCGACGAACTTGTACATAACAGACCGACGGGCTACTTTTTTCCGCTTCTTCCTGTTCCTCAGGGAGTTCTCCTGTCTAAAGGAAATGAACAATGTGCTGTGCCCATGCTGGAGCCTGGGGCTCGACAGCTAGGACTAAAGGCATCTCTTCCACCAGGGGAACATTTGTCTCGACAGCGAAAGCGTGAGGTTCCGTCGGAGCCTGTTGTTTCCCGGCAAGCTTGTCGCTGATCCCGGCAAGTTCCTTGCCGGCGGCTCCAGGTAGCTTTGCCGGAAAGTACTGTCTAGAATTCAACTTTCTTCTCTTTTCTTGTCACATTGATGGCGCCACAGATGGTTGAGTCAAATGGAGCACAAAAGTTCCTGGTTCCACAGGCAACTTGAGGGCAGCGCGCTTTGACAGGTCGTCAGCAATACTGTTTTCAGCACGAGGAATGTGCTTCATTTGCAGACCGTCAAAGCGCTCTTCCATTTTCCTCACTTCATCCACGTAAGCTTGCATCAATGAGCTCTGATAATTCTTGTTAACTTGCCTGACAACAAGCTACGAATCGCCTCTGGCGACGAGCTTCTTGATACCAAGGTCTGCCGCGATCTTGAGACCAGCAAGCAGCCCCTCGTACTCCGCAGTGTTGTTTGTTGAACTCTCCCGGGGAAAATGCATCTGGATTACATACTTGAGGTGCTCTCCGGTAGGTGCGACAAGCAGCACGCCAGCACCGGCACCTTGCAGCGAGAAAGCCCCGTCAAAGTACATAACCCATTCTTGATCAATTTCCTTGCCGGGGAGAGTCGTTTCTTGAACTTCTTCGTCTGGCGTTGGGGTCCATTCCGCAATGAACTCTGCCAAAGCTCTGCTCTAAATTGTCGAAGTGCTTTCAAACTTGAGACCAAAGCTCGACAACTCCAACGCCCACTCCACAATCCTGCCGGTTGCTTCTGGATTTCGCAAAATCCGTTGCAACGGAAAGCGAGTGACGACGGTAATTTCATGTGCTTGAAAATAATGGCGCAACTTCCTCGAGGCCATAAGGAGGCCGAAGAGCAACTTCTGCACACCAGAGTATCTTGACCTAGCTCCTTGCAAAAGAGAGCTAACAAAATAAACTGGGCGCTGCACCACCTTTTTCTTCTGCACTCGTTCTTCTGACTGCGCAGATCCTGTCTCGCCGGGATCAACCCTTGCCGGGGTAGATTCCGCCACGTCGCTTGGCGGTCCTGCTGCTGGTGTTGCCTCCTCATCAGTTTCTCTCTGCGCCACTAACGCAGCACTAACCACTTGATTTGTCACTGCCAGATACAGCAGCAACGGTTCCTGTGGTTTAGGCGCGACTAGTGTCGGCGGAGAAGAAAGATATTTCTTCAAATCTTGCAGCACAGCCTCTGCTTCCGGAGTCCATTTCATTGGTCCTGCCTTCTTCAAAATTTTGAAAAAGGGTAGGGCGCGCTCAGCAGATTTGGAAATAAACTTGCTTAAGGCAGCAACACAGCCGGCAAGACGACGCACATCTTTGACGCGTCTTGGCGCTTCAATCTGCTCAATAGCTCTGATCTTGTCGGGGTTCGCTTCGATCCCTCGCTGAGATACAAAGAACCCGAGAAGTTTGCCGGAAGGAACACCAAACACGCACTTCTCAGGATTGAGCTTTAAATTGATCTTGCGCATGTTTGCAAATGTTTCTTCTAGATCTTGTATGAGCGTCGCTTTGTCCTTGGTTTTGACCACTATATCATCCATGTATGCCTCCATATTTCTATGGAGTTGAGGCTCAAAACCAATTTGGACCGCTCTGGCAAATGTAGAACCAGCACTTTTCAACCCGAAAGGCATTCATATAAAACAATATGTACAACATGGGGTGATAAATGCAGTCTTTTCTTCATCTTCTTTTGCCATGAAGATCTGATGATACCCTGAGTAGGCATCAAGGAACGATAGTAGGTCACATCCAGCGGTGGAGTCCACAATCTGGTCAATGCACGGCAAGGGAAAAGGATCTTTTGGACAGGCTTTATTGATGTCTATATAATCAATACATAGCCTCCATTTCCCATTCGCCTTGCGCACTACAACTGGATTAGCCAACCACGTTGGGTGAAGTACTCCTCTGACCAATCCTACCGCTTCCAGCTTCCTGATTTCTTCGGCAATGAATTCTTGCCGCTCTAAGGCTTGCTTCCTGACCTTCTGCTTGACGGGCCGCGCGTGAGGACAGACAGCAAGGTGGTGCTCAATTACCTCCCTGGGAACACCAGGGATGTCAGACGGTTGCCATGCAAACACGTCGACATTCGCCCGCAGGAAGGCAATGAGCGCGCTTTCCTATTTGTCATCTAGGGTGGAACTTATGGTGAAAGTTCCACCCGTTCCGTCCTCCCCGACGGGCACCTTCTTGGTCTGTGGTGGAGCAGCCTTGGATTTCTTGTTCTTTCCGGTGGAACTCTCTGGTGCGTCCTCAATGGAAGCGCAGCACTCCGAGGAGGTGCGCTTGCTAGAGTTTGCGCCAAGATTCTTGCCGTTCTTCTTCTTCCCCCCGGGAGTTCCTGCAGCAGGAGCAGATGCCTTGACGGCAGGTGCTGCAACTGCTTCCCGGTAAAGTTGGTCGGCACAGATGAGCGCATCCTTTTTGTCAGAGTGGATAGTGATGACACTCAACGGCCCGGGCATCTTCAGCACATTGTACGCGTAGTGTGATGCCGCCATAAACTTAGCCAGTGCTGGGCGGCCAAGGATCCCATTGTATGACATAGGGATCTTGGTGACATCAAACACCACCTTCTCTGTCCTGTAATTAAGCTCGCTACCAAATGTCACCGGTAGCGTGATCTTGCCCTTTGGCTGGGTTCTTCCTGGATTGACCCCTTGAAATGTGCCCGTTTCCTCGAAGTCTTCATCAGGGATCTGGAGCCTCTTGAGTACGTGTGGCGAAATTAGGTTCAGCCCGGCCCCACCGTCAACTAGCATTTTCGTCACCTTGAGGTTGCGGATTGTCGGTGAGACCAACAATGGCAAGCACCCGACCGCGGTTGTGCGATCAGGGTGGTCCTCAGCGTCGAAAATGATAGGTGTGTTGGACCACTTCAGGGGCTTACATGCATCTAGTGAGGGCTCCGTTGCATTAACCTCTCGCACCCACTGCTTAAGTCGTCGATGGGAGGAATGCAACGAGGCGCCTCCGTCGATACACATGGCCTCCGTAGCTTTCTGAAATTCTTGCTCACTGGACTCATCATCTTCTTCATCATCATCACCTCCTTCTTTGTCACGGCCTCGAGCGGGCCTCTTCCTTTGTTGCTTGGCCTTGCCGCGGCGACCCCCTCGGCCACCGTGCTTCTTGCCGGATCCCTCAGCACCATCATGGGCCTTCTCCTTATCTCGCCTTTCATATTCAGATCTCTGCTTTTCGACAAGCTGCTCAACTTGCCGGCAGTTTTGGAGATCGTGGCCCTTGGTGCGATGAATCTTGCAATACTGCTTGCCGGAGCTTTCCAACTTGTCGGCCGCCGCTAAGGCCTGGCAGGAAGAGCACCCGGCAACTTCCTTGCCGGGGTCGTCAACCTTGGCCTTCTTGGCGGTGCCGGGGTTGCCGGATTCCTCGACAACAAGCACGGTCTTGCCTCTGCGCTTCTTGTTCCGCCGCCGGCCTTTCCTTGACGGGGTTGCAACATCTTCATCTTCTGATTTGCCCCCTGCGCCAACAGCCTCGCCTGGGAGTTTCCTCCCTTCTTCAGCTCGAGCGCACTTGTCGGCCAAGGCGTAAAGCTCGGCAATACTCCTAACCTTGTTTATTGCCAATTCTTCACGCATTTTGCGGTTACGCATGTTCTGATGAAACGCGCTGACAACAGTGGCAGGGTGAACGTCAGGAATATTGTACTGCACTCAGCTAAATCTCTGGATAAACTTGCGCAGGGATTCTCCCTCCTTCTGAGGGATGATATGCAAATCACTCTCTTGGCCAGGAGCTTGATGGCCTCCAACAAAGGCGCCAACAAACTGATGGCACAGATCTGACCAAGAAGAAATAGAATTCTCCAGCAAATGCATCAACCACGACCTGATGTTGGGTTTGAGCACCAACGGGAAGTAGTTGGCAAGTATCTTGTCGTCTCGGCCCCCGGCAGCCTGCACCGCAATGGTGTAGATGCTTAGGAACTCCGAGGGGTGAGTCTTGCCATCGTATTTCTCCAGGACCTCTGACTTGAAGGTTCGGGAATTGGGCCACTGGACTTGTCGCAGCTCACGGGTAAACGCTGGAGTACCTACCTCGTAAGGTAAGTCGCCTGCGTCCCCTAGCGCAGGCTCGTCGACAGCGGGCCCTGCGCGCTTATCAGATTGATAGCGTGCTTCCGGTCGCCGCTCGATGGTAGTTCGAGCGTCTTCCTTGCTTCGTTCCTGGAGAACTTGACGCTGGTCGCAGTGCATCCGCGGATCGGACGATGCCGTGGAATCATCATCACGGCCATCAGTCCGCCGGGTTGTCGACCGTCGCTGGTGTCGTGGAGGGGAGTGTACCATGGTCGCACCACCTCCGGTTTTCTCCACATCGGCTCGCACCGGATCGATGGACCGCCGCTGTGAGGGCCCTGCCTCCTGCGGCCCATCTTTATTGGCGAAGCCAATGAGGCTCTGGATAGTAGCTCACCACTCCTCCATCTTCTCCGGAGCAGGAGGAAAATCGAGGAGCAGCTGTGCACGTGCCAAAGCTTCCGCTGGCGTAGGCGGCGGCGACAGTTGCGATGTACGTGAGGTGCTCTGACTCCTAACAATGTTAGAAGGAGCACTGTCACGATCACGCGACCACGCGCCACTTCCGCCGGCAGTTTGACGTGCATGCCGGGCCTGCGCACCTTGGGATTGATGCGCAGAAGCCTTTTCATGGGGACGCCCTGAACCACCAGTGCCATGGCGCTGCTCATCGCGCACCACCTGGGTAGGCCGTGACGCTTGCACCGGCGCGGGAGTCCTAGAAGGCGTCCTTCGATCTCTGGAATTTGTTGCGCCGCCCGTAGGCAGCACAGCTCCATCTCTAGATCCAGCGGCGTGTGGATTGCCGCTGCCGCTGCGAACGACGCCGCTCGCCTGGCTTGGATCACTGAAACGCCGTGGAGGCTCTAATCCTCTTCCTTCTGCATCTACACCGTCGCCCGTACGCGAGGGCATAGGCAAAACGGATGTAGATGGTTGTGCCGTTGCAGCACTCTTCTTCTTGGGTGGCATGATGGTGAAGATGATGAAGAAACTAAGGCGCCGATCACTGGATCAGGTTCGCACAACCCTCAATCCCCCTACCTGGCGTGCCAAAGATGTCGGCGTGCGACACCTATGGGACCCCAAGGGACCCCTTTACGATTCGGCAGGGAGAGAGGTATGCACAAAGAGCAGAACCAACGATCGACGCGGGGCGATTTTACCCAGGTTCGGGCCGCTCCTCAGCGTAAAACCCTACTCCTGCTTTGTTTTATTATGGGTGTTCTTGAGCCCAGGCTCCAGGAGCGCTTGCAATGAAATGTACGTTCAAAGAGCAGCTACACATGCAGAATGGGCCAGAAGATCCTCCTCCCTGTAGCAGTTGCCATGGGCCTCCTTTTATACACTCAAAGGGGTCACCACAATGGCAAAATGTACATACATTGAGGTGTAAAGTAGCTACAGGGTTATCATACCTAACCACTGATGGATTAGGACGAACGCATTTAATGCACCGTGAGGTGTCCGTTTAGGTGTCCTCACTTTCTTGGGGATGGAAAAAGGAGCCATCCCATCAGCACCGCTTAAGTTCTCCTCTACTGGCGCATTGCCACACATCCAGAGAAGGACCCAGAATGTCGGGCTTGTTGCTGTGTCGAAGCGGTGGCACAGTAGCAGAATCTTACCGGGCGCCGAACCTTGCCGGGCGCCGAATCTTGCCGGGCGTGAAATCTTGCTGGGCTTCGCAGGCCACCCCGGCAAGATCTTGCCGGGGAAGCTGGCTTTCGGATTCCAGCTCTTCTTATTTGCTGATCCTCAGATCTTTGACTTGAGTATTTCTTTGATAGCCTAAGTCAACCTCGAACTGTTCCCCGACAAGCCTTGTCGCGAGCATGGCTACAACTGCCCGTGCACAAGTACGGGGTACTAATGGCGCTATACTTAGTACACCGACAATCTCCACCCACCATTACTAAAATTTTCAGTAGCCGTGGCGTATCTTCAAACACCACCCGGCCCCCCACAACAGTCCCCCCACCCGGCCCCCTCCCCCCCCTCGAACCCTAGCTTGCCGCCGCCGCCGCCGGCAACCCCTGCCGGTCTGCCCGTTCCTCCTAGCTTAGATAATAAAGTTCAGATTACCCAGTGATTCCCATACCGTCGCCCCACTCCCCTGAGTTTTTAGATGAGGCCTGCGGTGTCCCTCCCCGCCAGATCCACATCCCCTGCTCTAGAATGTCACAGCCTAAGCACGACCACGTATCCCGGGGAGCCCGACGAGTGTTCGGCCAAGAAGAGGTTTGTCATGGCCTCTCCAGCGGACGTTGGCGAGGTGGCTGCCGTTTGCCTCGACCTGTCGATCCCGGAGCAACACCTCGCTGCGGAAGCCGGCGAAGACGTTGACTACGTTGCCATGCCGAAGGCTTCACGTCAGCGGGCTACCGTATTACTGTATCTCGGGAAAGCTGGCTACAACATCAAGCTCGTCGACAGCGACGGCTTCATGCGGGCTATGTCACAGGTTAAGTGGTCCATACCCAACCCCTCAGGTTCAACCGCTATCGATCTCTTTGACGGCCCTACCGCTGATCTCCTCCACCACGCGGTCAAGGATTTGAGATCCTTGTACGCCATTGAGCCCATTTTGTCATTTCTGAAGGACATGTTCTACGGCGGCGGCTTGGGATCCTCAATTGCCAAGTCAGATCTCATCGACCACAACCACAAGGAGGGCACCCACAAAGGTTCTTCCAATGTGAAACAGTCCATCTGTGACATCAAAGAGCGCACCATGGGTCTGTGCTCTTCCAACTGGAAGGATCCCGTCCATGACATGTGAGGCAACATGCTATCAGCAAATCTTACCTTTTCTAGCTTGCCAACCCGTACCCTTTGTTGTAGTAGCATTTGCCATGCAGTGTTTTAACTATGTCATGTTTAATTATTTCAGTTATGCAAAAATGTATTGTTCAATAGGGCTATGTGATGTTTAAGTATGAATTTTCCACTTCAGTTTCACGAATGGCTATATTTGGTTGTTTATAGTGAGTAGATGCCTTGTTTATCTGTATTTGGTTGTTAGGTTGGTTGAAGTGAGCATTTTTCTAGTTATCGAGCAGATTCCTTGTTTATATGTATTTGGTTCTTTGGTTGGTTGCAGTGAGCATTTGTCCAGTTATCAAGCAGATGCCTTGTTTATCTGTATTTGGTTGTTAGGTTGGTTGCAGTGAGCATTTGTCTAGTTTTCAAGCAGATGCCTTGTTTATCTGTATTTGCTTGTTAGGTTGGTTGCAGTGAGCATTTGTCCAGTTTTCAAGCATATGCCCTGTTTAACTGTATTTGCTTGTTAGGTTGGTTGCAGTGAGACTCTGTCCAGTTTTCAATGGCTCTATTTGGTTGTTATACTGATCATTTATGCCTTGTTTATTTCAGTCATTCACAATGTGATGTTCATTATGTGCAAGTTGGAACTGTGCCACTCGATTGCATCAATACCAGTTTGAACGACTATATTTGGTTCTAGTTATGCCTGGTGTAGTTAACACATGCCCTTTATTTCAGTTTTACACATTTATCCAGTGTGATGTTTAAGCATTACCTACGTTCTATTCATTTTCAACAATACCAGTTTGAATTGCAATCTTTGATGGTTGTTAAGACTATTGTAGGTAACATTGCCTTCCATTTTATATCTGCTTTTACAGCTTGCTGAAACCAACACATTCAAGCTATCATTTCGAGATGATGTTGTTTACCTTTGCTATATTTATTTGATGTTAAGGTTGTTGTACTTATCATGCCTTTCCACTACTTATGCAGGACAACAACGGGAGTGGCCACCATTTTCTGCCGAGGTTAGTTTCATCCCTCGGCTTGTACTCCCCCCGTCGTTCCATAATGTAGTGCATATAGATCCAGGGCTGGACACTTGTTAGCTTCTAATATTGACTTGTTGCTTGTAGGTACATATGCCCTTGGCAAGGATCCACGCATCGACCCTTTTTGCGTATGGGGCAATGAGATATTCATGAACAAGCATCAAGTGAGGAAACTGATAAGGATTATTAGCAAAAAGATACGAACGGTGGCAAGCAAATTATTTTTTTATGCTCTATCCAACAAAATAGTGAGCTGTAGGATGGTAACTACAAACTCTGCAGCCTTCTCTTTTTGCTGCCCATAATGAGTTGTTAGACAACAATGTCTGAATCTTTTTCATTCGCAGTGGTTCCCGAAGCTGTTCACTCAAGATTACCTCGCAAAGTACATGATTGCTGGACACGCAATGAAGGTTACAGTATTTCATCCAGACTACAATGAGCATCAAGAAGTGCTAATGAAGACAGTGAAGGATGGACGGGCAGCCATCACAAGGGGTTGGCCTAGAGTCATGCGCGCATTACACATGGAAGAGGGCACAATATGGGCATTCCGCTTCACCTTCTCCAGCAACCAGAATGCCTTTCGCCTCTCTCTTTACAGTCTTTAGTACATCTGTGGTTCATCATTCTTTACTTGGTGCTTCTGTAGTTCTTCAGTATATGTACCTGTGCATCGAATTATGCAGTGGTTGAACATATATTTGTAATAAAAATGGTTGGATATGAAATAAGTGATTGCCTACTTTCAAATTCAAAACATGTGATTTTTAAATTAGGGATTATATTAAGGATTAATTAGGGATTACACTGCATACAGTTTGCGAAAGCGAAACGTCTGCGATAGACGTGGAGATCAGACACGTTTCTAGGATCCACTACGTGTGTGATCAATCTCTACTACACACACGGTCAGCCAAGAAAAAACGTGTGCGATTAACAACAGCATCGCACACAGTTCTTTCTTATTAAATGTTTGCGATAGTCACCTTATCACACACGCTTCGCAATTATGGACTGTTTATGATGTTGTGCGCATTGCAAATGTTTGGTCATAGAAGAACGCGTGCGATAGGTCTTCATCCAACGCGGGTACGACGGATGAATCGTGTGGGTTGTATTCAAGCTTCACATACAGTTTTATAGCAACAACTGTGTGCGCTCTTACATTGAATCGCATACAGTCGAGGAAAAGTAAATGTGTGTGACTGTCTGCTTCTATAATCATGAACTGTTTGTGATGGGTCACGCATCGTAAACGTAGCACCATAGAATACCGACTGCGATGGCAATGCGAGCACAAACAAGTTGCAAGGATGGAGCATTTTGGATATTCGAGATATCAGAAACAGTTTTATAGGGACATTTGTATGCATCAAGGCTCCCTTTCCCTGATGGTTTCTGGGTCGTGTGGGAAGTACCCCCCAATCGCAGTCACTCACTTGGTGACGGTTCAAAAGGCCGTCGCGGAAAGGGGTTAAAAACCATTTGTATAGCACCTCGCTGTACCAGTAACCGTCCCCACACCAGCCTCCTCCGTCCGCCACCCCATCCATCGCCGCCGTCCTCCACCCCATCCATCGCCGCCGTCCTCCACCATGCCGGAGCGCCTACCAAGACCGCATTGTCCATTGCTAGAGATGGACGTTTCTCATCCACGGTGACGGACCAGGAGCCTTGCATCGCGTCCTCTCGCTTCATCGGCGCCGTCGTCCTCCTTGCCGGGGCCACTCCCACGACCTTCTCGTCCACCGCAACGGGACTTATCCCCCGATGCACCCGTCTACCATCGCAGATCTGCTTCAATGCCACCGACATCCATTGCACCCCCGATGCCTACACGGTGCCGCAAGAGAGGTGGTACTACTTCATATCTGCTCAACTTTTTGATCTCAACCAGAAAATAGATTGTAACTTGGTTACTGTACTTTCCTTTCAGCTCTTAGAATTTAGTTCTTAGTTCAAAGCAAACAATGGTTGCTAAATAGCATTTCTGTGCTTTGCAGCTTCAAATCTGCCATGGCACAGTCATAATAGGGTTTAATTGATCATGCTTAGAGTTTGCCCCCTTTTATGATCACTATACGATCAGCCTACGTGCTTCATGTCATAATAGCACTGCTCCACCCATCAAGCTAAACAAGCTTAATTGTTCAAATACGAATCTGATATTATTAAAACAGTCATTTAATTGGTCAGCTAAATGTTCCTAATTTAGTTTTGAAAATGCATGTATGCCCCTGGGGTGTGGATCTACAGGGTGCCCACGGTGGGCCGTGGCCCACCCTGGGATTTTGGGTCGGCCCAGACCCCGATTCCCCTCTGTTCTGCTGCACTTCCAATCTCTACTCGCCCCCAGCCGCCTGCCTCGCCGGCAACTTGCCGTCCCCGGACGACATGACTCTAGGACGAGATGCCAGACTAACAGGAGGTTAGGAGCCGCTCGCCCAACAGCGTCACTGCTGCCCGGGCGCGCCGCCATGCCTACCTTCCCAGTCCGTTCAGGGCTCAGGCGTGCAGCACCCACTAAGCCAACCCGATTTATCCTGAGATACGTCCTCAACACTCAGCAGCCACTCCTCATCACCCATTTTCTAATTGATTCATTACAAATTAGGCAGGACTGTCATTAGGGTTTGTTGTGTACTGAGTGCTACCTACACTTAATGGTTCAGATATTTCAGTAATCTTTAGTACCTGTAAAGTTCACAGGGTTTCAAAATTCCGGCCCTAGGAACAAACACTAGTCATGTTGGATTGTTGGTCATAGTGACATTGACCCAGATTACTACTGCAGGCCGGGTTTGTTGACAATTTTACTTGTCTTTCTTACTCATTCAATATGATATCCAATTATTCACGTCGGTTAGTTGCAAACAATAAGTGCTGGACCAACTTCTTGATTAAGATTTTGGACGGTCTCTTACTGCAGTTACAATTCTGCACACTTGTCCTAGTAAGCTCACAAGTAATGATTGATTCACTACCTCTATGCTTGCCTTGTCATATTTGTTGTCAATATTCTTTTAGGGTGAACCACCCTGTTTCAAAATACTGGAACCGCAGACATGAGTGAATAGTATTTCTCTGTGTGATCTCTTCCATCATGTGTGGGCAACGAACACTACATTGTATAGAAAGAAAGTGGCATATCCACCTTTTACATAGACTACGATCTTTTACATGGAATACAATCTGCCTACTTGCTTTGTGTCGCTCTACCAGCACTCCACCCTTTAAGCTAAACATTATGCCACTCATAATTCCTTAGTTTATTTGTTCAAATACAAATTTGATATGATTCTAATATTCCTACTTCAGTTTTGAAATGTGTGTCCGCCTGTTATAGTGACATAAGAGGTTTGTATTTCTGTGTGTGGTCTGGTCAGCACGGTTGGGGATGCACTTTGTATACATAGGGGTTTGTAGGGAGACACTCTCCGAGTTGAATCCGCAATGCATTCCATAGATAATCTGACTACTTTTTATGTTTTCATGAATCTCAGATGCTGAATAGCATCATAATAATTATGAGCTTGCGCGCATGAAAAGAATAAAGCAGAACAATGCCATGGCTGTCAAACTTTGCATTAAGGGACTGAAATCAAGTCTGGATGCAATGCAATGCAAACGCTCTCCACCTACAGATTCGTGCTTAGAATATGATCCTAACAATGATTCTGAGCTAGAGGGAGACCTAAGTCAATGTAGCTCCCTAGTGGAGGAGTCAGAGGCAGATGCCCTATCTTATTCACCCATCAAGGTGCTTGCTCTAACTTTCCAAGGTTATATTGGCCGCACATATCTTGCAACTGATGCTTTGTATTGCTTCTACTTTGTTGCACTGCCATTAGCTTAGTTTACACATCGTGTATGTGAATACGCCCTGCCTATCCATATTCAGTACATACTTCATCTGTCATCATACCATATTTATCCATTCAAATGTTGTTCTTGTGTATCAGACGTTCAAAAGGAAGAGGGCGATTGCTGATCGCGGAGGAGCATGAACAAAGTATTTGGAAAAGGTAGTGACACCTGATAAATCAAATAGCCCATTAGGTGTAGTTGCAATATCACCAGACGCACAAAACGCGACCCCAACACTAGCAGACTCTAGCCCTACTACACTGGTCATCTCTGATGCCCCAACTCAGCAGACCCCAACTGCAGCAAATAGTATGATGATGCCAGTTGACATAGCACCAGCTCTACGACGCAAATCCCCCATTCCAGCAAAGAGTACACCAAATCCAGTTGCCAAATCCCTTTTCGAACGAGAGAGAGCCCCAATTGTAGCAAATAGGACCCTTGTTCCACTTCTTCCTAGTTTAGAAGACGAAGCTTATATTGTTGTCAGGAACTTTGTGCGCATCTTTCCTTCATGGAAAGATTATACCACAGACACAGAACAATTTCCAATCTTCCTCCGCAACTTACGTGTAAGTAATGTACTAATGTTATTCATGGTAATTAGTGCATACGTTTCTGCTGACAGAAGACACAAGATTTCATTCTTTTAAATAGGCGAGGACCAAACTGGATAGTCAAGACGAGCAAGGGTTGGTTGCGCTTTTCAAGCACTCGTTGATGAAGTATCGTTCTTACCTGAGGCAAGCACACTTCGATGGCAAGCCTCTAAATAAAATTTCTGTAAAGTCTCCGGTGCTACATTTATCACACAGTGACTGGAATAATCTTGTTACACATTGGTCTCGTCTGCAGCGTAAGGTATTGTCTATGATATCACATCACAGTTTGAACTACATTTCTGCATGTGCCTTACCGTCTCACTTGTATGAAAACTGTTTGCGGAAGAACATTCATTCTCAAGGGACCACAGAATCTCGCAACTATACTACACACTACATTGCTCTTGTGAGTACCTCTTGCCCTGTATGACCGTACTTACTTTCATAGCTGGTTGATTATGTTGCATCACTGCACATGTTAGCCTTGTTATCCTCCATTTGGAGGACATTATAAGATCCGTATCGACTCTTACATAAATTTAGAATCAACCCAATGCATTTGAAGAGGTTTAGCTCTGCAGTCCTCTTGTAAGGACTGAACGTCGTCTATCACTGTACTTACATTAATAGCTACTCCCTCCGTCCCATAATATAAGAGCGTTTTGTACAGTACACCAGTGTATAAAACACCCTTATATTATGGGAAGGAGGGATTGGTTCATTGTGTAGCATTCTGCATCTTATCTCCCTCGCCCACCATTTACTAAAAAATATCAGATCTATATTTAATCTTACCAAAAAGTTGAATACACAGACAATGCCAGTGCAGAAGTGTAGCCCATTGCTCTTGTCAGTACATTTTATCCTGTAACGCTTGTACTTACAGGGATTGGTAGTTGATTATGTAGCATCAATCTACATCTTATCTTCATTATCCTCTACCCCTTCCAGTATTATCATATCTATAATTACTCTCTACAAAATGCAGAGTACTGGCAATGCTTATGAAGAAGTTTCTGTGCTGAAATTCTTGAGTTATCCTTCCCTTGACATGGAGAAGGGCATTATAGAGTGATAACCCACAAGTATAGGGGACCAATTGTAGCCTTTCTCGATAAGTAAGAGTGTCGAACCCAACGAGGAGCTAAAGGTAGAACAAATATTCCCTCAAGTTCTATCGACCACCGATACAACTCTACGCACGCTTAACGTTCACTTTACCTAGAACAAGAATGAAACTAGAAGTACTTTGTAGGTGTGATAGGATAGGTTTGCAAGATAATAAAGAGCACATAAATAAAAGTTAGGGGCTGTTTAGATAAAGAAATAACTAAGTTAGTTTTAGTAGAGAGCTTTTTGTCACAAAAAAGTTATTTGTCCCTAGGCAATCGATAACTACACCGGTAATCATTATTGCAATTTTATATGAGGGAGAGGCATAAGCTAACATACTTTCTCTACTTGGATCATATGCACTTATGATTGGAACTCTAGCAAGCATCCGCAACTACTAAAGATCATTAAGGTAAAACCCAACCATAGCATTATAAGGTATCAAGTCCTCTTTACTCCCATACGCAAACAACTTACTTACTCGGGTCTGTGCTTCTGTCACTCACGCCACCCACCATAAGCGAATCATAAACATATTGCAAACCCTACAGTGGGGATCCCTCATGCTTGCGTGACATGGAGAGCACCATAGGACAGCACCAATAATAAAACATGCAACTCAAACCAATCATAATAATCAATCAACCCATAGGACAAAACGGATCTACTCAAACATCATAGGATAGCCATACATCATTGGGAAATAATATATAGCGTTGAGCACCATGTTTAAGTAGAGATTACAGCAGGGAGAAGGGGTGTTACACCGCTGCATAGAGGGGGAGAGAGTTGGTGATGACGGCGGTGAAGTTATTGGTGTAGATCGCCGTCACGATGATGGCCCCGGCGGTGTTCTGGTGCCACTGGGAGAGAGGAGGAGAGAGCCCCCCTCCTTATTCTTCTTCCTTGACCTTCCCCCTAGATGGGAGAAGGGTTCCCCCTCTAGTCCATGGCCTCCATGGCGGCGGAGGGGAGGGAGCCCCTCCGAGATTGGATCTCTCTCTCGCTGTTTCCTTTTGTTTCTGCGCTCCCAGATTCTGGCCTTTCACCGTTTCTTAAATTCCCGGAGATCCGTAACTCCGATTGGGCTGAAATTTTAACACGATTTTTATCCGGATATTAGCTTTCTTGCAGCTGAAGAAGGGCATCAACTGCCTTACGGGGTGGCCACAAGTGCCAAGGGCGCGCCCTACCCCCTGGGGGGCGCCCCCTGCCTTGCCGCTGCCTCGGGCATCGTCTTGCGTTGATTCCACTTCCCAAAATTCACATATATTCCAAAAAAATCTCCGTAAGTTTTTATCGCGTTTGGACTCCATTTGATATGGATTTTCTGCGAAACAAAAAACTTGCAACAAGTAGGAACTGGGCACTGGATCAATATGTTAGTCCCAAAAATAGTATAAAAAGTTGCCAAAAGTATATGAAAGTTGTAGAATATTGGCATGAAACAATCAAAAATTATAGATACGATGGAGACGTATCATAGAGCCAGTGTTAACTGTTAATGTAAGTCAGTCCTTCCAAAGTCTTTATCCTCAACTGCTGTTTAATTTGCTCATACTCCCTATTGTCAACTGCTGTTTAGTTTGCTGTTTCTATCAAAATGCATGTTCGCAACAACTGTAAGTTCCAAGTTTTAGTTGTAAAACAAAATTCCTTATTCATACCATGCACATTACTCAATACTCCCTATATGTATGCTTGTTTTTGTGGATCTATAATCCAGTGTGTGGTGAAGCAGCCCACGTTTGCACCTTGTCATCTCCTGTTTTATCTTACTGATGTGGCTGATGATATGAACAACATGCCATGCATATTAACCAAAATATATACAATGATTGTCTTTGCCCTTCATCTATGCTTGTTTTGTTGACATGGTAATCCAGTAGTGTGGTGAAGCTCCCCGCATTATGAACAATGCCACATTATGCTATTAATATTTTGAACTGACTCTTTATTTTCTAATTTGAAATTGGATGGAATTGATAGCACAGTTACCATCTTTGTTTATACACGTGCAAAACATGTCATCTCTCTGCTTGTTTCAGGGTGATATGCCTGATAGCATGCACAAGTCTGCTGAAGGCTGTGAGACAAACCCAACATATATTGCAGCAAAGAAGGCAAAACATCTTGAAGATAGCGAGACAACCCCAAAGTCATGTCTTGATGCAGTGTTCAAGTTACTTGAGACTAGCAGTCAGGCAAGCTCACAGAATTCGTTGTCTGAATTAGTTCGACTTCTTCAGTCCCAAATTCAAGCAGAAAGGCATTCTGCAACTCAATTTCGACTTGAAGTCCTATCTCTAAGGAAGATCACGGAGAACACCAATGAGAACCTCATTGCTAAACAGCTACAGCTGGAAGCTATGACCGACATGCTAGGCCAGTCTCACTGCCTTGCTCAGCAGCTTGTGCAGCGGCTCCCGCGCAAGGCTAACCTTTCTTGAACTGTCCTGGAAGTGGTTTTGGTTCAGTATTATTTTGTTACGCTGCAATGGCGCCCAGTTTTTGTAATATGCTTCTTCGTTGCGCTTTATGATCACTGGTGGCGAACTTCGATGCCTATTGGATGTAATATACCATAAATCCTTTATTGTATAGTGTAGGTTTATTCTAAGTTACTATGCCATAATTTATTTATTGTGTAGAGTAGGTTTGTTCTTAATTCCTACTAGTTACCATATATGCCATCATTCGCTATCTGAAAAAATGGCAAAAATCTGATGTAGGCGGCCGGTCCGAAACATTCGCCTCTAACGGGCCTGCATTTTAGCGGGCCACAATTTGGCCGGCCTGCAACTTTCTTAGGCCTGAAAGGCCATTGGGGCCTTCACACTTTGCGCCAGGCCCACAACTTACACGGGCCTACATTCGGCCCAAAGTTTAGTTGGGCCTTTAGTGGACCCAGCGCTTAGTTGGGCCCATGTAGCTTCGGGCCATTAACAGGCTGAATATTCTTCTGGCCTGTTACGGCCCAAAAGATTCCATGGGCCTTTAGCAGGCTGAAATGCATGTTGAGCCTCAATTTTCAATAGTCGTCCACGGGCCTTTAGCAGGCTGAAATGTAGACCGAGCCATTATTGGCCCAGTTATATGACGGGCCATTACTAGGCCGAAACAAATCTCGGGCCTTAGTTGGCCCACTGATATCATGGACCTTTAAGAGGCCGAAAGCTTAGTAGAGGCATCAACGAGCTGAATTATATGATAGGACTTTAACAGGCCCAAAGTCACGTTGGGCTGAACTGTTGCCACCTTGATCACGGGCCGTTAGTGGGCCAGATGTCGCGTCAGACCATATATGGCCCATGGGCAGCACGTGCCATTCCCAGGCCGAAAGACACACCGGGCTGAAATGGGCCCATGTCTACATCGGGCCTCTAACAGGCCAAAATGTCACTCGGCCATAATTGGGCCCAAATACTCAGCGAACAATTAACGGGCCAGATCTGGCTTTGTGCCGTAAATGGGCCATGTTTAAGCATGCCGTTAGTGGGCTGGCCCACTAGTACCTGAGTAAATACTACGGGCCTTTGACTGGGCCGGCCTTTTTAACCTATATGGGCCTCTGTTGGGCCCTGCCACATGTCGACGTATCATAGGTACGTCTCCTCGATTGGATGGACGACATCTGGCCCACCGAGGAGCTGACACATGTTTCCTCCCGCCAATGATGATTTTACACGTGGAAAATCCCCATTGGTACTGGCTATTAACGGGTTATCGGATCCAAACCAGAACCCAATAGCTTAACGGCGACCCGTTACGGTGGATGCCACGTGTCGGTTACCCTTGATGAAAGCACTTCCATGATGCGCCATTTATCGTCATGGAAGTGGACACTTCCGTGATGATAATTTTGGTATTGTCATGGAGCACTTTTACGACAACACAGGTATGACTATCTTGATTATGTCATAAAATCGTCATGGATGTACATGCATGACAGAAAATGTGACATACTGTGACAAACACGTATTATCACAGAAGTGTTTCTTTTGTAGTGGGTGTCGGTCGAACCCACCAATCTGAGCATGTGGGAGGGAATCCTAACAACACATGAGCTTGAACTTTGCTTGAACGACATGTGACGGTGACCGGCCCAAACATGAACTAGGAGGAATCCATTCATGGCCAACACATACCCCTCATTATCGGTGAAAGGGATGATATATATACACTCGGGGAGCCCACAAATATGCGTGTCGTCACAAAAAACCACACAAGGGAGACGTGGTCAATTAGAAGACCCCATATATACTGCATGCGGCCCGAAAATATGTATGGGTGGTGTGTGATGTGTTCAAATCCCCAATGCACAACTTCGATGGGGCACCAACTACATTACAAACCGAACACCATACCCGACCCCAAGCCAGGTTCAATACGTACGATGTCGGTTCCCCAACTTTGAGGCAGGGGGGTGTCATTCAATGCATGCGCTCAAACTTTATTTGGTCTAACATGGCACACATAGCAATAGGAAACCATCATGGTCAAACCCTTCTCGTATGTTGGGTCAAAGGGATAGATTGTGTGGGCCCCCTCGTTATCGGTCAAGGATGATATATATATAGACCTCGGGGAGGCCACAGATATGTGCGGCGTTTATAAACCACACAGGGGAGATGTGCTCAATCAGAACACCCGGCCCCCTATACCCTGCATGCGGCCCGAAAAAATGTATGGGTCTGGTGTGTGATTTGTTCAAATCCCGAATGCACAACTTCGATGGGGCACCAACTACATCAGTAACATTACAAACTGAACATCGTACCCCTAGCCAGGTTAAAGACGTATGATGTCGGATCTGCAACTTCGAGGCGGGTGGGGGGTAGGGGGTGTCACCCAACGCAAGTGTTGAAACTTGATTTGCTCTAACATAGCACACAGAGCAAAGAGGAAACCCTTCTAGTGCGTTGGGTCAAAGGGATAATTTGTGTGGGCCTACAGATGTCGATCATTCTTCGATTTTTGATAACAAAAAATAACCAATAAAAAAATATTCTACAAATTAGCAAAACAAGGATCCCAAGGTTTATATAATCGTCATGACAGGTCACTATAGAGACATTTAAATGATAAATGTCTATAATGATCGTATCATGGCGCTTTAATGAAGCTTGAGATATGCAACTTCCCACCGGGTCACCCATCCTTAGACTACTCCAGCCCCAACACGCTTAACTTCTGCGTTCTATTCGACTAGGTTAGCAGATGGGAAGCCGCCCCTTGCTGATAAGAATTGCCTCCTTGCCTTTAAGGCGTTTCACGTTGGTCACCCTATGGGACCTAATCCCTACTATCACACACGTTTGTGCTTTTAGAAACTGTGTGCAATATTTACATGGCCGGTGTGTCGCCGCCTAGCCTTCTATGAGCACTGACACTAGCAGCGGGGACCGATGGGAGAAGAGGCGGGAAACCGATGGGAGGAGTGGTGGGAAATGGTAGCGTGTTTGGATATATAACAACATTAATATGGAAAACTTAGTAGAGAAGGAAGCGTAATCTAGCACGACGCATGCGCACAGTGCTTACCCACGGGTGACAGACGGTTGACCAGAACTGCTTTAAATATTCAGGGTTCATTTGGTCTTTTTTATACATTATAATTAAGTTTTATAAGCATTAATTTAATGTGCATAATTCAAATTAGTGCACCAAAATGGCTACAAAAATCATACATGTGTCCTTGGATGCATATTTAGGTCCCATGCAAAGAATGAGAATGAATTACAACTGTCTCGACGTCTGGCTCGACCTCGGACATTGAGAATCTCAGTTTTTAAATCCCCATAAATCCAAAACTCACCCAAAAATCGTGAAACGTGGCATGGTGTCACGACATGGCACATATATGTCGTGGAATTTTTTTTGTCCATTTGGGGGCAAGTTTTATTACAAGGCTCTTACAAACCGGAGCTTCTCTCAAGAAGCCTCGTGGTTCCGATAGGGAAACGTGTCCCCCTTGTGGGCGAAACGATAATCACTGCCTCTTTTCGCCTTGTAATTTTTTATACAGGCAACATGGAACGACAGGATATCCGTGCTGAAATTTAAAATTATTCAGGGTTCGTTTGGCCTTTTTATACATTAATTGAGTTTCCTAGGCATTTAATGTCCATAATTCAAATCTGAACTACAAATACATGCTCCAGTTCACCAAAATGGCTAGAAAAATCATACATGTGTCCTTGGGTGCATGTTTAGGTCCCATGCAAGGAATGGGATTGAATTACAACCGTACCGGCGTCTTGGCTCGTCCTCAAACATTTGGAATCTTGGTTTTTAAATCCTCGTAAATCCAAAACTCACCAGAAAATCATGAAAGTTGGCATGGTGTCACGTCATGGCACATATATGTCGTGGTAAAAAAATTGTCCAATTTGGGCCAAGCTTTATTACAAACCTCTTACAAACCAGAGCCTCTCGCAACACCCTCGTGGTTTTGATAGGGAAACATGTCCCCTTGTGGGCGAAACGATAATCGCTCCCTCTTCTAGCCTTGTATTTTCTTCTACACGCAACATGGAACAACGAGAGATTCGTGCTGAAATTTGAAATTATTCAAGGTTCATTTGACCTTTTTTTATACATTAATTAAGTTTTCTAGGCATTTAATGTCTATAATTCAAATCCGAACTACAAATACATGCTCTAGTGCACCAAAATGGCTAAAAAAATTGTACATGTGTTCTTGGGGTGCATGTTTAGGTCCCATGGAAGGAATGGGAATGAATTCAACCGTGTCGGCATCCTGGCTCGGCCTCAAACATTGCGAATCTCGGTTTTTAAATCTCCGTAATTCCAAAACTCACCAGAAAATCATGAAACTTGGCATGGTGTCATGACATGGCACCTATATGTCGTGGTAAAAAAATTGTCCAATTTGGGCCAAGCTATATTAGAAGCCTCTTACAAACTGAAGCTTCTCGCAACCCTCGTGGTTCCGGTAGGGAAACATGCCCCTCTTGTGGGTGAAACGATAATTGCTGCCTCTTCTAGCCTTGTATTTTGTTTTCTACAGGCAACATAGAATAACAGGAGTGTCGTGCTGAAATTTGAAACTATTCAGGGTTCGTTTGGCCAATTTATATATTAATTGAGTTTTCTAGGCATTTAATGTAGTCCATAATTCAAATTTGAACTACAAGCACATGCTCCAGTGAAACAAAATGGGTGGAAAACCATACATGTGTCATTGGGTGCATGTTTAGGTCTCATTGAAGGAATGGGAATGAATTACAAATGTCTCGTCGTCCTGAAACATTGAGAATCTTGGTTTTTTAATCCCAGTAAATCAAAAACTCACCCAAAAAACATGAAACTTGGCACAGTTTCATGGCATCGCACATATATGTCGTGATAAAAAAATCGTCCAATTTGAGACAAGGCACACACATTAATAGCCAACGAAGTCCTTTTGAAACAAATAGCTGACATGTTAATATCGCAAACAATTGTATTATATGAACCGTGTATGTTCCCGTAACCATTTAAGTGTGGCCAAGCGTCCGTATTTTCTTATGGGATACTACTACCTCAGTCCTCATTCATTGGTCATCTTTGTATTTTGTGCTAAAATCTAACCATACTCGGTGGCGTGCGTGCAACTGTTTGATTAGACGGGACGAGCGCGAGAAGTCCGTCGTGCAGGCTCGACGGGACACGTGTGAGCAGTCTGCCGCATAGGCTCGACGGGATGCGTGCGACCTGTCCACCTCGCAGGCTCGACGGGACACGTGCGAGCAGCCAAGGCCGCGCATGCTCATCGAGAAGCGAGCTCTTTGACCTCCATCCACCAGCCGCCTGCCTCGCTCACAACTTCTCCATTAATGGTGGCCGAGCCGCTGTTTAACACGCGGTTAATTAAAGCACCTGGATGGAGGGTGTTTGCTTGTGATCCCATGGCCCCGCTCAACGTTAGCATTTGCTTTGTTCGTGTTTTCAACTCGTATTCCGGATAATTTAAAATGCCACATAGGGCAACGGATAATACGACGAAAAATAAAATGGCAACGGATAATACGACGACAAATTTACAATGGTGCGGATAATAATTGTCTTACATATTCCGGATAATTTAAAATGCCACATGCGGCAAAGCCCGGAAGACACGGGGGAAAGAGAAGAAGGAAATCGCAGGCAATGATCTGGGTAGCTATTGTCTCTACTCCTCGATGGATCGCTGGGCGACGACATCCTCCAGCTCCTTCTTCAATTCCTCACGACTTTGCTTGAAAGCAGCCATGGATTCCAACACCTCGTGCTCGCGCTCGATCTGGAGCTTCCTCAAGTCACCCATCAGTTCATCGACGACTTCTTTCAGCGTCATCCCCGAGGCACTGCTCTGCTCATGCAGCTACATCCAGCCGGCGGCCTCCTCCTCCGTCTCGGCAAGCATGTTGAGGAGCTTCGCATTGTCACCCATGAGTTGCTCGACGAGGCCGGTCGCCTTCTCAACTGAGGCATCGCTAATCTCGAGCAGCTTCATCAAGCCATCAGCCAGCTCCTGCTGCTTAATTAGGCCATCAAGAATGTCATCATCGCTGGCCAAGGACTTCAGCTATGCCAGCTCGTCGTGATCGCCGATGCGGCGAGTGCGCTTGTGAGAGTCCCCGTGTGCCGGTGAGAGCTCGTTCGAGGGCTCCGTGGCGCGCCAGGACATCTTTGTTGCGGCTGCCGCGTAGCGGCGGGACCTCTCTAGTGCTTCCGCGGCCTTGGTCTTTGCTCCTTGGTTATATGTTGACCCAAAACTCCTCCTACCAGTCATGGCGGAATGACTTGACAGGAAAGACCTTTTTTGTGGGTGATGAGGAGAGGAACTATGAAGTAATTTTTGAGTGGGTAGTTTTTATAGCCCGGTGCTAAGTGTGAACACATTTGGGTTTGATCGGTGTGAACAGATTTGCAATTACTTATTGCGTTGTAATCTGGAATGTGACGAGAAACAAGGTCAAAATTTATTGATGGTTCTGGGCTCGAAGCCTGTTTCTGTTGTTCTGGCTCATCGCAAACAGTTCTTATGGATCAACCGTATGCCACGCATCGGAAGCCCGAAACGTTCCTATGTACGTGGGCCCGCATTATCGGATGTACGTGTACGTGTCTGCCCACTATCACACATGGTCAAGATATCACCATCGTGTCCGATGGATGAGCCATCATGCCTCCCACGGGGTGCCAGAAGGTTGACTAGAATTGCAATATGCAGGTGTGGTTGATCGCCGTTGAGACGGCTGCGGCGTGCTTGATAACCCACAAGTATAGAGGATCGTTTGTAGACTTTTTCGATAAATAAGAGTGTCGAACCCAACGAGGAGCTAAAGGCAGAACAAATATTCCCTCAAGTTCTGTCGACCACCGATACAACTCTACGCACACTTAATGTTTGCTTTACCTAGAACAAGAATAAAACTAGAAGTACTTTGTAGGTGTGGATAGGTTTGCAAGAAAATAAAGAATGTGAAAATAAAAGTTAGTTGCTGTTTAAATAAAGAAACAATTAAGTTTAGTCAAACGAGTGTGGAATAGTGGTGGTAGGATTTGCGAAATTGTCCCTTAGCAATTGACTATGTTGCTAGACCGATAGCAAGTTTTTATGTGGGAGAGGCGTCTGCTAGCATGTCGTCCCTTACTTGGAATTCTATGGACTTATGGTTGGAACTATTAGCAAGCATTAGCAACTACTAAAGTTCATTAAGGTAAAACCCAACCATAGCATCAAGATATATATTGGTCCCCCTTCAATCCCGTATGCATCAATTTCTATGGTAGGCTGAAGCTGCTGTCACCCTTGCCCTCCAATGCATATTCCTATCAACATACAACTAACCCTATGGTGTGATCCACACGCGCGCTCATATGATGGGCACCAAAGGACAACAACATAACCACAAGAAAATTAAACCAACCATAGCAATTCACCAATTACCGATAGGACAACAAAAATCTACTCAAGCATCATAGGATGGCAACATATCATTGGATAGTAGTATGAAGCATAAAGCACCATGTTCAACTAGAGGGTACAGCGGGTTGCGGGAGAGTGGACAGCTGAATAGAGATGGGGGAAGGTGATGGATTTGTTGGTGAAGATGACGGAGTTGTTGGAGTAGATCGCCGTCACATGATGATTGCCCCGGCGGTGTTCCGACGCCACCGGGAGAGAGGGGGAGAGAGCCCCCTCCTTCTTATTCTTCCTTGGCCTCCCCCTAGATGGGAGGAGAGTTCCCACTCTGGTCCATGGCCTCCATGGCGGCGGAGGGGCGAGAGCCCCTCTGAGATTGGATCTATCTCTCCCTGTTCTCTTCTGTTTCGCGTCCCCCATTTCTGGCCGAAAACCGTTTCTTATATTCCTGGAGATCCATAACTCTGATTGCGCGGAGATTTTAACACAATTTTTTCTGGATATATGCTTCCTTGCACCCGAAGTAGAGCTCCAACTGACTGACGAGGAGGGCACAAGACACTTGGGCGCGCCCTGGTGTATCTTAGGAGCTGTGGGCCCCCGTTTGCGTTGATTCCACCTCCCAAAAATCACAAATATTCTAAAATAATTCTCCATAAATTTTTATCGCGTTTGGACTTCATTTGATATGGATATTCCGTGAAACAAAAAACATGCAACAAACAGAAACTGGCACTGGGCACTAGATCAATAGGTTAGTCCAATAAATCATATAAAATGTTACCAAAAATATGTGAAAATTGTATAATATTGGCATGAAACAATCAAAAATTATAGATACGACGGAGATGTATCAGCATCCCCAAGCTTAATTACTGCTCGTCCTCGAGTAGGTAAATGATAAAAAAGATAAGTTTTGATGTGGAAAGCTACCTGGCATAATCTTGATCATATATCTAATCATTGCATGAATATTAAGACACGAGTGATTCAAAGCAATAGTCTATAATTTGACATAAAGACATCAATACTCAGGCATCCCAACAAAAAATCGTGTCTTTCAAAATATTAACGCTAAAGAAAGCTATCCCTACAAAATCATATAGTCTTGTCATGCTCTGTCTTCTTAACACAAAGTATTTATCATGCACAACCCCGATGACAAGCCAAGCAATTTGTTCATACTTTTTAACACACTTCAACTTTTTCAACCCTCACGCAATACATGAGCGCAAGCCATGGATATAGCACTATGGGTGGAATAGAGTATGATGATAGGGGTAAATATAGAGAAGACAAAAAAGTAAGAAAGTCTCACATCGATGCGGCTGACCAACGGGCTATGGAGATTCCCATCAATTGATATCAATTCGAGGAGTAGGGATTTCCATGCAACGGATACACTAAGAGCTATAAGTGTATGAAAGCTCAATATGAAAACTAAGTGGGTGTGCATCTAACTCTATAATGAAAAATTCCCACTAGTATATGAAAGTGACAACATAGGAGACTCTCTATATGAAAAACATGGTGCTACTTTGAAGCACAAGTGTGGAATTAGCATGCCCCTTCTCTCTTTTCTCTCATTTTTTTTCTTTTTTTTCTTTTTTCTCTTTTTTCTTGGGCTCTTTTTGGCCTCACTTTTTATATTTTTATTTTTCTTTTTATATTTGTCCGGAGCCTCATCCCGACTTGTGGGGGAATCATAGTCTCCATCATCCTTTCCTCACTGGGACATGCTCTAATAATAAATAATGATGATCATCACACTTCTATTTACTTACAACTCAAAAGAAATAAAAATTGCAACTCGATACCTAGAACAAAGTATGACTCTATATGAATGCCTCTGGTAGTGTACCAGGATGTGCAATGATCTAGCATAACAACGATATCAAAAAAACGGACAAGCCATGGAAATATCATGCTAGGTATCTTATGATCATGCAAAGCAATATGACAATGAATGCTCAAGTCATCAAAACGGAAGCGGTGGAAGTTGCATGGCAATATATCTCAGAATGGCTATGGAAGGGCCATAATATGTAGGTATGATGGCTGTTTTCAGGAAGATATAATAAGGCTTATGTGTGATAGAGCGTATCATATCACGGGGTTTGGATGCACCGGTGAAGTTTGCACCGACTCGCGAGGTGAGAAAGGGCAATGCACGGTACCGTAGAGGCTAGCAAACTGCGGAAAGGTAAGAGTGCGTATAATCCATGGACTCACATTAGTCATAAAGAACTCATATACTTATTGCAAAAGTTTATTAGCCCTCGAAGCAAAGTACTACTATGCATGCCCCTAGGGGGATAGATTGGTAGGAAAAGACCATCGCTCGTCCCCGATCGCCACTCATAAGGAAGACAATCAATAATAAATCATGCTCCAACTTCATAGCATAACGAGAGACTATACGTGCATGCTTTGGGAATCACAAACCTTAACACCAATATCTTACTAAACACGATCATCAACTAGTACCTCCCACATATTCCATCTCTATATCGCAAAACTATTGCAAGGAATCAAACATATCATATTCAGTGATCCACAAGTTTTATGTAGGATTTCATGACTAACCATGCAAATGACCAATTCATGTTGACTCTCTAAATAGATATAAGTGAAGCATGATAGTTAATTCTTTCTTCCAAAGACCATGCTCTAATAAGTATAAGTGAAGCAAAAAGAGCATTCTACAAATAACGGTTTTCCATGTGAAGAGAAACAGTCAATCCAAACTTCAAATGATATAAGTGAAGCACATGAAGCATTCTATAAAGCCATACTCAAAAGATATAAGTGAAGTTCAATGAGCATTCTATAAATCAACCATGGACTATCTCATACCAGCATGGTGTATAAAAGAAAAATTAAAACTAACACAAAAGATGCTCCAAGATTTACACATATCACATGAACGAAACAAAAACGAAAACATACCAATACTTGTTGAAGAAAGATGGGATGCCTTCCGGGCATCCCCAAGCTTAGATGCTTCAGTCTCCTTGGATATTTACTTGGGGTGCCTTGGGCATCCCCAAGCTTGAACTCTTGCCTCTCCTGCTTCTCCTTATATTGAGACCTCCTCGATCTTTGAACACTTCATCCACACAAAACTTAACAGAAAACTGGTGAGATCCGTTAGCATAATAAAGCAAATTACTACTTTAAGTACTATTGAAAACCCATTCATATTTTGTTTTTGCATTATATATACTGTATTATAACTTCTCCATGGCTCATACCACCGATAGAATTCATAGTTTCATCAAAACAAGCAAAACAATGCATCAAAAACAGAATCTATAAAAAACAGGACAGCCTGTAGTAATCTGAACTTTGACCATACTTCTGTAACTCCAAAAATTCTGAAAATTAGGACAAAATAAAAAATTTGCATAGTAGTACTATGTAATTTTTTAGAAACTTTTGATGTTCCAATAAAAAATATAAAATCACGTACTACAGCCAAAGTTCCGTTTTTGCACCGCACATACCAACAAGCAATCTAATCATTCTAAAGGCAAATCTTGGCACATTATTTTTATAATACAATGGATTTGTACAAGGGGATAATTATTTTTGTGGGAAAATTCTTGAAAAATTCTACATTGTTTCCATGAGCATGAACACAAGTGTTCAAGGTCGACCCTCACTTCTCCAATGCATAACCTTCCAATCGCTTCTCTTTTTGAAAAAGGTTTTTAAGTTACCCTCTATATTTTTTGTTTTTAAACTTTATAAAAGCACTCAACAAAATAAAATGACTCTCTAAAACTTCCGGGTTATCTCCCTGGCAGCACTTTCTTTAAAGCCATTAAGCTAGGCATAAAGCGCTCAAGTAATGGATCCACCCGGATCCCAAGGTATATCAAAGCCAATTTTAATTAATAATGATTTGGCATTTAGTAGTGAGCACAAAGCAACATATATCATGCAATGAAGAAGTCTAACTCTCTTCCTATGTATCAGCATGTCATAAAAGAACAATTCATGCACATCAAGTAAAGGCCAATACATAGCATAAGCAGTTTCTTGCAATTTTATCGTGTTGGAAACATAGAGAGGCGAAGATGTAGTTCCTCTCTCATAATAATTGCAAGTAGGAGCAGCAAGCACATGCATATTATATTCATCAAAATTATCATGTGCAACGGTAAAAGGTAACCCATCAATGTAATCTTTAATAAGTGCAAACTTCTCCGATATAGTGTAGTTTGGAGAATTCAAAAAGATAATAGGACTATCATGTGTGCGTGTAATAGCAACAATTTCATTCTCAACATAAGGAACTATAGCAAGTTCATCTCCATAAGCATAACTAGTATTGGCATCATGACCACAAGCATAGCAATCATCAAGTTCATCAAAAAGGGATATATCAAATGAATCAACGGGATCATAGCAATTATCATAGCATTCATCCTTCGATAAGAACAAAGGGATATTAAACAATGTATGGGTTGGAGAGTTAGTCTCATTAGAAGGTGGCCATGGGTATCTAATCTGCTCTTCCTCCTTTTGTTCTTCGCTCTCCTGATCATCTTTTTCATCCAATGAGCTCACAGTTACATCAATTCATTCTTCCATGGACTCCTGCAATATATTAGTCTCTCCTTGGACAGCGGAGACTTTCTCAATAAATACATCAATATCAGAATTGTATTTATAATTCTCATAGCAATATTTAAATATAGCAAAATTTTCAGTTCTATAAACTGAATCATCAAAATCTTCATACTTTTCAAACATAGATTCAATTTCATAAGCACCCTTAAAAGCAACAAATTCTTCTATTCATTCCACATCATAGTAATCATATCTACCATTAGCATAAGAAGCTAAGGTTTCATTTTCATTAAATTTGCATGAAAAGGGAAGGTGTGGAGCCTTCATCCTAGAGCAACAAGTATAATCATATCTCTAGCATAAATTCAAACATACCAATGCAACATATCAATTTGATCCCATAACAGTTTCCCTTTTTGTGTCAAGCGATAATCCCTAAAGTATTCATGTTGATCCAACGTGTCTCCCATTATCATGTTGAATGGGGTTTTCTCAGGATTATCAAAGTAGTGTTTAATATTTTTCACATAACTAGCATCGAGGGTTTTAGGAGGTTCCCCATCTCCATGAGTAGCAAGTATGACTTTTTTTGGTATTTCGTGTTCCATATCCATAACTAAAGATAGAGAACAACTTAGAACAGAAAATAAAAACTACTTAGTGATAAAGCAAACAAGCACAAACGAGAATATTCATCCCACGCTATTGCTCCCCAGAAACGGCGCCAGAAAAAGGTCTTGATAACCCACAAGTATAGGGGGTCATTTGTAGACTTTTTCGATAAATAAGAGTGTCGAACCCAACGAGGAGCTAAAGGCAGAACAAATATTCCCTCAAGTTCTATCGACCACTGATACAACTCTACGCACACTTAACGTTTGCTTTACCTAGAACAAGAATAAAACTAGAAGTACTTTGTAGGTGTGGATAGGTTTGCAAGATAATAAAGAACGTGAAAATAAAAGTTAGGTGCTGTTTAAATAAAGAAACAATTAAGCTTAGTAAAATGAGTGTGGAATAGTGGTGGTAGGATTTGCGGATTTGTCCCTTGGCAATTGACTACGTTGCTAGATGGATACCAAGTTTTTATGTGGGAGAGGCCTCTGCTAGCATGTCCTCCCTTACTTGGAATTCTACGCACTTATGATTGGAACTATTAGCAAGCATCCGCAACTACTAAAGTTCATTAAGCTAAAACCCAACCATAGCATTAAGATATATATTGATCCCCCTTCAATCCCATATGCATCAATTTCTATGGTAGGCTGAAGCTGTTGTCACCCTTGCCCTCCAATGCATAGTCCTATCAACATACAACTAACCCTATGGTGTGATCCACACGCGTGCTCATATGATGGGTACCAAAGGACAGCAACATAACCACAAGAAAACTAAACCAACCATAGCAATTCACCAATTACCGATAGGACAAAAAAATCTACTCAAGCATCATAGGATGGCAACATATCATTGGATAGTAGTATGAAGCATAAAGCACCATGTTAAAGTAGAGGGTACAGCTGGTTGTGGGAGAGTGGACCTCTGAATATAGATGGGGGAAGGTGATGTATTTGTTGGTGAAGATGACGGAGTTGTTGGAGTAGATCGCCATCACACAATTATTGCCCCGGCGGTGTTCCGGCGCCACCGGGAGAGAGGGGGAGAGAGCCCCCTCCTTCTTCCTTGGCCTCCCCCCTAGATGGGAGGAGAGTTCCCCCTCTGGTCCATGGCCTCCATGGCGGCGGTGGGGCGAGAGACCCTCCGAGATTGGATCTGTCTCTTCTTGTTCTCTTCTATTTCGCGCCCCCCTTTTCTGGCTGAAAACTGTTTCCTTATATTACCGGAGATCTGTAACTCCGATTGCGCTGAGATTTTAACACGATTTTTTTTCCGGATATAAGCTTCCTTGCGCCCGAAGTAGAGCTCCAACCGACTTACGAGGAGGGCACAAGACACCAGGGGGCGCCTGGGCCTGGGGCACACCCTGGTGTATCTTGGGAGCTGTGGGCCCCCTTTTGCATTGATTCCACCTCCCAAAAATCACAAATATTTCAAAATAATTTTTCATAAATTTTTATCACGTTTGGACTTTGTTTGATATGGATATTTAGCGAAACAAAAAACATGCAACAAACAGGAACTGGCACTGGGCACAAGATCAATAGGTTAGTCCAATAAATCATATAAAATGTTGCCAAAAATATGTGAAAGTTGTTGAAAGTGCAACTAATCCCCGGGTGATTTTGGTAATTCATAACAACATATAGCTCATTGAACTAATATCCATTCAAGTTGAATATTTCAGAAAGTTCAATGATTGGCATGGCATGGACTAGAGATGTGAACCCCTCAAAATGCTAAGGACAAAGATTGGCAAAAGCTCAAGACTCTTCATTTCTATTTTAGTGATCCAAGATCACATTGAGTCCATAGGAAAGCCAATACTATTAAAAGGGGAGGAGATGTTGCTTAATGGTCTACTTGCTCAAAGTGCTTAGTGATATTGCTCCAAAACCCTTAGCCACTTTATCATTTCCACATATGTCCAAAACTCCAAGTCAAACTCGGCCCCACCGAAATGACCTATCCGGCGCCACCGAGTTTAGTTGACATAGCCACTGCTAGAAACCCTAGACAATTTAGTCACACCGATATGGATCTCGGTCTCACCGAGATGGCCTTGCAAACTCTCTGTTGCCTGTTGCAATTATTTCGGTCTCACCAAAATGTGCAATCGGTCCCACCGAGTTTGCTTGACCAACTCTCTGTTTGCTCTTTGCTGAAATCGGCCCCACCGAGTTCAAGCAATCGGTCTCACCCAGAAGAGGTTTTGCCCTAAGCCCTAGCACATCGGTCCCACTGAGTTGTTCCAGTCGGTCCCACCGAGATTCCTAACGTTCACATTTTGAACTGAATCGGTCTCACAGAGTTCTTCTATTCGGTCTGACCGAGTTGGGTCAAATGTGTGTAACGGTTGGATTTTGTGTGGAGGCTATATATACCCCTCCACCCCCTTCTCCATTTGAGAGAGAGCCATCAGAATGTGCCTACACTTCCACTACTCATTTTTTGAGAGAGAACCACCTACTCATGTGTTGAGACCAAGATATTCCAATCCTACCACAAGAATCTTGATCTCTAGCCTTCCCCAAGTTGCTTTCCACTCAAATCATCTTTCCACCATAGTCAAATCTGTGAGAGAGAGTTGAGTGTTGGGGAGACTATCATTTGAAGCACAAGAGCAAGGAGTTCATCATCAACACACCATCTATTACCTTTTGGAGAGTGGTGTCTCCTAGATTGGTTAGGTGTCACTTGGGAGCCTCTGACAAGATTGTGAAGTTGAACCAAGAAGTTTGTAAGGGCAAGGAGATCGCCTACTTTGTGAAGATCTACCCGAGTGAGGCAAGTCCTTCGTGGGCGATGGCCATGGTGGGATAGACAAGGTTGCTTCTTCGTGGACCCTTTGTGGGTGGAGCCCTCCGTAGACTCGCGCATCCATTACCCTTCGTGGGTTGTAGTCTCCATCAACGTGGATGTACGATAGCACCACCTATCGGAACCACGCCAAAAATCTCCGTGTCTACATTGCGTTTGCCTTCTCCAAACCCGTCCCTTTACCTTCATATGCAATGTTTACTTTCCGCTGCTACACTCTTAGAATTGCATGTGTAGGTTGATTGCTTGACTTGTACTAGTTGCTAAAATCTGCCAACACTTAAAATTGGGAAAAGGTTAAATTTTTATTTGGTCAAGTAGTCTAATCACCCCCCTCTAGACCTACTTTTGATCCTACAAGTGGTATCAGAGCTTTGGTCTCCATTTGCCTTGATTTCCATAGCTTTGGTGATCATAGCCTTGGTTTCACAACATAGGAGAGTATGGCGTCTAGCGAGGGAAATTACCACCATAGAGGTCCTTACTTTGATGGTACTAATTTTGCTAGTTAGAAGCATAAGATGAAAATGCATATTCTTGGTCATAACCCCGCCATTTGGGCTATTGTGTGAATTGGCTTGCAACATGAATACTTTGAGGATGGAAGAGAATCGGATCGTGAAGCATCCGCGGAAGAATTGAAGATGTTGCAATACAATTCTCAAGCTTGCAATATTCTCTTCAGTGGATTGTGCACCGAAGAATTCAACAAAATCAGCCGTCTTGAGAATGCAAAGGAAATTTGGGATACTTTGGTTGATATGCACGAAGGTACCGAGTCCGTCAAGGAATCCAAATTGGATGTGCTTCAAAGTCAACTTGGCAAGTTCAAAATGAAGGATGGTGAAGGTGTCGCCGAAATGTACTCTAGGCTCGCTCTCATCACAAATGAAATTGCCGGCTTAGGAAGCGAAGAAATGACTGACAGATTCATCATCAAGAAGATCCTTGGATGGAAAATATGATACCATGTGCACCTTGATCCAAATGATGCCCAACTACAAAGATCTCAAGCCAACAGAAGTCATTGGTAGAATTGTTGCTCATGAGATGTCACTCAAAGATAAGGAAGAGCTCCATAACAAGTCTAGTGGTGCTTACAAAGCTTCATGTGATGCTCCTACAACATCAACTGAGAAACAAGTCTTCAATGAAGAATTGAGCTTAATGGTGAGGAACTTCAACAAATTCTACAAGAATAGAAGCAAAGAGAGAAGTTCCAAGTCAAGGTCCTATAATGACAAAAGATCTTCTAGTCGTGATCGCAATTGCTACAATTGTGGAAGACCCGCACACTACTCCAATGAATGTACGGCTCCCTACAAGAAAAGAGAAGATTCACCCAAGAGGAGAAGTAAAAGAGATGAATCACCACCAAGAGAGAGAAGGAGTAGAGATGATCATTATGAACGAAGACCCTCTCGTAGAAGCAAGGATTCGGAAAGGAAGGACAAGTCATCAAAGAGCTACACAAGATGAAGACATCAAGCTCACGTTGGCGAATGGGTATCCGGTTCCGACTCCGACAACTACTCCGAGAGAAGTTATCACTCCGACTCCGAATATACTCAAGATGAAGGTGTTGCCGGTCTTGCACTTGTGTCATCCAACTCCTACGACATATTTGACTCACCAAATGAAGGAATTGGAAGATGCTTCATGGCTAAAGGCCCTAAGGTATCACACCCCGAGTATGTTGATTTCAATAGTGATGAAGATGATTTGCTAGGTGATGATGATTTACTTGTTGACAACACTAGTGATGAAAACTATGATGAAATTGCCATTAATCATGCTAATCAAGATGAAACGAATGACAACGATAAGAAGGAGATTGAGAGTCTAACTAAAGAACTAAACACTCTTAAGTTAGCTCATGAAACAACTATAGAGGATCATAGAGAGCTCCTAAGGACTCATGAGAAGCTACGCTTCGAGAAGCTAAATTTAGAACAAGAGCATGGGTTCCTAAAAGCAATCAATGATGATCTTCGAAAGAAGAGTTCTTCTTACATTGCCAAGCATTTACTCTTGTCTACTTATATGTCACAAGTAAAATCTAGCAACAAGAGCAAGAAATATTCTTCTTCTAGCAGTAACAATAATCATGTTAACTCCAATATTGTTGCTTCTAGTAGTTCTCTTGATTCCACTAATGATTCTCTTAGCCAAGTTACACTTGAGCAAGAAAACAGCTTATTGAAGGGAATTATAGAGAAAGGTGTTTACAAGAGCCTTGCCGGAAGTAAGCAATTTGAGAAAATTGTACGCAAGCAAGGAAGGCACCGGAAGAATCAAGGTGTTGGTTTTGAACGAAAGTTCAATGCCAATGGAGTTGAGTGGGAAGAAGATCAATACCCCAAGACAAAGTTTGTTCCTCAACAAGAGAAGTACGACCCCACTTATTTCAAAGGAACACAAGCTCAAGATGATCTTCCACCACAAGACCACAAGCTAAAAGGCAAGGACAAGCTTCAAGAAGAGATTGATTCATTTGAAAAAGCTCCTAAGGCCATGGTCAAGTGGGTTCCCAAGACTACATCAAGTTCTACTTCATCAAGTACGACTACAACTCCAAGGATTCCCATCAAGTTGATGTGGATCCCAAAGAAGAAGAACTAGAGAGTTTTTGAGGGTGACTCCACCAACATACTTCACTCATATTCATTTTGGCAAGGACAAGTGCAAATCAACTTTCATATCTTGCACTAGTTCAAGGAGTCACAAACCCTCTTGTTGGTAAGACAAGGGACAAGGTAACCTAATGCTTTCATGGACATCATCATGTGAGTGTTTCACTCTATGTCTATGGATATCCTTGTGTGTTCCTTGTGGGACTAACCCGTGTAGGTATTGAAAGTGCAACTCACTCCAATGGATTGCTCCAAATGATCTACATCAAGATTGAGCATCCACATCTTCAACACCTACATGAAGTCATCATCGACAAAACCCAAGGTTAGTTCATCCCTCTGAGGGGGAATATCACATCTAGGGGGAGCTTTGCTCAAAGAATTGAGCTAAAGCAACTCTAATGATGTGAACACAACAATGCTTTATGTAAAAGTGGTAACCCCACCTGCGCTTAAATGATGAGTATGAACTATGATCAAATGTTCTCATTTGACTCCTAAGTCAATATACTCATATATAGATGACCTAGTCATCGCCAATTGCTTGATAGATGCTAGAGTGTTTGTGCATGCTTTGCCACATGTTTTATTTGCCATCTTATTGTGTGAGCATGTTGATTGCATAATTTTCTCCATTCGAGGACATCCATTTATTGCTTTGATTGTTTGGTTCTTCTTTTTGCCAAATGGATGGACAAGAATGCCTAAGTACTCCCTCTAGCTATCTATGCTTTTCTCGTCTCACACTCTATTCATGCTACATCACAAAGTTTGAACAAGTCGAATTTGGGCCCTCCGGGTGAGGAGCACTCGGAGCCACCGATCCGTCAAGGGCTTAACTTCCAAAACCTCTTAATGCCTTTCGGTCAGACCAACTCACTCCTATTCGGTCTCACCAAAATCATTAAGTTGATCTAGGTTTTCATCTCAGTGCAACCAATTTGAACAATTCGGTCACACCGAGTTGCAGCAACTGCTAGCAGTTTTGCATCTTGGTGCCACTGAGTAGTTCCACTCGGTCACACCGACAATGTCTGCGTATTTATACTCTGCGTACCCTTACGGTTGAAAATCACTTCAACCGCACGAGCCCGCGCCCCAGCACTGCCGCCCCTGGTCTCCGGATCGTCGCCGTCGTCGCCAGTAACCTCCTGCCGCTGGTCTCCGCTGCCGTCAATGGAACTCTCACCGCCGTTGACGCCGTAGCAAATCTGTCGCCAAGTTAGGGTACGGATTTGACCCTTTGTGCTTTCCATAACTCTGATTCTTGCACAAAGTATAATGCCTATGTTCTTCCCACGCATGAGATTGATCTATCCACCAAAAGAATTCCTTAGAATAGATTTGATGCAAAAACTTAGGGTTAGGTTTCTGCCAAACTCATCTCGGACCGACCGATCTGCGGATCTCGGTCACACCGATTGGCCCTGGCCATTGCACAAGTACAACTCGGTCTGACGAAGTGTACTGATCGATGTGACCGACATCACTTTCTCTGTGAAACCCTAGCATCTCAGAGTCACCGAACTGCATTTCGGTCTGACCAAAACTGTGTGTTTAGACTCTATTAGTGCTTTGGTGTCACCGAGTTTGTCAAATCGGTAGCTCCGAAATGCTTTCTGCAGAAAACTAAAATTAAGTTTTTGTCTCAATATTTTTGCAAAATAAGCTGCACTTTGTGATGCTCATCCATTCTATCTATACCCAACTATTCACAGGGTCAATTTCAGCAATGTTAGAGGGTAGTGATAGTCAGAACAAGTCTGAAGAGCAGGTCAACCTCAGTGAGGGCACTAGTCCCTCAAGCAGCTATGATGAGGGGAGCAGAAACAGTCCCAGCAACCTGCCTAAGGCAGCAACCAGGACAAGGAAGAAGAGAACATCTGAATCTGAGGATGAGGATTTTGTTATTGAGGAGGAGGTGACCTCCAAGAAGAAAGTGCTCAAGAAAGATTATGCTACTGCTGCTGCAACAAAGCTTGGAATGCACAAGAAAGCTCCTGCTAAGAGAGCTCCAATGTCAAAGGCCAGAGCCTCAACCCAAGAAACCATAGAATTCACTCTTGAACCAAGAGAGGAAGAGGCTGCTGGAGGAAAGAAGAGGAAGGAGAGAGTCAAAAAGACCATTGCCAGAGTAATTGGTAAACCTTCTATGATGAGAGATGCTTATGAAGAAGAGGAGGAGGAAGAGCATGTTACACCTCCTGCAAAGACTCAGAAGCTTATGGGGGATGCCATAAGGACCGGGGCTGCTCCATCTAAGCCCAAGTCTGCCCCCAAGCCTTTAGCTCAAGCTCAATCCCCCAAGTCTACTGCACCAAAGAGATCAACAAGAAACATCCCTACTGCAGAAAAGAACAAGGCCCCAGTGCCTGAAGCTCAAGAAGAGGAAGAGCCACTAGTGCTCAGAAAGCTCAAGCCAAAGATTCCTGATCATAGTGATGATCATCCTGTGGCAGAAAATATGAAGCTAAGAAAGGATGCAGGTCTGAGACTTTGGAGACAGACTAATCCCTATGCCACTAGGAGGAGAACTGCTGTGGACTACCGCTTTCACACAAAGGAACAACAAGATTTCTATGAGACTGTCCTTTTGGACAAGAAGCCCATTGTGTGTGACATGAGATGGGTTGACTGGAAACACATTGATGACAATGAGGACTATTTCCCAAGTGTGCATGAGAGCTTTACAATGAATGGTGTGGACATGTTTGTTGGTCAGAAGTTGACTAAGTGGAACGATGAGATGATCATGAAATTCTATTCCACTGCTCACTTCTACCCTGATGGAAAGATTGTCTGGATGACTGAAGGAACAAGATATCAATCTACTATCTCAGAATGGGCCAAGCTAATCAATGCCCCAAAGGAAGAGGAGAATGACACTGATGTATATGCCGAGCCTAGGAAGGATCACAACTCCATGGCTAATATGTACAAGACTATTCCCGATGATGCCCTGGAGACACACAAGCTTGGATCAATATACTATCTGCTTGCTGGTTTGACCACCATCAACACTATATTGAGGCATGCTCTTTTGCCCAAGTCAAGAGATCATAGAATGATCTGTGATCACTCCATCAACTTGCTTCACATGTTTGATGTACCACAGAAGTTCAAGGTGATGAGCTTGATTGTTGAAACTGTGAAGAGAACAGCTGCTGATCAGAAGAGATCTTGTGGATATGCCCCTCACATTCAAATGTTGATCAATTCCAAGATGGGAACCGGGACATATCTTCTTGATAGAGAGCATCTTCCCCTGAGGCCAGATTTTGAGGACAATGAGGTTGTCATGGATGCATCCCATCCTACTAGTGTAGAAGCCTAGGAGAAGCGAGAGAAAGCAAAAGATGCAAAAGCAGCGAAGGCAGCCAGTGCACCAGATGCCTCCACAGTGATGCTCAAGACCAAGCAAGATCAACTCAGTTATCTGCTTGAGGCTACAGTGAGAATTGAGAAGGGCTTGGCCATCCTGACTCAAAATCAAGAAAGTCTTGAGAGGATCAATGAGACAAAATTTCATGACCTAGATGTGAAGGTCACTGAGATACAGACTATTGTGGAGAAGCTCCAAGAAGATGCTGAGGACAGGGAGGATAGACCAACTACAGATACTTTCCAAAGAGTGCCAAGGGCACAAAGGTCATTAGCAGTGCCAGTTGTCAGAGACTCCAGGACTACTACTTCAACACCTGCAGCAACTGCCACGGTTGTACCTCCAGTGTCAACCCCTCCAGCTCCACAGACTTCTTCAGAGGCATTTGCAAACAGACTCCTCTCCACGCCATCTACGAACACCGGAGCGACAAGCCAGAAGACCCCTTCAGGAGTTCCCGAAGATCGTGCCTAGAGTGCTGAATAGCACTATACGTTTTCAAACTTTTTGGTAACTTGTTGCCAAAGGGGGAGAAAGTGTATAGATCTTAGGTTTCGAGAGAGAGAGTGTTTTGCCTTTTATTTGCCTCTCTTGCTACTTTGATCGTTTGGTTGTTTGATTCCTATGCTACTATTTGTGTTATGCTCATGAGATACTTATGTGATCATGTGTTTGATCATACTATGCCTTAATGTGTGCTTGCATGATTATATCTATGATATTTGTGTATGATCAATCACTTGTATCCTTGGTGATGAGTGCATGTTATTTAAATCTTATCATTTTGAGTGCTCCACCAAGATGTATGTGACATGGAAGAGTGACCCATGATCCTAATCGATTGTGCATTTGCATTCAAAAGCAAATTTTAAATAATGCACAAATTTAGGGGGAGCTCTTGCTTATCACATACTTCTCAAAGCGACGATGTATTTCATTCATATTATCATTTGTCGAAGCTTTGATCTATATGTTGTCATCAATTACCAAAAAAGGGGAGATTGAAAGTGCAACTAATCCCTGGGTGGTTTTGGTAATTCATAACAACATATAGCTCATTGAACTAATATCCATTCAAGTTGAATATTTCAGAAAGTTCAATGATTGGCATGGCATGGACTAGAGATGTGGACCCCTCAAAATGAAAAGGACAAAGATTGGCAAAAGCTCAAGACTCTTCATTTCTATTTTAGTGATCCAAGATCACATTGAGTCCATAGGAAAGCCAATACTATTGAAAGGGGATGAGGTGTTGCTTAATGGTCTACTTGCTCAAAGTGCTTAGTGATATTGCTCCAAAACCCTTAGCCACTTTCTCATTTCCACATATGTCCAAAACACCAAGTCAAACTCGGCCCCACCAAAATGACCTATCCGGCGCCACCGAGTTTAGTTGACATAGCCACTGCCAGAAACCCTAGACAATTCGGTCACACTGGTATGGATATCGGTCTCACCGAGATGGCCTTGCAAACTCTCTGTTGCCTGTTGCAATTATTTCGGTCTCACCGAAATGTGCAATCGGTCCCATCGAGTTTGCTTGACCAATTCTCTGTTTGCTCTTTGCTGAAATCGGTCTCACCGAGATCAAGCAATCGGTCTCACCGAGATGAGGTTTTGCCCCAAGCCCTAGCACATCGGTCCCACCGAGTTGTTCCAGTCGGTCCCACTGAGATTCCTAACATTCACATTTTGAACTGAATCGCTCTCACCGAGTTCTTCTATTCGGTCTGACCGAGTTGGGTCAAATATGTGTAACGGTTGGATTTTGTGTGGAGGCTATATATACCCCTCCACCCCCTTCTCCATTTGAGAGAGAGCCATCAGAACGTGCCTACACTTTCACTACTCATTTTCTGAGTGAGAACCACCTACTCATGTGTTGAGACCAAGATATTCCAATCCTACCACAAGAATCTTGATCTCTAGCCTTCCCCAAGTTGCTTTCCACTCAAATCATCTTTCCACCATAGCCAAATCTGTGAGAGAGAGTTGAGTGTTGGGGAGACTATCATTTGAAACACAAGAGCAAGGAGTTCATCATCAACACACCATCTATTACCTTTTGGAGAGTGGTGTCTCCTAGATTGGTTAGGTGTCGCTTGGGAGCCTCCGACAAGATTGTGGAGTTGAACCAAGAAGTTTGTAAGGGCAAGGAGATCGCCTACTTCGTGAAGATCTACCCGAGTGAGGCAAGTCCTTCGTGGGCGATTGCCATGGTGGGATAGACAAGGTTGCTTCTTCGTGGACCCTTCATGGGTGGAGCCCTCCGTGGACTCGCGCAGCCGTTACCCTTTTTGGGTTGAAGTCTCCATCAACGTGGATGTACGATAGCACCACCTTTCGGAACCACGCCATAAATCTCCGTGTCTACATTGCGTTTGCCTTCTCCAAACCCGTCCCTTTACCTTCATATGCAATGTTTAATTTCTGCTGCTACACTCTTAGAATTGCATGTGTAGGTTGATTGCTTGACTTGTACTAGTTGCTAAAATCTGCCAACACTTAAAATTGGGAAAAGGTTAGACTTTTATTTGGTCAAGTAGTCTAATCACCCCCCCCCCTCTAGACCTACTTTTGATCCTACAGTTGTATAATATTGGCATGAAACAATCAAAATTTATAGATACGAGGAGACGTATCAGCGCTCTGCTGTTCATTGAGGTGGCCGCGGCGCGTTTTGCTCGCCATTGAGGCGGCCACAACGCACTCCGCCCTAGTGTCCCTATGCGCGCTCTGCTCGCCATTGAGGCAAATTTACAATGGCAGTGGTTAATGATTGTCTTACATATTCAGGATAATTTAAAATTCCACATGCGGCAATGCCCAAAACACTCACGACCTACATATGCATACAATTATAATAAAATATAGGCTAAAAGGCTGAGCTGGCGGCCTTCCGACGACGGTCTTCTCGGACTCCATGATCAACATAGCACCCTTGCGATCATTCATTCCAAGTTTCTCGACCCGCCTCCGCCTACGGAGCTGCTGGCGCTGGGAGGATCTTGGGGTTGTTGGGCCTCTTCCAGAAGAGCTTGACAGCGTGCAATCGCGCGCATGACATCTCCGCAGAACCGCTCCATTTCCATGTCTCTGGCCTGGTAGCAAATTCCGTCCATCACCTACATCCTCAAGATACCACGTTGGCGATGTTCTACTTCGTCGAGGACGTCAACTCCGCCAAGGATGCACTCGAGTCTGGCCACCACATCGTCGGGATCGAGGTTGACATGGCCACCACCGACAATGATGAAGCCGCAGGCTGGCTGTCTCTTAACTGAATCGTAGAGGTCCTCTGCCCATTCCTTGTGGGGCATCAGGCTCTCGATGAGCACTGGTGACGGCGGCTCTTCGGGTGGGTCATCGATCATGCCGCCGAGCAGCTCTGGATCTTTTGCATGGTGGATGGCAAACTGCTCATCACACTTCCTCTGCATTATGTTGATTGTGCGCCCAAGGACTGTCACACCAATATCACTGCCGATGGGCCATGGTGCCTGCACCGGTCGATGAAGCTCTTGCTCCCCGGCCTGCTCCGGCTCATTCTCCTCGCCAAAGATGTAACGTAGGTAGGGGTCGATGTCCAAGCTTTGGTCGTTGCCTGGCATGCTTGGAATAACTAATGGTTGATGGGTGAGGACTAGATCTGCACACAGTGTCGTGATGGTACGTTGCCGCCTGGGTTATATGCAGCAAGCCATTAGCTGATGGCGGGAAACCGATGAGGGAAGAGGCTGGGATTTTACAATTCACCCATGTGGAGTGCGGGAAGCATTCGCTGTAGCACGGAAGCCTTCCATGGAGCACTGGAAGACTAAGTGGAGCACACAACCTGAATACTGTATGCGGTGTCACGTGTTATCTATCACACACGTGTTAACATAAGGAAACGTATGTGTAACTTACTAATCATCGCACACGAGTACTCGCAGATGCATTGTGTGCGTTACTCCTAGCCACCGCAAGCAACTAGTTTGCATTTTTCAAAGTTTTTTGTAAACACAGAATCGCACACGAATTAACTGTAGTAACCGTCTGTGTTATAATTTCTCATCACAAACAGTTCATCCGAGTGGGCTGTTTGCTGCATATCACACACATCTTGTTTACACGAATCATTTGTGTTCTTTTGGCTCATCACAAACAGTTCATCTATGTGAACTGTATGCCGCATATCACACACATCTTGTTAAGTTGAACCGTTTCGGTTGTGTTCCCTAATCGAAAACAGTTCGTTCGAGTGAACCGTATGCCGTATATCACACACAAACTGATCTGGCTAACCATTTATGTTGCATTCCCTAATAGCAAACAATTCATCAGAGCGAACTGTATGCCGTATATCACACACACCTTGATACGGCTGCCCGTTTCTGTTGTTTTGTCTCATCGCAAACAGTTCGTATGGATCAACCATATGCCCCGCATCGCACACTATCGGTGCAACAAACCCTGGGTCTGTTGCCCAGACCGTGCACAGGCCTAAAAGAGCAAGTTTGCAACATCCAAGTCTAGACCAAGCAAGGAGTACAGCTCTTTTGGGTATCAAAGGGCAGATCAAGAGGACCAAGACAAGCTAAATGAGCAAGACACCACTAAGGAGAAACCTCCCTTGCCGGGCAGGCGAGCCTGGCGAGGATGAGGTGGCCCGAAGACAAGCCTCAAGACCGTCCCGGCAGGCCTGCCGGGCGCGACCGAGGACAAATTACCCCGCCAAGGCTCCACCGCTCCACCTCACAGCGACACAAGTCATCGATCGGTGCGGTGTCAAGCCCCCAAGTGACTAAGTGGTTGTTATTTGGCACGTGGCAGCCACTTCCTATGGAAATCACCTCCAAATGACACCCGTCCAGTGACGTGGCAAGCAGATAGACGAGGAGGTGGCCGATCAGCCTGGCAAGGCTTGCCAGGCATGCCATGATGTGACACAAAGCGGCGCATTTATTGCGCCCTACTCTGACTGCAGAGTTAGGTATGATAGCACTGTTTGCTATCTAGTCAGTACACAATGACTAATTTGCCACTGTGGTGTCCCCTTGATCTATAAAAGGATGGCAATGGCAACCATAGAAAGGATTCGGACCCTTGTACACTCATACGTGCGTAGCCGCCATCGCCCCGAGGCAACCCCGTCGGGCAAGAGCGCTGCGTTTCCACCACAATCCACCATCAATCCACCAAAGCAGGAGTAGGGTTTTATGCCTTGCGGCGGCCCGAACCTGGGTAAAACTGCCCGTGTGATCTTTGCCGTGCTGCGCTACGTTCCTCCGCTCTTTATGCAATGTGCTCATCCCCCCTGCCGAATGACAAGGGGCTGATGGCCCCATAGGTGGTCGTGGTTTCCGACGACATCTTTGGCGCGCCAGGTAGGGGGAAGCGCTTGCGCGAACCCGAGAAGCATACGCAGTGCGTCATCTTCATCATCTTTGTCATCGACGACTCCATCATCCATGGCACCCAAGAAGAAGCCCGGTGCTGCAGCCCATCCGTCAACTTCGAAGGCCCCGTCGCACGCAGCCGCCGACGCCGCGGGGGCTATGGGGACGCACGGAGACATGGACGCTGCGGGGGACGTGGCTGGCGCAGGAGAAGTCGTCACCACCTCTCCTGCGCCCGAAATGAGGGCGGAGGGCACCGGGGAAGGACAGCACCAACAACATCCCAGTGGCCACGCTCCACAAGGTATGGGTGGAGAAATCATTTCGTCTGCACCTCTCCGCCCAGCTGAAGGGCACAGCCACAACGGTGGCGCTCGCTCTGGGGTGATTCGCAACTCTCCGGCCGCACCCGCCGCGGGCGCGGCCGCAGGGCGCGCGCCACTCCCGGAACGAGCTGCCCCAGCCGATGCGCCAAACGGAGCCGCTGGCCCTCAAGCGCATCCACCTCGTCACCACGCCACCCTGGCGACGGGCTCACAATGACAAGAACATGGCACAGCTACTACTGGCACCATGAGGAGCCTGGCGACGCTACGGTCTACGTCGTCATCCATGCCAAGCACCTCTTCGGAGGCTATGGTGCGAGCCCAGTTGCTGTTGAGATTTCTGCCGGCAGCCGATCAGATGGATGAGTGGAGAGCTACCATTCAAAGCCTGATTGGTTTCGCCGAGGCGGGAGGATCACAGCGAGCTGGCCCGCCACGGCCTCCCCAGGCGACGACAACGGCCCGCGCTACTGGCCGTGCCGAAGGGGCCACCCCCACGGTGCGGTCCCCTCCGCGGCAGCCTGCGCAGGGGCCACGGCCGGAGCCATGCGATCAAGAACCCGATGATGTCTCGATGGCTTCGTCCGGCCCTCGAGCACGTCGAGACCAGCGGCAGGCCCAGGAGGACAGGCGAGGGGAAGGCACGTGCGTCACCATCGAGCGGCGTCGCAACACCCACCGCCAGTCTGATAGGCGCAATGGCCCTGACGTCAACGAGCCCACTCTCGGTGAAGGTGGGTACCTACCTTTCGAGGTTGGGTGCCCCGCCTTCACTCGTGAGTTGCGACAAGTCCGTTGGCCATCTTCCCGCACATTCAAGCCAGAGATACTAGAGAAGTACAATGGCAGATTGAACCCGGCAGAGTTCCTGAGCATCTACACCATCGCTGTTCAGGTTGCCGGGGGAGGAGATGAGAAGGTGCTCGCCAACTACTTCCCTTTGGCACTCAAGCCAAATGTGAGGTCTTGGCTAATGCACCTGCCGGAGAACTCCATCTGAACTTGGGCTGACCTATGCCATGAGTTTGTTGGCGCCTTTACGGGCGGCCATCAAGAACCAGGATGGCCCAGCGATCTGTAGCTCCTCCCACAGAAGGAAGGAGAAAGTCTGTGGAAGTACATGCAAAGATTCAGTCGAATGCACAGGAACATCCCAGATATCCACCCGGCAGCTGTGATAGCCGCGTTCCAGTCCAACGTGCGCAACCGCAAGATACGTTCCAAAATGAACATGCGGCTGCCCAAGACTGTGAATGAGTTATACACTCTAGTGGATAAGTGTGCTCGCGTAGAGGAGGGAAGGTGACTTCCCGGTGAAGAGGATGACGTCGACATCGATTCAGATGATGACGACGATGCCACCAGTCAAAAGAAGAAGAACAAGAAGCACAATAAGAAGTGCAAGGAGAAAGTTGTGATGGGCGTCGAAGGATCAAGCACACCTAGTACCGGCAAGAAGGCCAAGGCTGAGGCCCCCGGTAAGGAGGTTGCCGCGTGCACTGACTGTCGGGCGGCCACGGCTACCGAGAAGGCTGGGACCTACTGCAAGATCCATAGGACCAAGGGCCACGACCTTCAGGAGTGTCATCAGGTTGAGCAGATCGTCAAGAAGCAGAGGGCTGAATATGAGAAGCGTGATAAGGAGAAAAACCAGGATGGTGCTGGCGGGAAGGGCTGAGGCGGTGGAGTAAGTCGCCCCGGCAAGGCTCCTCAGAATCAAGGGAAACCCGCCAGAGGCCATAAGGAGGATTGCAATGATGAGAGCGATGAAGGAGATGAAGAGGAAACCAGTGAGCAGGAGTTCCAGAAAGCCACTGACGCCCTGTGCATTGACGGGGGTGCATCTCTGCACTCCTCTCACCGCCAACTTAAACAGTGGGTGCGTGAAGTCAATGCCGTGGAGCCAGCGCTAGATTCTCGGAAGCCGCTCAAGTGGTCCCGCACACCCATCATCTTTAACGAAGAGGATCACCCTCACCGCACCACCGCGGTAGGGTGCTTGTCGTTGTTGGTCTCACCAACAATACGCAACCTCAAAGTCACAAAGATGTTGGTTGACGGTGGGGCCAGGTTGAATCTGATATCTCCAAAGGTCATTAGCAAACTTCAGATAGCAGATGAGGAGCTCAAGGTTACTGGCACGTTCCAAGGAATCAACCCCGGCAGGAGTCATCCTAAGGGAAAGATCACGTTGCCGGTGATGTTCAGAGGGGAGTTAAACTACCGGACTGAGAAGATCATGTTTGACGTGGTTGACCTCCCCTTGGTGTACAACGAGATCCTTGGTCGCCCAGCTCTGGCCAAGTTCATGGCAGCATCCCACTATGCCTACAACACCTTGAAGATGCGAGGGCCGATAGGAGTCATTTCCATTCCGTCAGATCAGAAGGACGCAGTTATATGCGTGGACAAGATGTACCGAGAGGCAGTTGCGGCAGAGGCCGCGGAAGCCACTGCTCCCGCCAAGGAAAGTAAGAAAACGAAGAGAGCTAGCAAGGATGCCAGCAAGGAATCCGGGAAGCATGCCTCTCCGGAGTGTGCTGCGCCTGTTGATGACTTGCTGGAGAGTTCCAATACCAAGAGATCCAAAGCTGCTGCACCTGCTGTGAAGAAGGTCCCAGCAGGGCTGGCTGGCGCTGATGGTACCTTCACTATCAGTGCCACCCTTGATGACAAATAGGAAAGCGCGCTTGTTGCCTTCCTGCGGGCGAATATCGATGTGTTTGCCTGGCAACCATCTGATATCCCCAGTGTTCCCAGGGAGGTAATCGAGCACCACCTTGCTGTCTGCCCGCATGCCCGGCCCGTCAAGCAAAAGGTTCGGAAGCAAGCTTTGGAGCGGCAACAGTTTATTGCCGAGGAGATCAAGAAGCTTGAAGTAGCTGGTTTAGTCAGAGGAGTGTTGCATCCCACATGGTTAGCAAATCCAGTGGTGGTACGCAAGGCGAATGGGAAATGGAGGCTTTGCATAGACTTCACAGATCTAAACAAGGCATGCCCGAAGGACCCGTTCCCCTTGCCGCGCATCGACCAGATTGTGGACTCCACTTTCGGGTGTGACCTGCTTTCCTTCCTGGATGCCTACTCCGGATACCACCAGATCTTCATGTCCAAGGAAGACGAGGAGAAGACCGCATTCATAACCCCATGTGGCATGTACTGCTTCGTACGGATGCCCTTCGGGTTGAAGAGCACCGGATCCACTTTTGCAAGAGCAGTACAGATTGGCTTTGAATCCTAGCTGCACAGAAACATTGAAGCTTACATGGATGATATTGTGGTCAAGACCAAGGACAGATCTACCCTCATCCAGGATTTAGAAGAAACCTTTGCTAATCTGCGCAGGATCAACTTGAAGCTGAACCTAGAGAAGTGTGTGTTTGGAGTTCCCTCCGGCAAGCTTCTTGGCTTCTTTGTGTCTCATCAAGGGATAGAGGCCAACCCTGACAAGATCAAGGCTATCGAGCAAATTCAAGCACCCAAGATAGTCAAGGATGTGAGGCGTTTCACTGGATGCGTGGCTGCACTGAGCAGGTTCATTTCCAAGTCTGTCGAGCGCGCCCTGCCATTTTTCAAAATCTTGAAGAAGGCAGGACCCATGGAGTAGACCCCGGAGGCAGATGCTGCACTGCAAGATTTGAAGACCTATCTTTCCTCTGTGCCCACCTTGGTCGCCCCCAAACCACAAGAGCCGTTGCTGCTATACTTAGCGGCAACCAATCAAGTGGTTAGTGCAGCACTAGTGGCGCAGCGGGAAGTCGATGACGCGGCAGCCACAACCACTATTCCCCCTAAAGAGGAAAGCGAACCTGTCTGTGGCGCCCCGCTTGATTACCACTGTAGCCAGACAGTCGCCACGCATACCAGCCCAGGAAATCACTCTAGCATGCGCGTTTACAACAAGTATCATGAACACAGGCATTTCAATTAATGGATATATAGGTCTTACATGATATATATTACAGAGGTGATCGCAGCAGAAAGGCTCTATCTAAGGCAGCATGGTCCTGGTGCGGCTCCAATCCACAGGGATCTGACTGGGTTACGCTCCTAGCCAGCGAACGCTCCGGCTCCTCGTCGACGGACGACGGATCCATATGTGAACCTGGCCACATTGAAGGCCGCTGAATACTTTTGAATGTACTCGCAAGCAAACCAAGCTAACATATACACCAAGCAAAGCAATCCATGGCATTCAAGCATGCATTAATTATTAGAGCAATATTAATTATCATGACATAGCATACCTATCTAGCAATATTGATCATCAAGTCTTAGCAAGTTTATCAGCAAGGTAACTCCTGAAGTAGGATACAGTAAAGTAAAGCATATCAAGTAAATAATCCATACTCCGAACAATATCAAGATCCAATCCAACTCTTTCGGTCATCTGACCATCTCTTTCCTAACCATCCCATGGCTATCATATCATATTCCTGACACCATCCGATGTCTATGCATCTGCACTACAAGTCTGATAAACTTACTCTCTCTCATCATTATTATCACTGTTCCGGTTGACCACCTAGAGAGGTCTGGACGGACTATCCAATACCGTGGACGCGGCTATTCGAATAGATTTTACACTCTGCAGAGGTTGCCCACTTTACCCACACTATGGAGCACTGACCTCGTGATCCCATTCGGGTGGACCAGCATTGCTCCAACGAAACCTGCCTGACCCGTGACTCTCTCATCGTACCACCGGCAATCACACTCCCCCGGAGTCAAGCCTTGGGTGGCCCCTGTGTCCTCGTGACACCTACCACCGTCGTGGCCAAACTAACTATCCCAAACGGGGACTCCCGGGTTAAACAATCAACTGGGCTCACAAGGTTATCGCCGCCTACCGGGCCAGGGTAGCGCGCACGCATAACCTTCCCTAGTTGGCGGTACCAATAAAAGAGCACGCGATCAGACCAAGTCAAGGCCGTCCCATACCGGCAAATGTGGTTGCACGGATAAGTCCGGACACGTGACTCTGGATCAACCGACTAGGTTTAGCTTTAGCAGGTACTTAGCAAGCATGGTTGTTTATCATGAATAACTTAACATGGTGGTAACTATGTATGAGGTAACAACTGTGGAAACATGACTACCTATCTTCATATAACATCACAATGAGTCATTGGTGAAGCAAGATTTAAATGGCAAGTTAGCACTCTACAAGTTCTAGCTGTACGATACGACCGTCGAAACCCTTGCACAAAACCGGCAAAGAAACCAGTAGCCACCAGAACGGTCTTTACAACTCAGATCTGGGACATTACCAGAATAACTCAACCCCGGCTCAAGATGGCTAGAAAGCGGATCAGAGCATGAGACGGTGTTGATAAGAAGAATGTAGCAGTTCCCTAAGACGGCCGAGAACAGCTCAGAGCATAGGGTCACCGCTACGGAAAGAAATTCAACAGCTGCCCGAGACGGCCGAAAAGCAGCTCAGAACACAGACAGTTGTTGAAAAGAGAAATAAAAGTCGGCATCCACCCCGGACGGCCGGAAATAGCTCAGAACACAGGCGTGGTGCCGTCACCGAAGAAAGTGCAAGCAAGGGTTCGTCAGAGTCACATACAGCTCACTACTACACAGACAAGCACAAGCATATTAATTTAAACATGCAAGAAATATCACAGAGCAATGCTTTAGGGCATATATCAGATGGTCGGCTTGCCTGGGGTCGATGAATACTCCGGGAAGAAGTGCGGTGAAGCCGCGGAAGAATTCGCCGGAAAAGTTCTCTCTTGGAGAGGGCTGATAGAGGAAGGGAAAAATGGTCATTTTCACAATGTGGAAACATTATGAAAATGATACCATCGGGACGGGCTCAACGAACTGAAAACGTGGGCGTTGGTTTCACCTGAATCGGAGTTACGGGTAAAAAGATGTGAGAGTTTGACTGTGAAAGGACCTTTCTGTAAGAAAATATTTACTTCTGGGTCCTTGGCTGATTTTTCTGGAAAAAGAATAAATGAGAACTGCTGCACTGGGCCGACTCGGGCCGAATCTGGCTGCCACCGCTGCTGCTTACTGGGCTGGCCCACTTGCCCCGCCACTTATCCAGCATGGCGCGGGCGGGGCCCGATCGCTGCCGCTGACCGGTGGGGCCGCGGGGCCCGCAGGCAGGCAGGGGAGGGGCGTCGTCTTCAGCCTCCATTGCCTGCTCCTGGCCGTGGGCAGGGCCAACTCCGGCGACGGTTGCCGGCCACTCCGGCCGTATCCCGCTGCGCACGGCCTACCGGCGTGCTTGGGAGCTCACGCCGCATCCATCCCGGGGTAGCACGGGCAGCGAGGAGGTCGGAGTAGGGCGCGCCCTTGACGGCGGCGGACGGCGGTTTTGGGCACGGCGCCACGGCCACAGAGAGGAAGCAGCGAGCTGAGGGGCGGGTCTAGGGCGGTGGTGGAGGCCTCTGGTGGAGAAAGAAGGAGAGGAGGGGCTCGGGGCAGCTCCAATTTAGGAGGACCGAGGCGGCGGCCATGGTGGCATAGGGCGGCGAGGAGGGACTCCGGCGAGTGGTTGACAGGCCGGGGAGGCTGCTAGGAGGGAGAGGGAGGAGCTCGGATGGTTGGGGATGCACGGGGAGGCTCGGGCCGTGGCCTACTTATAGGCGGCCGTGGCGTGCGGATGAGGATGCCGCCGTGGCGTGCTTATCTCCTTCCTGGAGCTCCGGCGAGGTGGCGAGAGGGGAAAGGTGCCGACCTGACGCGCTACAGAGGGAGTGGATGGCTCGGGGAGGAAGGAGCCAACGAGAGGGGAAGACAACGATGCTCACGGACGGGACAGTGCCGCGGCGGCGACTATCATGGCGTGAGGAGGAGGAAAGAAGAGGGGAGAAGGTGCGGGAGAGGGGTACGTGGACGTCGTGGAGCCACCAGACATGCGTGGACGAGTGAAGGCTGGCCGGAGATGACCGAACGAAGCAGACCGAGCGCAGAGCGCGCGCTTCTACCTACCGTCCACATGGTCACCACGCCAAAACGTGCTATGTAGCACTACTTGACCCAACACCTTGTCCATTGCAAGACTCAAAGGTCAAATAGATCCTAGGTGTGGCTGGAATACACTGGAAGACCATGAGATGAGAGAAGCTTGTAGAAGAAGATTCTGATAGCAGAATTGGCTAGAGTTTCCTGGAGAAATGGATGAGGGTGGGGAGCTGAGACTTTGTCAAAATGAAATAGGGTAGGAAGGACTAGGTGCTGGAAAAATTTGAAGGCATTTGGACCTCATTTGCATATACTTGCTTCACAATGCAACATTTGGTCCAGAAACTGGAATTTGAAGCTGCACTCATCTGGCTTGATGAAATGAGATGAAATTTGGTGGAGATGAATAATTTGTTCATATGAAGGCACTGTAAAAATTTCATACCAATTGGATACACCAAAATGGTACTTCCTTCACAACACTTCCAAATGGACAGAAACTTGAGAAAATTGTTGTGGATGAATGGATGGATGGATTGAGCTGATTTTTGTCTTCTATGAGTGATTTATCAATGTTAACCACCCTGAAAAATTTCAGCTCAAATAGATCAAGGGTTCAAGCACTTCCTTTGCAAACTGGAAATCTAGACAGAATTTGCAAATGGATGTTGTGCTCAAACCTTGAACTATGGAACTTGGGTTTTGATGGAAATGGTGAATATATGGATAGGATAAGCTCCAAAAAATATTTGGGATTTTTCCTGGCTACCAAAATGGTAGTTCCTTTAGAAAGGGCCCAAAATGCAATATTGGCATTAAATAGGAAAATGCAATTTCCCTTATTTAATTATGGCCAATATTTTTGTGGGAGCTCAATATGATCACAAAGAATATCTCCACAAGTTTTCATGAACTTTGGAGATGGATAGATATTTTCCTGGATTTAATTCCTTTAAACAACAGAAAAGGAATTAATTGTAAATGAAGAATATTGCAAATGACTTGGCAATATTTTTGCATATCCAGGGTTTACAAAGATAGGATGATCACTGGGAAAAATTTGGGAGTCAGCAGATCAAAGGAAATTGGGGTTCCTTTGTAACTGAAAGGATTAGGGTTTCCCTTCTGATTACTCGGAAGGTAGGGTTTTGGCGGCAAAACCCCGAGAATAGATCTTGGGTGGCAAGGTTGAACTCGCGAGAATCTCTGGTTGGACAGGGAAGGCAAGGCTAAATGACCATCTTCATATACCCAAGAGCCAGAGAAATTCCGATAACATCGAGAAAAAAGACGGGAGTCAAATCCCGCGAAGGAAAAAAATAGGAGCAAAAACCAGGGTGTTACACCGTCCCGGCAAGATCAGAGTCGGTCTAGAGCGAAGAAAGGCAGGGCAGCGGAAGTGGTTCTATGGTTGCGTCAAGGAAGAAAGTGGTTCAGCACCCAGTGTACTTCGTCAGCTCCCTGTTACAAGGAGCTAGATCGAGGTACTCTGGCGTGCAAAAGTTGATTTTTGGCCTCATCATGGCCTCAAGGAAACTGCGCCACTACTTCCAAGCCCACGAGATCACAGTCGTCACCCGCTTCCCCTTGCAACGCATACTCCAAAACCTCGAGGCCACCAGTAGGATTGTGGAATGGGCTTTGGAGTTGTCCAGCTTTGGTTTGAAGTTTGAAAGCACGTCAACCATTCAAAGTAGAGCACTAGCAGAGTTCATCGTAGTGTGGACACCAACTCCTGATGAAGAAGTATTGGAGACGATCATCCCCGGCAAGGAAGCGCCCCAAGAATGGATTATGTATTTCGATGGTGCCTTCTCCCTACAAGGTGTAGGGGCTGGCATGCTTCTTGTTGCCCCCACTGGGGAGCACCTTAAGTACGTCGTCCAGATGCACTTTTCCCGGGAGAAGGCTACCAACAATACTGCAGAGTATGAAGGGATCCTTGCCAAGCTTAGGATTGCAACAGAACTGTGAATCAAGAAGTTGATCATCCGCGGAGATTCACAACTTGTGGTGAGACAAGTCAACAAGGATTACCAAAGTCCATTGATGGAGGCATACGTCGAGGAAGTGAGAAAGTTGGAGGAGCGCTTTGACGGATTGCAAACAGAGCACGTGCCCCGTGCGGAAAATAGCATTGCTGATCATCTGTCAAAGTGCGCTGCGCAAAAACTCCATGTGGAACCAGGGACTTTTGTTCTCCATCTGACTCAGCCCTCCGTATCCCCGGCAACAATGGCCAGAAAGAGGAGGAAACTGGACTTCGGCAAGCCTCACCCGGCAGAGCCTCTCGAGGCTCCCGGCAGAGAGCTTGGCGGGAACAACTCCCCTTCGATCAGTGAGCTGCACCATCCCGCCAGACCACCGGTCCCTGCGGTCGAGAAGTGCACTCCTGCGAATGAGGAGGTGCTGCTGGTCCTTGTTGCCAAGCCCCTGGCCCCAACCTAGGCATGGCACATAGTCCATTTCCTCCAAACTAGAGAACTCGCTAAAGAGCAAGAAGAAGCTGAAAGAGTAGCCCGGAGGGCCAGTATGTATCAGTTCGTGGATGACATGTTATACAGAAGGAGGCCCAACGGTGTGAAATTGAAGTGCATTTGCCGGGAGGAAGGAAAGGAATTGTTGGTAGAGGTACACAAGGGTATGTGCGGCTCACACATTGGTTCAAGGGCTCTGGTTGGAAAAGCCTTCCGGCAAGGTTTCTATTGGCCCACAGCCCTCCAAGATGCAGTTGAGCTCGTCACCAAATGTGAAGCCTACCAGTTCCATTCTAAGAGCATCCATCAGCCTGCCCAAGCTCTTCAGACGATCCCTTTATCATGGCCTTTCTCGGTCTCGGGGCTCGATATCTTGGGCCCCTTCCCCCGTGCTATCGGGGGCTTTGAGTTCTTGTTTGTTGCTATCAACAAGTTCACAAAGCGGCCAGAGGTGGAGCCCGTGAGAAAGGTGACTGCTCAGTCAGCTATCAAGTTCTTGAAAGGATTGGTGTGCCGCTTCGGGGTGCCTGCCCGAATCATCACCGACAATGGCACCCAATTCACGAGTCGCGCCTTCATGCAATATGTTCATGCCCTCAGAAGCAAGATCTCATTTGCCTCTGTCGCTCATCCCAAAAGCAACGGACAAGCTGAGAGGGTGAATGTTGAAGTGCTGTGAGGTCTCAAGACAAGAACCTTTGATAGACTGCAGAAGTGTGGCAGGCGATGGATCGATGAGCTGCCGATGGTTCTTTGGTCCCTCAGAACGACACCAAATCGAGCTACCGGGCAGACTCCCTTCTCCCTAGTCTATGGGGCAGAAGCAATTATCCCCACAGAACTCATATTCGGATCTCCTCGAGTGCTTGCCTACGATGAAGTAGCGCAGGAACGTCACCGGCGTGACGACGCTGTGCTACTTGAGGAGAACCGTCTCCGGGCCGCTACACATGCTGCACGCTATCAGCAAGCCCTGCGTCGCTATCACAGCCGCAGGTTTCGTGCCCGGGGTTTTGAGGAAGGCGACCTTGTCCTTAGGCGTGTTCAGTCCGCCAAGGGTACAAACAAGCTGACGCCAAAGTGGGAAGGCCCTTACCAGGTAGTACAAGTCACCAGACCCGGCGCAGTCCGTCTGGAGACCGGAGATGGCATTCAGTTGCAAAACTCATGGAACATTGAGCATCTCCGTAAGTTCTACCCGTAAGGCGCGGCTGTCAGGCCCTGCCCCGCAGCCACCCTTTTGTACAGGCCTTGCCGATGTTGCATGTAACCCCTTGTACAAAGCCAGGCACAGACCCTGAGCAACAGAAATAAACGAAGCGCTGGGGGGCCCCAAAACTTGCATGCATGCATAAGCATATCATGAGCATAGCATGATCATGTAGATGAGGTCGCACATGGCATCATTTTCATCTGCATTAAGTTGCAGGGTTCTTGTCGTGGACTCGGTCCCGAAAAGAAGAAATGAAGACGAGCCTACGTGACAATCCTCGGCAAGCCAAACAGATAAGTTCTCTTCTTATCCTTATGTGTTCTGTAAGTAGAAACTTGTGCATATGAAAACCTCGTCACCTTCGAAACTTAGGTGCTCCCATCCTTTGACTCGAACGTTGCTTTGGCCAGGATGGCCGCAGTGGCCTTTGGCGGAAAAGGCTTGGCAGGGGGCTGGTCCCTCTTTACGATTTGTGCCTGGCAGGCTTAGCCCCACAGCAACAATTCGAGGGTACCGGCAGGGCAGCGCGTTTGGGCCAGGCCCGGGGGCTCCTGTCGGTGCAACAAACCCTGGGTCTGTTGCCCAGACTGTGCACATGCCTAAAAGAGCAAGGTTGCAACATCCAAGTCCAGACCAAGCAAGGACTACATCTCTTTGGGGAATCAAAGGGCAGATCAAGAGGACCAAGACAAGCTAAATGAGCAAGACACGACTAAGGAGAAACAGGAAAGCCTGGCGAGGACGAGGTGGCCTCGAAGACAAGCCTCAAGACCGTCCCGGCAGGCCTGCCGGGCGCGACCGAGGACAAATTACCCCGCCAAGGCTCCACCGCTCCACCTCACGGCGATGCAAGTCATCGATCGGTGCGGTGTCAAGCCCTCAAGTGACTAAGTGGCTATTATTTGGCACGTGGCAGCCACTTCCTATGGAAATCACCTCCAAATGACACCCGTCCAGCGATGTGGCAAGCAAACAGGCGAGGAGGTGGCCGATAAGCCCAACAAGGCTTGCTGTGCATGCCACGATGTGACACTAAGCGGCGCATTTAATGCGCCCTGCTCTGACTGCAGAGTTAGGTATGATAGCACTATTTGCTATCTAATCAGTACATAATGACTGATTTGCCACTGTGGTGACCCCTTGATCTATAAAAGGAGGGCCATGGCAACCATAGAAAGGATTCAGACCCTTGTACACTCGTACGTGCGTAGCCGCCATCGCCCCGAGGCAACCCCGCCGGGCAAGAGCGCTGCGTTTCCACCACAATCCACCATCAATCCAATAAAGCAGGAGTAGGGTTTTACGCCTCGCGACGGCCCGAACCTGGGTAAAACTGCCCGTGTGATCTCTGCCGTGCTGCGCTACGTTCCTCTGCTCTTTGTGCAATGTGCTCATCCCCCCTGCCAAACCACAAGGGGCTGATGGCCCCATAGGTGGCCATGGTTTCCCAGGACACACACGCAACTAAAATCTAAACCGTATTTGATGTATCCTTCATCGCAAACGTTTTGCATCTTTTTTGATGGTTTTTTACATCACCATTTGCGATTAATGCTCGCACACAGTTTAGTCAAAGGGTCTCTGATCGTAGTGTCGTGTTAGCAGCATCCTGCAGTAGTGACCCCACAACAGGATGGGGTTGGAGAAAGCAAGAACAGGACACTCATCTAGATGGCTCATACTATACTTGATGAATACAAGACTTCTCGTCGATGATGGCCTGAAGCAATTGATACTGCATGTCACATCATCAATCGGGTATATCTTCACAAATTCCTCAAGAAGACCTCATATGAGCTCCTCATGGACAAGAAACCCAATGTGAGTTATTTCAAAGTCTTCGGTGCTAAATGCTGGATTAGAGATCCACATCACAATTCTAATTTTGCACTGAAAGCACATGAGGGTCTTATGCTTGGTTACGGTAAGGACTCGCACACCTACGGAGTCTTCAACACTTACCACAACAAGGTTGTTGAAACTGTAGATGTGCCATTCGATGAAACTAACGGCTCACAAAGAGAGCAGCTGGCTCCTGTGCTAGATGAAATGCCTTCTGAGGAATCTATCAACCTGATGGGACTGGTGAAATTGTGCCCAGTGAAGAAATAGCTGATGAAGAAGTGATCATTCCCCGTCGTGAAGAAACTGTTGATCCTGAAGAAAATGACACTGAGGAAAATGCTCAACAACAGCAAGGCCCTCGTCCAGCTCATCCTCGAGTGGCGAATGAAGTGCAAATTGAGAAGATCCTCGACAACATCAATGCACCTGGTCCCCTCACTCGCTCAAGAGCTTCACATTTAGCTAACTTTTGTGGGCATTTTGCATTTGTCTCTATCACAGAACCCACCAAAGTTGATGAAGCATTTCTGGAGCCTGAATGGATTCAAGCCATGCAAGATGAATTGCATCAATTCGAGCTCAACAATGTGTGCACTACAAAAAAAAAGACACATTCGAGATATTATGGCCCGAACGAAAAAAATCTGTCATGGTTATGACACTTCTATGACGATAATTGTGACAAAAACACGTATCATCATAGATGTGGTGGGCTCCTACTTCTATGACAAAAAATGGGATTTTCGTCCTGGGCCGGCCGGGGTCGCACCTGCATGACATTCTTTGGGTCGTCCATGACATAAAAAATCGTGGTAGAAGTGAGGGCGAGGGAAATATTGGGGAGTTCCCGGTTACGTGGGTGGTCGGGGCCGAGTGAGGCAGTGTGATTTGCGCATTTCTCTCGTACGTGTGTGTGTGCGAGGCGCTCGCTAACTACACCCTTGCGAGGCGTTCGCGCGCTTACTGAACCCAAGCGATTGCACTAGCTAGCTACGTACTGGAACACGAGAGATCAATCCCACTACGTACTGAAGCCGATCGATCCATCCCTTTGCTGGTAACTGAACCCTAGCGATTCCTTCGCTGCTAACTGAATCCGATCGATCCTTCTCACCGCTCACTGAAGCCGATCGAGCCCCCGTGCGAGATGTAGCCAGCCGGTTCGTTGGGTTGCCTCTGGATGAACAGTGCCCGTTGCTGCCGCGTGCGCGATACGTAGAAACGAGTGAGACATGTGGTGAGTCCAGCTGGTTGGTTGGCTGTGAATGAATAGTTCCTTACGTGCAAAGATATAGCTGCTGGGTCCCAGCTGTCAGGGGAGGAATCATTTTTATTTTGTGAGTAATAAGGAGGCACTTCCTTGTGTTCGAAGATGTAGCTGATGGGTCCAGTTGTCAGCCTCACCAACTAAAGTCCTCTTCTGATGACTGTCGTTCATTGACCTCGTTGACCACGCCGCGCCGAGAGCATCAAGGCGGTGGACGACGGTGAGGCCTAGGAAGGGAATGACGCGGAGCCAGGGAAGACAAGGCAGGTGGATGCCCACGCGGAGGGGAGTACGAGGGTTCACTGGTTCGGCTGCGGTGTAAGGCTGCCATCGCCAGAGAATAATATGGCTGTTGGTGAGTAGAGGGAAGGCCTGACCAGCGGTGGGAGTAGGGTGGGGCGGTGAGGCCTGCGCGGCAGCACAGCCGGCCACGGGAGGCAGGAGCAGACGGTACGGCCGGTGCTGGTTTGGGTGGCTGGAGCAAGAAGATCAGAGGTTGAAGAAGCATCATGGCCGTTGGATTAACATCCAATGATCACTGCTGCTATAATTGTTTGTTGACTAAGTTGACAAAGTCCTGCGTACGAGTCACCTTAGTAGGCCCACAAGTCAGCCACCTAACCTGGTGGGACCCAGCTAGCAGCGGGAGGAATCATTTTTCTTGTGCGTAATAAAGAGGCACTTCCTTGCGTGCGAAGATGTAGCTGGTGGGTCTCAGCTGTCAAGTGGAGGAAACTTTTTCCCGAGTAATAAGTACGGACTTCCTTGCCTGCGAAGATGTAGCTAGTGGGTCCCAGCTGCCAGGAGGAGCAATCATTTTTGTTCACGTAATAAGGAGGCACTTGCTTTCCTACGGCCATGGACCATGCGGGTCCCTACTGTCAGCCTCTCCACTTAGATCCCTCTTTCGATGGCTGTCATTTTTTGACCACGTTGACCACACCACGCCGAAAGCATCAACGCGGTGGACGACGGTGAGGCCTAGGAAGGGAACGACCCGGAGACAACGAAGCCACAATAGTGGATGCCCACGCTGAGGGGAGTACGGGAGCTGTGACTGGTTCGGCTGCGGGGTGAGGCTGGCGTCGCCGGAAAATAACAGGAGGTGCGGGTGGGTAGAGGGATGGCCTGGCCAGCGGTGGGAGTAGGGTGGGCCGGTGAGGCCTGGGCGGCAGCACAGCCGGCCATGGGAGGAAGGAGCAGGCTATCCCGCTGGTGTTGGTTTGGGCGGCTAGAGCAGGAAGATCATACATTGAAAAAGCACGAGGCCGTTGGATGGACATCCAACTATCACTGCTCTCGTGTGTTGACTAAGTTGACACAGCCTTGTGTACACGTCAACCTTTTTTTAGGGAAGCGTACGCGTCAACCTAGTAGGCCCACAAGCCAGCCTCAAATTTGTGGAAAATAGCATACAGCCCATCTGCCATTATTTCTAATAATTTAAAGCCCATTTAATAATTCTTAAGAATTTTTTGGAGCTCATATTCTTTTTGTTAGCATTACATCCCATATTGTGGCCATAGTTAAAAAACTCAAGGAAATTTTGCATATTTCGGTGCGGTCCGAACTGTTTTTAATCCCGAAATTTTGACTCACATTCAAACTAATTTAAAAAATAAATTTATATCAATTTAAAATCCAAATAATTTTCCCCACATAAAAATCAATGAAATTTAAAATGTTGAAACGCAAAAAAAAGAATTTAAAACTAATTGCCGGTTTGCTGTGTCTTAAAAATGTACAGCCCATTTCTCATTACTGATAGCCCTTTTTTTGGGCAAGCCAAATGCATCCCTTGCAGCCCAGCAGGGCTGACAAAAGCAAGTAGGCCTCGGTTGGGTATTCTGCAAAAAATCAAAAAAACTGGGCTAGCCATTTTTAGAAAGATAAAAAAACAACTGGGGTGGTCTTGTGGTAAACATAAAATAAAAGGCTCGCTAGACTGGCAAGAGTGGCCCGCACAGCCCAGTTGATACCCTGCTCCATCTCAAAAACAAAAATAACTGGCCAAGCTACTGGGTCCCGGGTGTCAGCCGCTCGTTATGCAATTCTCTCATTTATTGACTACGTTGACAATGGCATGGGACCTAGATGTCAGGAATCCATTAGGAGGAACCATTTTTTTGGCTTGAAATAAGGAGGCAGTTGCTTGCGTACTGCCATGACCCTGGTGGGTCCATGCTGTCATCCTCTCCACGTACAATCATCTCCTGATTGTGTACGCGTCAACCTAGCAGGCCCACAAGTCAACCTCTAAATCCGTGGCAGGCAAATATAGCCCATTTAAAAAAATAACAGCCCATTCCACACGTTCACACAGAAAGTTCAACATTCAGAGCAAAGTAACAGGTCTGATCCAGAGATAGAGTACTGAACTTCCACATTGATAACCATCATAGCCAACTTAACTATCTACTCCCACTAATACTCTAGTGTACAAGTACTAACTTACTCTTAGCTAACTAGACGATGCCGGCCGCCATCTGCGGTACACACTAAACGCCAGCACCGACGTCCTCCTCCTCGCCTCGGACTTGCCAGAGGTGTGATAGGGCAAGTTGCTCACGCGCGTTGGCCCTTTCCATGCCGGCGTGGTCCACCGAAGCTTCGGCTTCTATGCGGGAAACCCACTTGATGAGCTGGTAGTAAAATTTGGTGTCGCAAACGCGTGCGTGCCCGACAGCCTCTAGGGCTATTTGCCGGGCGCTGGCCTCCACGTAGTCGGCCCAGTTGCGGGCGCTCTGCTCGCGACTCAAAGCAGCGGTGCGCTGCTACTCCATACCCCGCTGGCGGCGCAAATCGGCGATACGCTGCTCCTCCACCAGGTGGTCGCGCTCCAACAAGTCCTCATACTCTGCATTGCCATCTAAAGACCGATAGAATGCCTCCTCCCTCCGTCTGCCTTCCGGTGAAAAACCGAACACTGGTTCCAGTGGTGAGCGCCTCCGTCGTCGCCTATTGCAGACGGGCGGGGGCATGACGGACTTGGCGAGAGCGAGGGCAAGTGGCAAGCAATGTCGGGCCCGTGGGGGCTTTTGAGGATAGGACGAGTTGGGTGATGGTGTAAACGGAGAATGCCGGGAACCAGTAATTATAGGCGGAAGGTAGGTGAACCAGCGTGTCGCGGGAAACACGATGGTCACCGTGGTCATCGGAATTCAATGCATAAGCAGGCATGGCTTAGCGCACCAGCTTGCCGTGGAAAACTAGAAAAAGCTGAAATTATGACTATGCCATCTCGTCCCGTCCCGTCAGTGGTGCGTCCCGTCCGTCCTGGGTCGCACATCGGCATGACGGTCAAACGAGTGCACTCGATTCATCCAGATGTGGTACGTGCGTGATCTGCTGGTTTTTCGCATAGGTTCGAGTCAGTCGGATAGTGTCCATGTAGGATCGCAATAGCTGATGAACATTCGCTGCGAGATAAGGCATTTGCGAACGTTTTTGCTGGCAGTTTCTTCAGATTCGCATGGCATTTTCTTCAGAACAGCATGTCAGTTTCTTCAGAGGTAGGCATTTTTATTCAAAAAACTGCCATCTTTGGATCTTGCGTCGCAACTAAAACTACCAGGAGCGCATTAGTAGGCTAGCTAGTGATTGATCAGTAACTTGTAAACACTGAGCGAAGAGAAATAAGGAGATGCTAGTAACTTGTAAACAATGAGCACATAGAAATAAGGATCATGCCGTGCATAGTAGTAACAGCTGATTCGTTCGAAATGTTCACACGAGACTCACCGGCCTGGCATTGTAATATGTTCGCATTAGTAGCCCAAATTCGCAACCATCTAGTATGATTCCCATACATAAGATCAACATGTTAATGCATCTCAATGATTCACAGATCATATACAATATGTAGCTCCTAAAGCAAAGATCAAGAAAAAACAACTGTTCTTGTTACTAACATGGATGCTTCACTGGGCCAACATTCAGTACAGAGTGAAAGACAAATTTGTTTGTGAAGTCTACATTTCCTCTTGCAAACGTAAGTGGTTTCACCAACAGATGGAACCATGAGAATGAACCACACATGATGGAGGAACATCCACTGAAATATGAATTGGTCATCTGTCGATCACACGGCAAGACTATTTTCGAAATACAACTTTAACTTAGGCAAAATGATGCCCATTGGATAATCAGACCAAAGCAATGAAGCACCTAGTGTTGGCCAATAAAAAGTATAGTACTACTTTTGTGCAGTCCATGAAGTGACTATCCAATCTTTTTGTGTCTATTTTCGAATGGCACTTCATGCAGTGACTCTACTATTCTCTTGTGTAGTTCCACAAAAATTGAGGTCACTTTGTTTCTATGCCAAATAGCAACGGGCAGACATCTGTTTGCACAAATATCAAGCAGCTAGTTAACATATAACCCACCTTGTATTTTCGATTTAAACACGTCTTTGCTAGTCGTTTCCGCTTTGTATCTGTCATGTTTTTCACTGGACAATTTGATACTATCATGTTTTGTGCTGGACAATTTGGTACTGAATTGATTTGCTGGTACAGAGCAGAAATATAGTGCCTATTCTTCATCACACCAAGGATATCCATGTTTGCAGTGATGGAAGAGATGAAATTGATACAACCGAAATTGAGCATCCAATCATTGAATCATGTCCTGCACCACCAATGTAGGTCCACCCTGCCAATAAATTTACGTGCAAACCACTAATATTACTATCTAATGAAAGTACAAAAATAGTAGCATGATAGTAGCAAACCATGTACCTTGGTAATGAATAGCTCATAGTGCCACCAATTGGATATAATTGTTTGGAAGAAAAAATGCTCATAATGTTGAACCATTTGGACTTTTTGTGCAGTTCCACTAAAATCGAGCATCCTTGTTTGCACAGATATTGAAAGTGTGATTACTATAAAAGTGGCACTAGTTGAAGCATAGACTCACAAATATAAGCATTCCAATTTCTTAATGGGAAAAGGTAGCAAGACTATTTCTAACCACCTATTTGAAGGAATAAATAAGGCAACAACAGCTGATGTCAGGAAGGCATACATAGTATTTTGTGAAAGATTTAACCATTCCTGACCTTTCCTCTTCTTTTAAGCATTTTTGGTGCAGTTCAACTAAAATAAAATGCCATCACCACCTTGACAATTCGGTGACACTGTACAAAAAATGACTTACCATTACATCATGATGTCAGGTATGTAATCGACATGCAATAGAGACAAACATGCAGACCTCCTCCGATAACATAATGAACATTAATTTTAACAAAGGTGTGACTAGCTTTGCCATCTTATTTGAATGAACTCTACACCCTCTGTTCCTTAATATAAGACGTTTTCACAGTTCAATTTAAAGTACCCAAACGTCTAGTATTTAGAAAAATAGGTAGTAGTTTTCTTGAGCACATATCTGGGAAAGCTCGCCACACCTTATATATGTCCATACGCTAATGCAACACCATTCGAATAGTACAAATATACACTAATCCAGTGGCTAGTGTAACAATAGAGTAGTTTTTTTATTATGGGGTACAGTACAAAGGTTTTATTGAACAGATTTCCATAAGCTAGCACTGGAAGATTTCTATAAGCATTAACTATACAAAATCTAAAGGTAACAAGTTTCAGCATTGGTATACTGGTTGTGCAACAGCATTAGACCAAATACAAAAGTCTGAAGATAACTAGCATTATTAACTAATGACAGTATAATTTTTTTTTTGCAAACCATGAACCTTCAAGGTAAATATCATTTCTAACACGAGGGGACCTGAAAAATTGCTATCCCAATCTTGATAATCGATCAAACATAAAAACTTGATCAAACGAATCAAGAAAATAGCAAGAGGAGGAGGTGCCCACTCCTGACCTTTCCTCTTCTCTTCATATTTTTTTGTGCAGTTTAACTGAAATAAAATGCCATCACCGCCTTGGCATTTTGGTGACACTGTACAAAAAAATTTGACTTATCAAAACATCATGAAGTGAGGTATGTAATCTATAAGCATTAACAGTGCAAAAATCTGAAGGTAGTAACAAGTTTCATCGTTGGTATACTGGTTGTGCAACAACATTAGAATGCCTTAGCTCAAAAATCTTTAATACATCCACAATCAACAACTAACCCTGAAATAATCCAGTGACATTAAATGGCATTGCTTAAATTTATCGGTGGCATTAGACTGACTGCGGCATTAGATAAATGTGGCATCACTTTAACAGTAGCATTATTTGATTTTACCGGTGGTGTTATACTAACAGCAAAAAAGTAGCAATAAGAGCATGGGGAGGCCCATTCGGACAGTGGGCGCACTAGTACGATGTACCTCCACGTACGCATAGAGTGGTGGGGGAGGAATGGTTGGCCAGAGCAACAAATATCCAGGCAGCATATGTGGATTACGTCCCATTTTTGTTCTCTTTAGCCACCTTTTTCCTATGTGAGGACAACAAACCGATCGACCTGGTCATTCTCCATTGCGTTGTCATGCCTTTCTACCCTTTTTCAACCAAGAGACAAGAGACTCGTTCCTTAGCTACTGATTTTCCCCTTTTCAACCAAGATGCGGGTTCGATACCTAGTCTCTTCGATAGTACTTTCTCTCTTTCTTTCCTTATTCAACCCAGACATGGATTAGTCTGCATGAAGTAGGGTTTCCTTTAATAGTGCAAATTAAGGTTTTCGTCTGCGTGACCAGCAGAGCAGAGGATAGTAAATTGGGGAGATGGGGGAGTGGAAAAAGATCCACATGCAGCGACGTGGCAGATGGGGCAATAGAACAAGGGTATGGTTCGAAAAGAGGTAGCATACCCGATGGTCGGCGGGAAGTGTCTTCGCTTGTGGTCGTCGTCCTCCGCACACACTACGGCAGCGAGCTTGGGGACGGAGGCCATCCCACGTCGACGCTAGGTCTGAGAGGACGGCCTTGTCGTCAGTGTGTGACCTCGCTCGCCGATGACGAGTGCATCAATGCTGCACGTCCTTTTCTTCCCCAGCGGATCTGTGACCACCGGTGAGGAGGGAGAGAGAGGGGCCACCGCCATCTTTTTTAGATCTGGAGAGAGGGTGATAGTGTGAGAAGCAAGTGGGCTTCCCTTAGCAAGCAAGAGCTGAAGCTCCAGCCTATATACTTTACTAGTACTAGTAAGTGCTAGAGCTAGAGTAGTTTATATTTTCTCTGCATACAATACCAATTAGTTGTGCTTCAAAACTGAATGGCACGCCATTAAAAAAATAAAGTCGAGAAATAATGCGGCACCTCGGGCTAACGTGACCAGATCGCATTTTGCACGAGAAATGACACATCATGTTTCATTGACATGTGGTCCCAGTCCAACATGTCAGTGAGACGACGGCGAGTCCTTTTGTATAATTTCCAAATGGACATCTATGTAGGCAGGGGCGCCTCTTTCTATATCGTGGTGACCGTCTGCTCCCCACTAGCCTCTTCCTGTACTGTGGCAACCGTCCATTGCCTCTTCGCCTTTCCCTCTCGATTTGGAACTGCTGTCGCACGCTCTTCCTCCCTCCATTTTCCTTGACTCTTCCTTCTACCATTGTTCATCTTCTCGATGGAGGGAACTGACAAGAAACGACCCCGTTATTCTTACCCCGATCTGAAAGATGACGTGGTGGAGGAACTCATTGATCGGTGCGACGTCATCACCATGAATAGCATGGCAGGTTCGTTCAAGACCATTCTCGACTCAATAAATAACATCATTACAAAGAACCCAAGGGTTCAGGAGCGGTTTGATCTCCCCTATCTTCTTCGCCATGACCTTGATCGCTGGTGCGGGGACGACGGAAGCCTCGCCTTGTGCAAGTTGATGCCACTTGATAATGATACGTGTGATGTTAAGATGCCATCGCTTAAGGGTAAGGCCTGGGAAGGCGCAAATGGAGATTGGGTTGTTTATATTGGGTACAACTGCGAGTGGGAACTTGTAAATGTGTACACTTGTCACCGGGTTCCACTTCCAAAAATCTCAGACTGCCGTGAGGTTGAGCATACCGATGATCTACGTACGTTCAAATACGATCATGGTGACTGCCGTCTACAGAAGATAGCACTTTGTCGAGTTCCCAGTCGCTCTTGGGATTATAGGAATGCTTGTGTTGTCGTTATCTTCGACAAGCTTGTTGCCGTCCTTAGTCCTTCGACTCGATGGATATTACTCAAAAATCAGTTTCTGTACATGGATGTGTACTGTGATGCAATTCAATACGAGGGTCTTTTGTTTGCTGCCACCACTTCTGGCACTGTTTTCGCATGGGATCCTTATTGTTTCGGTACATTTGTCTTCCACTATAATTATAATTGTTACATTCACCATGCATGTGAGTTAGTATCCCCATACTAATTAACCTTCTCTGTTTCCAAGGTCCTGTCAACATTCCCCCACCGATACTTAGAAAATTTTATAACCAAGGGGGAGATGACGATGGTGATGATCACGAGCATGAAGACGAGCGGGACCTACATACTTAGTGGTGCCTAGCAACTTATTCAGATGGATCACCTCTTCTTGTTTGTATACAGGGCACTACTGATGTTACTAAGCAGGTGTTGTCTCCCATGGTCGCACTCTCCGGACCTATTCCAACATCCGTTGTAGGGTATTCGGGATGGATACTAGTGTGCTAGCGCCAGCACCTTCTGCCTGGCTCAATATTGATAGTCTTGGAGAAAACTCGCTCTTCCTTGGACTAAACTATCCAATGATGGTGAAAGGCGATCCAGCTGCTGTTGGCGCAATGGTACTAACATTTATGAGAAGCAACTATATCTATACATCGTACATTCCTATGGTTCCCTACCCTGGCTATCACAATATGCGTCCTGATATAGGCCGCTTCAGCCTGGATGATGAGTCTTGTGTTGGTCTCGATATTGACAATAGCCGGCCCTGCCCAGAGAATCACTTATGGTTCAAAGCAAGTGTTTCCAACACCAAGGATTGGTTGACCTGAAGTTTATTTCATTGCTTTGTTATTTGTTGTGTGATAAAAATTTTAGTATTTATAATGTATCCTCGTTGTCGTTGCGCATTGATGACTTGTTGTATGTAATACTAAATGATATGCCTGTGGTAAACTTACTAAATTTATGAATGGCTTACGAGTCGCTTCTCAGAGTGGGTGCTGCGACGCGGATTTTTTTTTCCAAATACATAATTGCACGTGCATTGCAACAGGTTATCGGATGAGTCCAATCAATAATAGTACTAGTACTAGTCAGCTTCACATGCTTCACACAGCGGGCGGGTGTTTTTACTGTAGCTGTGAATCCCATCATCCTAGGTCATCGGATGAGTCCAATCAACGGTAGAAATTGCATTCTGATGTTTGGATTCAAACTTTCAAAACTGCTGCACTATCTCTACGTCTACGTATATGTAATACAACAAGTTTTAAACTTGAGACCAGCCATCCACCCTCACAAAGAATAATTTTTAGCCTAGCACAGACCCCAGGAAATTTGGCCACAGTGTGAGGTGGGCCATATGTTAATGTGTTCGCTGTATGTAACCAGCACCTCGAATCCTCGATATATAGTACTCCCTCCGTCTAGGTGCATAAGTCATCTTAGGTTGTGCACCGTGACCAAGGCGGAGGGGAAAACGAGATGACTTAATGTTTATTTGCTAATTAATAGCATTGCATGCAATGAACTGACCACTACATGTCGTGTTTGGTAGTCTCAAGTCATTAAAAGCATGTACACCCCACATCTCTTATTGGTTGATTCCTTTATTTATGTTAAGAAACAAGAAATGAGATGAGAGTTAATGCACCGCGCCTAAGTGTTTTGGGATTATTTGGTTTTCGTAAGGTGACTTATACACCTAGACGGAGGGAGTAGGGTGGCATGGGCCAGGACAAGCATTCACGTCCAGGAGTACGGCACACGCCACCAGCATGACTCCCATCTGACACCATATTTCTTGGAGTCCGTGCTACAGCTATCTCTTCTCCCTCTTTGTTTCTCTAACTCAGCGATCGCGCGGCGGGCGGGGTGCGGGTTTGCTGATAGTCGGTTTCCTCAACTGCGGTCCCACTTGTAAGTGAAGATGCGAGACAACACGTGTTCCCCCTTGAGCGACGTGCCGGACCAACCGTGTGGGGGTGCAACATGAACATGGCAGGATTTTCCTTTTGAACTTGTACTACTAATAAGTTGTAACACTTGGTTTCGCTCCTAGCACGACCGATAGATAGAAATAACGATTTTCCCTCAAAAAATAGAAATAATGATTCAAAACGCTAGCGCTGGGCTTTTCCCCGCGTGATAAGCGGGGGAGTTTTGCCGATTTCGGCCATCATCGCTTTCCTTACATGCGGTCCCACATGTAAGTGATACACCTAGCCACTGTGTGTTGAGGGGCGGGCCGGAACGACCATCTGGGGTGAGCCTACGCAGCGGTCTGCTCGCACGCCTCCCGTCTACTCAAAGACTCCTTCCTGATTTGTTGGTCCTTTCGTATTTTGTGTCAAATTTTGACCATATATTTAATTGACAAAATTTTAATGCATGTTATAAACATTTATATGGTTGGATACGTATTTGAACATAGTTTCCAATGATACTATTTTTTGTGACATGCATTAACATTTTTTTAAATTGAATTCATAGTCAAAATTTGGCACAAAACTCTAAGGGGAACAATAAATCAGGATGGAGGTAGTACCCCGCACGGCGCCTCCTAGTAGCCAATTAATAGAGGGACTCGTGGCAGCACTTAAATGGTTAGTAGAACGCCCACGGTTTCAATACTACTTCTGTTTCTGATTGTAACGTGGCAGCTCTTTGTTCCAAAATGACTTTGTTTTGGTTGTTTATGTGTGCACCTTCTCAAATTGAACCACCATGCCCAGAAGTTAGAAATCCATTCCAATTTCTTGCATGGGACCTAAACATTCCCATTACACGTCAATATTAATATAGCCCTAGTCTAATATACACACCCCAACTCCAATACCGTCTAGTTTACACCCCCAACTCTTAAAACCGGCCAGAATTCAACCCTCCCCCCCCCCCCCCCCGTTGACCAGTTGACCAGTTTTGACCTGTTCACTGGGTGAACAGTAACTAAAAAATCAATAAATAATTTTGTTTTTTCAACGGGTGAACAGTAAGTTCAAAAAAAAGTTGGAAATAAAATTCAAATATTTTTTGGACATTTGAGTGGTCTCTCAACAAAAGAAAAAAAATCGTCCCGAACAGTTAACTGTTTCACAAACATCACATTTGTCTTTTTTGCTGAGAGCTACTCAGATGTCCGAACAAGCTGAAAATTGGAACGGACATCACGCACTTAAACATCGTGCGTGCAAAAAAAATTCAGATTTTTTTTTATTTTTCTGAATTACTATTCACCTGGACAAAAAAATTAATTTTACAAAAATCAAAATTATTTTTTGATTTTTTGATTTTTTTTCTGAATTTACTGTTCATGTGTGAAAAAGCGATTTTTTTTTAATTTTGTATTTCTTTTGAATTTACTGTTCACCCAATCAACATGTCAAAACCGGTCAATGGGGAGGGGAGGGTTGAATTCCGCCTGGTTTTGAGAGTTGAGGGGTGTAAACTAGACGGTATTGGAGTTGGGGTGTGTGTATTAGACTAGGGCTAGAGTTGAGGGGTGTAATATGCACTTCTCTCTATTAATATATAAGAAGTTTGGTTGTGGTGCGGTTCATGCATGGTATGTACGAAAGTTATGAAGTTGATGCAAAAGATAAGAAAATTACAGTATACATGGAATTGACACAAAAATAAAGATGCTTACGGATCCATCAACGACATCCACTCGCCCTAGTGCGCCGGGTCACCAACCGACGAGTGAGGAGCAGGGGCATTGGCGGCGAGCTCAACGTGCTTCTGAACAATGTCGTCCAAGGTTGCCCTGCGGTCCAAGAAGGCCAGCGTCCTATCGTCCTCCTCTGGTACGTAGTAGTCCTTGTGGATGATTTGCTCGTAGACATGGGTGATTATGTCGATGGTGTCTTGCTGCGCCAGGCGCTGCGCGACGAGCGTGACCTCGAGGTGGACATTCTCCGGCGCGACGGCGGGCAGTCGTAGGGCCACCAGTGCGTCAAAGAGGTTGTCACCATAGAGGCCGTTGAGGGTGGTGGGCATCGTAGAGCCTGGGCGCGTGGGCTGGAGGCGTAAGTCAAGGTCGTCCGCGAGCTTCTTGACGATGGTGAACTTGTCGTGGAAGCTGACGAGGGCCTCGTCGAACAAGGAGACAAATCTGTCGTCCAAGAGGCCTCGTGCCCTGGCGGCCTCAAGCACGACCTGGAGACGTTCCTCGGGGCGGGCCACAGGCCTGCGTCGTGGACCATCTGGCACAACCGGATCATGCTCGCGCTCATCGCCTCCATGGGTCTAGCTTCTGGTCAATTGATCTTGCGATTGGAGTGATCACTCTTACCCTTGGTTAGGGTGCGTAGGTGCGTAGGATTTCATAGATGGATTGGAATGGTGGGGAACCTTTATATGAGAAGTGCAGACTGCGTTGCATTCACATGTGTGTTGGCCATCTACTCCTCAGCCCTTACTCCCTCCGTACCGGTGCAGTATAGTCATCTCACTGAGACCAAGTTGGGGAAAAATGAGAGAATTTGATGTTTATTTGGTAATTAATGTCATTGCATGCAGAGAATTGAGCACTGCATGTTGTGCTAAGTAGTCTCAAGTCATTGAATGCATACACACCCCACATCTCCTATTGGCTGATTTCTTTATTCGTGGCAAAAAAACAGGGAACGAGGTGGGTAGTTAATGCACCGCGTCTAAAAGTTTTGGGATTATTTGGTTTTCATAACGTGACTAATGCACCAGTACGGAGGGAGTACAGTAGTAGTCTGATTGATGAGATTTCAAATTTGAGCCATCTACCAGAAGGGAGAGTGTATAATATTATCGGAAACTACATTCAAAACCGAATAAAACAATACTCCATGTATTTATCTACGGAGGGAGTTGTATATTTTTTTTGTGACATGCATTACTAGATATTGCTAGTCAAATACTAAATCCAGACGGAGGTGGTAGTACTACTAAATCCAGACGGTGGTAGTACTAGTAGTACTACCAATGTAGTAGTACTGTACTACCCGATGGTCAAATTATTACGTGCTGCTCCTCACAATGAAGTGACAAGACACTGCGCTGGAGATGACACCTGAGTGTAGGCGGCGTGTTCGGCATACCAAAGTCAGCCTCACCGTGGTTGTAGAGCAAGCCTGCTTACAACTAGCCGTGTTCGAGATAATTTCCCGTGCGTTGCCACAAGTAATAATAAATATTGTACTCGAGTAATGGGTATATCGTTGCCGCACCTATGCACACGAACATTTATCATAATATAGTACCTCGTGCTAGGTAGTCGTAATATTACAAGTTTCAAATTGATATTACAAATGCTAGGAGTAATGCTGCACCTACACAGAGGGAATTACTAGGAAGTTTAGGTAAGAACTTTCGTTACATTAGGTGGATGCAGCATTATCGTACAAACTAAAATCCACTGCCCTGACAAGTCACTAATGGGCAAATAAAGTTTTGAGTCTCTTGCGACTTGATGTTTCAAAAACAAATTCAGCTTCTGCGAAGCCTTTGTCATTTAGGCTTAGACGCTTGTGGTGATTAGCACGCCATTCATTGTTGCGCCAAAGAACGCCAAACCTCATTACCTTGAGCACACTTGCCTCCAGAACAAAGAACCTGGCCAATTTAATCTCGGATGTGGTGCCTCGGTAGTCGATCAAATCAATTTCTATAAGATGGAGATCAAGGCATTTGATGAGATTGTTATATTGCAGCACATTTTTCACTTTCGGGTCTTTTTTTATCTGCAAAAGAAGAGAACATATTAGAGTAGCTGGCTGTATAAGATTGCTGTGTCATCAAGAGCTAGCAATATCATTCGCTCATATGATAGGGTTGGCTCTAAGGCTAGTGCTAATTTTTCACTCTCTCTCTCCTTCTCTTAATTTCCTCTCATTTACTCATATTACCTGGGAGCACGTGAAGAGGTTGGCCACAGTGTGAGCATTTGTTGCCAGTATAATAAGCCATAGGAAAGGAGTACTCTAGTACTAGCACTTCATTTTATTCAGTTGTGGGTCCAACTCTACTAGTGGCAGCACACTGCGAAGCTTTGATATAAGCTTAGAGGCAGGTCAGTGGGTCCCAGGTTAGAGGAAAACTTACCTATGGATGCTCTTACATCCCACTTCCCACTATGACTAGCCTTGGCTACAACAACAAAAAAAGGGCTTATGGCCCACTATTGTACTACCTCCGTCTTACTAGTTCATATGTCCCCTTCGTATTTAGTGTAAAATTTTGACCATACATTTACGTAAGAAAATGTCAATGCATGTCACCAGAAATTATACCATTGGAAATTATGTTCAAATACGAATCCAGCGATTTCATTTTTAGTGACAAGCATTAACATTTTGTTAGTCAAATCTATGGTCAAAATTTGATACTACAAAATACCAAGGGGACTAAGTAATTAGTAAACCAGGACGGAGGTAGTACTTGCTCTTAGTGCATCCACAGTGGTTGGAGGCAGCATTGCCTCTAAGCTGGGGTCCACAATGTAGCCAAGGATTTTTTGCTAGAGGCAACTCCATGCAATGTAGAGGCACCTCTAAAGGCTTATTTAGAGGCAAGCTATAGAGGAAGCAAAAGTGCACATTGTGGATGCTAGTCTAAGTTACTTCCCACTATGACTAGCCTTGGCTACAACAACAACAAAATGATGTAGGTGATCACGTGAGAATAAATAGTAAAAACATTTATTTCAGTATATACTGCGTAGATGCAGTTTTGAACACTACACTTGTCACTGTAACTTGGGAAAATTACGAAAGCTTCATTGTGGTTCAAATTTAAACGGAAAGGAGTTTCACCTTGATGAATAGCTTCTCCATGCACAGAAAACATGTAAGGAATCCAACAACTTGATCCAGATTGGGGCCCGTAGATTTTATTGCCAAGATCTTCACTGTGTGCATGGACTGGGTCAAGCTTGTGGGAATCATTTTTTGGATGACAGTCGAACATACATCAAGATAAAATTTATAAATGTGATTTTCAAGAAGAAGAAGAAGAAGAAGAAGAAGAAGAAGAAGAAGAAGAAGGATAAGAAGAAGAAGAAGGAGAAGAAGAAGAAGAGTGTTGTACCTGAACGATTATGGATCCAATAACAAGTTCAGAGAACTTGGCAGACAAGTTGGCCAACGCTGTCAATTTCGGAGCATCAATGACCTTGATTTTTGTTGGACCTTCTAGATCAGATACAAGCAATCTCTCAAGGAAAGGCGCATTCTCAATGACCATATCATGAAACAGCACAGCTGATCTCTTCCCAAGTAATGTCTTATTGCGGGGCCAGCAAGACACATAAATCCATCGGAGATTCGTTGAGGCGATGTGGAGGATAATGAACCCGTGGATCTGCCGAAGACAATGGTACTCGAGCGCAGTACAGCCATGGAGCAGGAGCTCCATAGCCTCCTTCGAGATGCCAATGTCGAAGAGCTCGAGTTGCTTGAGTTGAGGGAGAAGAAGAGTAGGCGCGGCATTAATCTGGGGAAAATAGTAGGAGTTGAACCTGCAGCGGCGCAGTGTTGGCGCGAGGCAGAGCGTGGAAGGCGGCAGAGAGCAACATCGTCCACCTTCAAACCTGAGCTCCTCGAGCTGATCTAGGGCAGGGGATAAGAACCACTCGTCAAACTTGGCTTGGACCTTGCAGTTGGTACTGAACATGCGGATGTCAAGGCGTCTGGCTGGCCCAGGGTGCGATGCAAGGATCTTGGAGACTGCGGCCATGCGTTTGCAATCCCCATCGCATAGGTAGCTGTTGACGGTGAGGTTGAGGGGGACGCGGCACCAGAGGGGGCGCCACCGCCGGGAGAGCGGGGTGGTCCGCACGGCAAATTTGGTGGGGAGGAGGGCTATGATGATGAGTAGCATGTCGTCCGAGAGGCTGCTAATGAAGTCCAAGCTCGCCGGATGCGGTTTTGGCTCAAGCCGCCCCCGCTTGTTGGCTGCCTCGCCGTCCATCTCAGCCGGCGGTGACGCTGGTGTACACATGTGCTAGTGTCTATTGTGTGCTAGGTGTGCGTGAATGCGTCCTTGTGTGCATGCCGCCGCGCAGTTGTGTAGTGTGTGCGAGTGCGTCCTTCATGCGGAAGAAGTGTGCCCTCAATTTAGTAGTGTGTGGGGTGCTACCGCGAGTGGTTTCAACTTTGTTTACTTCACCGCGTGTCAGATGGGCCTCTAGTTTATTTATTTTCACCCACTGCCACATGGGCCAGCACACCAAGATACTAGAGAACACGAGCTGACAAGGCAGCATGTGGACTGGTTGACCGGTCAACTAAATAATATACGGAGCTATACGCTGACACAGTGACCGTATACAGAGCTATACGCTGACACAGTGATAGGGGAGGCCCGTGAGAGATAGTAGAGAGAGAGAAAGAGCTACTCCCTCCGTTCAAAAATGTAGTGCCTACAATTTGACCAAGTTTATAAAGAAATTACTTATATCTACAATACCAAAGATAAATGATATGAACTAAGTACATGTTGTGATGAATCTATTGATCGTTCTAGATGTAAATGTTTTTCTCCACATATACCTAGTCAAACTTTTTTGAGGTTTGACTTTTCAAAACATCCATATATTATCTACGTGAGAGAGTACCTAACTAGAGAGAGAGAGAGTGTGTGTGTGTGTGTGTGTGTGAAATAGAAAGAGTGAGTGTGCAAAAAGAGTGTGTGTGTGAAAGAGACATGGACAACACACGATAAAGTAGAGAAAAAGTGTGTGTGTCTTATGCAAACATATCACACATGCATCTTCGAGAGTGGAAGCGAGATGAGGAGATAGTGTGTGGTTGTTTGCAACTGAGAGAGAAGGACCCCTAGCACATGGCCAAGAGAGGTCTGGCAAACAAGGGAGAGAGGTCGAGAGAGACGTATGGAGAAAATGCAAGCATGGGGAGGAGAGAGTGTGTGTTTGTGATAGAGAGATCCCCTGGAGATCGTGATGGGACTACATGGGTGGGAGATCGAGTGACAAGGTGTGTGAGCGATAGAAGATACCCTGAGAGAGATCGAGATAGATGTAGGGATGGAAGGAGACAATACGTGTGTGTCATGATGTATAGTGAGAGATAGTCATACTTAAGGGCGAGTGCATGTGCCTATGGAGTGAGAGATTATGGTACTTAGGGGGGGTGCGTGTCACATAGAGAGAGAACAAGGGCGGAGAGTGTTAGATGGGTCTATGTAGTATGAACGAGATATGTGTATGTGTGGCCTAGGGAGATATAAAGTTTGAGAGAGATAGAGGAGCCCCGATACGGCTGAGTGGTGCGTCAGAGAGTTGAGAGAGGGAAAGAGATACTCCATCCGTTCGATAATGCAGTGCATATAAATTTTTTAGAAGTCAAACTTTGACCAAGTTTACACAGAAAATTATTTATATCTACAATACCAAAGATACATCATATGAAACTACATCTTGTGATGAATCTAATGATATATGTTTGTCGTTCTAGATGTAAATGTTTTTCTCCATGTACCTGGTCAAACTTTGTGAGGTTTGACTTTCGAATAAATCTATATGCTATGGACCGAAGAGAGTACCTAAGTCGAGAGAGATCAAATGTGTGTGAAGGAGAAAGAGTGAGTGTGCAAAAAGAGTGTGTGTGTGTGTGAAAGAGAAAGGGACAACAAATGATAAAATGGAGAGAGGGAGTGTACGTGTCTTATGTAAACATATCACGCATGCATCTTTGAGATAGAAAGCGAGGTGAGGAGATACATGGAGATAGCATAATTTTTGATGTGGAACGCTACCTAACATAAACTTGATCATATGTCTAGTCATGGCATGAATATTAAGACATAAGTGATTCAAAGCAATAGTCTATAATTTGACATAAAGACATCAATACTCAGGCATCCCAACAAACAATCATGTATTTCAAAATATCAACGCTAAAGAAAGCTATCCCTACAAAATCATATAGTCTTGTCATGCTCTGTCTTCTTAACACAAAGAATAAATCATGTACTACCCCAGTGTCAGCCAAGCAATTGGTTCATACTTTTTAACGTGCTTCAGCTTTTTCAACCCTCACGCAATACATGAGCGCGAGCCATGGATATAGCACTATGGGTGGAATAGAGTATAATGATAGGGGTAAATATAGAGAAGACAAAAAAGTAAGAAAGTCTCACATCGATGCGGCTAACCAACGGGCTATGAAGATGCCCATCAATTGATATCAACGTGAGGAGTAGGGATTGACATGCAACGGATGCACTAAGAGCTATAAGTGTATGAAAGCTCAACATGAAAACTAAGTGGGTGTGCATCCAACTTGCTTGCTCATGAAGACCTCGGGCATTTGAGGAAGCCCATCATCGAAATATACAAGCCAAGTTCTATAATGAAAAATTCCCACTAGTATATGAAAGTGACAATATAGGAGACTCTCCATATGAAAAACATGGTGCTACTTTGAAGCACAAGTGTGGAACTAGCATGCCCCTTCTCTCTTTGTCTTTTTTTTCTTTTTTCCTTTTTTTTCTTTTTTTTTCTCTTTTTTTTCCTTTTCCCTTTTTTTTCTCTCATTGTCCGGAGTCTCATCCCGACTTATGGGGGAATCATAGTCTCCATCATCCTTTCCTCACTGGGGCAATGCTCTAATAATGAATAATGATGATCATCACACTTCTATTTACTTATAACTCAAAAGAAATAAAAATTACAACTCGATAGCTATAACAAAATATGACTATATGAATGCCTCTGGCAGTGTACCAGGATGTGCAATGATCTAGCGTAACATGTTTAAAAATGATGAACGGTGGCTGAGCCACAACTACTATGTCAGCTATATGATCATGCAAAGCAATATGACAATGAATGCTCAAGTCATCAAAACGGAAGCGGTGGAAGTTGCATGGCAATATATCTCGGAATGGCTATGGAAAGGACATAATAGGTAGGTATGGTGGCTGTTTTGAGGAAGATATAATAAGGCTTATGTGTGATAGAGTGTATCATATCATGGGGTTTGGATGCACCGGCGAAGTTTGCACCGACTCTCGAGGTGAGAAAGGGCAACGCACAGTACCGTAGAGGCTAGCAAATTGCGGAAAGGTAAGAGTGCGTGTAATCCATGGACTCACATTAGTCATAAAGAACTCATATACTTATTGCAAAAGTTTATTAGCCCTCGAAGCAGAGTACTACTATGCATGCCCCTAGGGGGGAGATTGGTAGGAGTTAACCATCGCGCACCCTCGACCTTCACACAAAGATAGACAATCAAGGATAAATTGTGCTCCAACTTCCTGGCATAACGGGAGACTATACGTGCATGCTTCGGGAATCACAAACCTTAACACCAATATTCTTACTAAACATAACCATCCACTAGTACCTCCCACATATTATCATCTCTATATCGCAAAACTATTGCAAGGAATCAAACACATCATATTCAGTGATCCATAAGTTTTATGTAGGATTTTATGACTAACCATGCAATTGACCAATTCCTGTTGACTCTCTAAATAGATATAAGTGAAGCAAGAGAGTTTAATTATTTCTACAAAAGACCATGCTCTAATAAGTATAAGTGAAGCAAAAGATCATTCTACAAATAACGGTTTTCTATGTGAAGAGAAACAGGCAATCCAAACTTCAAATGATATAAGTGAAGCACATGAAGCATTCTATAAAGCCACACTCAAAAGATATAAGTGAAGTGCAATAAGCATTCTATAAATCAACCATGGACTATCTCATACCAGCATGGTGCATAAAATAAAAATGAAAAATAAACACAAAAGACGCTCCAAGATTCACACATATCACATGAACGAAACGAAGATGAAAACATACCGATACTTGTTGAAGAAAGATGGGATGCCTTCCGGGGCATCCCCAAGCTTAGACGCTTGAGTCTCCTTGAATATTTACTTGGGGTGCCTTGGGCATCCCCAAGCTTGAGCTCTTGCCTCTCCTCCTTCTCCTCATATCGAGACCTCCTCGATCTTTGATCACTTCATCCACACAAAACTTAACCGAACTTTTAGTGGCGGGGTTAGTGAATATGGCAGTCAAATCCCATCATGTACTGCTATAACATTATTGTATAATTATAATCAAGCATTACCCACTGTATGCTATCACAATTCTATGGCCCCAAGTCAAAGGGTGCTCAACAAGATTTCAAACATACGCAAATAATGAAGCTATAACAGCAATCTGTGAAAACAGAACAGTCTGTAAAGATCTGAACATTCACCATACTTATGTAACTCTAAAAATTCTGAAAAATTAGGAAAAAATAAAAAATTAGTATAGAAAGACTGTGCAAAAAAGTTTCAGAAGCTTTTGGCGTCCAGTAAAAAATGTAAAATCGCGCACTACAGCCAAAGTTTCTGTTTCTGCACCGCACATACCAACAAGCAATCTAATCATCCTAAAGGCAAATCTTGGCACATTATTTTTATAATACAATGGATTTGTACAAGGGGATAATTATTTTTGTGAGAATCTTCATGAAAAATTTACATTGTTTCCATGAGCATGAACACAAGTGTTCAAGGTCGACCCTCACTTCTCCAATGCATCACCTTTCAATCGCTTCTCTTTTTGTGAAGTTTTAAGGTTCCCCTCTATAATTTTTTTTGTTTTTAAACTTTATAAAAGCACTCAACAGAATAAAAAGACTCTCTAAAACTTCTGGGTTGTCTCCCTAGCAGCGCTTTCTTTAAAGCCATTAAGCTAGGCATAAAGTGCTCAAGTAATGGATCCACCCGGATCCCAAGGTATATCAAAGTCAATTTTAATTAACAATGATTTGGCATTTAGTAGTGAGCACAAAGCAACATAAATCATGTAATGATGAAGTATAACTCTCTTCCTATGCATCGACATGTCATACAAGAACAATTCATGCACATCAAGTAAAGGCCAATACATAGCATAAGCAGTTTCTTGCAATTTTATCGTGTTGGAAACATAGAGAGGTGGAGATATAGTTCCTCTCTCATAATAATTGCAAGTAGGAGCAGCAAGCACATGCATATTATATTCATCAAAAGCATCATGTGTAGTGGCAAAACGCAACCCATCAATATAATCCTTAATAAGAGCAAACTTCTCCGATATAGTGTAGTTGTGAGAATTCAAAAAGATAATAGGACTATCATGGGTGGGTGCAATAGCAACAATTTCATTCTTAACATAAGGAACAATAGCAAGTTCATCTCCATAAGCATAATTCATATTGGCATCAAGGCCACAAGCATAGCAAGCATCAAGTTCATCAAAAAGGGATATTTCAAATGAATCAACGGGATCATAGCATTCATCCTTCGGTAAGAACGAAGGGACATTAAACAATGTATGAGTTGGAGGGTTACTCTCATTAGAAGGTGGGCACGGGTAGCTAATCCGCTCTTCCTCCTTTTGTTCTTCGCTCTCCTCATCATCTTTTTCATCCAATGAGCTCACAGTTTCATCAATTCCTTCTTCCATAGACTCCTGCAAAATAATAGTCTCTTCTTGGGCAGCGGAGAAGTCCTCAATATATGGTTTAATATAAGCATTAGAAGAATAAGTTTCATAGCAATATTTAAGTATGGCAAAATTTTCAGATTTGTAAAGAGTAGCATCATACTTTTCAATCAAAGAAGCAATTTCATAAGCACCCTTAAAAGCAACAAATTCTTCAATTTATATCATAATAATTATAAACACCCTTGGCATAAGAAGATAAAATTCCATTATCTCTAAACTCACATTGATAAGGAAGGTGTTTCTTAGGGTCTTCAGAACAACAAGTAAAATCATGTATTTCACATAAATTCCAAGCATAGCATTGCATAGTATTAATTTGATGCAGTAAAAGTTTCCCCTTTTGAGATAAACGGTGTTGCACAAAACAAGCATGCTCATCTAATGATTTTCCCTCAACAAAGCTAGTTGGGTTTTTAGCACGAGCACATAGGGATCGAACATGATCCAAGTAAAAAGCTTCAGCAGTATGATAGATTTTGGGTGGTTCTTCAACCATTGGCTTAGTAGGTACAACTAATTTTTTTGGTATTTTGCGTTTCCTACCCATAACTAAAGATAGAAAACAAGAACAAGATAAAAACTACTTAGTGATAAAGCAAACAAGCACACACGAGAATATTCACCCCACGCTATTGCTCCCCAGCAACGGCGCCAGAAAAAGGGTCTTGATAACCCACAAGTATAGGGGATCGTTTGTAGCCTTCTTCGATAAATAAGAGTGTCAAACCCAACGAGGAGCTAAAGGCAGAACAAATATTCCCTCAAGTTCTATCGACCACCGATACAACTCTACGCACACTTGACGTTTGCTTTACCTAAAACAAGTATGAAACTATTTTGCAAGAATAAAACTACGAGTACTTTGCAAGAATAAAACTATGAATAAATTGCAAGGTAATAAAAGTGGATAGCTTTTGTTAACAAGAAAGTCATTTGTCGCTAGGCAATCAATAACAAGTACCGGTAATCATTCATGTAATTTTATATGAGGGAGAGGCATGAGCTAACATACTTTCTCTACTTGGATCATATGCACTTATGATTGGAACTCTAGCAAGCATCCGCAACTACTAAAGATCATTAAGGTCATGAAACCCAACCATAGCATTAAGTATCAAGTCCTCTTTACTCCCATACGCCATAACCCACTTATCCATGTTTAGGCTGTTGTCACCCCCGCAACACTGACAATAAGCAAACCATGAATGCATTGCAACACCCTACAGCAGGGACCCCTCATGTTTGCGCGAGATGGAGAGCACCGTAGGACAGCACCATAAATAAAATATACAATCATACCAACCAATATCACGATTAACCCACAGGACAAAACGGATCTACTCAAACATCATAGGATAGCCAAATATCATTGGGAAATAATATATGGATTTGAGCACCATGTTTAAGTAGAGATTACAGCGGGGAGAAAGGGTGTTACACCACTGCATAGAGGGGGAGAAAGTTGGTGTTGACGGTAGCAAGATTGTTGATGTATATCGCCATCACGATCCTTGCCCCGGCGGCACTCCGGCGCCACCGGGAGAGAGGGGGAGAGAGCCCCCCTCCTTCTTCTTCTTCCTTGGCCTCCCCCCTAGATGGGAGGAGAGTTCCCCCTCTGTTCCATGGCCTCCATGGCGGCAGAGGGGCGGGAGCCCCTCCGAGATTGGATCTCCCTCTCTGTTCTCTTCTGTTTCGCGTTCCCCAGATCTGGCCCTTCACCGTTTCTTAAAATCTCGGAGATCCGTAACTCTAATTGCGCTGAGATTTTAACATGATTTTTTTCCGAATATAAGCTTCCTTGCGCCCGAAGTAGAGCTCCAACCGACGTACGAGGTAAGCACAACCCACCACCGCGCGCCTGGCCCCTGGGGCGTGCCCTGGTGTCTTGTGGGCACTGTGGGCCCCCGTTTGCGTTGATTCCAAGTCCCAAAAATCACATATATTCCAAAATAATTATCCGTAAATTTTTATTGCATTTGGACTTCGTTTGATATGGATTTTCTGCGAAACAAAAAACATGCAACAAACAGGAACTGGCACTGGGCAATGGATCAATAGGTTAGTCCAAATAAATCATATAAAATGTTGCCAAAAGTGTATAAAATTGTATAATATTGGCATGAAACAATCAAAAATTATAGATACGACGGAGACGTATCACCGCCCAGGACGCATCCTGTGGCTCTGTGATATAGAACCACTCCTTCTGCAAAACTATGACAGTATCTATGAATGTGCCCTCCGGCCACTCGACCCGAGCGAGTTTACTGATCATCGCCCCACCACAGTCTGCCTGTTGGCCATCGACTATCTTCGGCTTGACATTGAAGACCTTCAGCCACAGGCCAAAGTGCGGCCGTACTCACAAGAAGGCCTCGCAGATGACAATGAAGGCCGAGATATGAAGGAAGGAGTTCGGGGCCAGATCGTGGAAATCCAGCCCGTAGAAGAACATCAGCCCCCTGACGAAGCGGTGGAGCGGGAAGCCCAGTCCCCGGATGAAGTGAGGGACGAACACGACCCTCTCGCCTGGTCGAGGCGTAGGGACGGCCTGGCCCTCCTCTCGGGCCCGGTGAGTGATTTTGGCCAGGAGATAGCCGACACGCTTCAGGTCCTCAATGTCGTCGTTGGTGACGGTGGAGGCCTCCCACTTGCCCTTGTCACCGGATCCGGCCATGGCTGAAGTGAGGGGTGGCTTGAAGGGATTTCTTGTGAAAGAATGGCATGGGGCGCTGGAGCTCTGAAGATTGGGAGAGTGATGGCGAGAGGAAGGAGAAGGCGTACACCGATAGCGGTGGCCGTTTCCCTTCTATAGGCTGCCGAAATACCACAGATCCTTTTACTGCGCCACAGGCCTCACCACTTCTCGATATACTCGTAACATTATGCGCGAGTGGGATAATCGAAATCATTGATCATATCCCTTAAAAAACAGGGCATGATACCCACCTTAATGAGACGTACCTATGAAGAGGCTGCCTCGAACAGCACATCAAGTACTCACAATGGCCGAGCTATAGGGCAACTCCGTATCTGGAAAGGAAGCCTTCCAAGTCTTGGTGTGTCCTCCAAATCAAGATAGAAGATTCGACATGTTTATTTCCCTTGTTGTAACCAACCATGTGTAACCCTAGTACCCCTGGTGCCTATATAAACCAGAGGGTTTAGTCCGTAGGGGCTAGAACAACAACCATAATCCTACTAGCCTAGGGTTTAGTTCATCTGATCTCGTGGTAGATCGACTCTGTAACCATAATATACACTTCAATATAATCGAGCAGGACGTAGTGTTTTACCTCTTAGAGAGGGCCCGAACCTGGGTAAACATTGTGTCCTTCGTCCCCTATTCCCCATTGATCCAAGATCCACAGCTCGGGACCCCCTACCCGAGATCTGCCGGTTTTGACACCAACAGTGCCTGCTAATAATTCGTTGCCAGATCTTGAGAATTGATTTTGAATGTCCTACATATATGTTTGTGCCTTTTTTCTTCCAGATCTTGAGAATTGATTTTGAATGTCCTACATGTATGTTTCTGCCATTTTTTTCAGATTGGTATGTACATAGATGAGGCTCCGGCTAGCGGTGCCGCCGGTTGTAGATCTTGCACCCGGCAGCGCGGCCAGAAGCGGCCATGGCCCCTTGGATGTAAGGAACCCGTAGAATCTCCGGAGGACCGCATCAGCGATCTCCCAGACGCCATCCTTGGGGAGATCATCTCCCTTCTCCCCTCCAAGGATGGCTGCCGCACACAAGTCCTCGCATCTCGGTGGCGCACTCAGTGGCGCACCACGCCTCTTAATCTCAACTGTCGTCAGCTATCAGTCGATAATGATTCTGAACTCCCCGGAGCCATCATCTCCTCCCACCAGGGCTCCATTCAACGCATCTGCATCCCGGCATGCTACCTGTTGGACATACCCTGCACGGTGGGTGCCTGGCCGACATCCCGTCAATTCAAAAAACTCCAGCAGCTTGAGTTCTACCATTACTACAGCGATAGGTTACTACCATTCGTTGTATCTGTGCCCTCACCACCGATGTCCATCTCATGGTTTTCCTCCTCTCTCCACATTGCCACCTTGAACTGGTGCCATCTAGTAAACAATCTGGTCCAAATGCTTCGACTCCCACTGCTAAAAAAACTTGCGCTTTTGTTGGTTGATCTGTCGGAGGCCTCACTGCGCAGCATCATCCACTCCAGCTACCGTGCCCTAGAGCGCTTGGTGCTTGTTTTTGGAAATGGAATCCATATCCCTTGTCTCAAAATTAAGTTGCCTCACCTTGTAAGCATTAGAATTTGTTTTGAAGGACACGAGCTCATCATTGAAGATGCCCCTTCACTTCAAAGATTGCTCCTTCATTGGTGTTATAAACCTTCGCAAATAACTGTGGTCTCTGCGCCTAAACTGGAGACCTTGGGTGCAATTGATGATCTGTTTAAATCGTTCAAGATGGTGTTTGGCTCCACACTTATTCAGGTAATGTATATTATTCATGTACACTTTTGTAATCTGCATTTTTCATTTATGCTCATAAGTTAAATATCATCTTGGAGTACACTTTTGGTGCTAATATTATGTTCTATGTTGAATGAAGAGCTTGTCCATGGATGGCCTATCAGTGGTGCTGGATTATGTCAAGACCTTACATATTAGTATGTGGTGTCTTGATCCGAACATGAGTATTGGCTTGCTGTGATGCTTTCCATGTCTGGAGAATTTGTATATAAAGGTGATGATTTCACGCACATTGAAAGCCCATATATAATGTACTAGAATTAACCGTTCAGCTGTCGCTCCTTCGACATACTCTATTTTAGACATTAACTATTTTCAATCTTCATGTCTATTTAGGTACCAGCACTTGGAGAAAAAGGTATAACCAATCGATGGGTGAGGAAGCACAAGGATTTTATCGGATCTCATGACATTCATTTGAAGACAATAACGTTGGAAGGATATACATCCAAACCTGCAAACACTAGCTTTGTCACATTCTTCTTGTTGAATGCGAGGTTACTATTGTCCATGAGGATTAAGTTTTTGAACAAGAATTTTCTCACGGGTGGATATGTTGAACAGCATAAAAAGAAGTTTCAGGTGGACCTAAGTGAAGGAAATATTCCCTGGAGGCAATAATAAAGTTGTTATTTTATATTTCCTTATTCATGATAAAGGTTTATTATTCATGCTAGAATTGTATTGATCGAAAACTTAAATACATGTGTGAATACATAAACAAATACCGTGTCCCTAGTAAGCCTCTACTAGACTAGCTCGTTGATCAAATATGGTTAAGGTTTCCTAACCATAGACATGTGTTGTCATTTGATAACGGGATTACATCATTAGGAGAATGATGTGATGGACAAGACCCATCTGATAGCTTAGCATATTGATCGTTCAGTTTATTGCTATTGCTTTCTTGATGACAAATACATATTCCTTCGACTATGAGATTATGCAACTCCCGGATACCGGAGGAATACCTTGTGTGCTATCAAACATCACAACATAACTGGGTGATCATAAAGATGCTCTACAGGTATCTCCGAAGGTGTTTGTTGAGTTGGCATAGATCAAGATTAGGATTTGTCACTCCGAGTATCGGAGAGGTATCTCTAGGCCCTCTCGGTAATACACATCATAAGAAGCCTTGCAAGCAAAGTGACTAAAGAGTTAGTTGCAAGACGATGTATTACGGAACGAGTAAAGAGACTTACCGGTAACGAGATTGAACTAGGTATGAAGATACCGACGATCGAATCTCGGGCAAGTAACATACCGATGGACAAAGGGAATTACGTATGTTGTCATAACGGTTCAACCGATAAAGATCTTCGTAGAATATGTAGGAGCCAATATGGGCATCCAGGTTCCACTATTGGTTATTGACCGGAGAGGTGTCTCGATCATGTCTACATAGTTCTCGAACCCGTAGGGTCCGCACGCTTAACGTTCGTTGACGATATAGTGTTATATGAGTTATATCATTTGGTGACCGAATGTTGTTCAGAGTCCCGGATGAGATCACGTACATGACGAGGAGCTCCGGAATGGTCCGGAGGTAAAGATTGATATATAGGACAATGATATTCGGACTCCGGAAGAGTTTTGGAATTCACCGGGTAGTTATCGGATCACCGGAGGGGTTCCGGGCACCCCCAGGAAGTATATGGGCCATATGGGCCAAAAGAGGGGAGCACACCAGCCCACAAGGGGCTGGCACGCCCCTCCTATGGCAACCGGCCTAGGGGAGGAAAGGAAAGGGGGATTCGGCCTTCCCCTTCCTTTCTCTCCCCCCCCCCCCTTCCTTTCTCCCGGAAGCAAATATGGAAGGGGGCGCGGCCAAGGGCAGGAGCCCAAGTAGGATTCGGTCCTACTTGGGGCGCCTCCTGGCTGCTCCCCTCTCTCCCGCCCCACCTATATATATGTGGGAGGGGGACGCCAAACATAACCACGACAATCTCTTAGCCGTGTGCGGCGCCCCCCTCCACCGTTTACACCCTCGGTCATATTTTCGTAGTGCTTAGGCGAAGCCCTGCGGAGATAACATCACCATCACCATCACCACGCCGTCATGCTACCGGAACTCATCCACTACCTCGCCATCTTCCTGGATCAAGAAGGTGTGGACGTCACCGAGCTAAATGTGTGTTGAATGCGGAGGTGCCGTACGTTCGGTACTTGATCGATTGGATCGCGAAGAAGTTCGACTACATCAACCGCGTTAGTAAATGCTTCCATTTACGGCCTACGAGGGTACATAGACACACTCTCCCATCTCGTTCCTATGCATCTCCTTGATAGATCTTGCGTGTGCATAGAAATTTTTTTGTTTTCCATGCAATGTTTCCCAACAGTGGCATCCGAGCCAGGTCTATGCGTAGATGATATGCACGAGTAGAACACAAAGAGTTGTGGGCGGTGATAGTCATACTGCTTACCACCAACGTCTTATTTTGATTCGGTGGTATGGTGGGATGAAGTGGCCCGGACCAACCTTACATTTCCACGTACATGAGACCGGTTCCACCGATAGACATGCAACTTGTTTTGCATAAAGGTGGCTGGCGGGTGTCTGTTTTTCCTACTTTAGTTGAATCAAATTTGACTACGGCCGGTTCTTGAAGAAGGTTAAAATAGCAAACTTGATAAATCATCGTTGTGGTTTTTGCGTAGGTAAGAAAGGTTCTTGCTAGAAGCCCGTAGCAGCCACGTAAAACTTGCAACAACAAAGTAGAGGACGTCTAACTTGTTTTTGCAGGGCATGTTGTGATGTGATATGGTCAAGACGTGATGTGATATACATTGTTGTATGAGATGATCATGTTTTCTAATATCGACAACTGGCAGGAGCCTTAGGGTTGTCTCTTTATTGTATGAAATGCAAGCACCATGTAATTGCTTTACTTTATCGCTATGCGTTAGCAATAGTTGTAGAAGCAATAGTTGGCGAGACGACCCCGACGCAACGATGGAGATCAAGGTGTCGAGCCGGTGACGATGGATATCATGACAATGCTTTGGAGATGGAGATCAAAAGCACAAGATGATGATGGCCATATCATGTCACATATTTTGATTGCATGTGATGTTTATCCTTTATGCATCTTATTTTTCTTAGAACAGCGGTAGCATTACAAGATGATCCCTTCACTAAATTTCAAGATAAAAGTGTTCTCCCCGAGTATGCACCGTTGCTAAAGTTCATCATTTCGAAGCACCTCAGGATGATCGGGTGTGATAGACTCTACGTTCACATACAACGGGTGTAAGCCAGATTTACACACGCAGAATACTTCGGTTAAACTTGACGAGCCTAGCATGTACAGACATGGTCTCGAAACACTGGAGACCGAAAGGTCGAACATGAGTCATATAGTAGATATGATCAACATAGAGATGTTCACCATTGATGACTACCCCATCTCACGTGATGACCGGACATGTGTTAGTTGATTTGGATCATGTATCACTTAGATAACTTGAGGGATGTTTATTTAAGTGGGATTTCATTAGTAATTTGATTAATTGAACTTAATTTATCATGAACTTAGTCCTATAGTTTTGCATATCTATGTTGTAGATCAATGGCCCGAGCTACCGTTCCCCTGAATTTTAATGCGTTCCTAGAGAAAGCTAAGTTAAAAGATGATGGTAGCAACTACACGGACTGGGTAACTTGAGGATTATCCTCATTGCTGCACAGAAGAATTATGTCCTTGATGCACCGCTAGGTGACAGACCTGCTGCAAGAGCTGATGCAAATGTTATGAATGTCTGGCAAGCTCGATCTGATGACTACTCAATAGTTCAGTGTGCCATGCTTTACGGCTTAGAACCGGGACTTCAAAGACATTTTGAACATCATGGAGCATATGAGATGTTCCAAGAGTTGAAGTTAATATTTCAAGCAAATGCCCGGGTTGAGAGATATGAAGTCTCCAACAAGTTCTATAGCTGCAAGATGGAGGAGAACTGTTCTGTCAGTGAACACATACTCAAAATGTCTGGGTATCATAACCATTTGACTTAGCTGGGGGTTGATCTTCCAGTTGATAGTGTTATTGACAGAGTTCTTCAATCACTGCCACCAAGCTACAAAGGCTTCGTGATGAACTATAATATGCAAGGTATGAATAAAACGATTCCTGAGCTCTTCGCAATGCTTCAAGCCGTGGAGGTAGAAATCAAGAAGGAGCATCAAGTGTTGATGGTTAACAAGACCACTGGTTTCAAGAAAAAGGGCAAAGGAAAGAAAGGGAACTTCAACAAGAACGGCAAGCAAGTTGCCGCTCCCGTGAAGAAACCTAAAGCTAGACCTTAGCCTGAAACTGAGTGCTTCTACTACAAGGGAAATGGTCACTGGAAGCGGAACTGCCCTAAGTATTTGGCGGATAAGAAGGATGGCAAAGTGAACAAAGGTATATTTGATATACATGTAATTGATGTGTTCCTTACTAATGCTCGTAGTAGTGCCTGGGTATTTGATACTGGTTCGGTTGCTCATATTTGTAACTCGAAACAGGAGCTACGGAATAAACGAAGATTAGCTAAGGACGAGGTGATGATGCGCGTTGGGAATGGTTCCAAGGTCGATGTGATCGCCGTCGGCACGCTACCTCTACATCAACCTTCGGGATTAATTTTAGACCTCAATAATTGTTATTTGGTGCCAGCGTTGAGCATGAACATTATATCTGGATCTTGTTTATTGCGAGACGGTTGTTCATTTAAGTCAGAGAATAATGGTTGTTCTATTTATATGAATAATATCTTTTATGGTCATGCAGCCTTGATGAATGGTCTATTCTTGTTAAATCTCGATCGTAGTGATACACATATTCATAATATTGATGCCAAAAGATGCAAAGTTGATAATGATAGTGCAACATATTTGTGGCATTGCCGTTTAGGTCATTTTGGTGTAAAGCGCATGAAGAAACTCCATACAGATGGACTTTTGGAATCACTTGATTATGAATCATTTGATACTTGCGAACCATGCCTCATGGGCAAGATGACTAAACTCCGTTCTCCAGAACAATGGAGCGAGCTAATGACTTATTGGAAATAATACATACCGATGTATGCGGTCCGATGACTGTTGAAGCACGCGGCGGGTATCGTTATTTTCTGACCTTCACAGATGATTTGAGTAGGTATGGGTATATCTACTTGGTGAAACACAAGTCTGAAACATTTGAAAAGTTCAAAGAATTTCAGAGTGAAGTGGAGAATCATCGTAACAAGAAAATAAAGTTTCTATGATCTGATCGTGGAGGCGAATATTTGAGTTACGAGTTTGGCCTTCATTTAAAACAATATGGAATTGTTTCACAACTCAAGCCACTGGAACACCACAGCGAAATGGTGTGTCCGAACGTCGTAACCGTACTTTATTAGATATGGTGTGTTCTATGATGTCTCTTACCTATTTACCACTATCGTTTTGGGGTTATGCATTAGAGACAGCCGCATTCACGTTAAATAGGGCACCGTCTAAATCCGTTGAGACGACACCGTATGAGCTGTGGTTTGGCCAGAAACCTAAGCTGTCGTTTCTTAAAATTTGGGGATGCAACGCTTATGTCAAAAGGCTTCAGCCTGATAAGCTCGAACCCAAATCGGAGAAGTGCATCTTCATAGGATACCCTAAAGAAACTATTGGGTACACCTTCTACCACAGATTCAAAGGCAAGATCTTTGTTGCTAAGAATGGGTCCTTTCTAGAGAAGGAGTTTCTCTCGAAAGAAGTGAGTGGGAGGAAAGTAGAACTAGATGAGGTAATTGTACCTTCTCTCGAATTGGAAAGTAGCACATCACAGAAAACTGTTTCCGTGATGCCTACACCAACTAGAGAGGAAGCTAATGATGATGATCATGAAACTTTAGATCAAGTTACTACTGAACTTCGTAGGTCAACCAGAGCAAGATCCGCACCAGAGTGGTATGGTAATCCTGTCCTGGAAGTCATGTTATTAGACCAAGGCGAACCTACAAACTATGAAGAAGCTATGATGAGCCCAGATTCCGACAGATGGCTTGAGGCCATGAAATTTGAGATAGGATCCATGTATGAGAACAAAGTGTGGACTTTGGTGAACTTGCCCGATGATCGGCAAGCCATAGAGAATAAATGGATCTTCAAGAAGAAGACTGACGCTGATGGTAATGTTACTGTTTACAAAGCTTGACTTTTTGCAAAAGGTTTTTGACAAGTTCAAGGGGTTGACTACAATAAGACTTTCTCACCCGTAGCGATGCTTAAGTCTGTCCGAATCATGTTAGCAATTGCCGCATTTTATGATTATGAAATCTGGCAAATGGAAGTCAAAACTGCATTCCTTAATGGATTTCTTAAAGAAGAGTTGTATATGATGCAACCAGAAGGTTTTGTCGATCCTAAAGGTGCTAACAAAGTGTGCAAGCTCCAGCGATCCATCTATGGACTGGTGCAAGCATCTCGGAGTTGGAATATATGCTTTGATGAGGTGATCAAAGCATATAGTTTTATACAGGCTTACGGTGAAGCCTGTATTTACAAGAAAGTGAGTGGGAGCAGTGTAGCATTTCTGATATTATTTGTGGATGACATATTGTTGATTGGAAATGATATAGAATTTCTGGATAGCATAAAAGGATACTTGAATAAGAATTTTTCAATGAAAGACCTCAGTGAAGCTGCTTATATATTGGGCATCAAGATCTATAGGGATAGATCAAGACGCTTGATAGGACTTTCACAAAGCACATACCTTGACAAAGTTTTGAAGAAGTTCAAAATGGATCAGTCAAAGAAAGGGTTCTTGCCTGTGTTACAAGGTTTGAAATTGAGTCAGACTCAAAGCCCGACCACTATAGAAGATAGAGAGAGAATGAAAGTCATTCCCTATGCCTCAGCCATAGGTTCTATCATGTATGCTATGTTGTGTACCAGACCTGATGTGTGCCTTGCCATAAGTTTGGCAGGGAGGTACCAAAGTAATCCAGGAGTGGATCACTGGACAGCGGTCAAGAACATCCTGAAGTACCTGAAAAGGACCAAGGATATGTTTCTCGTTTATGGAGGTGATGAAGAGCTCATCGTAAATGGTTACGTCGATGCTAGCTTCGACACTGATCCGGATAACTCTAAGTCACAAACCAGATACGTATTTATATTGAATGGTGGAGCTGTCAGTTGGTGTAGTTCCAAGAAAAGCGTCATGGCGGGATATACGTGTGAAGCGGAGTACATAGCTGCTTCGGAAGCAGCACATGAAGGAGTCTGGATGAAGGAGTTCATATCCGATCTGGGTGTAATACCCTGTGCATCGGGTCCAATGAAAATCTTTTGTGACAACACTGGAGCAATTGCCTTAGCGAAGGAATCCAGTTTCATAAGAGAACCAAACACATCAAGAGACGCTTCAACTCCATTCGTGAAAAGGTCAAGGATGGAGACATAGAGATTTGCAAAATACATACAGATCTGAATGTAGCAGACCCGTTGACTAAGCCTCTTCCGCGAGCAAAACATGATCAGCACCAAGACTCCATGGGTGTTAGATTCATTACAATGTAATCTAGATTATTGACTCTAGTGCAAGTGGGAGACTGAAGGAAATATGCCCTAGAGGCAATAATAAAGTTGTTATTTTATATTTCGTTATTCATGATAAAGGTTTATTATTCATGCTAGAATTGTATTGATCGAAAACTTAAATACATGTGTGAATACATAAACAAATACCGTGTCCCTAGTAAGCCTCTACTAGGCTAGCTCATTGATCAAATATGGTTAAGGTTTCCTAACCATAGACAAGTGTTGTCATTTGATAACGGGATCACATCATTAGGAGAATGATGTGATGGACAAGACCCATCCGTTAGCTTAGCATATTGATCATTCAGTTTATTGCTATTGCTTTCTTGATGACAAATACATATCCCTTCGACTATGAGATTATGCAACTCCCAGATACCGGAGGAATACCTTGTGTGCTATCAAACGTCACAACGTAACTGGGTGATCATAAAGATGCTCTACAGGTATATCCGAAGGTGTTTGTTGAGTTGGCATAGATCAAGATTAGGATTTGTCACTCCGAGTATCGGAGAGGTATCTCTAGGCCCTCTCGGTAATACACATCATAAGAAGCCCTGCAAGCAAAGTGACTAAGGAGTTAGTTGCAAGAGTATGTATTATGGAACGAGTAAAGAGACTTACCGGTAACGAGATTGAACTAGGTATGAAGATATCAACGATCGAATCTGGGGCAAGTAGCATACCGATGGACAAAGGGAATTACGTATGTTGTCATAACGGTTCGACTAATAAAGGTCTCCGTAGAATATGCAGGAGCCAATATGGGCATCCAGGTTCCGCTATTGGTTATTGACCAGAGAGGTGTCTCGGTCATGTCTACATAGTTCTCGAACCCGTAGGGTCCGCACGCTTAACGTTCGTTGACGATATAGTGTTATATGAGTTATATGATTTGGTGACTGAATGTTGTTTGGAGTCCCGGATGAGATCATGGACATGACGAGGAGCTCCGGAATGGTCTGGAGGTAAAGATTGATATATAGGACAATGATATTCAGACTCCGGAAGAGTTTCGGAATGCACCGGGTAGTTACCAGATCACCGAAAGGGGTTCTGGGCACCCCCGGGAAGTATATGGGACATATGGGCCAAAAGAGGGGAGCACACCAGCCCACAAGGGGCTAGTGCGCCCCTCCTATGGCAGCCGTCCTAGGGGAGGAAAGGAAAGGGGGGATTCGGCCTCCCCCTTCCTTTCTCTCCCCCCTTCCTTTCTCCCGGAAGCAAATATGGAAGGGGGCGCGGCCAAAGGCAGGAGCCCAAGTAGGATTCGGTCCTACTTGGGGCACCTCCTGGATGCTCCCCTCTCCCCCTCCACCTATATATATGTGGGAGGGGGCGCCACACATAACCACAACAATCTCTTAGCCGTGTGCGGCGCCCCCCTCCACCGTTTACACCCTCAATCATATTTTCATAGTGCTTAGGCGAAGCCCTGCGGAGATAGCATCACCATCACCGTCACCACGCCGTCGTGCTGCCGGAACTCATCCACTACCTCACCATCTTGCTGGATCAAGAAGGCGTGGATGTCACCGAGCTGAACATGCGCTGAACACGGAGGTGCCATACGTTCGGTACTTGATCGGTTGGATCGCGAAGAAGTTCGACTACATCAACCACGTTACTAAATGCTTCCGCTTACGGTTTACGAGGGTACGTAGACACACTATGCCCTCTCGTTGCTATGCATCTCCTTGATAGATCTTGCGTGTGCGTAGAAATTTTTTTGTTTTCCATGCAACGTTTCCCAACACTAAGGGCTTCTGAACGTGCTCGGCTTCTATTTACAACAACTTGTCATCATCATGGACCAGTAGAATTTTTGTACGGGGATCTTGATTTTATGGATCAGACCGATCCATTTGATTGTGACTTCCCAAAACTTTGGTGTAGTTAGATGTTATTGCCCTGTTCAATCTGGGTTTTGTCTAAACCTGATGAACAATTAATCCTCGTGCTTTCGGACCATTTGTAAGCTGGAGTTAGATATTGTTGCCCTTTTCAACTCGGCTTTGACCCAGATATTCTTTCATACTAGGCCAATGGCTTGCCATTTCTTTAATTAAGATATAAATATTATAAGTAATCACAACATAGGGAAAGAACATCACTCTCGCAGGATCCTTGAGATCATTGTTCATTACAGAACCCGCAAGTTCTTAGCGCCCGCCAGCACCCACAAACTTATTTTTATCTAGCACACCAAATGTGATGTAATTCTTAATAAGAAAAGCTGCATGGTAGTGACAGATTTGGATTTTGACATTTGGGACCCACGAGGAAAAAGCATATCCAGGGCGGTGTCGACTCGACAGTAAGCATTGAGAAACCTGGTTTTAAAATTACTATAAATCCAAAACTCGCCTCAAAATCATGAAACTTAGCATGGTGTCATGACATGGTACCAACATGTTGTGGTAAAAAAATTAGTCCGATTTGGGACAAGTTTTGGTATAAACTTCTTACAAACCGGAGCTTCTCTCAAGAAGCCTCATGGTTCCGAGAGGAAACTTGTCACCTATGTGTGCAAAACGACATACGTTGTCTCTTCCCGCCTTGATTTATTTTACAGAGGCAACATGCAACTATAGGAGTGTCGTCCTAAAAAATATGAAATTGTTCAGCGTTCGTTTTGCTTTTTTATACATTATTTGAGTTTTCTAGGCATTTTGGTACATACTTTGGTGTGTGCAAAGGTCATGTGTGTACTAGCCACCTATGTAATTGGATGTTCAATTTGTTATGGAATCAAGTCCTTCTAAGTTATAAGTACATATATTGTTGTTCTGTATGCAATGGCATCGCACACGGACCATACTAGGGAACCCGTCGGTGATGAATTCATCAATCGCTGACAATTGTATACCAGCAAGGGTTTGCCCACAACACACACGACTTATTAGCAGAAATTGTCTATGTTATTATGGGTCTTCGCACACATTTCTAATTAGGAACCTGTTTGCCGCATATCACACACATCTTATTAAGTTGAACCGTTTCTGTTGTGTTGCCTATTCAAAAACAGTTCATCCGAGTGAACTGTATGTTGTACATCCCACACACCTTGAACTGGGTGACTGTTTCTGTTGCGTTCCCTAATCGCAAACAGTTCATCCGAGTGAACTATATGTCGTATATCGCACACACCTTCATCTGGCTGCTCGTTTCTGTTGTTCTGCCTCATCGCAAACAGTTCATTGGACTGAACCATAGGCCACGCATCGCACATGCAACTCTAATATGAATCGTGTTTGATGTCTTCACCATCACAAACATTTTGTATCATTTTTGACGGGTTTTTTACATCACCGTTTGTGATTAATGCATCGCACACAGTTTCATCGAAGGGTCTCAGATTGTAGTGTCGCGTTAGCAGCATCCTGCAGTAGTGTGGATGTATGAATGGAGAGAATACAGATACGTGACTCCAAAGTACATGAAAGATTTTGCTCTCAAGCCTCCTTGCGATAGGCCACCACTTGCTCCTGGTAAAGTTGCTGACGCCACAAGCATCAGAATAAGTGAAGAATTCCCCAAAGAATGGGAAAGGTGTCAGGCTAAACTGGCAAAACAGGCGAAGAAGGCCTTTGATGAATTCAACAGGGCCACAAAGGCCTCAGCTGAAGCAGGTGCCAGTGCTAGTGCACCCAAGAAGGCAATGCCCAAGAAGGCTGCTCATAAGCCAAAGCCTTCATTGGCCAAGCCAAATTCTTCAAAGGCTTCAGTACCCAAGGTTGCTCAATCTTTAGCGCCTCCACCTGCCACAAGTTCTTCAATGGCAACAGCGAAAGCTTCAACACTAGTTGTGCTCGCATCTTGCCAGCGCATCGAAGGCTTTCCAATGGCCACCATTACTGCATCAAGTGCCTCAGCTAGTGGGCAAACTCATCAACGCCCAAGCTGAAGACTAAGACTACTGCAGGCCGTGGCGTCAAGCCCAGTCCCAAGAGCAAGGTTCTTGTGCCTCAAGCTAATGAACATGGGATGCCAGATGAGGATGAACTTGTTGGATTCCTCAGAAGGAAACAAGAACAAGCGGCCATCACCAAGAATTCCTCACTCCCACTGCTGCTGGATCCAAAGAAGATCCTCGATTTTATTGAGAAATGGGTGAAGAAGCCGGACACACCTCTCGATGACCTAAACTTGCCTCCGAGCCCTAGTCATGTGATGTCTTCCTTCATCCTCACTAAAAAGCACAAGATTTCTCAAGCTAGGCTGGTGAAGAAACTGCAACAACAGAAGGAGAAGGAGCTAAGGAAGAACATGCTTTCAATATCTCCTCGGCAGCTAGTGACTTTGCAATCTGAAATTCAGCAACTTTCTGAAGAGTTTGAACACCAGTCAAGTCACTGTTGTGGATGCGTGACATATTCATCACCGCCACCCATCAGGTTGTTGATGACCACAACAAGCGTGAGGCAGCCAAGTTTGGCTATGTGCCTCCTTTGAGTTCTTCAGCTCCTCCGCCAACTCCTCGGGCTAGTGATACTGCACCCTCATCGCCTCCGCAAGTACATGCCAGGGCAACTGAAGAAGTTGAGCCTGAAGAAACTGCCAGGGCGGCCGCATCAGTTGCACCTGAAGAAAATGCTCCACCGAGTTCCTCAGCTACAGCGCCTGCAAAGTCTTCATCTTTGAAGCTCATCACTCTTCCTTCTAAATCAGAAGTGAAGAAGACCAAGGCAGCTGAAAAGGAAGCCAAGAAGAGGAAAGCATCAGCTCCTCCATCCTCTAGTCAGTGAAGGAACTAAAGACAGCACCGTTGTCTTCAGTTATACCAATAGATGCTATTCCAATTTCATCAGTGCTCCCTGCTCGCACCACTGAAAATCTTCAGATCGTTCCATTTGGGGTGGAATATGTTATTCCTCCACCTGATGATGAAGATGATACCCATTCTGTTGCCACCACAGAGCAAATGGTTGAAGAAATTGAAGTTGAAGCAGATGCTTCACTTCACCAAGAATCATCGCGGATGCCTCAGCATGTCCCGATGACTGATGAAACTGAAGAGGATGTGGACATTGATGGTTCCACTACACCACCCATCCATGATGAATATTGGGAAGCAACTCACCCAAATTCGCCCCTCACCACACCTCTAACTCAAGTGCCGCAATTGCCTACTATAACTAAAAAATTCACACTGGCTCTAAAGAACGTCAACCTTCTCTTTAGACCATTGCTGAAGAAATTCCAGCTGCTTCAGCTGATGAAATGACACAACAAGATCTGGTAGTGGATGTCATCAACTCTACTCCTCAACGAGAAGAATCAGTTCCTTCAGCAGACACTGACACTGTGCCTACTGTTACTACTGAAGAAATTGCTAAGTCTCTGGCCATCACTGATCCCCAAGATTCAACTGGCTCTCCAAGGCCAGTGTTTGATGTGAGGCCAAAGAAGATAAATCTTCACTACTGCAGGATGCTGCTAATGAGACACTACAATCAGAGACCCTTCGACAAAACTATGTGCGATGCATTAATCACAAACGGTGGTGTCAAAAACTGTCAAAAATGATACAAACTGTTTGCGATGCGGGAGACATCAAACATGATTCAGATTATAGTTGCGTGTGCGATACGCGGCATACAGTTCACTCGAATGAATTGTTTGCGATGAGCATAACAACAGAAATGGTCAACCATATGAAGGTGTGCGTGATATACGGCATACAGTTCACTCGGATGAACTGTTCGGGGTTAGGCAACACAACAGAAATGGTCAGTGAGATCAAAGGTGTGTGCGATATATGGCATACAGTTCACTCGGATGAACTGTTTGTGATGAACGAAAACAACTGAAACGGTCAACTAGATCAACGTGTGTGCGATAGACGGCATACACTTCACACAAATGAACTGTTTGCGATTAGCCACACAGAAACGGTCAGACAGATCAAGGTGTGTGCATAGACGGGCACACATTCTAATTAAAAGAAGCGTGCGTGATGGTACTCACGAGCGCACACGGTTGATGGAACAAGTGTGTGTTGACATCGCCAATTGTGGTGCATCCTATGGTACAAATGCCACGGACGCATCCGGGAACACGTGCCCACGTTACGCCATCTGAGAATCGTGCCGCATTTCGAAACTAGAACCGTCAATAAATTTTGAGCTTGCTTCCCATCACATTCTAAATTACCACCCTATATTTAATTGAAAACCTGTTCACACCGATCAAAACCTAAACGGTTTCCCACTTAGCAGCGTATTACTTACGTTATAAATACTACCTACTCCAAGATGACTACACATTCCTCTCCCCTCCTCAATTCCTCATCAACAAACAAGTCTCTCTTCGTCGTTCCTTGCATCTGCCATGGCCCGCATGAGTTCCGGGTCAAGAAATTACCAGGGAGAGGCGAGCATAGAAGCGGAAGCACTAGAGATGTCCCGCATCACCAGGAAAGCAGCCGAGATGTCCCGTCGTGCCACCAAAGCAGCACGTAGGTCCCGTCACATCGCCAAAGCAGCACAGAGATCCTGCCACACCGTCGAAGCAGCAGACTGGTACGGCCGTGCCATGGAAGCAGCACAGATGTCCCGCCGTGCCGTGGATGCAGTAGAGAGGTCCTCCCACACTGCAGCGGCCTGGAAAGATCTCATGCGGGCAGGCGAGGACTCTCAGAGGCGCATGCATGCTATTGTCAATAACCTGATGGATCGGATCTCTGGCTGGGTGAAGCTGCAGGAGGAGATGAATGCCTCGTTTGATAATGCTGCCGGCATCATCCGGGGACTAAGGGCTAACAAGGTGAAGCTCTGCACCGAGTGCGACCTACTGAGGGCGAATATTGCCAGAAGGGTGAAGTAGCAAGAGGATACCACTGCCTTATTGAAGAAGACGGGCGTCATCGTCAAGAAACTTACGGACAAGAATGCCATGCTTCGCATCGAGCGTGAAAGGCTGGTGGTGGAATCCTTTTGGCTGCTGCCAAGCAGTGTATTGAGGACATGAAAGAGATCATCACCGCTCGCCACAAGAACTAGTCATGGAGGCGATGAAGAAAGGTGTTGGAGGAACTCCGCGCCCTGCAGCAACGCATCAAGAAAGTAGAGAGCAGCGACCCAGATCGTTGTCTGCGTCTTCCTTCTTCTTTTGCCCTTATGTCTTTTGGGCGTTGCCGCATGTGGCATTCTTAATTATCTTCCTAAATATGTAAGACAATTATTATCCATTGCCATCTTCATTAGTTTATATCAGTGTTGCTAAGTCTCAGTCGATGCTATATATGTCTGTCAGATCTTACATCAAAATCCGTGGAAGATTTTCTTTTTAGATTTTCTTTTTTCTCTCTTAAATATCAGTCAAGTGAGACATAGCCACACCATTAAGCGCCTATAAAATAGGGACAAAGGGCTTGCCTCCCGATAAGCACGTGTAGGGGTCTGCTTTCACGCCTCCTGTACTCAAATAGCTACCCCGCATAGCGCCTCCTAGCCAACAAAATAGGAGACGCGTGGCGGCATGGAAATGGTTAGCAATAATACTTGTGCTTCCAATTGTAATGTGGCAGCTCTTGTTCCAAAATGACTTTGTTGGTTGTTAATGTGTGCACCTTCGCAAATCGGACAAAAAATTTACCACAGCATGTTTGGTGCCATGTGAAGGCAACATGCTGAGTTACATGATTTTCAGGCGAGTTTTGGATTTACAGGAATTTAAAATCCAATTTTCTCAATGTTTCCGGCCGAGCCATGACCCCTGGATGTTTGAAATTCATTCCCATTTCTTGCATGGGACCTAAACATTCACGCAGGGACGCATATATGATTTTTCAACCCATTTTGGCGCACTAGAGCATGTGCATGTAGTTCAAATTTGAATTATGTACATTAAATGCCTAGAAAACTCAAATAATGTATAAAAAGGCAAAATAAACCCTAAATAATTCCAAAATTTAGCACGGAACTTCTATTTGTCTATGTTGCCTCTGTAAAAAAATCAAGGCGGGAAGAGGCAGCATATGTCGTTTCGCACGCAGAGGTAACAGGTTCCCTCCTGGAACCATGAGCCTTCTTGAGAGAAGCTCCGGCTTGCAAGAAGCTTATATCAAAACTTGTCCCAAATCGGATGAAATTTTTACCACAGCATGTTGGTGCCATGTCATGAGACCATGCCAAGTTTCATGATTTTCACACAAGTTTTGGATTTACAGGAATTTAAAAACCAAGTTTCTCAATGTTTACGGCCGAGCCACGACACCCAAATGTTAGAAATTCATTCCCATTTCTTGCATGGGACCTAAACATTCACTCAAGGACACACATATGATTTTTCAACCGACTTTGGTGCACTGGAGCATGTGCATGTAGTTCAAATTTAAATTATGCACATTAAATGCCTAGAAAACTCACTTAATGTATAAAAAAGGCCAGACAAACCCGGAATAATTCCAAATTTTAGCACGATACTCCTACTGGTCCATGTTGCCTCTGTAAAAAAAATCAAGGCAGGAAGAGGCGGTGTATGTCATTTCGCACACAGAGGTGACACGTCCCCTCTCGGAACCATGAGGCTTCTTGAGAAAAGCTCTGGTTTGTAAGAAGTTTATACCAAAACTTATCCCAAATCGGACAAATTTTTTACCATAGCTTGTTGGTGCCATTTCATGATACCGTGCCAAAGTTTCATGATTTTTAGGCGATTTTTGGATTTACAGGAATTTAAAAACCAAGTATCTCAATGTTTCCGGTCGAGCCACGATGCCGAGGTGTTTGAAATTGATTCCCAATTCTTGCATGGGACCTAAACATTCACCAAAGGACACATATAAGATTTTTCAATTCATTTCGGTTAAATGGAGCATGTGCTTGTAGTTCAAATTTAAATTATGCACATTAAATGCCTAGAAACTCAATTAATGTATAAAAAAGGCCGAACGAACTCTGAATAATTTCAAATTTTAACACGACACTCGTATAGTTGCAAGTTCACTGTAGATAAATGTTCTAGCAATTCAAACACCGTCCTTTCCCTCCATAACACCATTTTGTCTTTCAAATCAGAATGAAAAAATCAGGTACACCACAAATAGTTTACTAGCGAGAATCGTGTGTGATGTGATATAAAATATCTTGGCGCACCCTCTTGTATAGCTTACGCCGGAAGCTTTGTCGTCTACAGTCCACCACCCGCACTCTAACCACACTTGAGTGCCAGTTTCTCGCGGCACCAAGCAAATTTTTTTGGCAAACCGCGAAAATATCTAGCTCCCCGCCCCCTCCCCCCGACCAAAAGCCAAATTTCCACTATTCCTCCTTCCTTTCCATGTTCAAGACCTTCACTGCTTACTTGCAGCGCCGCCTCCTCACCGGCGACCCTTCTTCTTGCTGTACACCCCATCCCCATCCTCCTCCTCCTACTCCATCCCACATGCCCCGACCGACGGCGCGACACCTTCCACCCAAATCACTGCCCCGTCCTCCAAATAAGCGTTGCCCACAGCCATTTTGCATGCAGTATAGCGAGCAGCTTAGGAGCATATGGCAGCGGAGATGCAAATCGCGGCCGCACGCGCGAATGAGGTCGCGATGGCTGCCTGATACGTCTCCAACGTATCTATAATTTTTTGATTGTTCCATGCTATTAAAGTATCAATCTTGGATGTTTTATATTCATTTACTAGCAACTTTATATCTTTTTTGGGACTAACCTATTGACATAGTGCCCAGTGCCAGTTGCTGTTTTTTTGCTTGTTTTTTACTTCGCAGAAAATCAATACCAAACAAAGTCCAAATGCCATGAAACTTTTTGATGATTTTTTTCTACCTAGAAGACACCCAGGGAGCCAAAGAAGCACATGGGAGGAGGCCCGTGGGGCCCACTAGGTACCAGGGCGCGCCAGAGGCCCCCGGCGCGCCCTAGTGCGTAGTGGAGCCCACGGGAACCTTCTTGACCGACTTCCACCTCTATAAATACTCTAAAATCCCCAAAACCCTAGGGGAGTCGACGAAACACTTTTCCAGCAGCCGCAAGTTCCAGAACCACGAGATCCAATCTAGAGGCCTTTTTCGGCACTCTGCCGGAGGGGGCAACGATCACGGAGGGGTTCTTCATCATCATCCTTGCCCCTCCGATGATGCGTGAGTAGTTTACCACAGGCCTACGGGTCCGTAGCTAGTAGCTAGATGGCTTCTTCTCTCTTTTTGATCTTTAATACAATGTTCTCCTCGATGTTCTTGGAGATCTACTTGATGTAACTCTTTTTTGCGGTGTGTTTGTTGGGATCCGATGAATTGTGAGTTTATGATCAGTTCTATCCATGAATATTGGAGTCTTCTTTGAACTCTTTTATGCATGATCTTTATAGCCTCGTATTTCTTCTCTGATTTATTGGTTTGGTTTGGCCAACTAGATTAATTTATCTTGCAATGGGAAGAGGTGCTTTGTGATGGGTTCGATCTTGCGGTGCTCAATCTCAGTGACAGAAAGAGACATGACACACATGTATCGTTGCTATTAAGGGTAACAAGATGGGGTTTATTCATACGTGAGTTTATCTTTTCTACATCATGTCATCGTTCTTATTGCATTACTCCGTTTTTCCATGAACTTAATACACTTGATGCATGTTGGATAGTGGTCGATGTGTGGAGTAATAGTAGTAGATGCAGGCAGGAGTCGGTCTACTAATATTGTACGTGATGCCTATATACATGATCATTGCCTTGGATATCGTCATGATTATTCGCTTTTATATCAATTGCCAAATAGTAATTTGTTTACCCACCGTATGCTATTTTGTTGAGAGAAGCCTCTAGTGAAAACTACGGCCCCCGGGTCTATTTTCCTATCATATTAAAACCAAAAATACCTTGCTGCAATTTTTATTTATTTATTTTATTTGGGTTTTAGTTAGATCTATTTATCAAATCTCATACAATTTAATCTATCTCAATACCGTGGAGGGATTGGCAACCCCTCTTACGCGTTGGGCTGCAAGTATTTGTTGTTTGTGTGCAAGTGTTGTTTACATAGTGTTGCTTGGTTCTCCTACTGGATTGATAACCTTGGTTTCATAACTCAGGGAAATACTTACCTTTGATGTGCTGCATCATCCCTTCCTCTTCGGGGAAATACCAACATAGATACAAGTAATTACTGCCATGCGTGCCGACCGCTAGATCTTAGAGGAGCACCTCGCCTTTGATGCCACCGTCGATGCCGCCACGCGGTTGGCTACTTTAAAATACAGTTCGTGGTATTTTCCCAAGTCCATCGCCGGTGCCTTCTAGTGAATCGTCCCCTGTAATGTTAATATGCAATCTGATCTTTTGAAATGTAATGTTCAGTTAACAGTTTGGTCCAACAATTGTTAAATTTCCTAGTAGTTATCAAGCATTCTTGGTTCGGTTAACGGTCTTATCTTCTGCAATGTGGTGCTCAGTTAACTATTTGGTTCATTTGTTATGTTGTCCAGTTAACTGTTTGGTTCAATTCTGCAATTTGATGTTCATTTGTTGTGGGTACAGTTTGTATTGTTATGCATGTCAGAAATAAATCAAATTTGGTTGTACTAAATACGTGAGAAACATATACAATTGCTCTATTTCCAAGTTGTTTAGCAAGGTCTGTGTTATCCTTGGGTCTTGGTAGTGTTGTAGAGTTCTCCGGCGTTGGTGTGTAGCGGCTTGGTTGCTCTGTGATTTGCCTCATCACCATTGGCATGAGGTTGGTCTAGGTCGAGCATGTATCGTAGTACGCATGGTGGGTGTGTTTTATGGATGTGGTTGCTAATCCTTGTGATTTGCGTTGTAATGGCCGAAAGGCTTGTATCCGCCTTATTTGTCTCTTCTTCTATTAATATATGATACGCATGCTTGTGTGTATTCTAGAAAAAAAGTTGTTTAGCATGCTTGATTTGGTTAACTGGCTTTTCCATGCATCTCGAGTTAATCTGTTGGATCTGCAATTTGTTTTTCATTAACATATTCTACTGATAGTATGCCAACTCTCAGATAACCTGATCAAGATCTGCCTTATATGTGTTACAGGGAAACAATGGGAGGCAATGAGGTTTACCATCGAGGTTTGCACATGCATGGTCCTTTGGCTAATAGCACATTATTGTGCAGTTGCAGGAATCATTCTAATATTTAGGTTTTTAACAATTTGGTCTTGCACATGTAGGTCCTGTTGTCAGAGGTTTATACCCACTATTCGACCCATTTTGCATATGGGGAAATGAGATGTCCATGAATATCAGTCAAGTCAAGAAACTCAGAAAGATTATTAGGATAAAAAAACTTGCGACGAATAACAACAAGATCTTTGTTTGCACAATGAAGAAGACATCAGTCAACTATAGGATGGTACTAACTCTTTTACCTTGTTTTTTCCCTGGTGCCATTTCAAAATTTATAATAGCTATTTATGCATATCTTTGTTTTCAGTACTTTCCAAAGCAGTTCACCGATGATTACCTCTCAAACCACCTGCATGGTCAAGAGGCGAGGAAGGTATTCATTCAACACCCACGGTACAATATTGAAGTCTTTCTCAAGAGGATGAAGGTTGGGCGGGAAATTATCCATAGCCACTGGCCTAAAGTTGTAAGGACATTCAACATCACTGAAGGCTCAATATTCGCCTTCCGCTTCTGCAATTTCCCAGATGAGATTCATCTGTCTATTTACTGTGTATGATGCTACTTTCCAAAGGTTTTCGATGTTGCATGTGAAACTTGGTGCTGTTGTGTAATGGCGTAGCTAGCTATATGCCTATATGGTGTAACTGAGTGTTGAAGCTATCTGATGTAATTCAATAATGAAATCCTGGTTGCCATAATACGGATATGAAATATATGGTTTGTTTTATGAGAAACATCAATTTGATTACTAAATGGATTATCAATAATAGGCCATTTAGCCTGCTTATTGGGGTTTTCTATTGCAGACGGTTTCTCAGACAACACCGTGGACAATGAACTCTGAAAGTGCTAGTTATCAACTAGAGGGGGTGAATAGGCGACTTTTATGAAAGTCTTCAAAACAGTCAATGTCTTTGAAGACAAACAGAGAAATATCAACTAAACAGGATGCAGCGGAAGATAAACTACTCTAGTCATGCCATAGTCAAATAAACAGTACAGAGAAAGCACGAAGACAAATAGCAGCTAGGTAGACAGATCAGAATAGGAAGATAGTGTGAAACCAAATATGCAAACAGGGTGAATGTCTTCACACAATGTATTCAACCAGGGTAGGCAAGCAATGACTTCACGAAGCTAAATTGAAGGAAGGAGAGTGAAGTGATAGAACCAGTTGCTTGACAAAGACACGGATTTGGTAGACCAGTTCCAGTTGTTGTGACAACTGTACGTCTGGTTAGGGAGGCTGAGATTGAACTCAGAAGACCACGTCTTCACCTTATTCCCCTTGAGCTAAGGTCACTTAGTCCTCGCCCAATCACTCAGGTAAGTCTTCAAGGTAGACTTCCAAACCTTCACAGACTTCGTTCATCGGTGATCCACAATGACTCTTGGATCCTCATAACGCGACGCCTAACCGACTGGGAGATCACAGTCTTCAAGTGTAATAAGTCTTCAGATCACTCAGATAGAAAGACTTCAGTGATGCCAAACACACTTTGAGCTTTGGGTGTTTTGGGTTTTGTCCTCGCAAGGATCCTCTCTCAAAGGCTTCGGAGGTGGGTTGCTCTCAAACGACAAAAGTTGTGCACTAACTCTGAGCAGCCACCAATTTATGGTGGAAGGGGGTGGCTATTTATAGCCAGGGCAACCTGACATGATATGTCTGAAATGACCCTGGGTCATTAAGGAACCAACACGTGTCCAACGGTCGGATTTCAAACACACACGGCATCTTGACTTGGGCTACAAGTAAAGCTGACTTATCCAACTCAGGATAAGGTTTTCTCTCATTGTCTTCGCTCAAAGACATAGGATTAGGGTTGTGCATCACTTCAGTTTTCTGACTTTGTTCAATTGGACCCCACTTAACAGTTCGGTGGTTCCTATGACCCAAGAAAGAAGAAAATGAAACTATGAAACAACTCTGTCTTTTCGCTCCATTTTCTTCAAATGAACGTCTTCACGTGTCATTATCTTCGACACGAATGTCTTCGCGAACAACCATTGTCTTCAATGTCTTCATACATTTTTAGGGGTTATCTTTGATGGGTAAACCGAATCAATAGGTACTTCTACCTATGTTCTCCTGTGAATCTCATAAACACATTAGTCCCTCAACCACGTTTGTCATCAATACTCCAAAACCAACTAGGGGTGGCACTAGATGCACTTGCAATCTCCCCCTTTTTGGTGATTGATGATAAACTGGTTGAAGTTTCAATGGGGATAAATATATGTGGAAGTTAAAGAACATGGTCATTAGCTTCATGAAGTTGGAGGGCTCCCCCTGAAGATGTGCATATAAGTAATTTGCTTTTTGAATGCAAATGCACATGGTAGGTTTTGCTTTGTGGAGATCTCCCTCTTTTCATGAAGTCAAATCAAAGTGCATACAAAAATGTTTTGAAGATAATGACATGCACAATGATAAATGGGCGTCTGCAAAATGATTTCATGCGCATAAGATAGGGTTTGAACGGCGCACAACCAAATAACAGCAAATGTAGCAGATGTCCCATCTGGACTTAAGTGTTATAACTCAAAAACCAAATGTTCAAGAAACGAGAGTTGCAAAACTTAACAAAATAATGCACCCGACCCATATAATCCCGTTTGAAGACTATCAACCCATATGCTTCTCCCCCTTTTGTCATCGAATGACCAAAAAGGAGTGAAGACATAGTGTGTCTACTCGTTCACGGGAGGTGTTGGTGAAGATGTTGGTGCAGCCGGGTCGACGGTGGAGTTGGGTGGTGAGTGGGACCTGATGTAGCGACTTGGTGTAGTGAAGCCATAGCGGGTGAAGTGGCGTCGTCCTCCTCATCAATGATGCGCGCAACAACAGTTGGAGCTGATTATGAGTAGTCAGAATCTTCAATCGACGGTGCAGGACACCACTTAGCTGATTCTAGGGGCTTGTAGTCGAACTTGAATCCCTCAGTGAAGCCATCAGCAATGAGGTCATCTTCAGAACATAGCATTGTGAGGCTCTTCCAAGCACGCTGGCAGGCTTAATGAGCAACAAAAGAATTCTTGGTGGAGAGGTTGCGGATACGATTGACATCAACAAGAAGACTTTGCATCTGGCGCTTCATCCAATCATGATGCCTATCATGCATTTGATGAAGAGAAACAAGAAGTTCTCTATCATTGAGTACTCGAGCACGCTTCGAAGCCCTCTGAGGTACTGTGCTGGCAGTCGCATCAGTGTTAGCACGATGCGGCAGACGAAGCTGACCAACAAGTGGACCAGCAGCAACAGGATTTGGAACATGAGTGGCTTCAAGAGTAGAGAAGCTCTGAAAGGCAGCATTGTCTTCACAGAGTGGCTCTTTGGCAGGCTGAGGATAGATGGATTCATGTGACATATCCACCTCAAGCAAGAAGACAACATGATTGTGAGCTGAAGCTTGATAATCGATGGTGGAGCAAAGCTTGATCAGCCGCATTATCCATGGAGCATAAAACTTCTGGCCAAAAAGATCAATGCCTGAAGTTGCCAGTTGTCTGATGAAGAAGTCATGCGTGTTGAAGCGGATGCCATTGAGTATATAGAACACCAAAGTCTTCATGGTGCCTTCAAGCTTTGTAGAAGATGAGTGCCCTTTCATTGGCCATAGAGTATGCCTCACAATGTGGTAGATGGTACGTGGCAAGTACTCGAGGTCATTGACAAAGAAATGAGTGGGGTACTCAGCATCTGCGGGCAGTGGCTTCATCATTGAGAGCATTTGAATCATGTTTGGCTCTGGCTTCTGGAAGATGCTTTCAAGTTCCTTCTCATATAGCTGACAACTTGGTTCATTGAGATCACAAGGATTGGGCAGGGATGTGAGCTCGAGGATATCTTGAGCTTTGGCTTCATGATGTATATCTCCTGTCATCCACTCAAGGGCCCATGTATTCGGATCCCTGTTGTAGCAAGAGATATGTATTGTGGCATAAAATTGGAGTAGCATCTCCTCATTCCAGTGCTCCTTGTCAATGAAAAAGGGAAGCAAGCCAACATCTCTGAAGCAATCTAGAGCTTCCTCTAAGCAGGGCAGGCCAGCCATGGCATCACAGCAGAGGCGCTTGTGTGGAAAAATCTTGTCCTGATTGTAAAGGATGCATGAGTAGTAGCTTCACTGCAATGGGCTCCAGAATCTGTCCGAAGACATCCATGACTTCTTGTAAGGATTCTTGGATTTGTCAAATAAGGTATTGTGTTGCCTGAAGCTTAACACACTGAAGGAGCTCTCAGTGGTGACAGCGCTGGGAATGGCATTGGCTTCTGCGTTTGAGGCTTGTGCTCGACATGGTATTCGTACAGAGGGCCAGGTATTTTAGGCGGTGTAAGAGTAGGCCATCTGACACTTACCAATTGTCCTTCATGATTGAAAGCCCTCGCCATTGTATACGGTACAGGTGCAGCAGCAGCAACAACATCAGAGGTTGAGGGCTGACTGTCTTCAGTGGCGGCATTGGCTTTAGCCATGATCACATCACTGTCTTCAGTACGGGTGGCGGCAGTGGCTTCAATGACTGGGGGGTTAGACAAATTGACTTCTAGAATCACAACAGTTTCAGCAGGAGGTATCACAATGTGTTCTCATTCTTGATGGGCCTCGATTGATGCAGCCGAAATATCTTCAGCCTCTTTGGCTTCGGACTCTTGGGCAGTATGTGAAGGGATGGCTTCAGGAAACACTTCACGTGCTACTGAGCTTGTGTTTTGCACATCCTCTTCAGGGATACTGGACATGGAGACAGTGGGCCTTGGGCCTTTGCGAAGCCTGTGGAATGCGGGCGACGCTTGAGGGGATGGCGTTGTCCTCTCCACATCATCTGGTGTTACTTGGGGGGTCTCAAGCACTCGTGTAGTGACTTGAGCTGGTGTCGTACGCGGAATCAGTTCATGTAGAGGGGAGTTGGGGTGTTGCTCTTCCCAGAACTCATCTTGGGCGATTGGTGTCGTGGGACCACCAATGCTTATTTGTTCACTGTGCGAGGGCACAGGCGATGATACCGGGTTCTGGGTTAGCCAAGGAAGGACTTCATCATCATTTGTTTCTACATTGTCTTCATGACCAATGTCTTCAGCTGCGGTGGTGTCGACAGTTGGAATCTCAACAGTGACCTAATCCTCTGTGATAGCAGGTTCATGCACAACCATTCTTCTTTCATGGTGGGAGGAGGCAGGCAAGGCAACTGATATGGGTTTCACAAGCAATGGCTCCTGAGGAGCAGATGAGGACGTTGGTGCTTGTGCTCTTCACAAAGCCTTTGAAGGCTTTGTCGGATTCAGGGCTCCGCAGACCCAAGAAAGGTTCGAACTCTAGGGCGTGTGCGAAGGACTCAACCTATCCAGCCAACCAGCTCGCCGCCCTACGGCCTAGCTCGATGCACACGAACAAGGAAGAAGATGAACATGGGAGTTTACCCAGGTTCGGGCCACCTTGCGGTGTAAGACCCTACTCCTGCTTTGTGGTGGATTGGACTCACGAGGGGCTGAGGATGAGCTAGTACAAAGGATGAACAACCTCGCGAGGGCTATGGGTGAGGGTGGAATGGATCTGATCCGGTCTACGGTGGTGGCTAGCCTATACTTATAGTGGCCTCGGTCCTCTTCCCCCAAATCGTAGGTGGGAAGGGATCCCACAGTGGCCAATTTGAAAGGGGACAAGTAGTACATCTTATCCTGACGAAAGGTGGTCTTCGCCTGCAAAACCTCTGGTTGTGACGCAGCAGTGGGCTCGACGATGACATCCGTCCTGGCGGTCTTGGTCTTGTAGCACTGGAATAGAAACCTTTGCCGGGCTCCTTGGGAACCCACGCCTGTGCTTGCCTCCTTAGCACCAAAGAGGAAACTGCCTCCTCTGCGCCCGCTGGCGCCCGCCTGGCCTTGGTCGTCATGGCTTGCATCATCGCAACCTCCTGAGGTTGGGTACCTGCATAGAAATCTCCGCTCCTCAGGAGGCAGCCTGGGGAGGCCGCTACCTCGGGAGGTCTTGGTGCCGTCTGCCTCGCGAGGCTTGGCCCCTCGCGAGGGTCTTGTCTTGGTGGCCTTAGAGGTGGGCCGTACCAGGCCGTCGACAGAGTCACGCCGTGGGCCGCAGGCAGGAAAGTCTGGGTACCCTGGTTCCCAGAACACCGACAATAGCCCCCGGGCCCAAGGCGCGCTCGGACTTGGCTTCGAGGCGAAACCAAAGGGCAAGGGCAAAGCGCCGTAGGCCCCAATCACCTGCGGGCCAGGCTGACGCGTGGCGCCTGATGGGACGTGGGCGTCTCCACTTCCCCACGTCGCCTCGGCAATAGCCTGACTTAACAACCGCCTCGCGCATGCAGCGGGGCCATCATGGCTTGGAACATGAGAGGCCGTCGGTTAGCCTTCCTCCGGCTATAAATGGGGGAAGGGGGCGGAGCCCCCAGCCCATCTTCATATTCTTGCTGCTTGCTCCTTCTTCTTCTTCGCCGTGCCGCCATCTCGCCAGAGCACCCATGGCGCCAGTGAGGAGGTTCTTGGCTGCCGAGAAGAGAAAGGCCCCCAAGGAGGGACCAGGCATGCCACCGCCCAAGAGGGGCCACGGCCATCCCCGCAAGCACGCCGCGATGCCGGCGGTGGCTCCCCGGGGGCGCGGGTGCACCCCCTCGAAGGTCGGTGCCGCTTCTGGTGATCTTGGGAGGGTTCCCTCCCGCAACGGAAGCTGTCGTGGCCGAGGTGGGCGCGGCCAAGGAGGGAGGCATGTGGCAGCCATTCGGCCACCGCGCTCGCGATCCCATTCGGCCGATGCACCCTCAGAGTTCGTGGTGTGGGCGGAGAGGCCTGCAGGCATCTGGTTCCAGCTCCCGCGCTTCTTCGCGGGCACGCTGCCGGCTGGGGGACCTGGCAGCCTTTGGCTGCAGGCTGACGGTTGCTGCAGCAAGGCTTCGTGGGTGGAGGTCGAGGTCACCCCCGCTGGTAATGTGTTCCTGAACCGCGGGTGGCAGCCGTTCGCCCGCGCACGTGGCCTGCAGGGGAGGTGTACCCTCCACTTCAGGCACGACGCCGCTGCGACCCTCTACGTTGGGATCTTCGAGGAGGACGGCAGGCGCCTGGGGTGCTACCCGGAGAGCGACAGCGACGACGACGACGTCCACCCCTCCGACGATGACGGCCGGAGGGGCGGTAGCATCTCCGGCGGTGAACTTGCCCTTGGCGATGGTCGTGATGCTTCCAGCAGCGGCGGCTCCTCCTCTGGGGAGAGCATGAGCGACGGCGACTACGACGAGCCGCCACGCTGCTGAGCTCAGACCGGGGAGGGCGACGAGCCGCCTCGCCATCGCACCCTGGTGAAGCAGGAGGAGGACTCCAACTAGGCGCGGGCGTCGCTGGAGCCGGGTCTCAGGAGCCGCGGTGGTCGCGAGGCTGCTTTTGCTTCTTTTTTTTTCTGCATCAAGAAGTAGAAGGCCCTGCCGGGGCATGTAATGAACCATGGCGCTTGCGTCATTATATTAACATTTTTATATCGCATCCTGGCATTCGTGTCGCTACTAATTGACGGGTTCTTGCTGATCGCGATTAGGATAACTTAGCTTAGTGTGCTTGTGGTAGACTCCTGCGCCGCGAGGGCGTGTTCCTCCTGAGCTTGGGTCCTCTGTGTGCCTCTCGTTCCAGAGAGATCTTGCCGGGGGTTTCCTTCTCACAGACCCGAAGGTTCTCCGGCCTCAGGAGGCGCTCAGTGGCCATGGGGTCTCCAGTGGGTCATGAGGATATGGGGCCTCCGGAGCTGCCCCTCAGGGCGCCACGCCCCGCGCGAGCCCCCGAGCGAGGACCAACTGTTGCTGGTACGCCAGGTCATGATGGCCGGCGAGGCTAGGAGGTGCGGACTCAGGAGGGCGTACATGCCCGTTGGCTCGTTTAAGAGCGTCACGCAAGGAATAGGATGCCAAAGATTAGGACACGAAGGCTTTGGCAAAGTGTGCTCGTGGGTGAGCCCAGGCGTACACACCGTACCCAGCCCTCGCTCGTGAGACGCGCGGGAAAGAGCGATGGGCAACTGCCACTCTCCCTAAGGCGAGACTCGAGAGATTAAAACGCTGCAAGGAGAAAAATTCCCACCCTTTCAAATAAAGATGCGAGAGTTTCGAATTTCATTCCAAGAAGTGGCAAATCAGCTACAGAAAGCAAGCAAAAGAATAGCCGCGTCCGGCACCTACACTAGTCTTCTGGTCTTCCGGCCAACGCGAAGCATGGGGCTTCCACTAGGACATGGGTGGGAGCCCCCGTGAGGCTCATGGGCAGCACTCAGGAGACTCCGGGGAGTGTACAGCCCCACTCATTATTACGTGAGAGTGTCACAAGCGGATACTTGAGAGGCGCATGGCGCTTGTTGATCACGGATAGAACTTCCGGAGGTGCTGGATGTTCCAGGCATTCTGGATGGGGACCCCGTCTTGCGTCTCCAGGCACGCGGCGCCAGGCCTGAAGACACAGGCGATCCTGAACGGGCCCTCCCACATGGGCGAGAGCTTGTGAAGCCCCTCCCTGGAGAGCACCCGCCTCAGGATGAGGTCACCCACCTCGAGGGTCCTGGAGCGGACGCTACGGCAGTGATACCACCGCAGTGCCTACTGGTACCTCGCGGCACGGAGCGAGGCTTGGCGGCGGCCCTCCTCCCCGAGCACGAGGTCCATCCCCCGCGAGGCGTCCTGGCGTGCCTCGTCAAATGCCAAGACCCGCGGGGAGCGATGTTTGACCTCATGAGGGAGGAGCACCGCAGCCCCGTAGACGAGGAAGAACGGGGTCACCGGTGGGCTTAGTCACGGTGGTGCGGATGGACCACAGCACGGACTGAAGCTCATCGAGCCAACCCCTGCCGCAGGCCTCGAGTTTCTTCTTGAAGCTCCTCATCTTGAGGCCCCTTAGGACCTCCGTGTTGGCACATTCGGCTTGGCCGTTACTCCGTGGGTGCACCACTGAAGCGTAGCATATCTGCGTTCCAAGGTTAGCACAATATGTTTTGAAGAGATTGCTCGTGAACTGAGAGCCGTTGTCAGTGATGATACGGTTGGGGACCCCGAAGCGGCTCATGAGGCCCTAGATGAACTTGACAGCCGAGCCAGCTGGGATGGTGCGCATGGGCTCCACCTCCGCCCACTTGGTGAATTTGTCGATGGCGACGTAGAGGTAGCGGTAGCCCCCGGCTGCTCGGGGAAACAGGCCCAGGATATCCAGCCCCCAGACCACGAACAGCCACGAGAGCAGGATGGTCTACAGGCCCTGAGCGGGCTGGTGGATATGTTTGGCGTGGAATTGACAGGCCTCGTAGGATCACACCAACTCGGTGGCGTCATTGAGCGCCGTGGGCCAGTAGAACCTGCCGCGGAACGCCTTGCCCACGAGGGTGCTCGACGAAGAATGGTGCCCACAATCCCCGCCATGGATGTCAGCCAGCAACTCGCACCCTTGCTCCTTGGAGATGCATCGCAGCGAGACGTCGTTTGGGCGCCTTCGGTAGAGCTCGTCGTCCTGCAAGCAGTAAGCGGTGGCCTGATGGGCCTCGCGTTCTGCATCTTCCTCCTTCTTCGGCAGGGTGCCTGGGAGCAGGTATGCCTTGAGCTCTTCGGTCCAGCACCCCTCCTGAGGTTCGAATGCCAGGAGCAGGCGGGCTCCAAAGGTCGGACCACAGGCCGGGGCGCCCGTGGAAGGGGCCAGGGGCGGCTCCTCCCGAAACAGCGCAGGGCCTGCGGCGGGGGGAGCCGCCAATGGCTTGAAGAGCCGCTCCTCGAAGACACCAGGCTTCTGGGGCTGGCGTCAGGACGCCCTCTTGGCGATGTCGTCCACCTCCTGGTTCATGCCGCGCAGCACGTGCTGCAATTCCAAGCCCAAGAATCGTTTTTCAATTTTGCGTACCTCTTCTAAGTATGCCTCCATGTGCTCGTCCTTAGGATTGTATGCCTTGTTGGAGAAGTTGACGAGGAGCTGAGAATCGCCCTTGATGGTGAGATGCTTGACCCCCAGGGCCGCTGCGGCCCTGAGGCCAGCAATCAGGCCCTCGTATTCTGCGATGTTGTTGGAGACTTTCTCGCCATGCTGGAAGCAGAGCTGCACGGCATAGTAGAGCTTGTCCTGGGTAGGCGAGATTAGTACGGCTCCGGCCCCTGTGCCCTGGAACGTGAACGCGCCGTCGAAGTACATGACCCAGCCATCGGGCGCCTCGTCTCCGGGTGCGAGGGAGCGGTCTTCACCCATCCCTCAGTCAGGAGCGTCAGTCCATTCCACCACAAAGTCAGCAAGGGCCGCGCCCTTGATGACACTGGTGGTGCTAAACTCTAGCTGAAACGCTTGCAGCTCGATGTTCCACTCAGCAACCCTCCCCACGGCATTGGGGCTCAGGAGCACCTTCTCCAGGGGGTACGCGGAGATGACCTTGATGGGAAGGCCTTGGAAGTAGTGGTGCAGCTTCCTGGAGGCGACGGGAGCACGAGCAGGAGCTTCTGTGGCATGGGGTAGCACGAGCGTGTGTCACGCAACACCGTGTTGACGAAGTACACGGGATGCTCGACGTCGGAAGAGGTGTCGGCAATGTCTAGCCCTGCTTGAGGCGAGAGGGCCTCGGGAGCCCTACCGTCCGAAGAGGTAATCGAGGCCTCAGGAGCGCCATCTTGAGGTGGCAACGAAGCGGCCGCGCGTGGGGTGTTGCGCCGCGCACTCGCCCCTGCGCGCTCTTCCTGGACCGCCACGAGCGCTGCACTAGCAGAGTGGGGTGTGGCGGCCAGGTAAAGTACCAGGGGCTCAAGAGGACGAGGCGCCACCATCACTGGCAGGCTGGTGAGATACCTCTTGAGGTCTTGGAAGGCCACCTCGGCCTCCAGAGTCCATTCAAAGGGGTCCTTCTTTTTCATTAGCTTGAAGAATGGGAGGGCGCGCTCGCCAAGCTTGGAGATGAAACGCCCCAACAAAGTTACACAGCCCGCGAGCTTCTACATCTCCTTGAGGGTCTGCGGCGGGCTCATCCTTTCTATTGCCTTGATCTTCTCTAGGTTAGCTTCGATCCCTTTGTGCGACACCAGGAAACCCATCAGCTTGCCGGACGGGACACCGAACACGCATTTCTCCGGGTTGAGCCACAGGTTTACCTTGCGCAGGTTGGCGAATGTTTCTTCCAGATCTTCAACAAGGGTCCTTGCTTCCCATGACTTGACCACTATGTCGTCGACATACGCCTCGGCGTTCCTCCCGAGCTGCAGGCCCAGGGCGATGTGCATCAATCGCTGGAAGGTTGTGCCAGCATTTCACAATCCAAAGGGCATGCAGGTGTAGCAGTACACCCCACATGGAGAGAGGAAGGCCGTCTTCTCGACGTCCTGCACCGCCATCTTGATCTGATGATATCCTGAGAAGGCGTCCAAGAAGCATAGCAGGTTGCACTCGGTAGTGGAATCAACGATTTGGTCGATGCGTGAAAGAGGGAAAGGGTCCTGAGGGCAAGCTTTGTTGAGGCTCGTGAAGTCGATGCACATGCGCTCCCTTCCGCCCTTCTTGGGGACAATGACCGGGTTGGCCAGCCAATCCAGGTGCCGCACCACCCGGATGACGCCGACACCTTGCAGCTTGCGGATCTCCTGGACGATGAACGATTGTTTCTTCGGGGCTTGCCGCCGCGCCTTCTGCTTCACCGGGCGCGCACCGAGGCACACCATCAGATGATGTTCGATCACTTCTCGCGGGACGCCGACCAAGTCTGTCGCCTCCCATGCAAACACATCCTTGTTCGCACGGAGGAAACCGACCAGTGCCTCTTCCTGATCTGGGGGAGGCCAACGCCTATGGTGAAGGTGTGGCATGAGCCCCCGTCGTCGACTGGCACCTACTTCGTCTCGGCCCGATCTTGAGAGAACAATTGCTTCTTTTTTGTGGGCGCAACTTCTGGGATCTCGGGGTGTCCCCAACGCCTGGTTGTGCGGCTGTCGCGGCCTTGAAAGCGAGCTTGAGGGCCAGGAGTGCACCCTTGGTGTCCCCCGCCACGGTGATGATGCCACTACTCCCTGGCATCTTGACAACGTTGTAGCCGGGGTGCGTCGCTTGTAGCCGGGGTGCGTCGCTGCCATGAACTTGGCAAGGGCCGGATACCCAAGGATGGCGTTGTACGGGAGGCCGATGCGGGCGACGTCGAAGTCGATGAGCTCGGTGCGGTAGTTGTAGCGTGTGCCGAAGGTGACGGGGAGGCGGATCTACCCTAGGGGAGTGGTGGAGCCGCCGACCACCCCCGAGAAGGGCCTGGTGGGGGCGAGCTGGTCGCAGGGCACTTGAAGCAGATCGAAGGCTTCAACAGAGAGGACGTTGAGGCCAGCACTGCCGTCGATGAGGGTCCTGGTGACCGCGACGTTGCCGATGGTGGGCGTGCACAACATCGGGAGGGCGCCGACGCCTGCCGTGGTCTTGGGGTGATCCCTGGAGTCGAAGGTGATGGCGGTCTCAGGCACAACACGGCCCGGAGGAGCCTCCTGCCGCGGCCGAGCAGCCCCGACCTAACGAAGAAGTTGCTTGACATGGCGGCTTGAGGCCGGCGCCTGCGACCCGCCGAGGATGGCCGCAACCGCATGGGGCGTCGGGGCCGCAAAACGCGCGATGAGCAGGCCGCACAACTCCTCCCAGGAAGCCACCGAAGACTCCGGGAGACCGAGCAACCAGGAGCGCGGCACGCCCGCGAGGGCCATAGGGAGCCAGTTCGCCATGACCTTATCGTCACCACCCGCCGCCCAGATGGCCTGCGCGTATGCCTGGAGGAACTCCGCGGGGTCCGCCATGCCATCGTACTGCGGGGGCAACGCCGGCCTGAACTTCGGCAGCCACCGCACCTGCCGCAGGGCGGGGGAAAAGGCCCGGATGCCCACGACTCCTCTGAATGCGCCCAATGGCCTGGGGGATGGGGCGGCGCCGGCCATGGGAACCATACAGCGCGGGCGGAGCACGGCTTGGTGAAGCGGCAGAGCTTCAACACCCCCCTACCTGGCGCGCCAAATGTCAGATTCAGGGCTCCACAGACCCAAGAAAGGTTTGAACTCTGGGGCGTGTGCGAAGGACTCAACCTATCCAGCCAACCAACTCGCCGCCCTACGGCCTAGCTCGATGCACACGAACAAGGAACAAGATGAACACGGCAGTTTACCCATGTTCGGGCCACCTTGCGGTGTAAGACCCTACTCCTGCTTTGTGGTGGATTGGCCTCATGAGGGGCTGAGGATGAGCTAGTACAAAGGATGAACAACCTCGTGAGGGCTATGGGTGAGGGTGGAATGGATCCGATCCGGTCTATGGTGGTGGCTAGCCTATACTTATAGTGGCCTTGGTCCTCTTCCCCCAAATCGTAGGCGGGAAGGGATCCCATAGTGGCCAATTTGAAAGGGGACAAGTAGTACATCTTATCCTGATGAAAGGTGGTCTTCGCCTGCAAAGCCTCTGGTTGTGATGCAGCAGTGGGCTCGACGATGACATCCGTCCTTCCGTCCTGGCGGTCTTGGTCTTGTAGCACTGGAATAGAAACCTTTGTCGGACTCCTTGGGAACCCACGTCTGTGCTTGCCTCCTTAGCACCAAAGAGGAAACTGCCTCCTCTGCGCCCGCTGGCGCCCGCCTGGCCTTGGTCGTCATGGCTTGCATCATCGCAACCTCCTGAGGTTGGGTACCTGCATAGAAATCTCCACTCCTCAGGAGGCAGCCTGGGGAGGCCACTCCCTCAGGAGGTCTTGGTGTCGTCCGCCTCGTGAGGGTTGGCCCCTCGCGAGGGTCTTGTCTTGGTGGCCTTGGAGGTGGGCCGTACCAGGCCGTCAACGGAGCCACGCCGTGGGCCACAGGTAGGCAAGTCTGGGTACCCTGGTTCCCAGAACGCCGACAGGCTTCGACTTCAGCCTTTTCTGAGAAGGAGCGGCTTCAGAAGCTTCCTGATGCTTGCGCTTCTTGGCTTCAGCTTCAGCTTGCGTGGTCTTCTTCCTCTTGGAAGCAACAGATGGAGCATTTGGCTTCGGACTAGCAAAGTTAGGCGGGAAGATAATCCTTGGCCTTTCTTGCCTTGGAGGCTCAGGAGCAGGAGTGTCAGCCTTCTTTGTCTTCTTTGATGCAAGCTTGGGGTCAATTCCTGGACGGTCAAGTGCATTTCTCTTCAGAGCCTCATTGTGAGTTTGAACACACTTCTGAGCATAGCTCTTCAGACGCTCACGAGAGCCTTTGGCTTCATCACAACGCTTCTTGAATTCAGCCTTGAGGTCATTCATCATCAGCTTGAACTTTTCAATATCAGTGGCACTAAGCTTGGCCACATGCTTCTTGAAGACTGCCTTCTCATGATCAATCTTGTTCTTTTGCTCAATAACTTTCTGAGCAATAGCTAGTTCTTGATTAACAAAACCTTGGAAGGTAATGCTGATGCCAATGGGCAGTGGTAGGTCTTCAAGAGAGAGTTCGGGATTGTCAAACCACTCATCAGTGAAGTTGTTCAGAATGTCAGCATCGAACAGAGGAGGTTCTTGAAGATATCTGCATCTTCCTGCTTGTTCTTGATCAGCAACTCCAATGCATCATCATCAAGATCTTCATCACTAGACAGATCAATGATATCACCATCATCACGTAGAATTCTGGTAGGAGGAGGAGCACGCCCAACAATGTCTTTAGTCTTCGGAGAGGTCCGAGACAAGTCTTCTGAATGCACACTGGATTCGGGAGGTGCAATTTTTAGTGGCTTCACTCTTGAAGCCTTTGGAGCAGATGCACCCTTTGAAGCCTTTGACTTCTTGACTGGCTTCGGAGATTCAGGAGCAGCATCTTGTTGCTCATCTTCTTGAGCAGTTTCAACACTAGCTCGTTCTCAGCGCAGTGTGCCAGGAAAGCAGCATAATCATTAAAGGGGCCAATAATATTTGGTTCAGCTTCACGAGAACCATCTGCCCTTGGTTCTGCTAGACCTGGATTGAAGTCAATCCTGTAGTCTTTCTTGTTCTGGGCAATAGAGCCCCTGGTGAACTGATAGTTGGCTTCAAACAGATTATCATCTCGACACCACAGCATACTTGATGGATCTGGGTTTTCTGGCATTGGTCGCCTCACCATGCAAGGATAGAAGCCTTGTTGAATGGCTTCAGCCTTGGTCTTTGGGTGAAGCTTCTTATAGACAATATCTGCCCATGGTGGCCTCACAACGTTCTTGGCAGCGTAATCTGGGGTCACAAAATTGTAAAGAAACCATTGCTCAGCCCTGTACCTGCGAATCCATTGCACTCGTGATTTGTGCTCCCCATATATATGTTTCTTCTGGATTAGATTTATACATCTCATATAGATCTGGAGGCAGATCCAGTGTGGTATTATCACAATGTTGTCTACCCCCTTTCTTAGCAGATTTTCCACCTGCCATTGGCTTCGCAAATATGATTGGCATCGCAGAAATGATTGTCTTCGCTTTGCTTGTCAAACAGGAACTGACTTCAGGAGAGTCAAGGTGATGTTGTAGGTAGTCTGCAAATGAATTCAGACTATGAGAACCAAGAGACTCGCCCACGGACATGTACCTGTGAAAGAATTAGAGATGTGAGGGAAGTAGGAGAGGTCAAATGCATTCTCAGAGGATTTTGAAGATAAAATTAGTTTGAAGACATTGACCTCACAGTGCGAAGACATTCACTTATTTGGATAAGTTGGTTCCAGATTTGTACAAATCCATGAATAAGTACAAGTGAGGAATCACACTAGTTGTGAAGCATAAGTGAAGGTACTTGCAAATCATGAGATGCAAATGATGGAAGATCCAGATTTGGAAGTGACAAAACAACTTTCTGAAGATATAGAAAGTTTATCAGATCAAACAAATGGTAAAAGGTAAGATTTTATTTACCGCTCAAGAACAAGGAAAGAACTGCAAGACGAGTTGGAGAGGAGGCCGAGCAGTTTGATCTCCCGCGCCCTAACTTGGTGGTGGAAGACAGCTACAGTGGCGGGGGGGGCGAAGATGACCGCAGCCGGTGTGAGTACGACGATGGAGAGGTTGCGGCAGCGAAGCACTTCTTCTCATCGATGGGAGTAGATGAATTAATGACCGCGGGGGCGTTGTATTTGTAAGGAGGAGGGTTGCGCTGTGTATTTACTGCACTGCCCCTAGCGGTTCACATTTGCGTGACGTGTGGCATGCATGCGCAGTTTAAACAACTGTGCCACGATGCCACCGCATAGCTCGTATGACGGGCGGTCGTTCCGGCTTCTCCGGGTTCCGGCAAAGAGGATAAGGGTAATAAAATGTTTTAAATGTTTGTCTCAAAATCTTCGACTGACAAGGACACAGTGAAGACAATCGACACGTGTCAATAGAATGCATATGAAGATTTAGAGAGAGTAGGAGAGGTAAGCACAGATGGGATAAGGGTCCGATCACATTCACTTAGTGCAGAAAAGGCAACTTGAAGACATAGCTATAAGTGAATGTTGTAGAGAACAGAAACTTATATATATATATATAGGCAATGAGATCCAAATAGAACATGAAGATAAATTATGAAGATAAGCCCAATGTTGAAGACAACCAATTATGAAGATAATGCAGTGTATGTGACGCCAAATGAAAATCCTCAAGAAAAGTTGGTGGTGGCGTTACCCACCGTATAGGAAGTATTAGACCCAAACATGGCGCACAATTATCGTGGCACTCTGAAGTCAATTTCCACATTAATGTATTCACACTTAGAGTGTATATCTTCATGAATTGAAGACATATGTTACTTCGTGTGTTGCGCACCTAAGTCATCAACATGCATAAGCATTAGGATGTGTGTCCATTCACAGGACATTTGAGGATTCTAAGATATTTAGCTCACACCGTAGCTTGCAAAATCTCTTCTCATCCAAAGGCTTTGTGAAGATATCTGCCAATTGCTCTTCCGTGTTGATGTGAATGATATCAATGTCTTCCTTTAGCACATGATCTCTGAGAAAGTGATGACGAATCTGAATGTGCTTTGTCTTCGAGTGCTGAACTGGATTGTGTGCAATCTTGATGGTGCTTTCATTGTCGCAGTAGAGAGGCACCTTCTTCTTGTTGATGCCATAGTCCTTGAGGGTTTGCTTCATCCAGATAAGCTGAGCGCAACAAGATCCAGCAGCAATGTATTCAGCTTCAGCAGTGGAGAGTGACACACAGTTCTGCTTCTTTGAAGACCAACAGACAAGTGATCGACCAAGAAAGTGGCATGTGCCTGATGTAGACTTGCGATCTACCTTGTCACTAGCATAATCAGCATCTGAGAATCCAACTAGATCAAACTCTGAGCCCTTTGGATACCATAATCCTAGCATTGGGGTGTGAGCCAAATATCGAAGTATTCGCTTCACCACGAGGTGATGCGACTCCTTTGGTGCCGCTTGGAATCGGGCACACATGCAAACTCTAAGCATTATATCTGGCCTAGATGCACATAAGTACAATAAAGAACCAATCATGGAGCGGTATACCTTTTGATCGAACTTTTTAGCATTGTCGTCGGAGCTTAGTTGACCATTGGTTGGCATTGGCGTCTTGTAGCCCTTGCAATCTTGCATTCCAAACTTCTTCAGGCAATCTTTGAGATATTTTTCTTGAGAAATGAACATTCCATTGCTTTGTTGATGGATTTGAAAACCAAGAAAGAATTTTAGTTTCCCCATCATGGACATCTGATATTGCTCTTGCATCATATGACTGAATTCATCACTGTATCTCTTGTCAGTGCATCCGAAGATAATGTCATCCACATAGATTTGGCATACAAACAGTTCTCCATCATAAGTCTTCGTGAAGAGAGTGGGATCTAGAGAACTAGGTTTGAAGCCTTTGCTCTTCAAGAATTCTTTGAGTGTGTCATACCAAGCTCGAGGTGCTTGTTTGAGGCCATACAGTGCCTTGTTGAGCTTGTAGACCATGTCAGGATGCTTGGGATCTTCAAAACTAGGTGGTTGAGTGACATAGACTTCTTCAATTTTGCCGTTGAGGAAAGCGCTCTTCACATCCATTTGGTATAGAAGGATATTGTTGTGATTTCCATAGGCTAGCAGTATGCGAATGGCTTCAAGTCTATCCACAGGAGCAAAGGTTTCATCGAAGTCAATACCTTCTACTTGTGTGTAACCTTGAGCAACAAGACGAGCTTTGTTTCTGATAACTTGACCATGTTCATCTTGTTTGTTGCGGTAGATCCATTTGGTGCCAATAATATTGTGTTTGCGAGGATCAGGACGCTTGACTAGCTCCCACACATTGTTGAGCTTGAACTGTTGAAGCACTTCTTGCATAGCTTGAATCCATTCTAGTTCCATGAAGGCTTCATCAACCCTTTTGGGTTCGGATATGGAGACGAATGCAAAGTGCCCATAGAAGTTTGCTAGTTGTGTAGTTCTTGACCGAGTGAGCAGACCAGGTGCATTGATGCTATCAATTATCTTCTCAATCTGAACTTCATTAGCAACGCGAGGATGAACAGGGCTAAGACTTTGCTATTGCTGATCATTATCTTCATCTTCAGCATTGTCTTCAGGCTCAATATTGTCTTCACGCTGAGTAGGAGCAGGAATGACAACTTCTTCTACGTGTTTCTAGGTGGGTATGATTTCTCTAGTACCCATTAGCTTGATAGATTCACTAGGAGAAGCTTCATCTAGCACATTTGGCAGGTGCTCTCTTTGTGAGCCGTTAGTCTCATCGAACAGCACATCTACAATTTCAACCACTTTATAGTGAAAGAGGTTGAAGACTCTGTAGGTGTGCGAATCCTTTCCGTAGCAAAGCATAAAAACTTCATGTGCTTTCGATGCAAATTTGGAAGTGTGATGTGGATCCTTGATCCAGCACCTTGCACCAAAGACTTTGAAATAACTTACATTTGGCTTCTTACCAGTGAGTAGTTCATAAGATGTCTTCTTGAAGAATTTTTGAAGATATACTCTGTTGATGATGTGGCATGCAGTATCAATGGCTACAAGCCAGAACTTTCGTAGAGTCTTGTACTCATCAAGCATAGTACGAGCCATCTCAATAAGAGTCTTGTTCTTGCGCTCCACGACACCATTCTGCTGAGAGGTATATGGAGCTGATAGCTCATGCGTGATGCCAAGAGTATCAAGATAAGTGTCGAGGCCGGTGTTCTTGAATTCAGTGCCATTATCACTCTTGATGTGCTTGATCTTGATGCGATAGTTGGTCATGGCACGATTGGAAAATCTTCTGAAGACATCATGCACTTCAGTCTTATAGAGAATTATATGCACCCAAGTATATCTAGAGTAATCATCAACAATCACGAAGCCATAAAGATGTGTAGTGGTAGTAAGGGTAGAATAGTGAGTAGGTCCAAATAAGTCCATGTGAAGCAGCTCTAAGGGACATGATGTCGTCATGATTGTCTTCGAGGGATGCTTGGCCCTAGTCATCTTCCCGGCTTCGCAAGCGCCACATAGATGGTCCTTCTTGAACTTGACGCCTTCAATCCCAATGATGTGCTTCTTCTCCACAAGTGTGTGCAAGTTCCTCATGCCTGCATGTCCTAGCCTTTGATGCCAAAGCCAGCACTCTGAAGCTTTTGCTAGAAGACATACGACAAGTTGTGGTCCTATGGAGAAATCTACCATATACAGATCACCTCTTCGATAACCTTCGAAGACTAGAGATTTGTTAGAAGTCATTAGCACAAGACATCTATATTTTCCAAATATCACAATCATGTCAAGATCACAAAGCATTGAGACAGACATGAGGTTGTATCCAAGGGATTCAACAAGCATCACTTTATCCATGTGTTGATCCTTTGAGATAGCAACCCTACCTAGACCCAATACCTTACTTTTACCTGTGTCAGCAAATGTGATATGGCTTTTTGTTGATGGTCAAAAAGTAGAATCCATGAGAAGACTTCGATCACCAGTCATGTGGTTAGTGCATCCACTATCCATGATCCATTCAGTAGCTTTCGGAGTTGTACCCTACAGAGCAGTTAGTAGGATAGTCTTTACCAAGAGTGTTGTCAAGAACAAACATGTATTGATAGATTCGTTCATCATAGGTAAGCATTGTTGAGGATATGGTAGGACGATCATCAAGAAGACCATGGGCGAAATAAATGGTAAGACCATTTTGACATTTTATCTTGCGCCCAACAAGATTTTTCAGGTCCCCGGCATTGTCTTCAGAAGTCAATGATATTCGGCTGGAGACCTGACCCTGCAAGAGAAGTAAATTCTTCTTAACCACCCACATCTGGAGGGGTGGCTTAGAAGCAATGAGTCTAAGTGCACCATCTGAGAATTTTGGCTTTGAAGCCCTAGCAAATAGCTTCACAGGGGGTATATAGTACTCATATGAATAAGCAAAAAAATTCTTTGATTTGTGAACATAATGGTTCGAAGAATAGTGCTCATATTCATGAGTCTGATCACTGTTTCCCTGCAAAACATTGGCGTTAGGGCGACCGTATGAGGTCCTCTGTCTATATGAAGCCTTTGTAGCATTTGAAGCCTTGGTCTAGGGTTTGTCTTCCTCCCTGGTGGTGTCATGATGACATTCATAGGAAGCTTTTCAAGAAGACTTTTGGGAACCCAGACCTTCTTCATAGGAGGACCATTCCTGCAGTTAGTACCAATAAACCTGGCAAACACTTCACCATTCTGATTCTTGAATAGCTTATAGTTGGAGTCAAATGACTCGTCAATAATGATAGGGTTAGCACAGGTAAATCCAGACAATGTGGATGGATCCACTTGAGGTTCCTTAGTAGCAACCCATGTGGTTTTGGAATACTGCTCAGTGTCCAATATGAGCCATCAGCATTCATGTTTCTCTCGAAACCAACACCCTCTTTCCTAGGGTTTTGGTTGAAGATCTGCTTCTTGAGGACATCGCAGAGAGTCTGATGCCCCTTGAGGCTTTTGTACATGCCTATTTCAAGCAATGTCTTCAACCTGGCATTCTCATCAGCAATAGTAGTGGTATCCTCAGATGAGGGGTTAGTGATCACATTAGCAGTTGAAGATGTTGCAATATCTGAAGCAGTTGAACATTCAGCAGTAGAGATAGCATTATTATGCTCAAGGCATTTTAAGCCAGGTGGCACAAACCCTTCCTGAGCGGAGCTGATCTGTTGAGCGAGTAGTGAATCATTTTCCTTTTGAAGATCTTCATGAGATGCTCTCAGCTTTTCTAGATCTTGCTTCCTCTGAAGATAATCATAGGAAATCTTCTCATGACTAGCTGAGAGGGTTTCATGATGACTTTCAAGTTCTTCATACTTAACTTGAAGATTTTTTATGTCTTCGATTAAGGATTGAGTTCGATTCATTTCCTCGTCCAACAGGTCATCGCTTTTGTCTAACAGTTTTTGAATCTTTTCCATAGCAGTTTGTTGCTCAGTTGCAATTTTAGCAAGAGTTTTATAACTGGGTTTGGATTCACATTCAGAGTCGTCTTCACTAGAGGTCTGAAAGTAAGCATCGCATGAGTTTATCTTAGCACCTCTTTCCATGAAGCAGTAGGTAGGAGCAGAGTCGTCGTCATCATCGGCTTCAGCGTCAGCGGCGTGACCACTGTCTTCAGTGTTGAAGATGGACTTGGCGACGAATGTCGAAGCTAGAGCCAGGCTTGCGATGCCTGAGTCGGACTCCTCCTCTGACTCCACCTCAGCTTCCTCAGAAGCAGACTCCTCCTCTAAATCCATTTCCTTGCCAGTAAAAGCATGAGCCTTGCCAGATGAGCTCTTCTTGTGAGATGAAGACTTTGAAGAAGACTTTGAGGATTTCTTCTTTTTGTCAGAGTCATATTCCTTGCTCTTCTTATTTTTCTTGTCTTCCTTTTCCCATTGAGGACATTCAGATATGTAATGGCTTGGTTTCTTGCATTTGTGGCATGTTCTCTTCTTGTAGTCACGAGTGGAGGTCTCAACATTCTTGGAGCTGGATTTTGAAGACTTTCCGAAGCGATTCTTCTTGGAGAACTTTTGGAACTTTCTCTCAAGCATTGCAAGCTCCTTGCCAATATCTTCAGGGTCATCAGAACTGTAGTCAGAGTCTTCAGATGAGGAAACAACCTTTTCCTTCAAAGCACGGGACCGGCCATAGCTAAGACCATAGATATCTTTCTTCTTAGATAGCTAGAACTCATGTATATTGAGCCTCTCAAGTATGTCAGATGGGTCGAGATCCTTGAAGTCAGGACGTTCGTGGATCATCAAGGCTAGGGTGTCAAATGAGATGTCAAGTGATCTCAGTAGCCTCTTCACGACTTTATGCTTAGTGATCTCGGTGGCACCAAGGGCACGAAGCTCATTTGTGATATCAGTGAGCTGGTCAAAGGTGTGCTGGACATTTTCATTGTCAAGCCTTTTGAAGCGGTTGAAGAGATTTCGAAGCACGTCAATTCTTGAGTCTCTCTGAGTTGAGACGCCTTCGTTGACTTTGGACAGCCAGCCCCAGACTAGCTTCGCAGATTCCAGAGCACTCACACGGCCATACTGTCCTTTGTTCAGATGACCATAGATAATGTTCTTGGTGGTCCAGTCCAGTTGCGCGAATCTCTTCACATTAGCAGCGGTGACACCTTCACTTACATTGGGAACACCAGTCTTGATGACATACCAGAGGTCGTTGTCAATGGCTTCAAGATGCATGCGGATCTTATTCTTCCAGTAGGGGTAATCAGTGCCATCAAAGACGGGGCGCGCAACGGAGACCTTGATTATCCCTGTAGTCGACATAGCTAAAACTCCAGGTGGTTAAATTGAATCACAGAGAACAAGGGAGCACCTTGCTCTGATACCAATTGAAAGTGCTTGTTATCGACTAGAGGGGGTGAATAAGCGATTTTTATGAAAGTCTTCAAAACAGGCAAAGTCTTTGAAGACAGACAGAGAAATATCTCCTAAATAGGATGCAGGGGAAGATAAACTACGCTAGTCATGCCATAGTCAAATAAACAGTACAGAGAAAGCACGAAGACAAATAGCAGCTAGGTAGATAGATCAGAATAGGAAGATAGTGTGAAGTCAAATATGCAAACAGGGTGAATGTCTTCACACAATGTATTCAACCAGGGCAGGCAAGCAATGACTTCACGAAGCTAAACTGAAGGAAGGAGAGTGAAGTGATAGAACCAGTTGCTTGACGAAGACACGGATTTGGTAGACCAGTTCCAGTTGCTGTGACAACTATACGTCTGGTTAGGGAGGCTGAGATTGAACTCAGAAGACCACGTCTTCACCATATTCCCCTTGAGCTAAGGTCACTTAGTCCTCACCCAATCACTCAGGTAAGTCTTCAAGGTAGACTTCCAAACCTTCACAGACTTCGTTCACCGACGATCCACAATGACTCTTGGATCCTAAGAACGCGATGCCTAACCGTCTGGAAGATCACAGTCTTCAAGTGTAATAAGTCTTCAGATCACTCGGACAGAAAGACTTTAGTGATGCCAAACACTCTTTGGGCTTTGGGTGTTTTGGGTTTTTTCCTCGCAAGGATTCTCTCTCAAAGGCTTCGGAGGTGGGTTGCTCTCAAACGACAAAAGCCGTGCACTAACTCTGAGCAGCCACCAATTTATTGTGGAAGGGGGTGGCTATTTATAGCCAGGGGAAACCCGACATGATATGTCCGAAATGACCCTGGGTCATTAAGGAACCGACACGTGTCCAACGGTTGGATTTCAAACACACGCGGTAGCTTGACTTGGGCTACAAGTAAAGCTGACTTACCCAACTCAGGATAAGGTTTTCTCTCATTGTCTTCGCTCGAAGACATAGGATTTAGGTTGAGCATCACTTTAGTTTTCTGACTTTGTTCACTTGGACCCCGCTTAATAATTCGGTGGTTCCTATGACTCAAGAAAGAAGAGAATGAAACTACGAAACAACACTGTCTTCGCGCTCCATTGTCTTCAAATAAACGTCTTCACGTGTCATTATCTTCGACATGAGTGTCTTCGCAAACCACCATTGTCTTCAATGTCTTCATACATTTTTAGGGGTCATCTTCGATGGGTAAACCAAATCAATAGGGACTTCTACCTGTATTCTCCTGTGAATCTCACAAACACATTAGTCCCTCAACCACATTTGTCGTCAATACTCCAAAACCAACTAGGGGTGGCACTAGATGTACTTACAAACTCAAACAACCCACACGATTTCTAGAAAGTAGGCGTGTTTTATCAATGAAGAATCACACACGACTTCGGCCAGAGAACTGTTTGCGTTAGGCCACCTTGCACAAACTTTCCACATAAAAATTTGTGTGTGATATACATACGAACGGAAATGTTTTTCTGGGATTCAATGTGTGGGATGTACATACGAACGGAAACGATTGGGCTTGTATAATTGTCTTCGGTGCCTCGCCCGGTCGCACACGAGCTCATTTTTCCCGCATGTGTGACCGGAGGACCTATCCCCGATGGTTTATGGGTCGTGTGGGAAGGACCCCCCCCCCCCCCTATTGCACACACTAGCAAGGCGACGATTTAAAACTCCGTTGCGGAAAGGGGGCTAAAACTATTTGTATAGGACGTCTTTGCACCAGTCTTCAACATGTTCCTATTATGCCCAAGATTGGCAGATGCCTCAGAAGGCCATAGTTCGATAATGCCAAGTTCTTCAAAGAGAAGAATTTCTTCATAGGAGAGTCATCATATGACTCACCCAAGATTAGGCGTCTGCGATTCTGGCCAAAAATGCAAATGAACTTTATGCATATTTGTTGTTTGAGAAGAACAATATCTTCCCACATCGTCACATTCCTCATGTGGACATGGAGTCTATCCCATGCTTCAGGCCTATGCTGGTCGTTCTTCATGATGCTGGGCCACTCAACTTCTGTTCGGATGTCTACGACTGGAATGAAGAACTCATTCTTCAGTTCTATGCCACATTGCACTTCTTGGGCAATGTTGATGACATTTCGACATGGGCTTTGGACTGGATGAGTGAAGACACTCACTATAAGGCACTCGTTGATGAACTACTTCGTGCTCTTCCAGTGGATCCACCCCAAGAACAAGCAAGAAAGATCTATCAAGAACCTAAACTTCCACATAATTTGATGCAAGTGTTGATGAAGCCATTGGCTGAAGGAGAAGCTCAGAGAACAACCTTCCTGGTGAAGGATTTGATGTATGTGCCACGCACTGTCTATCATATTCTGGCCAAAACCCTCGGCCCCATCAAAGGGCGCAATTCAGCTACTGAAGAAGTTGTGGGAGTCATGAAGAATATGCTCTTTCACATTATACATGGTACTGCCATCAACATACATGATTTCTTCATGAGGACTTTGGTCACGATGGCCCAATCAACCTTTGATTTGAAGCCTTATGCTCCATGGATCATGAGATTCTTCAGATCCAGATCTTCAATCAACTACATGGCAGATTGTCAGAATCATCTTAGTTTTATGCCAGAGGTAGAAGTTCTTCAAAGCACCATTTCCTTGGTTCCTGGCAAAGGCAAGGCAAACATTGATGAAGGAATTCGCTCCCTAGATGGACAATTTCTTCAGCCTGCCTCACAATCAATTGGTGATGAAACTGCTAGCCAAGACACAGCAACAAAGGCATCAAGGCCAGTTCCTCAGCCAGAAGCACCACGTGTCATGACTAACAGTGAACTCCTCATCGGCCTGCACCAGAAGATTGATAGAAATCATGACTAGACAAAGGGTCGACTTGCTGCTATTCATGCAAATTAGCAAATATGACAGTGACGCATAATGTTGTCCGCGAGAACCACTACTACGCCCACGAGATATTTGATAGAGCATGGGCCATATTATCACATCTAAAGACTGATGAAGAACTTGCCATGATGAACTTTGATTAGTCGACACCGCCCGGGAAGAAGTTCAAGAAAGTTCAAGTTCCTCCTCTCATCCCAAGCTCGGTGTCTCCTTCACGCTCCACTGATGAAAATGAAGATGCTGAAGACACTGTTGCAGGCCCTTCTGCTTCACGTGACCCCGACACCAACACTGGCACTCCTCTAGATTCCTCAAGATGATATTCTTTAGGGGCTTTAGTCCTCAGTTTCGTCTCCTTTTGGTCATTCGATGACAAAGGGGGGGGGGGGATTTGAGTTAGTCTTCAAGTAGGTCTTTATATGGGATGTGTTTTGCTAAGTTACAACTCTTGGTCTTCATTTGATTCGCTCTTTGATGAGTTGTAACTTAAATAAAAATTGGTGGTTTGACTCTTTTGCTACATATTATCTGCATGCTCTGATCCTCAATGATATATGCTCATGTATGATGTATTTCGTCAGACACCAATTTTCATCATGCATTCAAATTCTTCAACGTCTTATGATCATGCATGATTGGATTCCAAGATATAGGGGGAGATCTCCACAATGCCAACCTGGCATGTGCATTTGCAATCCAAAGCAAATTCTTCATATGCATATCTTCAGGGGGGGTTTCTCAATATCTTGTAACCAATTTCTTCATACTCTATACTTACACTTCCATTATTTACTCCCATTTAAAACTTAACCAATTTGTCATCAATCACCAAAAGGGGGGAGATAGTAAGTGCATCAAGTGCCCCCTTAGTGGTTTTGGAGTATTGAAGACAAATAGGTTGAGGGACTAATATGTTTGTGAGTGTACACAGGAGTTATAGTCCCTAAAGATTTGGTTTAACCCATGGCAGACGACCCATAAAAATATATTTCTTCAAGTGAAGAATTTGGTGAGGAAATTCGTATGGCCTTTGAAGAAATTGATGTGAAGACTTTGAATCTTGAAAACTTTTCTTTTCATAGTTTCTTTCTTCTTATTTTGAGTCATAGGAAAATCTGTACTGTTAAAGGGGGTCTAGGTGAATCATAGTTCACATTTCCAAAGTGATGCTCAAACCTATACATACACAAGCCGCTTCGAGTGAAGCCTTTGGAAATCTCCGGAACAGCTGACATTAGCTCACTAGATGAATGGAGAACCCAAGCCTATGAAAATGCCAAACTATTCAAAGAAAAAGTTAAAAGATGGCATGACAAAAGAATCCAAAAGCGGGAATTCAAAGTTGGAGAATATGTTCTTTTGTACAACTCTCGTTTTAGATTCTTTGCAGGAAAACTTCACTCCAAATGGGAAGGACCATATATTATCGAAGAGGTTTATCGCTCTGGAGCAATCAAGATTAATAATGCCGAAGGTACTAACCCGAAGGTGGTCAATGGACAAAGAATTAAACACTATATCTCAAGTACACCTATTAATGTTGAAAGTAATATTATCCAAACCATGACACCGGAGGAACACATAAAAGAAACCTTCCGGAACACTCCAGAATCCTGAAAAAGAGGAGGCACTTGATACGGTAAGTAAACGGACTCCGAAAAATCCACAAAAATATTTTCTGTCAGTTTTGGAATATTAGAAAAATTAGGAAAATAAGAAATAACCAGGAAGGCAACCAAGAAGGGCAAGATACACCAGGGCGCGCCTGCCATCCTTGGCGCGCCCAGGTGGGTTGTGCCCACCTCAGGAACCTTCCTGACTCCATTTTCCTCCCGTTTGCTTGTTTCCCAAGATAAAAAAATCTTTATATACCCCCCGAACATATTGACCATCGTATCATGGAGAAATCTTCTGTTCTTGTTTCGTGTCGTTTCTCTGTCAGATCTATCAAGTCAGCATCATGTCTTCTCCCTCCTCCAACAACGTAGAAGAAGATGCTTGGTTGATGAAGATAGAACTGAAAAGAGAGGAACCAAAGGAAGCCCTCAAGGAGGACAAGAGCAAGGAAGTTACGGGAGATCAAGCTCAAATAGGAGGGCAGGCCCTACTGGAAGAAGGAGAAGAAGATATCCTTCAACCTTACTACAATCATCTTACCCCTACTGAGATTGAAGCTTTTAGGGCATTTGAAACGGTTCATGTTCAAAATAAATATCTCACTCGTGAAAATATTCTGTTGCAAGAGCAAATCATCGCCCTCCGGAGCATCATTCGTAGATTGGAGTACCTTCTGAGCCTGAAGTGTGACACTACCTCTTCACCACCACCATCGTCATCTTCCCCACCAAAGGAGACTTGAGTACATGGTATGGGCACTCCTCTTGGCTTGTGCCAAGCTTGGGGGAGATGCCTCGGTATCATATCACCATCACTTTTATTGCCTTTACCTATCCTAGTTCGATCTTTAGTATTATCATGAATTAGTTGAATAAAAGTTTAGCTTGATCTCTTTTTGAGTGTTAGTTTCGTGATCTATCTATCCATGTAATCGAGTGAGAGTTATATAATAAAATTAGTTTGAGTCTTTGCTTCTTTACTTTTATGTTGCAATCAAATAAAAGGAAATAAATGAAAAAAAGATCATATGCTAATCTTATGGTAAGTAATGACATCACATAAGGAAAAGTATAAGTGGTAAAATTTATTGGAGATTGACAAACATAGCATTGGTCAATGATGCAACTCATGAAAGAATTAATAAGGGAAGAGAAGATTCACATGCAAATACACTATCTTCGACATCTTTTATGATTGTGAGCCCCCATTAAATATTATATGTCAAAATTGTTGACATTGGACAAGGAAGACAACATAATGATTTATGTTTGTTCATATTCACATATAAGTTATATTGTCATAGATCCTTCAACATGTGGTGCTTGCTCAATATTTTTGCTAGCCAAAATTCCGCACTAAGTAGAGATACTACTTGTGCATCCAAAAACCCTAAACCCAAACTCATGTTTTGAGAGTCCACCATACCTACCTATGGATTGAGTAAGATCCTTCAAGTAAGTTGTCATCGGTGCAATAAGGCAATAAAAATTGCTTCTAAATGTGTTGGATCATTTAGTGTAAGAGAAAATTGAGCGTTGTACGAACTTGTGATGGCAAAGTAATAAAAGCGACGGACTGCATAATAAAGGTTGCTATCATAAGGGGCAATATATCGTGACATTCTTTTGCATTAAGGGATTTGGCATACAAACCAAAAAGCGCATGAAAACCTTTGCTTCCCTCTGCAAAGAGCCTATCTTTTACTTTTATGTATTTACTTTTATGCAAGAGTCAAAGTATTCTTCCCTATTCCTTTTTATTTTCTCTTTTTGCAAGCATCATGTGGTGAGGAAAGATCTAGGCACATATATCCAGTTGGATATGAGTGAGCATGAGTTATTATGGTTGACATCACCCTTGAGGTGAATATGTTGGGAGGCGAAACTATAAGCCCCTATCTTTCTATGTGTCCGGTTGAAACTTTTTGCTCATGGGTATGCTGTGAGTGTTAGCAATCATAGAAGATTAAATGATGGTTGAGTATGTGGACTTGCCAAAAGGCTCCAATACGAGACCCTTCCTGAAAATATGATGAATTGTAGTTGCAAAGTTGACTGAGAACATAGTTTGTTGGTTTTCAATAGAGTTTATGCTTTTTACTTCGATGTTGTCGTGAATTGTTACTTGTTCATGAGAAGTTATATGATAGAAGCTATATGATAAAAGTTATATGATAAAGTTTGTTGCTGTTATGATAATAAGCATGATGCTATTATGTCTGTATTTTGTTTTTATCGACACCTCTCTCTCTCTCTCTAAGCATGTGGGCATGTTTTTCGATATCGGTTTTCGCTTGAGGACAAGCGAGGTCTAAGCTTGGGGGAGTTGATACGTCCATTTTGCATCATGATTTCCTACTGTTATTTATAATGTTTTTATGCATAATAATGCTTTATGGAGTGATTCTAATGCCTTTTCTCTCATAAAATGCAAGGTTTACACAAAGAGGGAGAATACTGGTAGCTGAAATTCTGGACCTGAAAAAGCTACATCAGAGATACCTATTCTGCACAACTCCAAATAAGCTGAAACTTCACGAAGAATTATTTTGGAATATATGAAAAATACTGTAGCGAATAACTACCAGAGGGGGGCCACCTGGTGACCACAAGACACCAGGGCACGCCAGGCCCCCCAGGCGCGCCCTGGTGGGTTGTGGCCAGCCCGGCCCACCTCCGGTGCCCATCTTCTGGTATATAAGTCATTTTGACCTAGAAAAAATAAGGAGAGGACTTTCTGGATGGAGCGCCGCCGTATCGAGGCAGAACTTGGGCAGGAGCACTTTTGCCCTCCAGTAGAGCGATTACGCCGAGGGAACTTCCCTCCTGGAGGGGGAAATCGAAGCCATCGTCATCACCAACAACCCTCTCATCTTTGGGAGGCCAATCTCCATCAACATCTTCAACAGCACCATCTCCTCTCAAACCCTAGTTAATCTCTTGTGTTCAATCTTTGTACCGGAACCTCAGATTGGTACATGTGGGTGACTAGTAGTGTTGATTACATCTTGTAGTTAATTACTATATGGTTTATTTGGTGGAAGATTATATGTTCAGATCCATTATGCCATTTAATACCCCTCTGATCTTGAGCATGAATATCATTTGTGAGTAGTTAATTTAGTTCTTGAGGTCACGGGAGAAGTCATGTTGCAAGTAATCATGTGAACTTGATATGTGTTCGATATTTTGATGATATGTATGTTGTGATTCCCTTAGTGGTGTCATGTGAACGTCGACTACATGGCACTTCACCATATTTGGGCCTAAGGGAATGCATTGTGGAGTAGTTATTAGATGATGGGTTGCTAGAGTGACAGAAGCTTAAACCCTAGTTTATGCGCTACTTTGTAAGGGACCGATTTGGATCCAAATGTTTAATGCTATGGTTAGATTTTATCTTAATACTTTTCTCGTAGTTGTGGATGCTTGCGAGGGGGTTAATCATAAGTGGGAGGTTTGTTCAAGTAAGAACAACACCCAAGCACCGGTCCACCCAGATATCAAATTATCAAAGTAGCAAACACAAATCAAACCAACATGATGAAAGTGACTAGATAAAATTCCCGTGTACCCTCAAGAACACTTTGCTTATTATAAGAGACCGTTTTGGTCTATCCTTTGCCACAAAAGGATTGGGCTACCTTGATGCACTTTATTTACCGTTACCGTTACTTGTCCGTTACAAATTATCTTGCTATCAAACTACCTGTTACCGACTATTTCAGTGCTTGCAGAAAATACCTTGCTGAAAACCACTTGTCATTTCCTTCTGCTCCTCGTTGGGTTCGACACTCTTACTTATCGAAAGGACTACGATTGATCCCTTGTACTTGTGGGTCATCATCCCATCCCCTCAAGAATTGGCGCAAATGTCTAATTTTGTTTTGCCATCTCTCCACATGAGAAGTCCCACCAGACTCCCTGGCCCATTCTGTCGCAATGAGATCCATGAAGCCCTCCCTCTCGAACCATCTAAGTTCGAAAGAGAAAGTATTTCTGTTGCCCACATGGGTCGATTCCCCGGAATCAACCAGCAGTGGGGCATGGTCAGAAATGGCCCTCTGTAGAGCACGAACCGGTTCCAGTGGAAATTTCTGTTCCCACTCAACACTAGTGAGAACCCTGTCCAATTTCTCATAAGTAGGAATTGGCAAGGAATTAGCCCACATGAATTGTCTACCAGTGAGGTCAATCTCCCTCAAGTCGAGACTTTCAATGATCATATTAAACATGAATGACCACCTTCCATCGAAGTTGTCATTATTTTTTCATCTTGTCTTCTAATGATATTAAAATCTCCTCCAACCATAATGGGCAACCTTTCATCCCCACAAATTCTCACTAAATCAGCGAGGAAGTCAGGCTTAAGCTCTAGCTGCGCCGCACCATATACGGCCACCAACGCTAATCTGAAGCCATCAATTTTCGATCTTACACAAAATTTGACAGTAAATTCACCGTGAACCACATTTAGCACTTCTAAAGTTTCGCACTTCACCCCAAGTAGGATCCCTCCAGATCGCCCCCTTGGAGGTAGACAGTGCCAATCAAAATCAACCCCCCCTGAAATGGTGTTGAGAAACTGGGGAGTGAAATTATCTCTACCCGTCTCTAATAAAGCCATGAAATCCAATTTTTGCTCTATCGATGTATCACTAAGAAATCTTCTTTTAACCAAGTCCGCTAGACCTCTGCTATTCCAGAATATTCCTTTCATGTTTCATCATGGAATTTTTTTCTTTTGTTTAACTCTCGCACTCCTACGCACTGCCGATGTAGGATAAACCTTCCTCTTCCAGGTTCTTTTTGGTTTATCCTTCAACGCCTCTGTGTGCAGAGGATCGGTGTCAGTAGGAACAATGACATCTGGTTGCAAAGGGGCCATATACCCCTCGGCAACCACAACCTCATCCTCGCCTTCTAAGCCCTCCATGGGGACTAAATCCTCACAGAGACTCTAAAGCGTTGTTACTCCAAGATCATTAATATCTGTTTCATTCATAGGTTTTACCGCCGCTATATTTTGAATTAAACCCACAGCTCTATCCGTTTCTAAATCTAACAGATCATTAATGGATTTGGCGGTTTCTTTGCCATTACTACCAAGAGAGACCCCTAAGTTGCTGGCTTTATCAATAATTTCATGTTCAGAAAAGTGCAGAATGGAACAACTTGTATTAACCGACATACCTGTATGAACTTCGATGTCTCGGAGCTTGGCTGCCCTCATAGCACGCCCCAGCTGTATGTCATCCGCGTCCGGCTGGCCCTGGATCCGGTGACTAAAACGTCTATCACCGGACATAGGGTCCGGAAACCTCCAAAAGCGATCACGTCCTCCATAGCAACTCCATCCGGGCTGTGGCCGCCTGCCATATGCCCGACCGAGTCCGAAGCGATGGGAGGCACTCACCTCCCAGACTTATCCACCGGGGTAGTGTCAACCGAGACGGCCGATGCACTGATCTCAATCGGTCGGCTATCGTCACCAACCGGCTGGGACACCACCTGTGTCAAGTTGGTCCGACGTGGCGACAGAGAGCGAGATGGAGGCCTAGAACCCTCCATCGCAGGGGGGAGTGGCCGCCGCCGGTCGCCCCTCCACCGCGACCATCAGTGTAGACACCTCCACCTCCACATGGGTTATCTAGCCGCTCATGCGGCGTCATCTGCGGTGGAACCTCATCCACTAGCTGCCGGTGATGCTCCTCCATCACCTCTGATGGAAGATCATCATCAGAGTCCTCCATCTCCACGCGGTCACTTGATGGCTCGTGTCCGCGTCAGTATTTCCCCGAAGAGGAAGGGATGATGCAGCACAGCTACGGTAGGTATTTCCCTCAGTTATGAAACCAAGGTTATCGAACCAGTAGGAGAACCAAGCAACACTATGTAAACGGTACCTGCACACAAAGAACAAATACTTGCAACCCGACATGTAAGAGGGGTTGTCAATCCCTCTCGGGTAAAAGATTGGTAAAGAGATAGTTTGGTAGATGCAAATAAAATAACGGCAAATAAAATTCAGCGAGGTATTTTTGGGTTTTTGGTAATATAGATCTGAAAATAAAAGATGCAAATAAATAAAAAGGCAAATAGCAATATAGATCTGAAAATATATGATGAGAGAATAGACCCGGGGGCCGTAGATTTCACTAGTGGCTTCTCTCGAGAAAATAGCATACGGTGGGTAAACAAATTACTGTTGGGAAATTGATAGAACATCGAATAATTATGACAATATCCAGGCAATGATCATTATATAGGCATCACGTCCAAGATTAGTAGACCGACTCCTGCCTGCATCTACTACTATTACTCCACACATCGACTGCTACCCAGCATGCAACTAGTGTATTAAGTTCATGGAGAAATGGAGTAATGCAATAAGAACGATGACTTGATGTAGACAAGATCTATTCATGTAGGAATAGACCCCATCTTCTTATCCTTAATAGCAATGATACATACGTGTCTTGCTGCCCCTTCTGTCACTGGGAAAGAACACCGTACGATCGAACCCATCACAAAGCACCTCTTCCCGTGGCAAGAAAAATCGATCTAGTCAGCCTAACTAAACCAAAGATTCGAAGAAGAAATACGAGGCTATAAGTAATCATGCATATAAGAGATCAAAGAAACTCAAATAACTTTCGTGGATATATAGATCTGATCATAAACTCAAAGTTCATCGGATCCCAACAAACACACCGCGAAAAAGGGTTACATCAAATAGATCTCCAAGAGACCATTGTATTGAGAATCAAAAAGAGAGAAGAAGCCATCTAGCTACTTCCTACGGACCCGTAGGTCTACAATGAACTACTCACGCATCATCGGAGAGGCACCAATGAGGATGATGAACCCCTCCGTGATGGTGTCTAGATTGGATTTGGTGGTTCTGGAACTTGCGGCGGCTGGAATTGTGTTTTGTCGACTCCTCTAGGGTTTTTGGATTTTTGGGGCATTTATAGAGCAAAGAGGCGGTGCGGGACGCCACCCCCAGGCGCCCCCAGGTGGGTTATGCCCCCTCGGGGCACCCCCTCTAGTACTTCTTTGGCCCAAGTTGTTCCTTCTGGTCCATACAAATTATCCAAAAAGTTTCGCTACATTTGGACTCCGTTTGGTACTGATATTCTGCGAAGTAAAAAACAAGCAAAAAATAGCAACTGGCACTGGGCACTATGTCAATAGGTTAGTCCCAAAAAATTATATAAATTTGCTATAAAATGATTGTAAAATATCCAAGAATGATAATATAACAGCATGGAACAATCAAAAATTATAGATACGTTGGAGACGTATCAGCATCCCCAAGCTTAATTCTTGCTCGTCCTCTAGTAGGTAAATGATAAAAATAGAATTTTTGATGTGGAATGCTGCCTAACATGTTCATCACATATTCTTTTCTTTTGTAGCATGGACATATGGACTTTTATATGATTGAAAGCAATAGTCTAGTTTTGACATGAAGATTTCAATACTCAAGCATATCAACAAGCAACCATGTCTTTCAAAATATCAATACTAAAGCAAGTTATCCCTAGCCCATCATGCTCAATCATTGATCCATTCACGAAACACACTCGCATATTAGCTACATCCAATGCTCAAGTACGATCATAGTGCCCCTTAGTTGGTGCTTTATAAGAGAAGATGGAGACTCAAATAAAAATAAAAATTGTATAAAGTAAATAGAAAGGCCCTTCGCAGAGGGAAGAAGGGATTTGTAGAGGTGCCATAGCTCAAAGCTTAAATTGAGAGATAAAATTTTTGAGAGGTATACTTTTCCCGTCAATGAAAACGACTGAGTAATTCCCAACACTTTCCATGCTAGATATATCATAGGCGGTTCCCAAACAGAAAATAAAGTTTATTCCTTTTTCCACCATTCTTTCACAATCCATGGCTAGTCATATCCACGGGTGCCTTCCATACCAACACTTTCCAAGGAATTTATTATTTGACAATATAAAGTAAATTTCTTTTTCATTTCGGGACTGGGCATCCCTACTACCGCCGTACTCTCGTGCAATGACAAGTGAATAAACACTCATCTTGAGAATAACACATCTAGCATGGAAAATATTGGCCACCCCCTGCCGCTTCATGAGCGGTACGAGTACACAAAAAGAAAATTTATTTTGAAATTTAGAGGTGGCACATACAAATTTTCTTAGAACGGCACGGGAATACCGCATATAGGTAGGTATGGTGGACTCATGTGGCAAAACTAGGTTTAAGATTTTGGATGCACAAGTAGTATTTCTACTTAGTACAAGTGGAGGCTAGCAAAAGATTGAGAAGCAACCAACCAAGAAACGAAAAATCACATAAGCGAGCATTGAGCATAACTAACATCGAATAATGCACCACAAGTAGGATGTAATTTCATTGCATAACTATTGACTTTCGTGCTTGCATAGGGAATCACAAACCTTAACATCAATATTCTTACTAAAGCATAATTACTCATCAACATGACTCACATATCACTATCATCATATCTCAAAACTATTACAAAGAATCAAGTTTATTTTGTCCAACGATCTTCATGAATTTTTTTATTATACCCCTCTTGAATATCTATCACTTTGGGACTAGTTTCATATGTTGCTTTTGATAAGCTCAAACAAATTTAAGTGAAGAACATGAGCATAAAGATTTTCATCTCTCAAAATAATATAAGTGAAGCATGAGAGAATTTCTTCAAAATTACTAACTCTCAAATAAATCTAAGTGAAGCATGAGTTCATTTCTTCAAAAATATTAAAGCACACCGTGCTCAAAAATATATAAGTGAAGCACTAGAGCAATTCCATAGCTCAAAAAAAATTAAGTGAAGCATAAAGAGCAATTCTAACAAATCATAGCATAATTTTGGCTCTCTCGAATAGGTGTGTTCAGCAAGGATACTTGTGACAAACTAAAAAGAAAAACAAGCAAAGACTCATATAATACAAGACGCTCCAAGCAAAACTCATGATATGTGATGAATAAAAATATAGCTCCAAGTAAAATACCAATGGTTGTTAGAAGAAAGAGGGGATGCCACTCGGGGCATCCCCAAGCTTAGTTGCTTGTTCCTCCTTGGATATTATCTTGGGGTGCCATGGGGAATCCCCAAGCTTAGGTTCTTCTTACTCCTTATTCCTTCATCCATCGTGATCTCACCCAAAACTTGAAAACTTCAATCACACAAAACTTAACAAAACATTCGTGAGATCCATTAGTATAAGAAAACCAATCTTTACTTTAGGTACTGTTGCAAACTCATTCCAATTTATTATTGCATTATATCTACTGTATTCTAACTTTACCATGGCTTATAGCCCCCGATACAAACCACAGAGTCATCAAAATAAGCACACAATGCAAAGAAAACAGAATCTGTCAAAAACAGAACAGTATGTAAAGACACGAATTTTGCTCAAACTTCTGTAACTCCAAAAATTCTAAAAAATTAGGAAAAAGTGTAAAATTTGTACATCAATCTTGTGAAAAAATTCAGAAGTTTTCGTCACTTCTTTGAATTTAAACAATTCTGTTACTGGACGCAAAAGTTTCTGTTTTCTAACAAGATTAAGTCAACTATCACCCAACATGATCCCAAAGGCTTAGCTTGGCACAAAAACTAATTAAAACATAAAAACACAATCATAACAGTAGCATAATTGTGCAAACACTCAAGAACAGAAAGAAAAAGGTAAAAATAAATTTTATTCATTGGGTTGCCTCCCAACAAGCACTATCGTTTTATGCCCCTAGCTAGGCATAAGATTTTATTGATGCTCACATAAAAGATAATAATTGAAGCACAAAGAGAGCATCATACAACGTGTGACAAGCACATTTAAGTCTAGCATACTTCCTATGCATAGGTATTTTATAAGCAAACAAATTATCAAGACAAGAAATATATAGCATATGCAAGGAAGAAGAAAGAAACATTAGCAATCTCAACATAACAAGAGGTAAATTAGTGACATGAAAATTTCTACAACCATATTTTGCTCTCTCATAATAACTACATGTAGGATCAAAATCAAATTCAACAATATAGCTATCATATAAAATTTTCTCTTCATTATCACATGCATAAAAGTTTTATAATCTTCCAAGATAGTGGGATTAACATCAACTAAAGTCATGACCTCTCCAAACCCACTTTCATCATGAATTTCATAAGATTGAACACTCTCCAAATATGTGGGATTATTTTTACCTAAAGTTGACGCTCTTCCAAACCCACTTTTAATATTATTGCAAACATTATTATCAATATCATATTCATCATGAGGCTTAAATAAATTTTCAAGATCATAAGAAGCATCATCACCCCAATCATGATCATTGCAATAAGTAGCGGACATAACAAAATTATCATCCCCAAGCTTGGGGTCTTGCATATTATTAGCACAATTGACATTAATAGAATTTATAGTAAAATCATTGCAATCATGCTTTTCATTAAAGGAGCTATCATGAATCACTTCATAAATTTCTTCATCACAATTTTTAGATTCACGGATCTCAAGCAAAACTTCATAAAGATAATCTAGTGCACTCAACTCACTAGCAATTAGTTCATCATGATTGGATCTTTTAAAAAGATTAGCAAGTCGATGGGGATCCATATCAATAGATTTTTAGCAAGCGAAGATGCAAGCATATAGAAGGCACATGGCAATACAAGCAAACAAAAGATCAAACAAGAAAAAGGCAAATGAAAAGAAGGCGAATAAAAAGGCAATTTTTTGTGAAGTGGGGGAGATGAAAACGAGAGGCAAATGGTAAATAATGTAAATTGCAAGGAGATGAGATTTGTGATTAGGAACCTGATAGATGTTGATGATGTCTCCCCGGCAACGGCGCCAGAAATCCTTTCTTGATGGCTCGTGTCCGCGTCAGTATTTCCCCGAAGAGGAAGGGATGATGCAGCACAGCTACGGTAGGTATTTTCCTCAGTTATGAAACCAAGGTTATCGAACCAGTAGGAGAACCAAGCAACACTATGTAAACGGTACCTGCACACAAAGAACAAATACTTGCAACCCGACGCGTAAGAGGGGTTGTCAATCCCTCTCGGATAAAAGATTGGTAAAGAGATAGTTTGGTAGATGCAAATAGAATTCAGCGAGGTATTTTTGGGTTTTTGGTAATATAGATATGAAAATAAAAGAAGCAAATAAATAAAAAGGCAAATAGCAATATAGATCTGAAAATATATGATGAGAGAATAGACCCGGGGGCTTTCATTAGTGGCTTCTCTTGAGAAAATAGCATACCGGTGGGTAAGCAAATTACTGTTGGGCAATTGATAGAACATCGAATAATTATGACGATATCTAGGCAATGATCATTATATAGGCATCACGTCCAAGATTAGTAGACCGACTCTTGCCTGCATCTACTACTATTACTCCACACATGACCGCTATCCAGCATGCATCTAGTGTATTAAGTTCATGGAGAAACAGAGTAATGCAATAAGAACGATGGCATGATGTAGACAAGATCTATTCATGTAGGAATAGACCCCATCTTGTTATCCTTAATAGCAACGATACATACGTGTATTGCTACCCCTTCTGTCACTGGTAAAGAACACCGTACGATCGAACCATCACAAAGCACCTCTTCCCATGGCAAAAAAAATCGATCTAGTCGGTCTAACTAAACCAAAGATTCGAAGAAGAAATACGAAGCTATAAGTAATCATGCATATAAGAGATCAAAAAAACTCAAATAACTTTCGTGGATATATAGATCTGATCATAAACTCAAAATCATCGGATCCCAACAAACACACCGCAAAAAAGAGTTACATCAAATAGATCTCCAAGAGACCATTGTATTGAGAATCAAAAAGAGAGAAGAAGCCATCTAGCTACTGACTACGGACCCGTAGGTCTACAATGAACTACTCACGCACCATTGGAGAGGCACCAATGAGGATGATGAACCCCTCTGTGATGGTGTCTAGATTGGATCTGATGGTTCTGGAACTTGCGGCAGCTGGAATTGTGTTTCGTCGACTCCCCTAGGGTTTTTGGATTTTTGGGGTATTTATAGAGCAAAGAGGCGGTGCGGGAGGCCACCGAGGTGGGCACAACCCACCAGGGCACGTCTGGGCCCCCATGCGCGCCCAGGTGTGTTGTGCCCCCCTCGGGGCACCCCTCTGGTACTTCTTTGGCCCAAGTTGTTCCTTCTGGTCCATAAAAATTCTCCAAAAAGTTTCGCTGTGTTTGGACTCCGTTTGGTACTGATATTCTGCGAAGTAAAAAACAAGCAAAAAACAGCAACTGGCACTGGGCACTATGTCAATAGGTTAGTCCCAAAAAATGATATAAAGTTGCTATAAAATGATTGTAAAACATCCAAGAATGATAATATAACAACATGGAACAATCAAAAATTATAGATAAGTTGGAGACGTATCATCACTCCAAAGGTGGCTCGGTGCGGACACCGCCTGGAACGAACCAAACTGGAGAGAAGCCGCCAGAGTGGACAGGGGCGCCGACCCCTTCTCTGTCCTCGGCTCAGTCGACTGTGTGTATTTTCTGGCTGGTTTGTCCTTCCCACTATGGTCCTTCAGATTTCCATCCATCCCCTGATCCCCACTTCCATCTCCGCCATCGGTCATATCAACATCTGTAATCCCAGTGTTATTGTTTGCCTGATGTACCTCCTCAACCACAATATCAAGATCATAAGACAGTCCATCATAGGTCCATGGTACATAGTCTGGAATATAATCCGCACTCACAACACCGACAAGTAGCCAAGCCACTCCATGCAGGCGTGTAAATGGCATGTCCACCTTCTCTGTTTTACCTAACAGAGAACCGAGACTCAAAACAATAACAAAGTCATTAAGCAAAGTCTTTGGAACACCTGAGAGTCTGACCCAGACCTTTTCCAACGGTATCCCCGTCGGCTCAGATTTTTTGCACTCGTCAAACTCAAGAATGCACTTACTCCCTGGCACCTTACTAAGCACACACTTCAGCAGATGGTTAAGATCCTTCCTCCTAGGGAACTCCACTCTGTAAACCTGATCCTCCAACCTGACGGGTGACCAGTGAAAAGACTCAAAAACTAGCCGTCTGAACTGCTGACACACCTGTTCCTCTGTCAACGTCCCCTGGGTAACCTTGACCAGACCAAACTTCAAACTCTCCAACGCAGGAGTCGCCGAGATCGTGCGTGGAGTCTCAAAGAACATAAGCTTGGTGTTACAGACACCGTAAATGTTCACCACAGGTGTAGGTACCAAAAGCAACGGACAATCGTCAGATGAGTATCCAGACTTCAGACAGATATCACATAACACCGCCGTGCAGTCAATCACAAAGTGACCTGGCACACCACAATGATAATAGGTCATCTTTTCTTTCTTACGTGCCGCCTTATTAGCCCTCACATTATCAGTTTTGTTGCTACCTTTGTCACTCACCCCATCTCTGTCATCGGTAGGTGTCGCGGCCGGAACAACTGCCGCCACCGCAGCCTCAGGCAAAGGAACCGTCGACGTAGAAGCAGTGGACGTGGTCGTCTTCGCCGCCCCAACGTCAGTTTCACCGTTTTGACCGTCGGCTGTTTAGGATAGACCTTGGGGACATACGGGCGACGCGAAGGAGGGTTCCGACCATCCCCTCCCCGACCACCCCGCTGACGATAATGAGGCCCCGTGGCACCCTCTACAAACTTGTCTGGAGGAGGGTTGAAGTTTCACTGCCACTGGTTGCTGCCAAAACCTCTTCCTCCCTCGTCATTCCATTGATTCCATCCAGTACGATGGCCCTGATAGCCACCGTCATTACCACGTCCAGCACCATATCCAGCATGTCCGCCATAGAAGCCACCGCGGCCCGTGCCATAGTCGCCGCGGCCGCCCCCTCCAGGGACCGCTCCATAGTCACCGCGCCCCGCGCCGCCGTACGCGTCGCTGCCGCCACCGGTGCCAGCACGGCCTGCGGGTTGAGCTTGCCCGGCATCAGCAACCCCACGTCCCGCGCCGTCTCCGCCGCGTGTTGCAGCCGGCAGCTGCGGCGGTTGCTACGCCGGGAGCCGCGGAGGCGGCTGGGAGCCATCTCCCCTGCCAGCCATGGTCGCCGCCGGGACTCGCCGTGCTCGACCACTGTGCGTAGGGAAACCCAACGAAGCACGCCACCGAACCCTAGCAGCAGCCTCGACAGAAACACGATCGGAATGATCGGCTGGAGCCTCGATCGCTATAGTTTTAGTCAGAACCGAAACTGGTTCGACCAGATCAGTCCGAACCATATACCCAGCTGTTTTCGGCCCATTGTTCGGCAACTCACACTGGGCCACATACCCAGCCGAAGCCGGCCCAACTGTGTCCGTTGGCCCATCCACGCCCAAGAGCAAATTCAAACGAAGCGCTCTGGCTTTGCCGATCCCGATCCCCGTGATCTCCGGCGTGGACGCCGCCGGCGCTGTCGGCGCCCGTCCGGCCGCCGCCCGGTGACCTTTCTTCCTCCAACGACCAAGGTCCAAGATTCCGGCTGAACCATATCGAATAGGGTGAGTTTAGGCATACATACCTTGGGGAGGGGGCCCTTCCATGGCCTAATCACCGACGCCGCTGTCCTCCGATGAACGACCCGCCGGACCATTTCCGTCTTCTCCCCCGAGTGGAGTCTTGCCCTTGCCGGATCGTCCGCAAGTAGCACATCCTCTACGATCGCAGCCACCTCCTCCTCGTCATAGCCGGAGTTAAAAACTCGCAGACCATGTCGGAAGGCGTCGGTGAATGCGTCTCCGGCGAGTCACCGCCCGCCTCCCCATCCTCCTCATCGTCTTCGTCGGCGGCTAGCACCCAGAAGCGGCCACCGACTCACCGCCGTCCGCTCGGGGAAGAGGCCGGAGTGTGCGCATGGGCGATGTGCGCCCCTGCGGTCGCCTCCATCTCAGCCTAGTAACTGCAACAAACAGCGCACAAATCGAACCACATTTGCCAGTGATACTATTTGCCTGTTTGATGCTTGTCATCTATCAAGTTATGATCCCCGTAGTTTTAGCGTGGCTCGCTACTCGTTCTTTGCCGTGAAACTCGTGGTGACACTTGTTAGAAAGGATAGCAAACAGTGGAGATTTCATACAAGGAACAGAAAGCAAAATATTGTCTTGACGATGGTCACTCTAGTATGTCTCATAGAGCGAGGTAACAACTGAGCAAGGAACAACAAAAGGATAATAACCAGATGCCATAATTCATACTCCTTCCGTAAACTAATATAAGAGTGTTTAGATCACTGCTTTAGTGATCTAAACGCTCTTATATTAGTTTATAGAGGGAGTACTTGATATATAACTTCTACAAGAGTGAGGGTAGCAACAAGGAGCACTGAGCTGTGCCAAGTAAACATAACACAACTCCAGCAACTAGCACGATAATACACACCACAAACAATAAAATGTTTGCTTATTTCCACCACAACTCCAACAACTAGCACGATAAAAATATGATAAAGAACTTCTAATCATCGTATACCGTAGATGTATCTCAGCCTAGCTTCCTCAGCTGCCACCTGTAATAAATAGAAAGATAATAAGACAACATCCAAGTGACCACCGGTTTTAGTATGATCAAAGTTTTAGTTTGTACATCTTCCTTAGAGCCTGTCCACGTGTTAGGACATCTTCTACACCCACCAAATGGCAAATATACGTTCAAGTGACCACCATAGTATGCATCAGCCTTGTTGGGGTGCTTCATATCAGTAATTCCATGATTTATGCAACCATAGCAGTGGCCTTAATTAAAAAAGATGAAAACAAACAACTGTCATTCCTCCGTCATATCATTGGGTGAGGGTAAAACTTCTCAAGATGCAAGTTAAGACAACAATGAATTTGCTTTCTGAATTCAAACAAGAGTGGAAAAGGATGGGATGCACAATTTTGCCTGTTGTTGAACAGATAGAAAGACAAGATCCATATGCAACTTTCTAGTGAACAGCCCAGTCTTTCTGGCCTCCGTCGATACTTACCATTTTCATTGGATTCAATCTTGCAGAAACAGTTGGCCACCAATTCATCGTCTGTTTCCTCTATCACTTCAGCAAAGAAAAGATCCTCAATTCCATCTTTAGTCTTTGTAGTGAAATTGAAATGCTTGTACCACTTATAGTCTTCACAAATTGTTTGATAGTGCAAAAAATCCTTGAATTCATACGCAAGATCCTAAAAGAATGGGGTGGATCAGCAATCATTACATTTAAGGAAACAGGACATAATGATTAGAGGGGGAGAGAGAGAGAGAGAGATACCCCAACAAGATTGCGATCCTCATTATACTTGTCTAGCAAAGCTTGAAGCATTAAACTCATTTGCTCACGGGTATAATCCACTACTTGCTGGTCTGAACATTTCCTTGTTCTGCCATCAGGCCAATAAAGAGCCTTTCTTATAATGATTTTGTTGACAGGAGAACTCACAGTGGGGAAATTTCCTGAAGCTTCAATCGCCTCAGGTGCTCTTCCTCCATCTCTGTATATACAATGTACAAGTTACATATTAGCCCCTACAGAATTCTATTTTCCTAAGCTAGGACCTTCAACACTCCCCCTCAAGATGGGGCGAATATATCCATGAGTCCCATCTTGCTACATAAGTTCACAAAAGACACAACACTAACACCTTTTGTAAGTACATCTGCCAATTGACTATCAGATCTAACAAAAGTAACACGAAGGCTCCCCTCATCTAACTTCTCTCTAATGAAATGTCTATCAATTTCAACATGCTTAGTTCTATCATGCTGAACTGGATTATGCACTATATTGATTGCAGCTTGGTTATCACAATAGAGTTGTAGTGGTCCTCCATCAAATAGACCGAGCTCAGATAGTAATATCCTCAACCACATGAGTTCACATAAACCAGAAGCCATAGACCTGAATTCTGCCTCAGCAGTAGATCGTGCCACCACATTTTGCTTTTTACTTCTCCAACAAACTAGATTATCTCCAACAAACACACAATAACCTGATGTAGATCGTCTATCATCTAGACATCCAGCCCAATCTGCATCAGTATATCCCTCTACCTTCAAATGTCCATGATTAGAAAATAAGATTCCCTTCCCTGGACAGCCTTTTAGATATCTCAGAATTCAATTTACCACTTCTAGATGGCCTGAACGAGGATCATGCATATAACGGCTTACAACACTAACTGCATATGCAATATCTGGCCTTGTATGCGATAAATAGATTAAATGGCCAACTAACCTCTGATATTGATATTTGTCTACGGGGTCACCTGAGTCTGCCAAGATACGATGATTTTGCTCAATAGGTGTGGCCGCTGGTTTGCATCCTAACATACCTGTTTCATTAAGAAGATCAAGTACATACTTCCTTTGAGAAAGATAAATACCTTGTGCCCCATAAGCAACTTCAATCCCCAGAAAATAATGAAGATAGCCCAAGTCTTTAACTTCAAATATTTTAGCCATCATCTTCTTCAAGTATGATATCTCCTCAACATCATCCCCTGTGATTACTATATCATCAACATATACAGTCAGTATAGTAATCTTATCATGATGACGTTTAAAGAAGAGAGTGTGATCAGCATTGCTTTGTTGATACCCCAAGGAGCAAATTCCTTTTCTAAACCTTCCAAACCATGCTCGAGGTGATTGTTTTAGACCATAGAGGGATTTTTTTAGTTTACAAACCTTGCCTTCAGTCTCACGGCTATTGAATCCTGGAGGAATTTCCATATACACCTCTTCCTGCAAGTCTCCATGGAGGAATGCATTTTTAACATCCATTTGAAACAATTTCCAATTACGGTTTGCTGCAATTGAGATTATTGTTCTGATGGTGTTCATTTTTGCTACTGGGGCAAAAGTTTCATCATAATCTACTCCATAGGTTTGGCTATACCCCTTTGCTACTAACCTGGCCTTGTACCTCTCCACTTTACCTTCTGGAGTCTGTTTTACAGTGAATACCCATTTACAACCCACAGTCTTTTTCCCTGCAGGAAGAGTGGTGAGGATCCAAGTATTATTTTTGTCAAGTGCTTCCATCTCTTCAAACATTGCTGTTGTCCATCTTGGGTCCTTTATTGCTACTTGCCAGTCATGTGGTATAGGATCTATAGAATCTAAAGCTGCAACGAATGACTTATACTTGGAACCCAAGGATGCATATGATACATAATTTGAGACATCATATGGAGATAGCTTTGATGGTAATTTCCCAGCAGTAGTGCGGGGTTGCTTCCTAAGAGCAATAGGATCATCTAAATCTTCATGTGGAAGAGAATGAGGAAGCGTACCATCATCTAAATCATGTATATCAGTAAGCTCTTGAGTTTCTGTACCACACTCCGGTGGGTTAGGTTCTTGTCTCTGCACTTGCTCCTTCTCAATTCTATGCCTCCGTGTAAACACTTGAACTTCTCGTTCCTCATTTGGTTTTGGCCATTTATGCCTCCGTGTAAACACTTGAACTTCTCGTTCCTGATTCGGTTTTGGCCATTGTAATGCTCCATTAGAGTCACTTTTTTGTTCCCTCTGTTCATGTTCTTGCCCTGCATCATCTTGCACATCTTCAATAGGTATAACCCCAACTATCATCTTCTCTGGTGCTACATCATTGTATTCTCTGCTGTCATCTCCCCCTGTCTCGTTGTCCAGGCCTGTAACATCATCAGGGAAGACATCGGTTAAATCTACTGGTTCCCCATAATATGGTTCATGTTCCCTGAACACTACATCCATGCTCACAAACATCCGTTTTTCTGACGGGCACCAACATTTATAACCCTTTTGTTTTCCAGAGTATCCCACAAATACACATTTCACTGCTCTAGGGTCAAGCTTGCCAACCGATGGTCTATGATCCCTCACAAAACATACACATCCAAATACCTTTGGTGGCACAACATATGTAGTTTCACCAGTTAGACACTCAATCGGTGTCTTGTTATTGAGCACCCGGGATGGCATTCTATTCATCAAATAAGCCGCTGTCATCACAGCTTCAGCCCACAAATATTTAGGAACATTCATAGCTAACATGATACACCGGGTGATTTCTAAGAGATGTCTGTTTTTCCTTTCAGCCAACCCATTCTGCTGAGAAGTACCCGGGCAACTAGTTTGATGGATAATTCCAAAGCTTGACAAATACTCATCAAATTGGTTATTTACATATTCTGTACCATTGTCAGTTCGAAATATTTTCACCCGTGCATCATATTGATTCTTGATTAAGTTGTGGAAATCCTTAAAGCATTCAAACACGTCACTTTTATTTCTTAGTACATAAACCCAAGTAGTCCTCGTGCAACAGTCAATAAATGTAACAAAAGATTTGTATCCATAAAGTGACCACACCCCACTAGGACCCCACACATCTGAGTGGATAGTTTGAAATGGCACCATACTTCTGTGATCAGATGAAGTATATATACTACGGGTTAGCTTTCCATACTGACAGGCATCACATACTAGGCTTTCTTTGCAAATTTTATTATAGAGGTTAGGATACAACTGACCCAGGGTGTTAAAGGACATGTGTCCCAGCCTGCGATGATGAAGAAGAAATTCTTCCAATGGTGACCGAGACAACACAGCAGCAGCCATAGGTGCCATATCATCATCCAAGTAGTATAGACCATCTCGCATAATTCCTGTCCCGAGGATTTTCCAAGTCCCGAGTTGCAGAAACAAACACCAAGTTGGGAAGAAAACTGCAGCACAATTAAGTTCCTTTGTAATACAGCTGATAGATAATAGATTAATTGGGAATGAGGGAACATGTAAAACAGATGACAGAGACATATTAGGTCCACATATGACAGTCCCTGATCCCATAATAGCTTGGGTAGAGCCATCTGCCAACTTCACATCCTGCCCCATCACATTAGGTACATATTTTAAGAAGTCCTCATAGGATCCCACCATATGTCTTGATGCACCAGAATCAATTAACCATGGTCGATCACAACTTACAGCTTTAGAAGCATTAGTCCAAGGACCAGCAGAAACAGGTGCTTCCTTTGAAGAATTTTCACTCGAACTCATCTTCTTAAACCACTGCCACTTCACCATATCTTCTGCAGTCATTCTCACACTCAAAAGCTGTGTGGTTCCACTATCACTAGCTGGTCGTGGAACTCCACAAATATTACAGATTCTGCGAAAAGCAAAATTTACATTCCCACAGTTTGCATTTGGACACAGCCAATCCCCATCTCGTCGCCAAGACTTCTCAGTACCAACAACACGTCTTCTGCTATACCAATTCTGCCATTGCCCAGGTTGATTGTATCCAAAGCAACTCTTATTTCTTAGGTTCATTCCAGACCTTGAATTCTCCCCCTGCTTGCGATTTGCACCAAACAACATATTGTTCCTCTTCTCTTCCACCTTAAGTGTACTGGACCTCCTCTCTTGCAAGCTTCACACAGTACACCCGCAGCACTCCCCTGCACACACGTACAGTACTCCCAACAGCAAGCAGCAGCAGATCCAGCAAATTCAGCAGCAGCAGTCTTCAACCAGCAGACACGGCAGCAACACGACCTCCTCCTTGGGCAATCAGTAGCAGCAGCCTTCAGCAGCTGCTCTCAGCACCACCTCGCAGTAGCAGTCAGCAGCAGCCGCAGCCTCACCTCACAGTAGCAGTCAGCAGCAGCCGCAGCCTTCTCCCTTCCTTTTCCTCTAAGCAGCAGAGCAGCAAATTCAACAGAAGCACTAGCAGTCCAGCACCAGCAACCACTTCTTCTCTCCACCACTACTCCTCCTCTTCTCCTCCTCTGCCGTGCAGTACCAACAGCAGCAGCTGCAGGAAACACCAGCCCCACGCTCACGCAAGCACCAGTCCTCCTCCTCTTCCCTTCTACTTCCCCCTCTGCTCCTCAGCTTCCTCAGCACGCAGCAACAGCAGCTGCCGGCCTCTCCTCCGCCAGATCGGGCCTAGGATGGACCCAGATCCGCGCACCAGCCACCGGCACGGGCCACCGCCGCGGTCACCGCAGCCTCCTGCGCGCGCGCCCGCCAAGCTCCTACAGCGCTCGCCCGCGCCTCCTCGCCGGACTCCGCCACCTCACCGGCAACTACACCGCCGGCGCCGCACCTAGCTCCGATGCCATGTTGACAGGAGAACTCACAGTGGGGAAATTTCCTGAAGCTTCAATCGCCTCAGGTTCTCTTCCTCCATCTCTGTATATACAATGTATAAGTTACATATTAGCCCCTACACAATTCTATTTTCCTAAGCTAGGACCTTCAATAGATTTCATCCCCAGCTTGCTCGTTCCACCTACAAGTATATCATTAGGTTCTGGAAAAAGTATTTACTTGTTATTGTAAAAAGATACGCATCTTCATTTTCAGATCCTAATCACCAGTGTTTTGTAACAAAGGAAGCACCGCTAGATGGGTGCCCCAAGCTAAAATCTAACTAATCGTACAAGATACAATTCAGATGATAGTATACTACAATAAAAAGGCGGGAGCTCGAACATGTACTTTGTTGCTATACTTGCGAATTATGCTCTAGTTCAAACTGTTGAGGTAATTTAAGGTATTCCACAACAGGAACATGAAGGGAAGACCAAATATAGGGTAGAATTTCTGCGATCAACTTGACAGCTCTTATATGGTATTATCTCAGGGAAAATAATCAAGTGCAGATGCAAGTGTGCAAACAGGAAGAAATTGAGAAGAAGAAAGTATGGAAGAAATTGAGAAACCATACAGCGTTTTATGCCGCTTGTCATCAAGATAGCGCTCAATAGCCTTTTCAACTTCCTGCAAGCTCTTGAATGGTCCACCGAGATGAGGATATGTGTGGAAAGATCCTGAACGATCGATCCTGACGTAAATACTGAAGTACCAATCAGGAGGGCCGTTGACATAAATGGTTGGCTTCGGTGGCGGGGTCTGAGCTACAGCCTGCGGGGAGGATGAGGAAGTGGCAGTGTCCTTGAGTGTTGTAGCGCCGAGCAAGATGCTCAAGTAGGAGACAGACGGTTGCGGCTGCGTCCGTGCGGATGGAGGCCCAGCCACATGATCCTGGCACCTTAATTAAGTAAATCGATGAGTAGAAGTTTCTTCTTCTATTCTATAAAGAACTCGCGGAGGCAAGAGCAGCAGCATTCTGCATTCTTACGGTGAGTAGAAGTAAAATAGCGATTCAGATTGGCATCGGAGCCGAGTGAACAATTCGTAGCAGCATTCTATGGACAAAGCTTAACAGAAGAAGTGACGATCTTTTTTTTTTTGCTGGTTCGTGTAAAAGTTGATAATTTGTTGTTGCAACCATCAGACAAAGTAGATTAGATCCACCTCCCTAGCTAGGCAAACGATAAACTAGATTTCTATCCGCGCCCTTTCTGCTGATTAGACTAGATGATAAACCTAAACGAAAGATGGCAGGCATACGGTTTGGGGGCGCGGGACGGGACAGACAGTTGGGCGGGGACGGCGCTACCGCAGGAGGGGGGCAGACAGTTGGGCGGAGGGAGGTGTCGCGCCGCCACCACCGCGAGACCGGCAGGGCCATCCGCCGCCAACGCGACTGAGCGATCCCCGCGTAGCACGGGCCGCGCATCTAAATATACGAATAAGAATATGAAAGAATTTTAAAGGGTTGAGAGAGAGAGATGGCACTTACGTATCTAGATTATTCTCAATTGCCATTGCTGCTAGAGCCGGATTATCCATCAACCTTCTTCTCGACTGGGACTAGTCGACGAGATGAAGATTATACCATGTGCCCTTGGATTGGTCTCACAAGTCACAAATTAAGAGGCAATCTTCATGATCTCCCCCTATAATAATTTTATTTATTTATACCGGCAAAGCATCCATTGTCTACAAGTCGTATTACTAGCGGCATCGGACACCGACCCAAACATCTCCCTTTCTTAAAACGGGCCTGCTAAAAATCAGTCGACTGAGATTTAAAAGTCTCGGTCGACTGAGATTTAAAAGTCTCAGTCGACAATGCAACATTTTATGCCATCGTTTGCAACATTTTTTTCTACCAGTTGCAACATCTGTCTCGCTGGTTGTAGCATGTCATCTCTCATCAGTTGTAGCACGTCATCTCACCGGTTACAACATCCTTCATTGACGGATGTAACATTTCAGTTAGAATGGTTGTCGTATTTATTGTTGTTGCTTGCAATACCGTCGCAACATTTTTCATCGCTGTTTATAGCATCCAGCCGTGCCGCTTGTAGCAAAAAAATTCACGCTGACGTCACTCGACTGAGACTTCGTTAAGTCTCTGTCGACTGAGTTCTAGACACACCCTAAAACTTCTTAAAAAGTTTCCGAGTCAAAACAATTGTGCTGGAAACTAAACTAAACTATTCAAACTCCTTCAAAAAAAACTAAACTACTCAAACGCTGCAATTTTGGACTGAAGCAATTGTTCTGTTTTACAACTCGCTGAACTCAGGCAGGTCGTGTTTTCAAAACAACGCATATAAGTTTGAGATCATTTTGGAGATTACCAAATGATGCCAAGTAGGAGTACATTTTTTTCTAAAAAAAAAGTAGGAGTACATCAATAAACCTTGTGTGCCTTAAAAAAACACCTTGTGTGACTGTTTTTGTCTTCACTTAATTGATAGTAGAAGAAAGAAAGTACAACGCATCACTGTTTCCTCTCGTCCCTGGCGGCTGGAACCCTAGCCGTCGCCAGGGAGGCCGATTTTCCAACGACGTTCTCCGGCGGCTCCCCTCCGCCGGTGACCTCGGTCGTCGGTGATGAGGGGGGTCGCCGGATCCACGCGTGTGGATCGTTTTTAGTCCCTCGTAGTCTAGGTTTTTAGGTTGTTCATCGTCTTTGCTTCGGCGACGACGATGACATCGCTGAATAAAGATTCTTCGGATCCTTCCCTGCCGAGGCCATCGGTCCTATGGTTGGGGATGAATTTGGAAACCAGTCTGTTCAAGCAAGGATGGCGTGGCGGCGGCGGTATCCTCGTGGTGGACCTGTGTCCTCGGGCTCCGCCATTGCGACGACGTTTGCTCCAGCGTCGGAGCGGAGCTTGGGAGGTAGTCCAGGAGCGGATGCAGATTGTGGTCTGCATCGACGACATCTGGAAGACGGAGCATGTGCTGGGCTCGTGGTTCGTGGATGGCAGGTATGGTTTCCTCCTTCGGCGTTTTAGTCGTGGTGGGGTGCCAGATCTGGAGTTCGATGACGTGTCCGGGGTGTTGCCCCGGTCTGATTCGTTCAATGGCAAGGGCTTCACTTTTGGTGAGCCACCTTGGAGGTCCGCAAAGCTGCATATCAGTGATGAAGCCGCGTCGAGCTCGGGTGAGGAGGTGTTTCGTCATTATTTTCTTCGGTGGCTGTTGTGGTGGTGCCGGAGGCAGGTGACGGGCGTTGGTGTCAAGCTCAGAGATGTTCTGCTATCTTTTCAGTTTTGTCATGTCGGTCTTTATGTGACTTGTACTTTGTTCTTTATAATATGAATGAGACACGTATTACCATGCAAAAAAAAAGAAGAAAGAAAGTACATAGAGTACAAGGTGCCCCGGCGGGGTTCCAAATCAGGATCGAAAGAGGGTAGGGACGGGACGGGGAGGGAGGGTTTCCAGCGGAGCCCCAGAACCAGGCTTAAGACTCGAAAGAGAGGGAGCCTTGTTTTGGAAAACGATGTTGTCCCGATGCTTCGGGAGAAGCCATGCGCCTATAAGTAGCAAGGAGGAGAGCCCTTTAGGGTGTGTTTGGTAGCATGTATGGACCTAGCCTAGTTGTTCTCCTGTGATATATGCTGAGTTCATGCATTTGCTGTTGTTTGGCAGCGGTGTATGCGCTGAGACATGCTGAGCTGAGACTTTGTTTGGCAACCTGCATGTGTTTAGACATGCTGAAAAATTTCGAATTCCGAATAATTTTTTTGAATGGTGAACAAAATTGAAAAAACATGAGAAAAAATTTAAACATATTTTGAAATTCAAAACTTTTATTGAAAATTTAAACAAAATTTGAAATTCTAAACATTTTTTGAAATTTTCAATAAATTTTAAAATTCTGAACATTTTTGAAAATTTAAACATATTTTGGAAGTCTGAACTTTTTTGAAAATTTAAACAAAATTTTAATTTTTTATTTTTTTAATAAATTGAAATTTTGAACATTTTTTGAAAATTTAAATAAATTCTAAAGTTCTGAACATCTTTTTAAAACTTAAACAAAATTTGCAATTCTGAACATTTCTGAAATTTTTTGAAAAATTAAATAAAATTTGAAATTCTAAACTTTTTTGAAAATTTAAATAAAATTTGAAATTCTGAACATTTTTTGAAAATTTAAACAAATTTTGAAATTCTGAACATTTTTTGATTTTTTTTTTAAATTCTGAATATTTTCAAAAATTAAACAAAATTGGAAATTCTGAAATTTTTCAAAAATTTAAACAAATTTTGGAATTCTGAATATTTTTTGAAAGTTTAAACAAAATTATAAATTATGAACATTTTTAAAAATTTAAATATATCTGGATGTGGTCTGGTGGGTAGGGACGAGGGTCGGGGCCAGCATGACTGCCTCCATGCACCCTCTGGAATGGGCATAACTGAGGGCCCTTTTTTGCATCAGTTGAGCATAGCTCAGGTGAGCCCATCCACCCTACCAAACAAGCAAAAGTGGATCGGATTGGAAACTTTTACCCTGATGCACCCTACCAAACACACCCTTACCTTACGAGCAGACACGGGCGTGTACGCGCACGACCATAGGCACCAATCTTGAAAATCGGTCGTCTCGCCTAGGTGGCCTCGAGGTGCATCGGCACAGGAAAGGAGCTCGTGCCACAGCTGTCTCGAGAAGGAGCGTCCGAAGAGCAGGTGGTGCATGCTCTCGGGCTCTTGGTCAGACAGAACAGGCAGAGGGGCGCGTGAGGAAGCCCGTGTCTGTCAAGCCGATCGGCAATACGCCCACGCTCGAGTACTCTTGATGCACCCTGTCCTTCCGGTTTTCTTGCTATTATGAAAATTTCATGTCTAATACTAATATTGCACGCATATACTATGTCAAATAAAACATCCAAAATCATACGCAGCTTGTAGCTTGTAGCTTGAGAAACAAAAGGATAAATTCAAGCTGATATTGTAAATGGGCTGAATTCCCAGCCCACTTTGAATTAGCTACCATTCATCTCCAGATTTGTCTTTGTTTCTAGATATGTGTTTTAGTCTTGGATTCACAACTTGTTTATAGATGATTGTTCATGTAATTCCTATCTCATAATTATTTTGAAATTTTTCACGACTGAGAGTACATATGCTTACCGAGAGTACTCCAAGCATGGCGAACACGATACACAATACTGTCACAAATTACTTGTCTTAGATTGTCTAGATATGGATATTCGTATCTAAACAAATATAAGACAAGTAACTCGGGGCGGAGGGAGTACTTCAGACATATGGACGATGACCCTAAAAAGTTTCAAAAGGCAGAAGCAGAAATACAGAAAGTAACAACTAAAATGAGGCATTTTATTGGAAGATAAAACCTGTACATTTTGGGGACTGGTGACAAATTAGTGGAATAAATATGTACAGAGTTTTTGTTTATCGATGTGCGCCGCAGCACAAGCTATACATGACAGCAAAAGCAATTTTTCAGTTGCTTATGTCGAAGTACTTGGGATCAGCAGGGAAGTCATGTTCCACCTTCAGCTGCAACAGAAATGGAATCAGCAGATTAAATCCTCGAATTTAGCCGATCAACCAACAAGAGAGCAACTATTTATGCGTAAGCTGAACGACAAACTTTAGCATAGGTCTTCTAAATTGCAAGCTGATGCTCGAAAAAGGAAAACCTGGAAGAAAGCTGTCACTAGAGAACTTTCAAGATATTAGGATGGTTACCTCGCCTTCATCTGCATCCGAGTGCCTCTGAGGAAATACAACTCTAAGATCGTTGTAGAGATAGAATCTCCTATCCTCAGTCACCATATTGCCGCTGTGCGGTACAGATGATGGATCGGATTTGCAACGTAGCATAGATTTTGAGGATTTTTTCGAGGCGGGGCAGAGAAACCGCAGGTGCAAAGCATAGCGGAGCACGCCTCCACCTGAACTGTCGTTGATCCTGGAAGACGCACAACATGATTTCTTCGCACCTGAGTGCACGTTGTCCATCTGACAGCAACAATCATCAGAATCAGTATTGTTTTGCTTATTCCCAAGAGAATTGGGTTTATCTGATTCCTTCATGTCAGTGCCCGATGAGTAACATTTTGTGTTTATGCGTCTCTTTTCTGATTCAACAGCTGAGTTGCACGTCTGTCCCTGCCCGCAGTCTGCAAAGACAGAAATAATCAGAGACTCAACATATATAATTTGGATTCAACTCTTATTATCAGGCTATCAGCTCCATTACATTCCAAGCATAGAGTTCCTCGTTGTGCAAGTTCACTTCCACATGAGACACACTGAGCTTTCGGGCCAACATTTGTGTCACTGGTCTTGCTTTCTTCTTTCACTATATTAGAGGGAGAAACAGTGGGAGACAGAGTGACCTTTTGCCGCATGAATGTCTGTCTCATTATACACAAGGGAAATAAGATGAGATAAGGGATAGAGAAAACAAAAGGTGGTTAATGTGATTATATAGACACTAAATCCTTTGAAAAAAAGGAAAATATTTCTCTGTGCACGACATGATACTTCTTAAGTTAAGGTATGCACTAAATGGTGAATTACCTGTTCTGTGTCCTGATCTCAAACTTAGGCAACCCGCTTAGTTAATTTTTTTAGGGGAAAAGGAAGAGAGAGATATTACTCAGGACGTAAGTTGTCCATACAGATTATATGGTCAAAACTAGGTGGAACACTTGCTAAACAGAAAAAGTCTCCATGTAATCTAGCATGGCATGCCAGCTCGTGGGCTGCCGTATTTCTCCCTCTTTCAATCTTACTCACTTCCTTAGGCAACCCGCTTAGTTATAGATATAGTGATTAAGTGATAACATAAAACATGAGGACACACTGTGTGCATGATTCCTTAGGTGTAAGGCTAAAGCTAAGAGAAAAAGTTATAGCTTGAAAGTTGCAACTTGCAAACAAGGAAGGACTAGATATAAAGCACATTTGTGTTTTGGCGCTAATATCAGAATAACCTTTAGTTTTCTTCAATATATAAAGATAAGTAGTCAACTAGTCATAATATTTTGTACCTTGGTTCCAGACGGCATGTCAGTTAAGTCGTAGTTGCAGAAGAATGTATGGAGTGGGGTCTTCTCAGGGTTGCTCACAACCTAATGAGGCAATTGTTTAACTCAAATGAGAACGCATATAACAACTCAATACAATTTCAAATAGTAGCTTAAATATGCATAGAAATACACCAGGTGCTGTGAGAAAAGGAAACCTAGCCATCCCAAGTGATATTTGGTTTGGCACATTAAAACAGGTCTAGAAAGTATACAGACTTGTGTTTTCTGTTGAAGCAAAGGCAGACAATTCAACATGGCTCGTCAAATGAGATATAGACAAAGATGGAGTGGTTAATATAGACAAAGTATGGCTTGTCAAATGAGATATACTCATTACTACTCTATAAAGCATAACTAGATAGAGAAATGATGGAGTGGTTAACATAGACAAAGTATTTGCAAAACAAAATGCACAAGAACAAATATGATCATGAGCTAAGGGTCAAGCAATTTAGTACCAGTTGCATGCGCCCCTTAGCAGGGATGCGTAATCGACTCTTTGCTGATCTTGAATCATTGTTACTGAGACTTCTTTGGAATTTTGGGCTATTGCTGTTGGTTGCACTTGTTGACAATCTACCAGCAAGATCAATAGAAGAGTAATACAATAAGGAGCTATCCTCGTCGATGCTTGCTACTGCAAATGGAAGTTTCTGAGTTGGGGGAGAGAAGCTACCACCAACAATATTCAGGACAGATAAGAAACCATCAATTGTCTGCATGCACAGATAATTAAGGAATCAAATTCATCAGTCAGTACTCTGGAATTGTAGTATATACTAGATGATGAACAGAAAGAAATATTAGACCTGATTATCTTTTCCATAAGAAAGTCGGCCAGACAAAAGGGATTCCTCAAAGGAGACAACTAGTGACCTCCTTGCAGGGAGACTCAAACTCCGTCCATAACCAACTCGCGGAGATGTAGGTGAAGATTCAGAACCCCAGTTTTGATATCTTCTACATGAACTTCTTTTAGGGGTCATAGTATCATATTCACCATGTAATCTGTTAGTTTCCTCTAACACATCTAGCATCCTAATTCCATCAAATCCTCCCTGTTCCTTCAAATCTAGGAAATCATTTTCAATATCTTTCATTACATGCCTTGGAGATCCTGCAGTCTTGACTTTATGAATACGTCTAGGGCTGAGAGGAGACAGTGAGAGCGGAGAGTGTGCTAATTTTGCACTGGCAGCTAGATGATCATAATAGGATAACGACTCCTTGTTCCCAAGTAAAGGGCCATCAGTGAAATGATTAGAATTAATCCTATTGACATCAAATTCTGAAGTCTGACTGGACCATCTAGGGGTCGGACATGCCTGTGACTCGAAAGAACTGAGGCTTCCGGTGTTTATCATTTTATTATCTTGGAAGCCAGAACTGTAGAGTTTCTTACCTGGCTCGGAATGCTGAAATCTAGCATCACCAGAGGCAATATTCAGTAAATCACCATGGAACTTTCTAGAGAGCACATTTTTCAATGGAGACAGCAGTCTTTTCCTTGCCTGAAGTTCATGTTGATCAAATGGTGAACCAAAATTAGAACTGGCCACAGATGGACAGATTGTATCCAGTTCTACTGTATCAGGACCTCCAATACAGTTTGATTCAAAGCCCACAACCCTTGTTGTGGGCATATGGACAGCAGGCTGCTGCAATTTATGAGAAGATCTAGAATTTGCATCTCTAAAATCATCAATTCTTAATCCTTGGAAGTCTGTGGGTCCATCAAACGCATGGCTGTCTCTAAAATACCCGTTTGATTCATCCGGGGAATCTGACGGAGTCTGTCTACTGAAATTGCCAATCGATCGATATGAAACCTTGCCATTTGAGCTTTCTCGAGGAAGCCCATCCAAATCGCAGGCACCAACACCATTGGTACGTGAGGGGCTTGACACAGGTGTCCTCGATCCTGTACAAACATCCTCCCTGACTGAAGAAATTTGGGGCAAACCCATCGCAACCAATCTCTGATACTCAGCGAAAAGCAAGACCCCCAATTTGTAAATGCTCCTGCAGTACACCTATCCAGCTCCTTTCAACGGTCCTCTCAGTATCTTGCCATTTCAGTGTCCAAATCGATGCCTAGACAAATCATCAATTGAAACCAATCACCACCGGAAGGGCAGAACCACACCGGCATTTCCGATTCAGACCCATTGGAAGCAAGGTTACCATCTTGCCACTACTAATCATGCTCCCCTGGCTACAGCAACTGGAGATGACACAGAACTTGGAGCCTGAGCAAGCAACCAGGGACCTAGGATGAACCATGAGAGGAGATCACGTCACAGCCCTGCAGAAACGAATCGAAGAACATTGATTCAGCAAACTGATGAGCAGGCAGAGGCTCAATTGCTAACTATTCTTACACCCATCACATGACTAAACCCATGAATAGAAGGAGTTCAATTAATCCCACTACGTGATGAAGAGAAGCTCAATCAATACTACGTGCTACGGTTACTATATTTAGCTCGGGAGAAGCAAACTTGTCAGTTTTTATATCTTCCGCCTGATGCATAGAAATAGCAAGTTCCCAGCCAATGATTGCGCATCCATCACAATGCTATCTACTCCACTCCATACTGCTGCCCAAACAAGGCACGAATGGAGACATGGTCAGCCAATCGCCGAGCAAACAGACATGCATGGGCTAAACCTCAAAACTACCGAAATCGGGAGCATGGCAGCAGCCAAATTCGAGGAAATGAGAGGCCCAAATTTGGGGACGGACTGCGGAACCGTCACCGATCGAAACGAAGAACCAAATTCCCCACCGATAAACGGGCAGCGGGAATCGCAGAAATACAAGCCGGCGATAAAGGGGTACCTGCGTATCCATCCATGGAGCCAAACGGATTAATCAGCAGCGGCACGGCCCGTGCCGCCGAATCGAATCGAGGTCCTCCGAAATTGAGGGCCGCTTCGATCCGACCGCCGAGAACCAGCCCGTCCGAGGAGAATCCGCGCCTCAATCGCTCCAGGCGATTTCCGCCGGGCTCTCGACGTCCGCCTCCGGCGAACCTTCACCTCTCTCTCCCTTCCTCGCTTGCGTTCTCTTCTGGCTGCTCTTCTTCGCTCCCCTCTATCGCTTGCTGCTCCAATGGTGGGTATGTATATAATTCCGCAAGCAACTAACCAGGGGTCCTTGATTAGGCGCTAGAAATGATGATATTTTCTAGAGGGGAAACGCTGGGCTGGGTTGGGTTAGTAGCAGCGGCAGCGGCAGCGGCATCTGGATGTTTCCAATCAGCTCGGCTGTTTTGGTTTCGCTTTTGTTCTCGTTCGGTTGCTTCTTTTTTTTTCTCTTCGAGTGGATAGATAAAATGTTCTCGCGTCTCGTTTTGTGGCTTCTGTTTCTAACATTCGGGCCCCTCACGTCTCACAGATTCGGTTTCTGAGAGTGTGGAGCGGTTGAGCGGCGGTGGTTAATGTACCGGCTTGTGTAACAAATTCGGTTGCTGCCCATACGACATTTTTTACCTTTTGCAAAATACCTACATCTATTTATAAAAGTTAATGGAAAATACAAAGCACATCAAATATAATAAAGATTACATCGAGGTCCCTAGATCGTCGAATGATCACTATTGTAGTCAGAACGAGCCATCGACGTGCCATTGTCGTAGCTCCATATCGGCCCCAGCCTAGCCTTATCGATAATAGTTTAAAAGTTTTCATGAAGGTGCCCCTAAAGACCAGCACCATGAAGCCATAGTCGTCGTTGTTAAACCCTTGAATCAATCTAAAGAGCTTGACACCAGATCTCGTTGGCATGCACGCACGCGGTAGAAGCCTATACCGAAGCTCCGTCTTAAGACGGGCGATTTCGAGGACTGAAGACCCACACACACATGGAAACACATCTTTTCAGGGGCCTATTTGTAATTTCACAGAAGAAAAGGGAGACTAGATTCAAAACGGTGGACTGGACCTACTCCTTGGGCGGCTAAGATCCGTACGCTCTACTTTGGTATCAAATCTAAGACCGGTCAGACTGAGAACCTGGTCCATTTCTTCCCAATGACACTCCCCTGCCCATGATGCATCATCTTTCTCTCGCTTCCATCTTTTTTCCTTCCCTCGGAGTAGCTTTGTGGTACCTGAGCAATGGACTATTCATTGGATGATGTAAGAATCTTTTACAATACTGTACAATAGAAGGCTCAATGGATCAGAGTAATGTTGACCACGACAGAAGATGTCATTTGAGATTTGAATCGTGGCACAGGACCGTCCGCTAGCGGAAACAGCGGCCAAAAGGCGATGTGGATTAGGGACGAGAGAGAGCGCGCCTGATCCACAGCGCCACACACCAATGATGGGCTAGCGGGAATGATATTATCTACAGATTAGACAAAGCAACGGTCGATCGCTATCTCATACGTGTGCCACAATTCGCTAGTTTCCAGCGGAAGAAAGAATCATGGTCCATGATGAGGCAAGTTGCTCCACATGTGGTCGACCTCTCCTTTACGGGTCCCGTTCCACCTGTTGCTTTCCGCGTATATACTATAGCTGGCAGAACCTTGGAGACTGCCTCGCCCTGTGGAATCAGCTTCTCAGCCCTTTCTAGGCGTCTGCCACACGTGTGATTTCACAGTTCAGACACCAGCATCCACTCCGGGAAACATTCCAATGTTTCAGTTCTCTCCAAGATATTGATCACACGGACAGATCAGCCCAAGTCACAGCAAAATCGTGTATTGGGTACCTGAACGCCTGTAATTCAGTTACATACGTACATGTTATTGATACATCCCTCAGTGATGTAAACCTCCAGAAGTTGCATGATTCAAATGTCTCGGGATGAACCATGAACTCAATGCAGTCATCCGACTGCCGCCGACAGATCGGAATCAACAATGCATGCAGATCTACAAAATTAGCTCACATGAGTTGGGGGATACAATTATGCGATTCGGTACATCTTTTCTGGACAAGGAACAAGGAAGAAGGCCGAGAAATAAAACATGCATTTGTGCTTAGGAGGTTGCCGCCATTGATGATGATCTGTAGCAAGCTCGCTTTGCTGCACGGACGATGTCCTCAACCTGCAAGCATGCCAAAAACATTAGTGAGGCGAGGATAAGAAATAAATTATCCATGCATGATCCTGCTTTCTCCTAATATGACTAGGTAATGAATACTTCAACCTACGTCTAATATCACCATCCTACTTCTAAGATGATTGGCTGAACCTGTGGAGTAAATTTTCCCAGAATATGACTTCCCTATTCCTGTGATATTCCTATCCCATGAACCTACGGAGGCCTGAATATGTAGGTCTTATGTTCTCTCAGATAATTCAACATACTATATAGCCACCTTTCCTATGTGGCTCTGCCTACTCATCTCCCTAGAAACATTTGAAGAATCGACTCCCCATGTCCAACATAATCTGGTAAGCTAAATCCTAGAAGCCTAAAGAGTGATGATGTATGCCTACAAAGATTAAAAATATGGGTGGAGGATCCTGTCTCTGAAACATATTAACTGTCTAATGCCCAACCTTCAAATTTTCCAAGCTATCAGTAACAACGCTGGTGACAGATACTCTGGCTACAAAAGAAACTGTTTTTTCGTTACTGCAGTCTCATTCATTACCCACTAGGAAAATTCCCAGTTTAACAGGGCGCAAGCCTTCATATTTTACGAGCTATTAGCAAACTAGGTTCCTGGTTTCCTGTCAGACACACTACCCCCCAAAAACAGATACTATTCCCTCACTGATGCCTCACTAGGCAAGTACCGGCTTAACAGTACGTATGATTCACTAAATTCCTAATAACAATGGAGCACGCTGACAATGAAAAAGTATGAAACCAACACAAGGCAGTCCAAATATAAAAATAAAAGCATCAACATCCCCTACTTTCAGAAAATATTGCACGGTAGGCCAATCAATAATACTGGCTACAGATAAAGGTTGCACGGTAGCCAACCAATGATACTGGCTATAGATAAAGATTCCACGGTAGATGGATGAAGGCAAGAAACTAAAAATCATGGTAAAACTGTGCTATTTCCAGTACTACTCATGAAAAATGCTATGCTATTATCGATTAGGCGAACTTTCTCAATAATATCTATAAAAAAAATGGGACCCAATGGTTTGGGATCAATGTAAAAGAAGCAGCAAGTGCAGACCTGTGGAACTGCCAATCTTTCAAGGTTTGCCGCATAGGGCATAGGTACATCAGCTCCGGCAATCCTCTCAACTGGTGCATCAAGATACTCAAAGCTGTCCTCCACTACGGACATGCTGCAATGAAGATACATCTGAGAACCCAACACCCAAGCATAGGAGGGAGAGAGAGAGAGGGAGAGACGAACCATATTTCAGCACCAACACCATGTTGTGGAAAGCCTTCTTCAACGGTTACCAATCTGTTGGTTTTCCTAACGGATGCATTGATAGCAGCTCTATCCAATGGTCTAACTGACCGAAGGTTGATCACCTGTTAACAGATATTATAGTGGATAATAAGAAAATACAAAAAAGAACGTTGGTCACATAACTGTACTACATAATATGTTTTGCGGAAAGTAACTACCTCAGCACTGATTCCCTCCTTGGACAGTACCTCTGCAGCCTGAAAATGACTGAGCATGAGAATGTAACCAGAACAATAGGTTGAGTATTTTATGTACGTGGGGAAAAAAACATTGATGCTACTATGCTAAACAAATGCACTCACGTAAGTAAATCATCTCAAACAGAATCAATTTCTCAAAATGTCATCTCACTATGGCTGGCCTAATTTTGAACTTCTCCAAATTTGGACATTGAGACCATTATTAGCAGGGGGTAGCTTATAGAATTCAACACACGTTTCATTAGCTCTATGGCTCAACAGGTCGTGCACCACTAACATGCCCATGATGCGTACAGCCTTGACCATATACATGGGCTGTACGTGTACTATACTACGTATAGTCTAACATGCAGGACCTTCTTTTTCAGCGCCATGACACCAGGCCCTGAGGCATAGCACCTTATCATCAAGATCATGGATGCCCTGAGTTCCATAGCAGTCTATGCTCTAACGTGGAATATGGTGAAGCAGAATTAGCAGGAGGTTAGTGCTGAAGAACTCAGGGTTGAGCTGCATGGTCTTAACAGCACTATTGTTGGCACTGAGCTACAGCGGTTATGACTATACAATCCACTTAATTAATGCACTGATTCATGTCAAGACAGATTTTGCTGATCTAATGAATGCTACTTCATGTGAAGGTTGGTCCTCTTTCTTTTATGCGATTATGTGGCATGAATGTGTTAATTTCGAATCATGACATATCGTAGGATTCTCAGAACTGAAGATCACGAAGATTGAATCCTGAATTGTTTTGACAGTATAGGCAAGATCATCTTGAATTTAATTCTTATCATTCACTTCATGTAGACATACGAGACGAGACGTGTAGGTCCTGAATGTCACGAATGCATTCAGTAGTCACTTAGATATTATTCAAACCCTGGAAGCCCCAGCTTTGTCATAACTCGTTAAAAAAATTAACTTGGTCAGAAGTCACCCCTCTAGAGCAACTTGATTATTCCAAGAACTGACAAAAGTGAAACCAAAAGTCCTTAATTTTGTGTGCTTGCTGTTATTGGCTGGACTGAGATTGCAGCACAGCACCAATTGTTATTTCTTAAGGTGGAAGTACTGTTGGTCCCGTGTCATTTTCCGTGTTGAAGCCTGGGCTGACATAGTACCCCGGGCAGGCGGGCACACATCACTAATATCGCACAGAAGTCTTAGGGCGTCTCCAAGGCGGACCTGTAAACCTCCCGCAACCGTCTGGACCACCCTGTCCGGACCGCGGAAGCCATCCAACGCCGACCTATATCGGTCCGCGGGGCGGTCCGGACGTGATTTCTCCCGCAAATTGGAGACAAGAGTGTGGGAGGTTTGCGGGAGTCCGGACACCCGAAACGTAGGGCTCCGACACCCCCGGCCCACCCAATCCCCCCCTCCCGGTCCCATTTCCTTCCACTCCGCACCTTGTCCCCCTTGCTTTGCATCCGCACCCTCCACCTCCGCCGCCGCTGTTGTTCGTCTCAGGCCGCCACAAAGGCATTGCCGGACGTCCGCAACCAGCACCGACGCGCCCGCTCACCGTTCCGACGAAGCTTTCAGCCCTGGAGCCGTTTGTACCCAGGTACACTCCGCCGCCTGTCGACGACCTCCATGGCGGACACCACGCCTTGCAGGTGTTCGGTCAAATGTCATTGAGCTTATTTTCAATTGCTATGTCGTTTTTTAGAGTACGAAGGATGGTGAGCTACTCGAACATGGAGGATGAGTTGTTGTGCGATGCGTGGCAGGCAGTATCCGCGGATTTCATAGGCAGGACCAGAGGGCAGCCCTTCTGGGAGCAAGTGCATGAAAAGTTTCACACAGGAAAGCACATTGCGCCCTACGACATGTACATCATGCGACCACACAATATGAGGTCGTTGTCGTATCGCTGGCACCCTATCCAGGTCAGCGTCATCAAGTTCTGCAACTTGGTTAGTCAGATCAAGGCAAGGTGGCCATTGCACGCGGACATGGAGATGGTAAGTTTTACTTCCTCTTGCTCAACTTGTTGATTAATTCATTCACTCATTGTTGGTCTATACATTATATGTAGCCCGCACGCGCCGCCGTGCTGTACCATAGGTCAGAGGGACGGCCATTTACGTGCACACACTGCTGGATGAAGCTGAAGGGGAAGTATGTGTGGGAGGACATGATCCGTTAATGAAAAACTTGTTGAACATCCGGGATCTAGTCGAATTTGAGACGTTGTTGTACTAGATTTAATTTGCATGCTATGTGTGGATGATTTGTAGTATTTTCTATGCGACTTTGATGAATATCGGCCGGTTTGCATGAATTTCGCATGAATTTCGTCCGGCTAGTTAAAATGTGGTTTGAAATGTATGCGGCTAGCGTTGGATGGCTGCCTCCCGCATCCGTGTCAGCGGACTGGTCCCCCCTGTCCGCGGACGGATGCGGGGGGTTTTTTGCGGGTTGCCGTTGGAGATGGGCATGAGTCCGGACACGCGAAACGTAGCTCTCGGCCCTCCTGGTCCACCCAAAAGGAGGGCCGAGACCGCGCTTTTGTAGCATCCCGCACTGTTTCCGCACCAAAATCCCCCACTCTCTTCTTCCACTCCCCGCCGCTCTCCGCCCAATTACCACTCTTTTCTCCCACCCTCTCCTTCCCTCCGCCGCCGACACATGGAACCGTCGGAGAACCTATCGGGGATGGAGGCGGCGGAGGTGCCGGAGGATCCGAGCATCACGCTCGCCCGGAAGATCAGCTCGAAGACGCGCTAAAATCGTCGCGTCAAAGCGAAGGCCGCAAAGGAGAAGATGAGGAAGCGTCTGGCCGCCGGTGGGCTTGGTGGTGGCGACGGTCGTGGCGGACGGGGCGGTCGGCGAGGCCGTGGCGGACGCCGCCAGACGGGCGCGCCCACAGTACTGACGGCGCCGTGGCCGGAGCCTTACAAGCCTGCGCACTACTACGCCGCCAAGCAGCTCGCAAACCCCGCCGGTACGGTTCCTTACATCGTCGATGTTAACGCGGCGCCGCTCTTCTCCGAGTATTCTTCGCCGTCGCTCGTCCGGGCGAGGACGGCAGGCGGAGAGCAGATGGGTGCCCGCGCATTGTTTGCTGCAATGCCGGGAGCAGGGGAGCCGGCGTACGACGCGGACAGGGAGATGCTTGATATCATCCACGACAGAGGCGAGGGAGGAGGAGGGGGCTACGAGGACAGGCAGGTGGGAGACTTGGATCCCACCCAGTCCGGCAACTACCAACAGCAGCAGTCCTACACCCAGGTCGGCGATGGCACACAGCAACAACAGCATTGGGCCGCCGAAGAGCAGCATCCGAGGGGGGGGGGAGGAGGAGGAGGACGATGATCCGGATGATACAGCAGGCGATCCAAAGGGTAGAGGAGAAAGCTTCAACATGCGGGAGGACGAGCTGCTGTGCGACGCATGGTTGGCCAATAGCCGCGATCCTGTCCATGGCACGGAGCAAAAGGGCTCAACCTTTTGGAGGAACGTTCACATATGGTTCCATGAGCACAAGCATTTGGCGCCCTACTCCGAAGCGTTGATCCGCAACCGTGAGTGGAAGTTCCTCAACCATCGATGGTACACCATCCAAGAGGCCATCTCCAAGTATTGCGGGCACTTGAAGCATCTCATCGCACGGTGGCCTAGCGGTGCACAAATCACCGAGCAAGTAAATTGATCACTAGCCGGATATGCTCTAGTTTTGTTGATCACTAGCTGGATATGCTCTTGTTTTGTTGATCACTAGCCGGATATGCTCTTGTTTTGTTGATCACTAGCCGGATATGCTCTACTTTGGTTGATCACTAGCCGGATCTCTAGTTTTGTTGAACACTAGCCGGACATGTATTGTTTTGTTGCTCACTAGATGGAATTGCATTGTTTCACTTTTGTAGCCTACTCGTGCTTGTGTGGTGTACAAGTTGGAAGTCCTTCACCGTCATGCATTGTTGGTTGAAGTTGAATGGGCAGCCGAAATGGAACCTTTTCATTGCCAAGACCGCCGCCCAAGCCAACGAGGAAGAAACCGGTGACCCTAGCGACCCAGCCCAAGAACCGCCGAAGAAGGTTAGAAGAAATCTGCGGGGCAAGAAGTGGGAGGAGAGGGCGAAGCGAGAAGGTGCGGCGGCCAAGCTGACGAAGAGGTTCGAGGAGATCTTGGCGAAGAAGAGGCATGCGCGAGGCGCTCGGACATCAAGGAGGAACGGAAGGCAGAGAGGTTCAAGCAGTTGATGGATGCGGCGAAGAAGAAGATCAAGCTCGAAGAGAGGACCATGATCAAGGAGAGGAAGGCGGCGCTTGAGGAGAAGAAGGCCGCGCTCGAGGAAAAGAGGGTGAAGATCGCCCCCAATGCGGAGGACGCCAAGATGTTGACCTTGAATATCGACTCTTTGGATGCCGACACTAGAATTATCGTGCAATCCGTAGGCTATCAAATGCTGGAGCGGCAGAAAGATCTATTGGTGGCGACGCAAGATGAGGACGCAGCGGAGGCGGAGGTGAACGCTGAGGCTGCCTACGCGGCGGCGACGGCACCTCCTTGACTGGGAAGCATCTTGCTGGGATGGCCGGTCCGGCAAGGCAGAAATGCACGGACTGATGTTCTTTTGGATTCGGGCATGTAAAAACTAAGCATATTTGCCACCTTTTGGTTGTGATCGGAGATGCGATCCGGCGCGTTGTGTGGATCGGCGTAGATTTGAATTTGAATTTGCTGGCGGACAGAATGCGGCTACGGTTGGATGGCTGCCTCCCACATCCGTGTCTGCGGACTGGTCCCCCCTGTCCGCGGACGGATGCGGGAGGTTTTTTGCGGGTTGCCGTTGGAGATGCCCTTATACCTCAGTCTATCAAAAAAGTTTCTGCATGATCCGAACCCAAAGGTAATATGGAAGGGACCACTGGGGACAATTTTGCAGGGGTTCAGGGTGAACAAGTCTTTCACATTCAAGGTGACACTATATTACACAACCAACCATTCTTTGCATAAAAGAAGTATCTAGTTAATGAACAAAGCATTAGCTGCTAATAGTACTATTACGTTATTTGGTCAAATTTCACTAACGAATGTAAAACAAGAAGGCCTAATGGACAACAACACAAGTAAACACAGCTATTAGCGACTTCTTCCGTTTACTTAAAAGTGCTGTAGTAACACACCTGAAGAGCATACCCAACCATCTTAGAGAATGCAGTAATTGTAACATCTTTTCCTTCCCGTTCTATCTGCAGATCAAAAATAAAGGTGAAACCAAAAAAAAATACAAAAAACCTGACGGAACTAAACTCTTCCCGACCACTAAAGAACATACCTTAGCTTTGCCAATTGGGACACTGAAGCTAGAATCAAGTACTTCAGCCTTAATAGGAAACGATTCACCATAGCTGTAGAGAAGAATACATGATTCGCTGAAATGACAACTTGAATGTAGAGAATATAACTAAGTAGGACAAGATACTACATACAGTAGTTCATTTTCCAGGAAAACAACAGGGTCTGGATCCCTGATTGCAGCTTTTAGCAAGCCTCGAGCATCTTCTGCAGAATAGGGAGTTAGGACCTTCAATCCTGGAACATGGGCATACCATGCTGCATAGCACTGCATACGAAGTCAATTAGTACCGAAGTAAATTAGACTGCTAGGATTCCACTACTTAGATAAATAGATAGAAAAACGTTAAAATAAAAAACGATCTAAATATGCTATGCATCTTACGATCATGAAGCGCCAGAAGCACACTAAAGCTTACACCTCGTGCAATTCAATGCATTTATTGATAGTGAGATGAGTCATATTCTGACAGTTTTGGCTTTCATTCTACTACCAACAGAAGAAATAGAGTAAGGATGACGAACAACACATGGATAGGTAGAGGTAAGTTTAGTGCTATAGGGTTTTGCCATGCTCCCTTAAAAAACGTGTGCTCCTCTGTACATATTGTTCATCTCTCTTTGTCTATATGAGAAGGCAGTGCTCATGGATTTCTCGAAAAGAATAGGTAGAGATAAGCTTTAGTCACAAACCTGCGAGTGTTGAGCACCAACTCCAGCAGCTGCCCCATTTGGTCCTCGAAAAACAATAGGAACGGATATCTGACCAGCTGACATGTAGTTTGATTTGGCAGCTGAATTGATGATGTGATCAATTGCCTGGATGTGCAAAACAGTGCTATTAGGCAAACACTTTGACTAATGCAATACACAGTTGTTGTAGACATATTCGGCAAGATTTATATACAGAATAAATGAAAGTAAATTTATGGACAGAGTTATGTACAAACCAAATACAAACTGAGTGCAACAAGAAAGGCATACTAGCAGCCGTATGCGATTAATATGTAATTATGGGGATCAAAGTTTTAATCAAAAATAGTACTCCCGCCGTCTCATAATGCAAGACGTTTTTTGACACTGCGCTAGTGTCAAAAAACATCTTACATTATGGGACGGAGTAGTAGTAACTAATGGGTATCATTTCAATATCCAACCATTCAGAGTAATATGTGAACATGCAGACAAGAAATATGTCTTAAAACAAAGTTCTCAAATGTCCAATAGGCAACATGCGAAACAAACTATGAGTAACAGATTTTTATTACTCTTGTACTTGCAGTTAAGCATAAACTATACTGTGGCCATCAAGTTCTGTATTCTGTTTAAACTACCAACAGGAAGAAAATGTAGTTATCTTGATCGTCAAATTTTCAGAAGGATGATACTGTTCCAATGAGTACTTTCCAATGTCAGTTTCTAGTAATCATATTTCTGTGAAAGAATAAAACAACAATTGAAAAGAATATTGCCATCCCCTTAAACACAGCATGATATAGAACAAATCAAGAGCAGACTACATCACCACTAATCACAAGGGAAAAAACAGCAAGACCTACCATAATTTAAGTTGCTTAGAAAAATAGCAGCGAAAAATACAATGCAGCCATATAATAAGGTTATTTGACAAACTGGCATTTTCAGGGATTTCGAAAATAAAATGACTGACCTGCATCGAGAAGTTAAATGTCATGAACTCTACTACAGGTCTAAGACCTTGGTATGCAGCACCAACGCCAATGCCAGTAAAACCAGCCTGAACAGAACAATAGCATATTAGTACTGAAAAAATCCGAAACTGATCAAACAAATCTGACAGCTTATGAACAGACACCAATGATTACTTTTAAGGGTTCAAGTTTATAACCTCTGTGATTGGCGTATCGAGAACCCTATCAGGACCATACTTGTCCAGCAAACCCTTTGTTATCTGCAAATAACATAAAAGATATAAGTGCTAATAGTATTCACACAAATTTTCAGTTGCCACGAAGTAATAAAGAAATCATGAGTCTTGAGAAGAATTCACTCACCTTGTATGCACCTTGGTACTCTCCAACCTGCCACAGAAATGACAAGTATTAGAGAGCACAAAAAAAGGACACAAAATATATAACTTGTCTACCAGGTGGTATCATGGTACCTCTTCTCCCATTAAGAAAACAGAAGGGTCAGCAGACATCTCCTCGTCAAGGGCGGAATTCAATGCTTCACGCACAGTCATCTAAAGAGCAAAAGAAGAGGAACTGCGTAAATTTCCCACACAAAATCACAATGTAAGCAGAACATAAAATTACTTCTAGAGGCAAACACAACACTACAAAAATTCAACAAGCAAGCATATTAGCAAAATAATAAGATACATGTTGGGTTCTTTCGATCTGGTGAAATCAGAACAACCTAAAACACCTCTACACCAGCTGTCCAGCAACCTGCTTAGACAATACTGCTATGCATTTCTCAAAACAAGTACCGTCCAATTCACTGAACCCACTGGCCTCGCACAAAAGGTATGTCCTCCGACCTGGACGTCCACAACAAAAACAACTGATTCTCCTGAACGATCAACCATTTCCATAACTGAGCTGCACAAATCCAGTAAGGTTCCATACAATCGACGCCCTTTACCGTTTAAAGCCCATGGCTGGCCAATATGCAACCACCCCTGCCACAGCCCACAGGATCAACCGTCTCGAAAAACTAACCCACCTAGCTGTACCATTCACCACCCCAGAACAAACAAACAAACAAATAGTAACAGATTAATCAATCACACCGACGACCGTGACACGCCTCACAACACGAGCTAAGCTAGGGTTCCGGCCAAGCGCTCACCTCCTTCGGGGTCGCGGAGTAGCTCCTCGCCGCCGTGGCCGCCGGGCGGAGGGTCTGCATCAGTTGCCCCAGCACCTGAACCGATCGAAACGCGCGCGCGGATCAGAGACAAAACAGACAGGCACGGATGGAAGAAAAATATATTCTCAGAGAAGCGCACGTACGCATCCGGATCTCCTCGCGGCGCCCAGCATCGTCGACGCGATCGGCTACCGACGGGGGTGGGGATTGGGAGGGGAGATTTGCGCTCCGGGGAAGGCGGAGGAGGGGGAGTTGGGTCCGCCTTTTGTTTGTTTGGTGGGTTCGTGATGAGGATGGCGCCGTGTTGAGGCGGCGGGGGAGGGTGAGGGAGATGGATGGAGAGGACGCCGCCGAAATTGCCGCGCCGACTTGCAGCTTGCGTTTGTTTATCTCCTTGCTATATTTTGTCGAAAGGACATCGAGCAAGTTCGGTAGTTGTATGGTTATAGGGACAGCGGAATCCCCGTGCTACCAGGGTTCAAGTCTAGGTGCTCGCATTATTTCTGGATTTATTTTAGAATTTTCGGCGATGCGTTTTCAGTGGGAGGAGACGTTCCTGTCGACGACGAGGCACCTACGGTGACTTCGTAAATTTCGAGATGACATGTCGGCTCAGTCTTTCGGAGATGCTCATCTCTACTCCTAATGGAGCAGTTGGTAGTCTCGCTTCCAGGTTTTTTTTCGTCCCACCTCCCATGGTTTTTTTGGGTACCTCCTCCCACCTTCGCTGGTTTTTTTTCGTAGATTTTTTTTCGTCCCCTCCCTCCACTTCATCGGTTTATTTTCGCGTCACCCTCTCACACAACGAAAGAAATCTGAACAGATCAGAACTTTCCATACTGGCGCAAGTTATATTTAGTAATGTAGAATCAATCACGAACAATCTCTAAAGATCAAATCTAAATTAATTAACCTTACCTTAAATCACTCAATCACATTAACCTTACCTTAACTCACGGATGGTAATCAATCTCCAAACAAAGGAAACAATACATCGAGGGAGCAGTAAATAAACTCCCTTTCTTATGACATGTATATGATCTTCCCTTCCCTCTCTGTTGTCGAGCGTTCTTGATTCTCGAGGCTGATGCTTGGGCTGCGTCACTGGGTCGCGATGGTGCCGGAGGACGAGGATGGCGAGGCCGGGTGCCGCGGCACCGCGTTGGCCGCGGCCGGTGAAGGGGGCGAAGAAGGGCGGCTTCCCTGGCCCTGGCCGTGGCCGTGGCCCTGGGAGTTGGTGCGGTGGAAGCGGCACTTGAAGGACCCGGCGTGGGTGGCCGGCGCGTAGACGCACTTGGAAGCGGGCCCGTGGCCCGCGCCGGACGGCGCCGACGCCGCCCCGGGCCACCTCCTCCCCGTATTCTTGGAGCTGTGGCTGGCTGATTTACATGAAATTAATTCCCTCAGTTGTGGTGGCAAATATAATACACATAATCCATATTGTTATGCACTAGCGTGTGTGTGTGAAATAGATGGATTATGGTCCCGTACCCAATAAGATGGATATGTGTGTGTGTGTTAGAGAGAGAGAGGGAGAGGAGGAGAGAGAGTGAGGAAGAGGGAGGGAGAGAGTGTGTGTGTGAGGATTTGATGGTAAAAAAGGTCGCCAATATCACTTGATATGTATGAGAATATTAATATTGAACTCTTAAAGTTAATGTGGCCCCGTTGCAACGCACGGGCGTTCTTCTAGTAGAGGTAGGGTGTGCGTGGGTGCGTTCATGGGGTGAGTGTATGCGCGTATGTATGAGCGCTTGCGTCTGTACTGATGTTCAAAAAAAAAATTCGGTATTGAATGTCTGGTGCTTCAAATAATATAAGTGTACACAAATTATTGCCTGTAATTCCTCATTTTAATCTAAGATAAAAATAAATTGTTGTATATGCTAGTAGCACGGATCTATGGTGTCGAAATTAAACTCAAAGAGCATCTCCACTCGCGTCCCCGACAGGCCCCCCCGACGAGATTTTTTTCGCCGGCGCCAAAAAAAACCACCAGTCGTCCCTCCAGGACGCTGAATTCCGCCGGTTCGGCCTATTTTTTGGCCCGGCGATCCCAGGCCGAACCCAGCGCATTGGGGGCGCTTGGGGGCTCCGGCGGAAGGAAAATCGGCGCATGGGCCATCACTGTCATGCAAAAACGATTTTTCCACGTCCAGATTCGCCCCCCGCGTGCACTACCCCTTCCGCCGCCGTGCCGATCCCGGCGCCGCCCACCTGCCCACCGCCGCTAGAAAAGGCCATTTCCCGTCGGAAAGAAAGGGTTCGCCGCGGCAGCCTCCATCTCGCTCCCTGGGCGAGCTTTCCGGCGCTCCGACCACACAGGCGGGGATACCGGCGGCTGCGCGCCTACCACGCCCGCCAGGTGTTCGGCGATTTGTCTGCTCGGCGATGGACTCGGACGACGAGGAGGCGTTCGCGGCGCTGCTGGAGGAGGAAGCCGAGGCCGACGCCCATGACGAAGAGCACCTCATGGTCCTCGTCGCTCTGGCCGGCCTATTCGCGAGCAATGAAAAGCCGCGGCGAGTTGGCTCGGCGTCGGGCCGCCAGAAGAGCAAGCAAAGGCATCGACTAGAGGGCTATTGGTTGCTCTACGCCGACTACTTCGCCGACGCTCCACTACACGGTGAGAAAGTATTTCGACGCCGTTATCGGATGAACCAAAAGCTCTTCCTCAGGATTGTGAATTCCATCCGGGAGTTCGACAGCTACTTCAAGTACAAGAAGGATTGCACCGGCTCACTTGGATTCACCTCACTCCAGAAGTGGACGACAACTATGAGGATGCTTGCATACGGAGCTCCCGGTGATATACCAGAAGACTATGGACGCATGGCCGAGTCCACCACCATTGAGTGTTTTGTACAAGTTCTACAGGACAGTGGTGGCAGAGTTTGGACCACAATACTTGCGATCACCCAATGCTGAAGACACTGCTCGAATCCTAGCACATAATGCAGCAAGAGGATTTCCTGGGATGCTTGGAAGCATCGACTGCATGCATTGTGCATAGAAAAATTGTCCGTTTGCTTGGCAGGGGATGTACAAAGGCGCCAAAGGAGCTTGCAGTGTGATACTTGAGGCAGTGGCCACACAGGACCTCTGGATTTGGCACTCCTTCTTTGGTATGCCAGGAACACACAATGACATCAACGTACTGCAGTGCTCGAATGTCTTTGCCAAGCTTGCTGAAGGTCATGCTCCTCCGATGAACTTCGAGGTCAATGGGCGGCAGTACAACAAGGGATACTACCTAGCAGATGGCATCTATCTGAGATGGTCCACATTTATGAAGACTATCTCAAACCATGTGCCAGGAGACAAGAACTCCTACTTTGCCAAGTGCCAGGAGGCTTGCAGGAAGGATGTCGAGCGGGCATTTGGTGTGCTCCAATCTCGATTTGCTGTTGTCCGGTACCTCGCTCTGACCTGGTCGAAAGATCAAATGTGGGAAGTCATGACTTGTTGTGTCATCTTGCACAACATGATCATTGAGAGCGAGCAGGAAGATCCAGTGTTTGACACTGAACCATATTACAGGCAGGGTCCTCTTGTCCAAATTGATCACCAGCTACTGACAACCTGGGCTGCCTTCTTCAATATGCGTCAGGAGATCCGAGACTCACAGGTGCATCAAGAACTGCAGCATGATCTGGTGGAGCACCTATGAAGGCTTAAGGGCAACGCCTAGATCGACGTGTGATGAAATGTGAGTTTTTATTTATATTTGAATTATGAGTTTGATTCGTTCAACTATTTGATTTGTATTGATTTATGTGATGAACTATGTGATAAAAAAATTGTTGGATTTGTGCCGAAGCACGCCGAATGTGGGCCGAATTTGGGCCAATTTGCGCCGAAATTGGGCCGAAATCGATAGTTGGGGGCGAACTTGGGCGGTCGGCTGGGAACCCGAGCACCCTCCCCCCCCCCGCCCACGCCGAATTTACCGCCAGTTGGCCCCCAGGCGGCGCTATTTCAAGCCCCTGGGGGCCGAAAGGCTGGAGATGCTCTAAACTAAAATAAAGGGGGGAGGTAAACTTTACCTTGAATGATGCACATGGTACCGCTCACTCACTTGTTTGATTTTGTAATATTTGTAACTTGATTTTTCTTTTTTTTATAGAAGTTGTGGGTTGTATTATTTTTTTGCGGGAAAAGAGCTGATAATATTAGAACAAGGTTCTTACAGAACGATCCAGAACAAAGAAAAAATTACAAATGAGTCCTTTTGGACCTCGATGCCGCTGCTGATGACTAGGACATGCCGATGGCGCGCCGCCGCCGCTGCTCCACTCAAACCTTGGATCATGAGAAGCCCCTCTACGGAAGGGAAGTCGTCGAACCTCGGCTCCGAAGAGCCTCCACCCTGCTCCGCCGATGCCATCGTCTTGCTCACCACCACCAACTCCTTCAGCTTCTTCAAACGTCCGGATCCGCCGCTCCTCGGACTTCGGTGAGGGAAGGCCACGCACAACAGCTCCGAGGAACTGCAAGCGTGGACAAGGCGGCCGATCCGCGGCGAAACTCCATGGAGCCCCACCACCGAAGAGGACGAACGTCGCCCCTAAACTCCACTCGGACCGCGCCGTCATCTCCTCAACGCCGCCGGCTGGAAGCCTACTCGAACCTACGCTATATACACGTCGAGATCCGGGGTCCCTCCACCCTCCCGCCGCCGGAGCGGCTGCCGGAGGGAGAGGGAACCGGCGAATCACCGACGGCGAGGTGGATCGAACAAGCGTTTTCAGAAATCGCCCTTCAGCACTGCAGCGGGGAAGGGATAAGATCCAAGGTCCCTGGATGTAGTTGTGGGTTGTATTTAAATTTGAAATTTTATGACATGATAATTTTGTATCATGTCAATGGCGTTATTTGCTGCGAGCATAGCTCTAATGGCTAGGTCCTTGTGATGGAACATGTCTATCCGGATTCAAGGTCTAGACTTGGCACGAGTAATCGCATTTTTTTGTATTTATTTTAAATTGTCCGCGGCGCTACTCTTTCAGCAGTATGGTATATATGGCAGGTTCACCATCTCAAGCTTTTGTCGGGTTTGTGCCTCCATAGAACGAGTGTGCATCCATGTATGCACGCGCGTGTGTGTGTGTTTTGATGATTTGAGCGCACTAGTATTATGCATATGGAAATAGGCATAGGAATCCTATATACATAAGAAGTTCACCCTCACTACCTTATATCTAAGCATGCAAGCTATCCACATCATCGTCCATTCTTCTCTTGCCACATCAGCACTAATCCTCCACTCCGCTAATCCACCACAATCCATCATGGCATTTTTTTTCTACTCTCACAATCCACCATGTCACCATAAAATCCTGCTGTCGTTTGATAGCCACGGGGTAGCCCAAAAGTTGATGGTGATCTCTTGTACTGCATGGTTTCAAGTTGGCTCTACTTTCCTCGGCTCCTTGGCTCTCAAAGGGGCGCACAGGCGGACCAGTGATATTAGACCGTGTGGAATCAAACCTCTATTTTCCTGATTAGCCACGCAGTGGGCACGCAGCGTGATCTGCGCGAGCTAGAGACGACATGCATGCGTGTGCGAAATAGTTACGGCAACCCGCTGCAGATAATTACTGCCAACCGAGCACGTAACCAATTACATCAAGTGCATGCATGTCGCCACTTAAATAGTGTCGTTAATTATTGCCTAAGGCTAGTCAGACCTCCTCCAATGCAAAGGTGCTTAGATGAGGTGCTAAGTGCATTAAATACCATAGCAACTCGACTCCCCAATGCATAGGTGCTTAATTTGTTGTTGCTAAGCACATTTTATTTAATGAGTTAACACCTAAAGTCTTTCATCCATTGGTCAAGTTGTTTCATTTAAGTGATTTGTCTAGGTTCACGAGCTTAGCATTGGTTCTTCATGGGTCATCAAAGTGCTCTCTCTCCTTCTTAATTGTTGTGCTATGTCATTTTTTCGCTTATGTGGCATGCTTAGCACCTGTCTACCGTGGAGCACGGGGAAGGGCCTCATAGTGGGAGTAACTTAGGTAGTAACATAGCGCGCTCCAAGAAAATTTTGCTTATGTGGCATGTAGTTAATGAGGAAAGAGGTGTATAGAGTAACATAATATGTTACTGTAACATAACGCTTTCCGAGAAAAGACGAGTCTTCAAGCTAATAAATAAAGCCATCTATGACACTACTACTATGTTACTTTGCACTATGAAGATAGTAACTTAGACTAGTGTCATATGTATGACACTAGTATAAGTTACTCCCCATTATGACCAGCCTAACCCTGGAGTTACATGGGCAGTCCAGATCCAGTATTTGCTACGTGGGTTGTATCCCATGGTGTAGTTTAACATATGGCTGTATGCATCATATTGATGCAGAGGCCGGGGGTTTCAGCCTCATTTTCAAAAAAAAATATTCTCCTTTGCCACGCTCTCAATTGACAACTCGACTCCCACTCAAAAAGAAAAACGAAAAAAACTGACAACTCCACTGCTATCTCTTCCGCCTTCACGACGAGAGCTCTTCCGTCCAGGCATGCAGCCACATAATTCATCCCCTCATTATCTCACCATCCACTACCTTACAATTTTGTGGTTTCCATTAATCGTTGTTCTATACCTCTCCTCCCGATTCACCTCCCGATGTTTCGCATCTCTGCACAGGCGCACACCATTAGACGGCGATGACATCTATAAGAGTGTTGCCTCCGACGTCCTTCTTTCCTCTCCCATCTACAAGGTTGATCAATCGATCCGACAGGGACTAGAATTTTAAATGAGTCCATGTGCTCTTTCTTCATTTCTCCTGATTCCTAATTATTCTGCACTTTTTCTTGGTGCACTACAGCAATGGGCACCTGACCTACATCGCCGCCATGGAGCCGTCCGCATCAACTGCATGGAGTGCATCCACTTGGACTATGGTCGAAGCCGTGCTATCACAAACATTCTTTGGTCCGTCCGCTTCACATGCCGCAACTACGAGTATGGCGGTGCGGCAATGTCACCATGACATGGAGGCCATGGGCGCACCTACCGGTACAAGGCTACGAGCTTTGCTTCCGCCCCATCCTGCCGCTGCGGATGCATCTACTTTTCTTCTTCCACACTGTTCGGACGCGCTCAAACATCACGTCACCAAGCGAGGCGCTGGCCATGGAGGCGGATGAGCGGGAGCTCCTCCATGCCGACTATGGTGAGCTGTTCCACCTGAGGCACATGGGAACAAAATGCCCGGCACCATGCTATGATTGATTGTCATCCGGCCGTAATGCGACATAGTCGGAGGTATAGGCGAGACGACCTCCTCGCCGTTTCCACGTAGAAGTCCATGATACCTACTCTGCATCATCTTTCCTTCTCCCGTAAGCTAGGCAACATTTTGTTTGTACATAACATTGACGTTTTTTAGTGGAGGATCAGAAGGAGATGTTGGGGTCATTCAACCCTTGGTAGGAGCCTCTGTGGTATCTTTGCAAGGGATTCCTGTTATGCACAACTAAGGGTAACAAGGCCTTCCGTCAGACATAAAAATAGTTTGTTCAAGGACACGGTGTGTATTTATTTTGTCCTACTGAATTTATATTATGCCACAGTATGTATGTGTGGATTTTGTTTGCAGTTTGTGGTGGATGATGGTAAATTTTACCTGGAGGTACTACTCTGAGACTAGGAATGACTCAAGACAAGTAGCTTAATTAACAAGATTTAGTACTACATAGTGTAGGCAACATCAAAGGAGGAAAGACACGTTCAAGTAATCAGTTGGCGATGCCTTATGTATGTGTGTGTTTCTCATGTAACAAGCTATCATTATTTAAAAAAATCTAACAATCTTTTTTACTTGAATTCCCGCAGCAACGCGCGGGGAATCATCTAGTTATAAGAAAAATCTTGTAAGTCTTATACCCTGTTTGGGATAGGGAAAACATAGGAATATTGGATGACATTATTTACATAGGGAAATTATGTAATCTGATTTGGGGAAAGTCATCTTGTACCTTTCGATTGGCCTTCGTATGGGACAACCATATGAATTTAGGGCTCCCTTGATTCAGAGGATTTTTATAGGACATTGGAGGAATCCTTAGGAATTTTTGGTACGCTGATTGCTTGATTATCAACATGCTCACTAAACCATATTTGCACAAACATCCACCTGACGTATCGAATATATCCCATCCGATCTGACTACGTAGATTCGAAAAAAAAAAAACTGATCTGACGACGGAGCATTTGACATGACATGCGTCCGCAGCAGCAACCACACTTTTTTAATTTAGAAAAGGCGGCAGCAGCAGCCCTCGTGTGGTCATCAAGATGAAATGTGTGACAGTGTGGTGTGATCCGTGCTGTTGACGGGTGGTGCGAGCATCTGGCCAACCGGCGAGGCGAGGCCCAGAGCAACCCGCGCCACCGGCCGGCCCCGTCCCTTGCAGCCTGCAGGGGCCGTATTTTCCTTCCACGTTCCAGCTCCCTCAAGGCCTCAACTGCGACCGCCCTGCGTGCCATTTCATCCGCCCATGTCCGTTTAGATCGTGGTGGACAAAAATGTCAGTCTAACGTGTCGACTCAAACCTAAATTGCGTCTGCTTCATGTCCGTGCCGATGCATTTCAGGCCCAAACGTCAGTCTAACGTGTCGACCCAAACCTAAATTGCGTCTGCTTCATGTCCGTGCCGATGCATTTCAGGCGCGTCTGCTTCATGTCCGTGCCGATGCATTTCAGGGGCCTGAAATGCATCGGCACGGACATGAAGCAGACGCAATTTAGGTTTGGGTTGACACGTTAGACTGACGTTTTTGTCCACCACAATCTAAACGGACATGGGCGGATGAAATGGGTCGCCCGGTCGGAGTTGCTCTTAATAGACGCAGGGCGGTGTCGGCGCGGACACGAAGCGGACGCGCCGTGCGTCCCCTCGGTGTTCGCCGCTGCCCCACATGTCGGCCGGCCAACCACCCACGCGGTCGTAATAACGCGTCCACCTACCAAGGCCCATCTGGCAGTGTGTGGAAGGGCCGCGTGCCCGTCCTTTCTAACGGACGCGTGCGGCGGGGCCGGCCTCATCCATTTTCCATCCACATCTGGCCACCTTTGCTCCCTCGCCGGCGACCACCAAACCCTAGCCAGTCAGCCCGAAACCCTAACAAACAAGCCATGGGCTTCTTCAGCGGTAAGGGAGGGGGAATGGGAGGTTGAACGCCGGTGCGAGTGTTGGGTAACGTTGCATGGAAAACAAAAATTTTCTACGCGCACACAAGATCTATCCATGGAGATGCATAGCTACGAGAGGGGAGAGCATCTTCATACCCTTGAAGATCGCTAAGCGGAAGCGTTTTATCAACGCGGTTGATGTAGTGGTACACCTTCACGATCCGTCCCGATCAAGTACTGAACGTACGGCACCTCCGCGTTCAGCACACGTTCAGCTCGATGACGTCCTCGCCTTCTCGATCCAGCAAGAGGGGCGAAGCAGTAGATGAGTTTCGGCAGCACGACGGCGTGGTGACGGTGTTGGTGAAGAACAATCTCCGCAGGGCTTCGCCAAGCACAACGGAAACTATGACGGAGGATAAACTAGAGGGGACCGGGTTGCCGGCACACGGCTTGGTGAATCTTGATGTGTTTCGGGTGCTAGCCCTGCCCCACTATTTATATGTTGAGCCCTGGGGTCGAAACTTGGAGAAAGAGCCTCCTCAAAGTCGGTTTTGCCCGCAAGGAAGAGTCCTTCTCGAACTTCCAGGACCAGACGCCACAGTCCTTGGCTTCTGGCCCAGACGCCATGGGCCTCGGCGTCTGGCCCAGACGCCATGGGCCTCGGCGTCTGGCCCAGGGCCAGACGCCAGGGTCTCCGGCGTTTGGTCCCTGACCTCTGCAAAACATTCTTTTGCACCGACCTAAAGCCCCGTGGGCCTCACCCCTTGGCCTAACCATATCGTCCAATATATCAATCTTTACCACCGGACCATTTCAGAGCTCCTCGTCATGTCCGTGATCTTATCCAGGACTCCGAATAATATTCGGTCACCAACATACATAACTCATATAATAATATATCGTCAACGAACGTTAAGCGTGTGGACCCTACGGGTTCGAGAATAATGTAGACATGACCGAGACGCTTCTCCGGTCAATAACCAATAGCGGGACCTGGATGCCCATATTGGTTCCTACATATTCCACGAAGATCTTTATCGGTCGAACCTTATGACAACATACGTAATTCCCTTTGTCCATCGGTATGTTACTTGCCCGAGATTCGATCATCGGTATCTTCATACCTAGTTCAATCTCGTTACCGGCAAGTCTCTTTACTCATTTCGTAATACATCATCCTGTAACTAACTCATTAGTCACTTTGCTTGCAAGGCTTCTTATGATGTGTATTACCGAGAGGGCCCAGAGATACCTCTCCGATACTCGGAGTGACAAATCCTAATCTCGATCTATGCCAACTCAACAAACACCTTCGGAGATACCTGTGGAGCATCTTTATGATCACCCAGTTACATTGTGACGTTTGATAGCACACAAGGTATTCCTCCGGTATCCGGGAGTTGCATAATCTCATAGTCGAACGAATATGTATTTGACATGAAGAAAGCAATAGCAATAAATTGAACGATCATTATGCTAGGCTAACGGATGGGTCTTGTCCATCACATCATTCTCCTAATGATGTGATCCCGTTATCAAATGACAACACATGTCTATGGTTAGGAAATCTTAACCATCTTTGATCAACGAGCTAGTCTAGTAGAGGCTTACTAGGGACATGGTATTTGTTTATGTATTCACACATGTATTTAAGTTTCCGATCAATACAATTCTAGCATGAATAATAAACCTTTATCATGAATAAGGAAATATAAAATAACAACTTTATTATTGCCTCTAGGGCATATTTCCTTCAGTCTCCCACTTGCACTAGAGTCAATAATCTAGTTCACATCGCCATGTGATTAACACCTAAAGAGTTTACTAGAGTCAATAATCTAGTTCACATCACCATGTGATTAACACCCATAGTTCACATCGCCATGTGACCAATACCCAAAGAGTTTACTAGAGTCAATAATCTAGTTCACATCGCCATGTGATTAACACCCAAAGAGTACTAAAGTGTGATCATGTTTTACTTGTGAGAGAAGTTTAGTCAACGGGTCTGCCATATTCAGATCCGTATGTATTTTGCAAATTTCTATGTCTACAATGCTCAGCATGGAGCTACTCTAGCTAATTGCTCCCACTTTCAATACGTATCCAGATTGAGACTTAGAGTCATCTGGATCGGTGTTAAAGCTTGCATCGACGTAACCCTTTACGACGAACTCTTTATCACCTCCATAACCGAGAAATATTTCCTTAGTCCTCTTAGGTAACTAAGGATAATTTTTTATTGTTGTCCAGTGATTTACACCTGGATCACTATTGAACCCCTTTGCCAAACTCATGACAAGACACACAAAAGGTCTGGTACACAGCATGGCATACTTTATATAACCTATGACTGAGGCATAGGGAATGACTTTCATTCTCTCTCTATCTTCTGCCGTGGTCGGGCTTTGAGTCTTACTCAATTTCACACCTTGCAACACAGGCTAGAACTTCTTCCTTGACTGATCCATTTTGAACTCCTTCAAAATCTTGTCAAGGTATGTACTTATTGAAAATCTTATCAAGCGTCTTGATCTATCTATAGATCTTGATGCCTAATATGTAAGCAGCTTCACTGAGGTCTTTCATTGAAAAATTCTTATTCAAGTATCCTTTTATGCTATCCAAAAAATCTATATCATTTTCAATCAGCAATATGTCATCCACATATAATATCAGAAATGCTATAGAGCTCCCACTCACTTTCTTGTAAATACAGGCTTCACCATAAGTCAGTATAAAACCATATGCTTTGATCACCTCATCAAAGCGTATATTCCAACTCCGAGATGCTTGCACCAGTCCGTAGATGGATCGCTGGAGCTTGCATACTTTGTTAGCACCTTTAGGATCGACAAAACCTTCTGGTTGCATCATATACAACTCTTCTTTAAGATACTCATTAAGGAATGCAGTTTTGACATCCATTTGCTAGATTTCATAATCATAAAATGCAGCAATTGCTAACATGATTCGGACAGACTTAAGTATCGCTACGGATGAGAAAGTCTCATCGTAGTCAACTCCTTGAACTTGTCGAAATTTTTTTGCGACAAGTCGAGCTTTGTAGACAGTAACATTACCATCAGCGTCAGTCTTCTTCTTGAAGATCCATTTATTTTCTATGGCTTGTCGATCATTGGGCAAGTCCACCAAAGTCCACACTTTGTTCTCATATATGGATCCTATCTCAGATTTCATGGCCTCAAGCCATCTGTCGGAATCTGGGCTCATCATAGCTTCTTCATAGTTCGTAGGTTCGCCTTGGTCTAGTAACATGACTTCCAGGACAGGATTACCGTACCACTCTGGTGCGGATCGTGCTCTGGTCGACCTACGAGGTTTAGTAGCAACTTGATCTGAAGTTTCATGATCATTATCATTTGCTTCCTCTCTAGTTGGTGTAGACATCACGGGAACGGATTTCTCTGATGTGCTACTTTCCAATTCGAGAGAAGGTACAATTACCTCATCAAGTTCTACTTTCCTCCCACTCACTTCTTTTGAGAGAAACTCCTTCTCTAGAAAGGTTCCATTCTTGGCAACAAAGATCTTGCCTTCGGATATGTGGTAGAAGGTGTACCCAATTGTTTCCTTAGGGTATCCTATGAAGACGCACTTCTCCGATTTGGGTTCGAGCTTATCAGGCTGAAGCCTTTTGACATAAGTGTCGCAACCCCAAACTTTAAGAAACGACAGCTTAGGTTTCTTGCCAAACTACAGTTCATACGGTGTCGTCTCAACGGATTTAGACGGTGCCCTATTTAACGTGAATGCGGCTGTCTCTAATGCATAACCCCAAAACGATAGTGGTAAATCGGTAAGAGACATCATAGATCGCACCATATCTAATAAAGTACGGTTACGACGTTCGGACACACCATTACGCTGTGGTGTTCCAGGTGGCGTGAGTTGTGAAACAATTCCACATTGTTTTAAATGAAGGCCAAACTCGTAACTCAAATATTCGCCTCCACGATCAGATCGTAGAAACTTTATTTTCTTGTTACGATGATTCTCCACTTCACTCTGAAATTCTTTGAACTTTTCAAATGTTTCAGACTTGTGTTTCATTAAGTAGATATACCCATATCTACTCAAATCATCTGTGAAGGTCAGAAAATAACGATACCCACCGTGTGCCTCAACACTCATCGGACTGCATACATCGGTATGTATTATTTCCAATAAGTCATTAGCTCGCTCCATTGTTCCGGAGAACAGAGTTTTAGTCATCTTACCCATGAGGCATGGTTCGCAAGTATCAAATGATTCATAATCAAGTTCCAAAAGTCCATCCGCATGGAGTTTCTTCATGCGCTTTACACTAATATGACCTAAACGGCAGTGCCACAAGTATGTTGCACTATCATTATCAACTTTGCATCTTTTGGCATCAATATTATGAATATGTGTATCACTACGATCGAGATTCAATAAACCATTCACATTGGGTGTATGACCATAGAAGGTTTTATTCATGTAAATAGAACAACAATTATTCTCTGACTTAAATGAATAACCGTATTGCAATAAATATGATCTAATCATATTCATGCTCAACGCAAACACGAAATAACATTTATTTAGGCTTAACACTAATCCCGAAGATAAAGGGAGTGTGCGATGGTGATCATATCAATCTTGGAAACACTTCCAACACACATCGTCACCTCGCCCTTTACTAGTCTCCGTTTATTCTGCAACTCCTATTTCGAGTTACTAATCTTAGCAACTGAACCGGTATCAAATACCCAGGGGTTACTTACGAACACTAGTATAGTACACATCAATAACATGTATATCAAATATACCTATGTTCACTTTGCCATCCTTCTTATCCGCCAAGTATTTGGGGCAGTTCCGCTTCTAGTGACCATTTCCTTTGCAGTAGAAGCACTCAGTTTTAGGCTTGGGTTTAGCTTTGGGCTTCTTCACGGGAGCGGCAACTTGCTTGCCATTCTTCTTGAAGTTCCCTTTCTTTCCCTTGCCCTTTTTCTTGAAACTAGTGATCTTGTTAACCATCAACACTTGATGCTCTTTCTTGATTTCTACCTTCGCCGATTTCAGCATCGCGAAGAGCTCGGGAATCATTTTCGTCATCCCTTGCATATTATAGTTCATCACAAAGTTCTAGTAGCTTAGTGATAGTGACTAGAGAACTCTGTCAATCACTATCTTATCTGGAAGATTAACTCCCACTTGATTCAAGCGATTTTAGTACCCAGACATTCTGAGCATATGCTCACTGGCTGAGCTATTCTCCTCCATCTTGTAGGCAAAGTACTTGTCAGAGGTCTCATACCTCTCGACACGGGCATGAGTCTGAAATACCAATTTCAGCTCTTGGAACATCTCATATGCTCCATGGCGTTCATAACGTTTTGAAGTCCCGGTTCTAAGCCGTAAAGCATGGCACACTAAACTATTAAGTAGTCATCATATCGAGCTTGCCAAACATTCATAACGTCTGCATTTGCTCCTGCAATAGGTCTGTCACCTAGCGGTGCATCAAGGACATAATTCTTCTGTGCAGCAATGAGGATAATCCTCAGATCACGGACCCAGTCCGCATTATTGCTACTATCATCTTTCAACTTAGTTTTCTATAGGAATGTATCAAAAACAGGGGAGCTACATCGCGAGCTATTGATCTACGACATAATCATGCAAAAACTAATAAGGCTAAGTTCATGATAAATTTAAGTTCAGTTAATCAAATTACTAATGAACTCCCACTTAAATAAACATCCCTCAAGTTATCTAAGTGATACGTGATCCAAATCAACTAACTCATGTCCGATCATCACGTGAGATGGGGTAGTCATCAATGGTGAACATCTCTATATTGATCATATCTACTATATGACTCACGTTCGACCTTTCGGTCTCCACTGTTCCGAGACCATGTCTATACATGCTAGGCTCGTCAAGTTTAACCCAAGTATTCTGCATGTGCAAAACTGTCTTACACCCATTGTATGTGAACGTAGAGTCTATCACACCCGATCATCACGTGGTGCTTCGAAACGACGAACTTTGGCAACGGTGCATACTCAGGGAGAACATTTTTATCTTGAAATTAAGTGAAGGGATCATCTTATAATGCTACCGTCGTTCTAAGCAAAATAAGATGCATAAAGGATAAACATCAAATGCAATCAAAATATGTGACATGATATGGCCATCATCATCTTGTGCTTTTGATCTCCATCTCCAAAGCAACATCATGATCTCCATCGTCACCGGTTCGACACCTTGATCTCCATCGTTGCGTCGGGGTCGTCTCGCCAACTATTGCTTCTACAACTATTGCTAACGCATAGCGATAAAGTAAAGCAATTACATGGCACTTGCACTTCATACAATAATTAAGAGACAACCCTAAGGCTCCTGCCGGTTGTCGATATTACAAAACATGATCATCTCATACATCAACATATATCGCATCACGTCTTGACCATATCACATCACAACATGCCCTGCAAAAACAAGTTAGACGTCCTCTACTTTGTTGTTGCAAGTTTTATGTGGCTGCTACGGGCTTCTAGCAAGAACCGTTCTTAACTACGCAAAAACCACAACGATGATTTATCAAGTTTGTTGTTTTAACCTTCTTCAAGGACCAGCCTTAGTCAAATTCGATTCAACTAAAGTAGGAGAAACCGACACCCGCCAGCCACCTTTATGCAAAACTAGTTGCATGTCAGTCGGTGGAACCGGTCTCATGTGCGTGGACATGTAAGGTTGGTCCAGGCCGCTTCATCCCACAATACCGCCGAATCATAATAAGACGTTGGTGGTAAGCAGTATGACTATCACCGCCCACAACTCTTTGTGTTCTACTCGTGCATATCATCTACGCATAGACCTGGCTCGGATGCCACTGTTGGGTAACGTTGCATGGAAAACAAAAAAATTCTACGCACTCACAAGATCTATCCATGGAGATGCATATCTACGAGAGGGGGAGAGCATCTTCATACCCTTGAAGATCGCTAAGCGGAAGCGTTTTATCAACGCGGTTGATGTAGTCGTACACCTTCACGATCCGTCCCGATCAAGTACCGAACGTACGGCACCTCTGCGTTCAGCACACGTTCAGCTCGATGACATCCTCACCTTCTCGATCCAGCAAGAGGGGCGAAGTAGTAGATGAGTTCCGGCAGCACAACGGTGTGGTGACGGTGTTAGTGAAGAACAATCTCCGCAGGGCTTCGCCAAGCACAACGGAAACTATGACGGAAGATAAACTAGAGGGGACGGGGTTGCCGGCACATGGTTTGGTGAATCTTGATGTGTTCCGAGTGCTAGCCCTGCCCCTCTATTTATATGTTGAGCCCTGGGGTCGAAACTTGGAGAAAGAGCCTCCTCAAAGTCGGTTTTGCCCGCAAGTAAGAGTCCTTCTCGGACTTCCAGGACCAGACGCCACAGTCCTTGGCGTCTGGCCCAGACACCATGGGCCTCGGCGTCTGGCCCAAACACCATGGGCCTCGGCATCTGGCCCAGGGCCAGACGCCAGGGTCTCTAGCGTTTGGTCCCTGACCTCTGCAAAACATCCTTTTGCACCGACCTAAAGCCCCGTGGGCCTCACCCCTTGGCCTAACCATATCATCCAATATATCAATCTTTACCTCCGGAGCTCCTTGTCATGTCTGTGATCTCATCCGGGACTCCGAACAACATTCGGTCACCAACATACATAACTCATATAATACTATATCGTCAACGAACATTAAACGTGCCGACCCTACGGGTTCGCGAATAATGTAGACATGACCGAGACGCTTCTCCGGTCAAGAACCAATAGCGGGACCTGGATGCCCATATTGGTTCCTACATATTCCACGAAGATCTTTATCGGTCCAACCTTATGACAACATACGTAATTCCCTTTGTCCATCGGTATGTTACTTGCCCGAGATTCGATCGTCGGTATCTTCATACCTAGTTCAATCTCATTACCGGCAAGTCTCTTTACTCATTCCGTAATACATCATCGTGTAACTAACTCATTAGTCACTTTGCTTGCAAGGCTTCTTATGATGTGTATTACCGAGAGGGCCCAGAGATACCTCTTTGATACTCGGAGTGATAAATCCTAATCTCGATCTATGCCAACTCAACAAACACCTTCGGAGATACATGTGGAGCATCTTTATGATCACCCAGTTATGTTGTGACATTTGATAGCACACAAGGTATTCCTCTGGTATCCGGGAGTTGCATAATCTCATAGTCGAAGGAATATGTATTTGACATGAAGAAAGCAATAGCAATAAACTGAATGATCATTATGGTAAGCTAACGGATGGGTCTTGTCCATCACATCATTCTCCTAATGATGTGATCCCGTTATCAAATGACCACACATGTCTATTGTTAGGAAACCTTAACCATCTTTGATCAACGAGCTAGTCTAGTAGAGGCTTACTAGGGACACGGTATTTGTTTATGTATTCACACATGTATTTAAGTTTTCGATCAATACAATTCTAGCATGAATAATAAACCTTTATCATGAATAAGGAAATATAAAATAACAACTTTATTATTGCCTCTAGGGCATATTTCCTTCAACGAGCTCCTCTCGCGGGCTCCCTCCTCCGCTGCCGCCTGCTAGACGCGGCACGCCACCGCGATAGCGGCTGTACATACCAGTCCACCAGGCGCGATGGCACTGGGAGTACCGCCAGCCCCTGCTGTATCCGAATGTGAACCTGTCGCACGGCTGGCATCTGGACCCGCAGCGCATCCCCATTCTGGCGGTGCCGAGTCGGCGCGGGCGCACGCATAGGAGGTTCGCCGGCGGTGCGAGCTCCTTACGCCGGAGCAGCGCGCAATGCGTGTCTACACGCCAGACTCCCTCCAACTAGGAGCGATGGTTTGCGCTTGAGCACGAGGAGGAGCGCCGCCGCGGCATCCACATCGACCATGATGTTCCCCAGCCGCCCCCGCAGGTATTGCTAGAGGATGAGGAGGCAGAGGCAGAGTACCAAGCCGCCCTCGAGGAGGCCTTGCAGCACGCGCTAGAGGCAAACCGGCTCGAGGAGGACGCCTGTTGGGATGGGCTGGAGCACGCCCTTGCCTTGCCAGCGACGGACGACTCCGTCCATGCGTTGTTTTTTGTGTCGCCACCGCTGCAGCTGCCGCCCGTCGTTGTGCCCAAGGCCGAGCCGAAGCCGGAGCTGGAGCGCGAGCCCACGCCCACGCAGAAGCGGTCGCCGCCGCCCCCCACTTGGCCCCAGGAATCCTATTCATGTACCGGCCGGCTCTGCCAGTGGGTGAGCGCGCCTCCCTGCTACTTCGCCTCCACGCTGGAAGAGGAGGCGGCCCACCTTGAGCGCTGGAAGGCGCATTGGCTCACCGAGGAGGAGGCCGACGGCGAGCGACACATGCGCCGGATGCAGCAACTGCGCCGCAACGAGAAGGTGTTATGCCTTGAGGAGGAGGAGGAGGAGCGCGCCCGCCTCATTGCAATGCCGCCGCCACTGCAGACGCCGGAGGAGGCTACCCTGGCAGCCTATCAAGCCGCGTTCGGTTGGGCTGGGCTGCCTCCAGTCTTCATCGACCTCACCAGTAGCGACGACGACGACAAAGGAAAGGGCAAGGCAGTCTACTAGGGCAGCGTGCGGGCACTTAGGGTTTTTAATGTTTAGTTAATGTTTAAGTGGACTTTGGCCGGCGTTTGACCAGCCATTTATGTATAATTATGCTTTATTAAGTGTGTTTCAGCCACATGGGCAAAAATGGGTATGTCTCCCGTTGGGCGCACCAGCCGACCCAAATGGAAAAGCGGACGCGCACGTCCATGCGGTCAACCCAAACGGATGAAAAACGGACAAAGCGCGCGTCCGTTTGAGTCGCCCGGTTGGAGTTGCTCTAAAGTTCACTCGTTTTCAGATGAGCATATTGCTATGATGCACTGGCCTAATCGTCTGATAACGTCTTCTCGTTTAGGAGCATCTCTAGCAGATCTTTCAAAATTTAATCTTGCATTCTATCTCAGTCATTTAATTCCTTATTTTGTAAGGAATTAAACTTTTCTTCATCTAACAGACTCTTCAAAATTTAATCTTCTAATAATAATTATTTTTTTTCCAGTTCATTGAAATCTTTGCACAAATAATCTCCATCTCCACTAGTATTAAAAGCACGAGTGTGGTGATCAATGATGTCTCCCTCTCCCGGCGCCCCTCTCTCTTTCCTCGCCGGTGAGCTATCCGCCCCCTTTTCCAGTTGTTGTCTTGACCTCCCCCCCCGGCGCAGGGTTCCCCGTGCCGCAGTCGTTCTTCCTCTCCTTCCCCCGCTCCATCGATGCTCTCTGCTCCCTCCTCCTCTCTCTGTTCTCCAGTGTGGCTATCGTCCAACCATTTTTTTGGCTCTTGATCCTGATGGTGATGATTCCTCGGATAAAGATGGTTCTTCCTCTCCACCCCCCTCATGGGGGTCACTCTGCTGCTTCACGGGATCTGGGCACCGTCGGCGGCCAGATCGGCAAGTTCGCGCCTGGTGGTCGCCCGATGCCTCACTACTCTGCGTCGGTGGGAGAGTGTGGGTCGACGGCGGTGCCGCCCGGATCTTGGTGCGCACGTACGCTTCTTCACCTTGTTCCTTTCCCTCGCTTACTTGGACCTGGTTCAATTTCTTCTGTGTCTGTTGCCTCATTGGGATCTACCTTGTCGTTGGTTATGTCGTCGGCTAGGGTGCCGGCAGCGTCACCGGCGCTGGAGTTGGATCTGGATGTGTCTAGGGGGAAAACCCTAGATGGGACACTGGCTAGTGGGCCTGTAGGTGAGCTTGTTGGGCTCTAGTGTGGGTGTTGGCTGTGAGCTGTGGCTGAATACTGATTTGATTTCTTCCTTTCCTCCCCTTCCTTCTGGGCTACGACCTGTGTCATCTGTGAGTGGGTTGGTGTGGCCAGTTGGCCCATCTAAACCTGATGGCCGATGTTTTGGGTATATATGGCTCCGCCGGGGCTGTGGTTGTGACGCCCCCGTTTATAATCGTGCACTAATTAGACGTGCATCATGCACGATCATGAATGATGACTCATGTCAATATCACAATAGAACTCTACAACACAAAGGGTAAACATAAAACTTTATATTACAAGCCAGGGTCACAAGGACCCAAAATACATGTCATCAAAGAAAATATTGTTGGGTAACGTTGCATGGAAAACAAAAAAATTCTACGCACACGCAAGATCTATCCATGGAGATGCATAGCAACGAGAGGGGAGAGTGTGTCTACGTACCCTCGTAGACCGTAAGCAGAATCGTTTAATAACACGGTTGATGTAGTCAAACTTTTTCGCGCTCCAACCGATCAAGTACCGAACGTACGGCACCTTCGCGTTCAGCACATGTTCAGCTCAGTGACATCCTCCGCCTTCTTGATCCAGCAAGACGGCGAGGTAGTGGATGAGTTCTGGCAGCACGACGGTGTGGTGACGGTGATGGTGAAACTATCTCCGCAGGGCTTCGCCTAAGCACTACGAAAATATGACCGGGGTTGTAAACGGTGGAGGGGGGCGCCGCACACGGCTAAGCAATTGTTCTGTGTGTGCTAGGCGCCCCCCTCCCACATATATATAGGTGGGAGGGAGAGGGGAGAGGCCAAGGGGCGCCCCAAGTAGGTCTGAATCCTACTTGGGCTCCTGCCCTTGGCCGCGCCCCCTACCATATTTGTTGGAGGGGGGAAGGAAAGGGGGAAGAGGGAAGGAAGGAGGAGGCCGAATCCCCCCTTTCCTTTCCCCACTTGGGCGGCTGCCATGGGAGGCGCGCCAGCCCCTTGTGGGCTGGTGTGCTCCCCTCTTGTGGCCCAATAGGCCCACTATCCTTCCGGGGTGTCCAGTACCCCCTCTAGTACTCCGATGACTATCCGGTACACTCCGAAACACTTCTGGTGTCCGAATACCATCGTCCTATATATCAATATTTACCTCTCGACCATTTCGAGACTCCTCGTCATGTCCGTGATCTCATCCGGGACTCCGAACAACATTCGGTCAGCAAGTCATATAACTCCTATAAAACTATATCGTCAACGAACGTTAAGCTTGCGGACCCTACGGGTTCGAGAACTATGTAGACATGACCGAGACACCTCTCCGGTCAATAACCAATAGCGGAACTTGGATGCCCATATTGGTTCCTACATATTCTACGAAGATCTTTATCGGTTGAACCGTTATGACAACATACGCAATTCCCTTTGTCCGTCGGTATGTTACTTGCCCGAGATTCGATCGTCGGTATCTTCATACCTAGTTCAATCTCGTTACCGTCAAGTCTCTTTACTCGTTCCATAATACATCATCTTGCAACTAACACCTTAGTCACTTTGCTTGCAAGGCTTCTTATGATGTGTATTACCGAGAGGGCCCAGAGATACCTCTCCGATACTCGGAGTGACAAATCCTAATCTCGATCTATGCCAACTCAACAAACACCTTTGGAGATACCTGTAGAACATCTTTATGATCACCCAGTTACGTTGTGACATTTGATAGCACACAAGGTATTCCTCCGGTACGGGAGTTGCATAATCTCATAGTCGGAGGAATATGTATTTGTCATCAAGAAAGCAATAGCAATAAACTGAATGATCAATATGCTAAGCTAACGGATGGGTCTTGTCCATCACATCATTCTCCTAATGATGTGATCCCGTTATCAAATGACAACACATGTCTATGGTTAGGAAACCTTAACCATCTTTGATCAACGAGCTAGTCTAGTAGAGGCTTACTAGGGGCACGGTATTTGTTTATGTATTCACACATGTATTTAAGTTTCCGATCAATACAATTCTGATCGGAAACTTAAATACATGTGTGAATACATAAACAAATATCGTGACCCTAGTAAGCCTCTACTAGACTAGCTCGTTGATCAAAGATGGTTAAGGTTTCCTAACCATGGACATGTGTTGTCATTTGATAACGGGATCACATCATTAGGAGAATGATGTGATGGACAAGACCCATCTGTTAGCTTAGCATATTGATCGTTCAGTTTATTGCTATTACTTTCTTGATGACAAATACATATTCCTTCGACTATGAGATTATGCAACTCCCGAATACCGGAGGAATACCTTGTGTGCTATCAAACATCACAGCATAATTGGGTGATCATAAAGATGCTCTACAGGTATCTCCGAAGGTGTTTGTTGAGTTGGCATAGATCGAGATTTGGATTTGTCACTCCGAGTATCAGATAGGTATCTCTGGGCCCTCTCGGTAATACACATCATAAGAAGCTTTGCAAGCAAAGTGACTAAGGTGTTAGTTGCAAGATGATGTATTACGGAACGAGTAAAGAACCTTGCCGGTAACGAGATTGAACTAGGTATGAAGATACCGACGATCGAATCTCGGGCAAGTAACATACCAATAGACAAAGGGAATTATGTATGTTGTCATAAGGTTCGACCGATAAAGATCTTCGTAGAATATGTAGGAGCCAACATGGGCATCCAGGTTCCGCTATTGGTTATTGGCCGGAGAGGTGTCTCGGTCATGTCTACATAGTTCTCGAACCCGTAGGGTCCGCACGCTTAACGTTCGTTGACGATATAGTGTTATATGAGTTATATGATTTGGTGACCGAATGTTGTTCAGAGTCCCGGATGAGATCATTGACATGACAAGAAGTCTTGAAATGGTCAAGAGGTAAAGATTGATATATAGGACGATGGTATTCGGACTCCGGAAGTGTTTCAGAGTGTACCGGGTAGTCATCGGAGTACCGGAGGGGTTACCGGACACCCCCGGGAGGGTAATGGGCCTATTGTGCCATTAGAGGGGAGCACACCAGCCCACAAGAGGCTGGTGCACCTCCTATGGCAGCCGCCCAAGTGGGGGAAAGGAAAGAGGGGGGATTCAGCCTCCCCCTTCCTTCTCTCTTCCCCCTTTCCTTTCCCCCTCCAATAAATATGGTAGGGGGGCGCCACTTGGGAGGGACCCCAAGTAGGATTCAGCCTACTTGGGGGCGCCTCCTGGCTGCTCCCTCCTCCCCCCACCTATATATGTGGGAGGGGGCCGCTGATACGTCCATTTTGCATCATGTTTTTCTACTGTTATTTATAATGTTTTTATACATAATAATGCTTTTGGGAGTAATTCTAATGCCTTTTCTCTCATAATATGCAAGGTTTATACAAAGAGGGAGAATACCGGCAGCTGGAATTCTAGACCTGAAAAAGCTACGTCAGAGTTACCTATTCTGCACATCTCCAAATAAGCTGAAACTTCACGGAGATTTTTTATGGAATATTTAAGAATTATTGGAGCAAATAACTACCAGAGGGGGGCCCACCAGGTGGGCACAACCCACTTGGGCGCGCCAGGACCCCCAGACGTGCCCTGGTGGGTTGTGCCCTCCTCGGCCCACCTCCGATGCCCCTCTTCTGGTATATAAGTCATTTTGACCTAGAAAAAAATAAGAGGAGGACTTTTGGGACGAAGCGCCGCAGTCTCGAGGCGGAACTTGGGCAGGAGCACTTTGGCCCTCCGGCGGAGCGATTCCGCCGGGGGAACTTCCCTCCCGGAGGGGGAAATCATCATCATCAACAACTCTCCCATCTTGGGGAGGGCAATATTCATCAACATCTTCAACAACACCATCTCCTCTCAAACCCTAGTTCATCTCTTGTGTTCAATCTATGTACCAGAACCTTAGATTATTGCTTGTGGGTGACTAGTAGTGTTGATTACATCTTGTAGTTGATTACTATATGGTTTATTTGGTGGAAGATTATATGTTCAGATCTATTATGCTATTTAATACCCCTCTGATCTTGAGCATGATTATTATTTGTGAGTAGTTACTTTTGGTCTTGAGGTCACGGGAGAAGTCATGTTGCAAGTAATTATGTGAACTTGATATGTGTTCGATATTTTGATGATATGTATGTTGTGATTCCCTTAGTGGTGCCACGTGAACGTCGACTACATGGCACTTCACCATATTTGGGCCTAAGGGGATGAATTGTGGAGTAGTTATTAGATGATGGGTTGCTAGAGTGACAGAAGCTTAAACCCTAGTTTATGTGCTACTTCATAAGGGACTAGTTTGGATCCAAAAGTTTAATGCTATGGTTAGATTTTATCTTAATACTTTTCTCGTGGTTGCGGATGCTTTCGAGGGAGTTAATCATAAGTAGGAGGTTTGTTCAAGTAAGAACATCACCTAAGCACCGGTCCACCCACATATCAAATTATCAAAGTAGCGAACACGAATCAAACCAACATGATGAAAGTGATATGATGAAATTCTCGTGTACCCTCAAGAACGCTTTGCTTATCATAAGAGACCGTTTTAGCCTGTCCTTTGCCACAAAAGTATTGGGCTACCTTGCTGCACTTTATTTATTGTTACCGTTACTTGCTCGTTACAAATTATCTTGCTATCAAACTACTTGTTACTGACTATTTCAGTGCTTGCAGAAAATACCTTGCTGAAAACCACTTGTCATTTCCTTCTGCTCCTTGTTGGGTTCGACACTCTTACTTATCGAAAGGACTACGATTGATTGTTGGGGAACGTTGCATGGGAAACAAAAAAATCCTACGCTCACCAAGATCCAATCTAGGAGATGACCATCTACGAGAGGAGAGATTGCATCTACATACCCTTGTAGATCGCAAAGCGGAAGCGTTAAGAAACGCGGTTGATGTAGTCGAACGTCTTCGTGATCCAATCATGATCCGTCCCGCGAACTCCCGATCCAAGTGCCGAACGGACGGCATCTCCGCGTTCAACACACGTACGGCTTGATAACGCCTTCACCTCCTCAATCCAGCAAGCGATGGTGAAGTAGTAGCTCGAGTCCTCCGGCAGCACGACGGCGTGGTGGCGGTGGTGGTGGCGGAATCTCAGCAGAGCTTCGCTAAGCACTATGGAGAGGAAGAGGGATGCGAGGGAGAGGAGAGGCGGCGCCGTGGCGTAGAAGGGTGCAGCTGCCCTCTCTCTACCTATATATATATAGGGGGAAGGGGGAGAGGGGGGCACCCCTAGGGGATCCCATCTAGGGCCGGCGGCCACAAGAGGGAAACCCTAGATGGGTTTTCCCCCCTAGGAGACTTGGCCCCCAAGCCAAAGTGGTGGGAAGCCCTAGGGGGCGCCCCCAACCCTCCTGGTTACGTGAGATGGGGTGAGGGGGGCGCTCAACCCCTTAGTGGGCTGGTTTTCCCCCTCCCCTTGGCCCATGAGGCCACCCAACACTTGCCGGGACCCCCCGAAACCCCTTTCGGTCATCCTGGTCATCACCTGGTACCCCCGGAACAATTCCGGACTCCAATACCCTTCGTCCAATATATCAATCTTCACCTCTGGACCATTCTGAAGTTCCTCGTCACATCCGGGATCTCATCCGGGACTCCGAACCACCTTCGGTAACCACCATAATGACTCAACTATACTTATATCGTCACCAAACGTTAAGTGTGTAGACCCTGCGGGTTCGAGAACTATGCAGACATGACCGAGACACCTCTATGGTCAATAACCAATAGCGGGACCTGGATGCCCATATTGGTTCCTACATATTCTATGAAGATCTTATCGGTCGAACCTCGATGTCAAGGATTCAGCTAATCCTGTATGCAGTTCCCTTTGTCTATCAGTATGTTACTTGCCCGAGATTCGATCGTCGGTATCTCCATACCTAGTTCAATCTCGTTATCGGCAAGTCTCTTTACTCGTTCTGTAATACAAGATCCCGTGGCTAACTCATTAGTCACATTGCTTGCAAGCTTCTTGTGATGTTGTATTACCGAGTGGGCCCTGAGATACCTCTCCGTCATACGGAGTGACAAATCCCAGTCTTGATCCATGCCAACTCAACAGACACCCTTGAAGATACCTGTAGAGCACCTTTATAGTCACCCAGTTATGTTGCGACGTTTGGTACACACAAGGTACTCCTCTGGTGTCAGTGAGTTGCATGATCTCATGGTCATAGGAACATATACTTGACATGCACAAAATGATAGGAACAAACTTGATACGATCACATGCTACATTAATAGTTTGGGTCTTGTCCATCACATCACTCTCCTAATGATGTGATCCCATTATCAAATGACAACTCATGTCCATGGCTAGGAAACCATAGCCATCTTTGATCAACAAGCTAGTCCGGTAGAGGATTACTAGGGACATGCTGTTGTCTATGTATCCACACATGTATTTGAGTTTCCGACCAATACAATTCTAGCATGGATAATAAACAATTATCATGAACAGGGAAATATGATAATAACTAATTTATTATTGCCTCTAGGGCATATTTCCAACAGTCTCCCACTTGCACTAGAGTCAATAATCTAGTTCACATCACCATGTGATTAACACCCAATTAGTTCTGGGGTTTGATCATGTTTTGCTTGTGAGAGTGGTTTTAGTCAAACGGGTCTGCAACATTCAGATCCGTGTGTACTTTGCAAATTTTTATGTCATACTGTAGAAACTGCTACCATGCTCCACTTGGAGTTATTCCAAACGGCTGCTCCACTATACGTATCCGGTTTGCTACTTAGAGTCATCTGGATTGGTGTTAAAGCTTGCATCGACGTAACCCTTTACGTCGAACTCTTTATCACCTCCATAACCGAGAAACTCTACTCAAAGTCATCCGGATTAGTGTTAAAGCTTGCATCGACGTAACCCTTTATGCCGAACTCTTTATCACCTCCATAACCGAGAAACATTTCCTTATTCTTCTAAGGATAATTTTGACCGCTGTCCAGTGATCCACTCCTGGATCACTCTTGTACCACCTTGCCAGACACGTGGCAAGGCACACATCAGGTGCGGTACACAACATGGCATATCGTATAGAGCCTATGGCTAAGGCATAGGGGATGACCTTTGTCCTTTCTCTTTCTTCTGCCGTGGTCGAGCTTTGAGTCTCACTCAACTTTACACCTTACAACTCAGGCAAGAACCCCTTCTTGGACTGATCCATTTTGAACTTTTTCAAAATCATGTCAAGGTATGTGCTCTGTGAAAATCTTATTAGGCGTCTTGATCTATCTCTATAGATCTTGATGCCCAACATGTAAGCAGCTTTACCCAGGTCTTCCTTTGAAAAACTCCTTTCAAACAACCCTTTATGCTTTCCAGAAATTCTACATCATTTCCGATCAATAATATGTCAACCACATATACTTATCAGAAATGTTGTTGAGCTCCCACTCACTTTCTTGTAAATACAAGTTCCTTGCAAACTTTGTATAAACCCAAAAACTTTGATCACCTCATCAAAGCGTATGTTCCAACTCTGAGATGCTTGCTCCAGTCCATAGAAGGATTGCTGGAGCTTGCATACCTTTTAGCATCCTTAGGATCGACAAAACCTTCTGGTTGTATCACATACAACCTTTCCTCACGGAAACCGTCAAGTAAACTTTGTTTTGACATCCATCTGCCAGATTTCGTAAATGAAAATGCAGCAACTGCTAACATAATTCCGACAGACTTTAGCATCGCTATGAGTGAGAAAGTCTCATCATAGTCAACTCCTTGAACTTGTCGGAAACTTCTTTGCGACAAGTCGAGCTTCATAAATGGTGACATTACCATGAGCGTTTGTCTTCTTCTTAAAGATCCATTTATTCTCAATGGCCTGCCAATCATCGGGCAAGTCCACCAAATTCCATACTTTGTTCTCATACATGGATCCTATCTCGGATTTCATGGCTCCTAGCCATTTGTTGGAATCCGGGCCCACCATCGCTTCTCCATAGCTCGTAGGTTCACCATTGTCCAACAACATGACCTTTAAGACAGGGTTACCGTACCACTCAGAAGTTGTACGCACCCTTGTTGACCTACGAGGTTTGACAGTAACTTGATCTGAAGCTTCATGATCATCATCATTAGCTTCCTCTTCAACTGACGTAGGTGCCATAGAAACATCTTTCTGTGCTGCGCTGCTCTCTGGTTGAAGTAAAGGTTCAACAACCTTATCAAGTTCTATCTTCCTCCCACTCAATTCTTTTGAGAGAAACTCTTCCTCGAGAAAGGACCCGTTCTTAGCGACAAACACTTTGCCCTCGGATCTGAGATAGAAGGTATGCCCAATCGTCTCCTTTAGGTATCCTATGAAGATCCATTTGTCCGCTTTGGGTTCGAGCTTATCAGGCTGAAGCCTTTTCACATAAGCGTCGCAGCCCCAAACCTTAAGAAACGACAACTTAGGTTTCTTGCCAAACCATAATTCATATGGTGTCGTCTCAATGGATTTAGATGGTGCCCTATTTAAAGTGAATGTAGTTGTCTCTAATGCATAACCCCAAAATGATAGTGATATATCGGCAAGAGACATCATAGAACGCACCATATCCAATAAGGTACTTTTACGACGTTCGGACACACCATTACACTGTGGTGTTCCAGGCGGCGTCAGTTGTGAAACAATTTCACATTGTCTTAAGTGATTGCCAAACTCATAACTCAGATACTCTCCCCTTCGATCATACCGTAGGAATTTGATCTTCTTGTTACGATGATTCTCAACTTCACTCTGAAATTGCTTGAACTTTTCAGACGTTTCAGACTTATGCTTCATCAAGTAAATATACCCATATCTACTCAAATCATCGGAGAAAGTAACAATATCCACCGCGCGCGTCAACACTCATCGGGCCGCACACATCAGTATGTATGATTTCCAACAAGTCAATTACCCGTTCCATTGTTCCGGAAAATGGGGTTTTAGTCATCTTGCCCATGAGGCATGGTTTGCATGTGTCAAGTGATTCAAAATCAAGTGACTCCAAAAGTCCATCAGCATGGAGTTTCTTCATGCGCTTTACACCAACATGACCCAAACGGCAGTGCCACAAGAAAGTGATATTATCATTATCAACTCTACATCCTTTGGCCTCAATGTTATGAACATGTGTATCACTACGATCGGGATTCAATAAACCATTCACCTTGGGTGCATGACCATAGAAGGTATTATTCATGTAAACAGAATAACCATTATTCTTTGACTTAAATGAATAACCGTATTGCAATAAACACGATCTAATCATGTTCATGCTCAACATAGACACCAAATAACATTTATCTAGGTTCAACACTAATCTCGAAGGTAGAGGGAGCGTGCGATGGCGATCACATCAACCTTGGAAACATTTCCAACACACATCGTCACCTCGCCCTTAGCTAGTCTCCGTTTATTCCATAGCTTTTGTTTCGAGTTACCAATATTAGCAACTGAACCGGTATCTACTACCCAGGTGCTACTAGGAGTACTAGTAAGGTACACATCAATAACATGTATATTAAATATACTATTGTTGAAGTTGCCAGCCTTCTTATCTATTGGGGTAGTTCCGCTACCAGTGACCGTTCCCCTTACAATAGAAGCACTTAGTCTCGGGTTTAGGTTCAACCTTGGGTTTCTTCACTGGAGCGGCAACTGGCTTGCTATTCATGAAGTTTCCCTTCTTGCCCTTGCCCTTCTTGAAACCAGTGATCTTGTTAACCATCAACACTTGATGCTCCTTCTTAATTTCTACCTTCGCGGCCTTAAGCACCGCGAACATCTCCGGGATCATCTCCATCCCTTGCATGTTATAGTTCATCACGAGGCTCTAGCAGCTTGGTGATAGTGACTAGAGAACCCTGTCATTCACTATCTTATCTGAAAGATTAACTCCCACTTGATTCAAGCGATTGTAGCACCCAGACATTCTGAGCACATGCTCACTGGCTGAGCTATTCTCCTCCATCTTGTAGGCAAAGAACTTGTCAGAGGTCTCATACTTCTCAACACGGGCATGAGCCTGAAATACCAATTTCAGCTCTTAGAACATCTCATATGTTCCATGGTGTTCAAAACGCCTTAGGAGCCCCGATTGTAAGCCGTAAAGTATGGCGCACTAAACTATCAAGTAGTCATCTGAACGTGTTTGCCAGATGTTCACAACATCCACAGACGATGCTAGAGGGGTTGGCACACCGAGCGGTGCATCAAGGACATAAGCCTTCTATGCAGCAGTGAGGACAATCCTCAGACTACGGCCCTAGTCCGCATAATTGCTTACAAAATCTTTCAACTTAGTCTTTCTCTAGGAACGTGTTAGAACAGGGAGCTATAGCGCGAGCTATTGATCTACAACATAAATTTGCAAAGGTAACTTAGACTATTGTTCATGATAAATGAGTTCAATTAATCATATTACTTAAGAACTCCCACTCAAATCAACATCCCTCCGGTTGTCCGAGTGTAACACGATCCAAATTCACCAACCCAAGTCCGATCATCACGTGAGATGAGGTGGTTTTAATGGTGAGCATCTCCATGTTGATCATATCTACTATATGACTCGTGTTTGTGTTGGGGAACGTAGTAATTCAAAAAAATTCCTACGATCACGCAAGATCTATCTAGGAGAAGCATAGCAACGAGCGGGAGAGTGTGTCCACGTACCCTCGTAGACCGAAAGCGGAAGCGTTTAGTAACGCGGTTGATGTAGTCGAACGTCTTCGCGATCCAACCGATCCAAGTACCGAACGTACGGCACCTCCGCGATCTGCACACGTTCAGCTCGGTGATGTCCCTCATACTCTTGATCCAGCTAAGGCCGAGGGAGAGTTTCATCAGCACGACGGCGTGGTGACGGTGATGATGAAGTGATTCCGGCAGGGCTTCGCCTAAGCTCTCCGAAAATATGACCGAGGTGGAAATATGTGGAGGGGGGCACCGCACACGGCTAAAAACAATTAACTTGTGTGTCCTAGGGTGCCCCCTTGCCCCCGTATATAAAGGAGTAAGGGGGAGGCCGGCCGGCCCTCATAGGGCGCGCCAAGGGGGGAGGAATCCTACTCCTAGTAGGAGTAGGTTTCCCCTTTCCTAGTCCAACTAGGAGGAGAAGGAAAGGGAGGGAGAGGGAGAGGGAAAGAGGGGCTGCGCCCCCCTCCCCTAGTCCAATTCGGACTCCCGTTGGGGGGGGGGGGGGCGCACCACCTCCGGCTGCTGCCCTCTCTCTCCCCTAAAGCCCACTAAGGGCCCATAACTCCCGGGGGGGGGGGGGTTCCGGTAACCCTCCGGCACTCCGGTTTTATCCGAAACCTTCCGGAACACTTCCGGTGTCCGAATAACATGGTCCAATATATCAATCTTTATGTCTCGACCATTTCGAGACTCCTTGTCATGTCCGTGATCACATTCAGGATTCCAAACTACCTTCGGTACATCAAAACACATAAACTCATAATACCGATCGTCATCGAACGTTAAGCGTGCGGACCCTACGGGTTCGAGAACTATGTAGACATGACCGAGACTCATCTCCGGTCAATAACCAATAGCAGAACCTGGATGCTCATATTGGCTCCCACATATTCTACGAAGATCTTTATCGGTCAAATCGCATAACAACATACGTTGTTCCCTTTGTCATCGGTATGTTACTTGCCCGAGATTCGATCGTCGGTATCTCAATACCTAGTTCAATCTCGTTACCGGCAAGTCTCTTTACTCGTTCCATAATGTATCATCCCGTAACTAACTCATTAGTCACATTGCTTGCAAGGCTTCATATGATGTGCATTACCGAGAGGGCCCAGAGATACCTCTCCGACAATCAGAGTGACAAATCCTAATCTTGATCTATGCCAACTCAACAAACACTATCGGAGACACCTATAGAGCATCTTTATAATCACCCAATTACGTTGTGACGTTTGATAGCACACAAGGTCTTCCTTCGGTATTCGGGAGTTGCATAATCTCATAGTCAAAGGAACATGTATAAGTCATGAAGAAAGCAATAGCAACAAACTAAACGATCATCGTGCTAAGCTAACGGATGGGTCTTGTCAATCACATCATTCTCTGATGATGTGATCCCGTTCATCAAATGACAACTCATGTCTATGGCTAGGAAACTTAACCATCTTTGATTAACGAGCTAGTCAAGTAGAGGCATACTAGTGACACTTTGTTTGTCTATGTATTCACACATGTATTAAGTTTCTGGTTAATACAATTCTAGCATGAATAATAAACATTTATCATGATATAAGGAAATATAAATAACAACTTTATTAGTGCCTCTAGGGCATATTTCCTTCAGTTTGACCTTTCGGTCTCTTGTGTTCTGAGGCCATGTCTGTACATGCTAGGCTCGTCAAGTTTAATCCAAGTGTTCCGCATGTGCAACACTGGCTTGCACCCGTTGTATGTGAACGTAGAGTCTATCACACCCGATCATCACGTGGTGCTTCGAAACAACGAACTTTTGCAACGGTGCACACTTGGGGAGAACACAATTTTATCTTGAAATTTTAGTGAGGGATCACCTTATAATGCTGCCGTCGTCCTAAGCAAAATAAGATGCATAAAAGGATTAACATCACATGCAAATCATAAGTGACATGATATGGCCATCAACTTGTGCTTTTGATCTCCATCTCCAAAGGACAGGCATGATCTCCATCGTCACCGGCATGACACCATGATCTCCATCATCATGATCTCCATCATCGTGTCGCCATCGGGGTTGTCACGCCAACCATGCTTCTACTACTATTGCTACCGCTTAGCGATAAAGTAAAGCATTCACTTAATGATTGACACGCAGGTCATACAATAATTAAAGACAACCCTATGGCTCCTGCCGGTTGCCATATGCATCGACATGCAAGTCGATATAAACTATTACAAACATGATCATCTCATACATCAAATATATTTCATCATGTCTTTGGCCATATCATATCACAACATACCCTGCAAAAACAAGTTAGACATCCTCTAATTGTTGTTGCATGTTTTACGTGGCTGCTATGGGTATCTAGCAAGAACGATTCTTACCTACGCAAAGCCACAACGGTGATATGCAAGTTGCTATTTAACCTTCTACAAGGACCGCCTTTGTCGAATCCGATTCAACTAAGGTGGGAGAGACAGACACCCGCCAGCCATCTTTAAGCAACAAAGTCACATGTCTGTCGATGGAACCGGTCTCATGTACGTGGACATGTAAAGTTGGTATGGGCCGCTTCATCCCACAATACCGCTGAATCAAGAAAAGACCAAGGAAGGAAGCAATCTAAATATCAACGCCCACAAACTCCTTTGTGTTCTACTCGTGATGTCATCTACGCATAGACCTAGCTCATGATGCCACTGTTGGGGAACGTTGCATGGGAAACAAAAAATTTCCTACACTCACCAAGATCCAATCTAGGAGATGACCATCTACGAGAGGAGAGATTGCATCTACATACCCTTGTAGATTGCTAAGCGGAAGCGTTAAGGAACGCGGTTGATGTAGTCGAACGTCTTCGTGATCCAATCATGATCCGTCCCTCAAACTCCCGATCCAAGTGCCGAACAGACGGCACCTCCGCGTTCAACACACGTACGGCTTGATGACGCCTTCACCTCCTTGATCCAGCGAGCGATGGTGAAGTAGTAGCTTGAGTCCTCCGGCAGCACGATGGCATGGTGGCGGTGGTGGTGGCTGAATCTCAGCAGAGCTTCGCTAAGCACTACGGAGAGGAAGAGGGATGCGAGGGAGAGGAGAGGCAGCGCCGTGGCGTAGAAGGGTGCGGCTGCCCTCTCTCTACCTCTATATATATAGGGGGAAGGGGGAGAGGGGGGCGCCCCTAGGGGATCCCATCTAGGGCCGGCGACCACAAGAGGGAAACCCTAGATGGGTTTTCCCCCCTAGGAGACTTGGCCCCCAAGCCAAAGTGGTGGGAAGCCCTAGGGGGCACCCCCAACCCTCCTGGTTACGTGAGATGGGGTGAGGGGGGCGCTCAGCCCCTTAGTGGGCTGGTTTGCCCCCTCCTCTTGGCCCATGAGGTCCCCCAACACTTGTCGGGACCCCCCGGAACCCCTTTCGGTCATGCTCGTCATCACTCGGTACCCCCGGAACAATTCCGGACTCCAATACCCTTCGTCCAATATATCAATCTTCACCTCCGGACCATTCCGGAGTTCCTCGTGACGTCTGGGATCTAATCCGAGACTCCGAACAACCTTCGGTGACCACCATAATGACTCAACTATACTTATATCATCACCAAATGTTAAGTGTGTAGACCCTGTGGGTTCAAGAACTATGCAGACATGACCGAGACACCTCTACGGTCAATAACCAATTGTGGGACCTGGATGCCCATATTGGTTCCTACATATTCTACGAAGATCTTATCGGTCGAACCTCGATGTCAAGGATTCAGCTAATCCCGTATGTAGTTCCCTTTGTCTATCAGTATGTTACTTGCCAGAGATTCGATCATCGGTATCTCCATACCTAGTTCAATCTCGTTATCGGCAAGTCTCTTTACTCGTTCTGTAATACAAGATCCCGTGGCTAACTCATTAGTCACATTGCTTGCAAGCTTCTTGTGATGTTGTATTACCGAGTGGGCCCTGAGATACCTCTCCATCATACGGAGTGACAAATCCCAGTCTTGATCCATGCCAACTCAACAGACACCCTTGAAGATACCTGTAGAGCACCTTTATAGTCACCCAGTTATGTTGCGACGTTTGGTACACACAAGGTACTCCTCTGGTGTCAGTGAGTTGCATGATCTCATGGTCATAGGAACATATACTTGACATGCACAAAATGATAGGAACAAACTTGATACGATCACATGCTACATTAATAGTTTGGGTCTTGTCCATCACATCACTCTCCTAATGATGTGATCCCATTATCAAATGACAACTCATGTCCATGGCTAGGAAACCATAGCCATCTTTGATCAACAAGCTAGTCTGGTAGAGGATTACTAGGGACATGCTGTTGTCTATGTATCCACACATGTATTTGAGTTTCCGACCAATACAATTCTAGCATGGATAATAAACAATTATCATGAACAGGGAAATATGATAATAACTAATTTATTATTGCCTCTAGGGCATATTTCCAACATTGATCCCCTATACTTGTGGGTCATCAAGGCTCTTTTCTGGCGCCGTTGCCGGGGAGTGAAGCACTCTTGGTAAGTGGAAATTGGTAAGGGAAAATTATTACTACATGCTGAAATTTATTGTCACTTGTTACTATGGAGAATAATCCTTTGAGGGGTTTGTTCGGGGTATCTTCACCTCGACCGGAACCACAATTAGTTACCCCTCAACCTACTGCACCTACTGAAAATATTGGTTATGAAATTCCTTCGGGTATGATAGAACAACCGCTAGCTAATCCTTATGCAGGGGATGGAACCGAACATCCTGATATGCACTTGATATATGTAGATGAAATTTGTGGATTATTTAAGCTTGCAGGTTTGCCCGGAGATGAAGCTAAGAAGAAGGTTTTCCCTTTATCTTTTAAGGGAAAAGCTTTGGCATGGTATAGGCTGTGCGATGATATTGGATCTTGGAACTGGAATCGATTGAAATTGGAATTTCACCAAAAAATTTATCCTATGCATCTAGTTCATCATGATCGGAATTGTATATATAACTTTTGTCCTCGTGAAGGAGAAAGTATTGCTCTAGCTTGGGGAAGGCTTAAGTCAATGTTATATTCATGCCCCAATCATGAGCTCTCAAGAGAAATTATTATTCAGAATTTTTATGCTTGGCTTTCTCATGATGATCGATCCATGCTCGATACTTCTTGTACTGGTTCTTTTATGAAGAAGACTATTGGATTCAGGTGGGATCTTTTAGAAAGAATTAAACGCAACTCTGAAGATTGGGAAATCGATGAAGTAAAGAGTCAGGTATTAAGCTTGAGTTTGATTGTGTTAAATCTTTTATGAATACCGATGCTTTTCACAAGTTTAGCACTAAATATGGACTTGACTCTGAGATAGTAGCCTCCTTTTGTGAATCATTTGCTACTCATGTTGATCTCCCTAAGGAGAAGTGGTTTAAATATCACCCACATATTAAAGAAGAAATTAAAGACCCGACATAGCTAAAGATGAAACTATCATTTACAATGTTAACCCAGTTGTTCCTACTGCTTATATTGAAAAACCACCTTTCCCTGTTAGGATAAAGGAACATGCTAAGGTTTCAACTGTGGTTCGCAAAAGTAATATTAAAGCACCTAAACCTGCTGAACAAATTAAAGTAGAACCTAGTGTTGCTATGGTTAAAGATCTCCTGGTAGAAAATATTGATGGGCATGTTATTTACTTCTGTGATGAAGCAGCTAGAATTGCTAAACCCGATGAAAAAGATAAACATAGACCTGTTGTTGGCATGCCTGTTGTCTCAGTTAAAATAGGAGATCAATGTTATCATGGTTTATGTGACTTAGGTGCTAGCGTGAGTGCTATTCCTTTTACCTTATACCAAGAAATTATGAATGATATAGCACCCGCTGAAATAGAAGACATAGATGTCACTATTAAACTTGCTAATAGAGACACCATCACACCACTTGGGATTGTTAGAGATGTTGAAGTCTTGTGTGGGAAAATAAAATACCCTACTTATTTTCTAGTTCTTGGTTCCCCACAAGGTGACTTTTATCCCATTATCTTTGGTAGACCTTTCTTGAACACTGTCAATGCTAAAATAGATTGTGAAAAACAAACTGTCAGTGTTAGCTTTGGTGATGAGTCTCATGAGTTTAATTTTTCCAAGTTTAATAGACAACCTCACAAGAAAGAATTACCTAGTAAGGATGAAATAATTGGTCTTGCTTCTATTGCCGTGCCTCCTACTGATCCACTAGAACAATATTTGCTAGACCATGAAAATGATATGCACATGCATGAAAGAAATGAAATAGATAAAAATTTCTTTGAACAACGACCTCTGCTCAAACATAATTTGCCTATTAAAACTCTAGGAGGTCCTCCTCCACCTAAAGGTGATCCTGTGTTTGAATTAAAACAATTGCTAGACACTTTGAAATATGCTTATCTTGATGAGAAAAAGATATATCCTGTTATTATTAGTGCTAACCTTTCAGAACATGAAGAAAGATTATTGAAAATTCTGAAGAAGCACTGAGCTGCTATTGGATATACTCTTGATGGTCTTAAGGGTATTAGTCCCACTCTCTGTCAGCACAAAATTAATATGGAACCTGATGCTAAACCCGTTGTTGATCATCAACGACGATTGAATCCTAAGATGAAAGAAGTGGTAAGAACTGAAATATTAAAACTTCTGGAAGCAGGTATAATCTATCCTATAGCTGATAATAGATGGGTAAGTCATGTTCATTGTGTCCCTAAGAAGGGAGGTATTACCGTTGTTCCTAATGACAAAAATGAACTCATTCCACAAAGAATTGTTACTGGCTATAGAATGGTAATTGATTTTAGAAAATTAAATAAAGCAACTAGAAAAGATCATTACCCTTTGCCTTTTATTGATCAAATGCTAGAAAGATTATCAAAGCACACGCACTTTTGCTTCCTTGATGGATATTCTGGTTTTTCTCAAATACCTGTTTCACAACCTGACCAAGAGAAAACCACCTTTACTTGTCCTTTTGGAACTTATGCTTATAAACGTATGCCTTTTGGTTTATGCAATGCACCTGCTACCTTTCAAAGATGTATGACTGCTATATTCTCTAATTTTTGTGAAAAGATTGTTGAGGTTTTCATGGATGACTTTTCCGTTTACGAAACTTCGTTTGATGATTGCTTAAGCAACCTTGATCGAGTTTTGCAGAGATGTGAGCAAACTAATCTTGTCTTGAATTGGGAGAAGTGCCACTTTATGGTTAATGAAGGTATTGTCTTGGGGCATAAAATTTCTGAACGAGGTATTGAGGTGGATAAAGCTAACGTTGATGCAATTGAGAAAATGCCATGTCCTAAAGATATCAAAGGTATTCGTAGTTTCCTCGGTCATGCTAGTTTCTGTAGGAGGTTTATTAAAGACTTCTCTAAAATTTCTAGGCCTCTTACAAATCTTTTACAAAAGGATGTTCCGTTTGTTTTTTATGATGATTATGTAGAAGCCTTTGAAACACTTAAGAAAGCCTTAACTTCTGCACCTATTGTTCAACCACCTGACTGGAACTTGCCTTTTGAAATTATGTGTGATGCTAGTGATTATGATGTTGGTGCTGTTCTAGGACAAAGAGTTGATAAAAAGTTAAATGTTATCCATTATGCTAGTAAAACTCTAGACAGTGCTCAACGAAACTATGCTACTACTGAAAAAGAATTTTTAGCAGTTGTATTTGCTTGTGATAAATTTAGATCTTATATTGTTGATTCTAAAGTGATTGTTCACACTGATCATGCTGCTATAAAATATCTTATGGAAAAGAAAGATGCTAAACCTAGACTCATTAGGTGGGTTCTCTTGTTACAAGAATTTGATTTACATATCACTGATAGAAAAGGAGCTGAGAACCCCATAGCTGATAACTTGTCTAGGTTAGAAAATATTCTTGATGACCCACAACCTATTAATGATAGCTTTCCTGATGAGCAACTAGCTGCAATAAATGTTTCTCATAACACTCCTTGGTATGCTGACTATGCTAATTACATTGTTGCAAAATATATACCACCTAGTTTCACATACCAACAAAAGAAAAAATTCTTCTACGATTTAAGACATTACTTCTGGGATGACCCACATCTTTAAAAAGAAGGAGTAGATGGTATTATTAGACATTGTGTACCTGAGCATGAACAGGAACAAATCCTATGGAAATGTCACTCCGAAGCTTATGGAGGGAATCATGCGGGAGATAGAACTGCTCACAAGGTATTGCAATCTGGTTTTTATTGGCCTACTCTCTTCAAGGATTCCCGTAAGTTTGTTTTATCTTGTGAGGAATGTCAAAGAATTGGTAATATTGGTAAGCGTCAGGAAATGCTTATGAATTATTCTCTTGTAGTTGAACCATTTGATGTTTGGGGTTTTGATTACATAGGACCCTTTCCTTCCTCTAATGGGTATACACATATTTTGGTTGCTGTTGATTATGTTACTAAGTGGGAAGAAGCTATTCCAACTAGTAGTGCTGATCACAACACTTCCATTAAAATGCTTAAAGAAGTTATTTTCCCAAGGTTTGGAGTCCCTAGATATTTAATGACTGATGGTGGTTCACACTTTATTCATGGTGCCTTCCTTAAAATGCTTGCTAAATATGATGTTAACCATAGAATTGCATCACCCTATCATCCTCAATCTAGTGGTCAAGTTGAACTTAGCAATAGAGAAATAAAATTAATTCTACAAAAAACTGTTAATAGGTCCCGAAAGAATTGGTCAAAGAAATTAGATGATGCACTTTGGGCTTACAGAACAGCTTATAAAAATCCTATGGGTATGTCTCCTTATAAAATGGTATATGGGAAAGCTTGTCATTTGCCTCTTGAGTTAGAACATAAAGCTTATTGGGCAATCAAAGAACTCAACTATGATTTCAAACTTGCCGGTGAAAAGAGGCTATTTGATATTAGCTCATTAGATGAACGGAGAACCCAAGCTTATGAAAATGCCAAGTTGTTTAAAGAAAAAGTTAAAAGATGGCATGATAAAAGAATCCAAAAGCGTGAGTTCAAAGTGGGTGAATATGTCCTTTTGTACAACTCTCGTTTCAGATTCTTTGCAGGAAAGCTTCTCTCCAAATGGGAAGGACCTTATGTTATCGAAGAAGTTTATCGTTCTGGAGCTATCAAAATAAATAATGCCGAAGGTACTAACCCGAAGGTTGTTAATGGGCAAAGAATTAAACACTATATCTCAGGTACGCCTATTAATGTTGAAAGCAATATTATTCAAACCATGACACCGGAGGAACACATAAAAGAAACCTTCCGGAACACTCCAGAATCGTGAAAAAAGAGAGGTACGTGATACGGTAAGTAAACGGACTCCGAAAAATCCGCAAAAATATTTTTTTGTCAGTTTTGGAATATAACAAAAATTAGGAAAATAAGAAACAACCAGGAAGGTAACCCTGGTGGGCACAAGACACCAGGACGCGCTTGGCTTGCCAGCGGCGCCCAGGTGGGTTGTGCCCACCTCGGGTACCTTCCAGACTCTGTTTTTCTCTCATTTACTTGTTTCCCAAGATAAAAAATCTTTATATACCCCCCGAACGTATTGACCACCGTATCGTGGAGAAATCTCCTGTTTTCTTTTCCTCGCTGTTTTCTGCTAGATTTGTCAAGCTAGGCATCATGTCTTCTTCTCCCACAAACAACATAGAAGAGGATGCTTGGTTGACGAAGATTGAATTGAAGAGAGAAGAAACCAAAGAAGCCTTCAAGGGGGACAAGAGCAAGGAAGCTACGGGAGATCAAGCCCCAGCTATGGAGCAGACCTTGCCATCGGAGGAAGAAGAAGAAGATACCCTTCAACCATACTATGAATATCTCACTCCTACTGAGATTGAAGCCTTTAGGATCATTGAAAGGGTTCGTGTTCAAAACAAATATCTCACCCGTGAAAATATTTTATTGCAAGAGCACATCATTGCCTTCGGGGCGTCATCCGAAGATTGGAGTATCTTTTGAGCCTGAAGGACAAATCCGATACTACCTCGTCACCACCACCACCTTCTTCATCACCAAAGGAGACTTGAGTTCATGGTATGGACACCCCCCTTGGCTTGTGCCAAGCTTGGGGGAGGTGTCCCGGTATCGTATCACCACCACTATCTTTGCCTTTATCTATTTTAGTTCGATCTTTAGTTTCCTATGGTTTAGTTGAATAAAAGTTTTAGTTCGATCCTTTCTTTTCGAGTGTTTACTTAGTGATCTATCAATCGATGTAATCGTGTGCGAGATATATAATAAAGAGTAGTTCGAGTTTTGTTTCTTTATTTTTATGTCTCAATAAAAAGAAAGGAAAATAAATGAAAATATCATATGCTAATCTTATGGTAAGTAATGACATCACATAAGGAAAAGTATAAGTGGTAAAATTTGTTGGAGATTGACAAACATAGCATTGGTCAATGATGCAACTCATGAAAGAATTAATAAGGGAAGAGAAGATTCACATGCAAATACACTATCTTGGACATCTTTTATGATTGTGAGCCCCCATTAAATATTTTGTGTCAAAATAGTTGACGTTGGACAAGGAAGACAATGTAATGATTTATGTTTGTTCATATTCACATAGAAGTTATATTGTCATAGATGCTTTAACATGTGGTGCTTGCTCAATATCTTTTCTAGCCAAAAATTCCGCACTAAGTAGAGATACTACTTGTGCATCCAAAACCCTTAACCCAAATCTCATTTTGAGAGTCCACCATACCTACCTATGGATTGAGTAAGATCCTTCAAGTAAGTTGTCATCGGTGCAATAAGGCAATAAAAATTGCTTCTAAATGTGTTGGATCATTTAGTGTAAGAGAAAATTGAGCGTTGTACGAACTTGTGATGGCAAAGTAATAAAAGCGACGGACTGCATAATAAAGGTTGCTATCACAAGGGGCAATATAACGTGACATTCTTTTGCATTAAGGGATTTGGCATACAAACAAATAAGCGCATGACAACCTCTGCTTCCCTCTCCGAAGGGCCTATCTTTTACTTTTATGTATTTACTTTTATGAAGAGTCAAAGTTTTCTTCCCTATTCCTTTTTATTTTTTTCTTTTTGCAAGCATCATGTGGTGAGGAAAGATCTAGGCACATATATCCAGTTGGATATGAGTAGGCATGAGTTATTATTGTTGACATCACCCTTGAGGTGAGTACGTTGGGAGGCGAAACTATAAGCCCCTATCTTTCTATGTGTTCGATTGAAATTTTTTGTTCATGGGTACGCTATGAGTGTTAGCAATCATAGAAGACTAAATGATGGTTGAGTATGTGAACTTGCCTAAAGGCTCTGATACGTGACCCTTCCTAAAAATATGATGAATTGTAGTTGCAAAGTTGACTGAGAACATAGTTTGTTGGTTTTCAATGAGGTTTATGCTTCATACTTCAATGTTGTGATGAATTGTTACTTGTTCATGAGAAGCTATATGATAAAAGTTGTATGATAAAGTTTTATGTTAAAGTTCCTTGATGTTATAATAATATGCATGATGCTTCTATGTCCGTATTTTGTTTTTATCGACACCTCTCTCTCTAAGCATGTGGGCATGTTTTTCGATTTCGGTTTTCGCTTGAGGACAAGCGAGGTCTAAGCTTGGGGGAGTTGATACGTTCATTTTGCATCATGTTTTCCTACTATTATTTATAATATTTTTATACATAATAATGCTTTTGGGAGTAATTCTAATGCCTTTTCTCTCATAATATGCAAGGTTTATACAAAGAGGGAGAATACCAGCAGCTGGAATTCTGGACCTGAAAAAGCTACGTCAGAGTTACCTATTCTGCACATCTCCAAATAAGCTGAAACTTCACGGAGATTTTTTATGGAATATTTAAGAATTATTGGAGTAAATAACTACCAGAGGGGGCCCACCAGGTGGGCAAAACCCACCTGGGCGCACCAGGGCCCCCAGGCGCGCCCTGGTGGGTTGTGCCCTCCTCGGCCCACCTCTGGTGCCCCTCTTCTGGTATATAAGTCATTTTGACCTAGAAAAAAAAATAAGAGGAGGACTTTCGGGATGAAGCGCCGCCGTCTCGAGGCGGAACTTGGGCAGGAGCACTTTTGCCCTCCGGCGGAGCGATTCCGCCGGGGGAACTTCCCTCCCGGAGGGGGAAATCATCGTCATCATCATCACCAACAACTCTCCCATCTTGGGGAGGGCAATCTTCATCAACATCTTCAACAACACCATCTCCTCTCAAACCCTAGTTCATCTCTTGTGTTCAATCTTTGTACCGGAACCTTAGGTTGGTGCTTGTGGGTGATTAGTAGTGTTGATTACATCTTGTAGTTGATTACTATATGGTTTATTTGGTGGAAGATTATATGTTCAGATCTATTATACTATTTAATACCCCTCTGATCTTGAGCATGATTATTATTTGTGAGTAGTTACTTTTGTTCTTGAGGTCACAAGAGAAGTCATGTTGCAAGTAATCATGTGAACTTGATATGTGTTCAATATTTTGATGATATGTATGTTGTGATTCCCTTAGTGGTGTCATGTGAACATCGACTACATGGCACTTCACCATATTTGGGCCTAAGGGGATGCATTGTGGAGTAGTTATTAGATGATGGGTTGCTAGAGTGACAAAAGCTTAAACCCTAGTTTATGCGCTACTTCGTAAGGGACTGATTTGGATCCAAAAGTTTAATGCTATGGTTAGATTTTATCTTAATACTTTTCTCGTAGTTGCGGATGCTTGTGAGGGGGTTAATCATAAGTAGGAGGTTTGTTCAAGTAAGAACAACACCTAAGCACTGGTCCACCCACATATCAAATTATCAAAGTAGCGAACACGAATCAAACCAACATGATGAAAGTGATATGATGAAGTTCCCGTGTACCCTCAAGAACACTTTGCTTACCATAAGAGACCGTTTTGGCCTGTCCTTTGCCACAAAAGGATTCGGCTACCTTGCTGCACTTTATTTATCGTTACCGTTACTTGCTCGTTACAAATTATCTTGCTATCAAACTACTTGTTACCGACTATTTCAGTGCTTGCAGAAAATACCTTGCTGAAAATCACTTGTCATTTCCTTCTGCTCCTCGTTGGGTTCGACACTCTTACTTATCAAAAGGACTACGATTGATCCCCTATACTTGTGGGTCATCAAGCGCCTAGCATAACAACAACAATTGCTTAGCCGTGTGCGGCGCCCCCTCCACCGTTTACACCCCCGGTCATATTTTCGTAGTGCTTAGGTGAAGCCCTACGGAGATACCTTCACCATCACCGTCACCACACCATCGTGCTGCCGGAACTCATCCACTACCTCGCCATCTTGCTGGATCAAGAAGGCGGAGGACGTCACCGAGCTGAACGTGTGCTGAATGCGGAGGTGCCGTACGTTTGGTACTTGATCGGTTGGAGCACAAAGAAGTTCGACTACATCAACCGTGTTAACAAACGCTTCTGCTTACGGTCTACGAGGGTACGTAGACACACTCTCCCCTCTCGTTGCTATGCATCTCCATGGATAGATCTTGCGTGTGCGTAGAATTTTTTTTGTTTTCCATGCAATGTTTCCCAACAGTGGCATCTGAGCCAGGTCTAAGCGTAGATGATATGCACGAGTAGAACACAAAGAGTTGTGGGCGGTGATAGTCATACTGCTTACCACCAATGTCTTATTTTGATTCGGCGGTATTGTGGGATGAAGCGGCCCAGACCAACCTTACATGTCCACGCACATGAGACCGGTTCCACCGACAGACATGCAACTAGTTTTGCATAAAGGTGGCTGGCGGGTGTCTGTTTCTCCTACTTTAGTTGAATCAAATTTGACTACGGCCAGTCCTTGAAGAAGGTTAAAACAGCAAACTTGATGAATCACCATTGTGGTTTTTGCGTAGGTAAGAATGGTTCTTGCTAGAAGCCCGTAGTAGCCACGTAAAACTTGCAACAACAAAGTAGAGGACGTCTAACTTGTTTTTGCAGGGCATGTTGTGATGTGATATGGTCAAGACGTGATGTGATATATGTTGGTGTATGAGATGATCAAGTTTTGTAATATCGAAAACTGGCAGGAGCCTTAGGGTTGTCTCTTTATTGTATGAAATGCAAGCGCCATGTAATTGCTTTACTTTATCGCTATGCGTTAGCAATAGTTGTAGAAGAAATAGTTGGCGAGACGACCCCGACACGACGATGGAGATCAAGGTGTCGAGCCGGTGATGATGGAGATCATGACGATGCTTTGGAGATGGAGATCAAAAGCATAAGATGATGATGGCCATATCATGTCACATATTTTGATTGCATGTGATCTTTATCCTTTATGCATCTTATCTTGCTTAGAACGGCGGTAGCATTATAAGATGATCCCTTCACTAAATTTCAAGATAAAAGTGTTCTCCCCGAGTATGCACCGTTGCCAAAGTTCGTCGTTTCGAAGCACCTCGTGATGATCGGGTGTGATAGACTCTACGTTCACATACAACGGGTGTAAGACAGTTTTGCACATGCAGAATAATTGGGTTAAACTTGACGAGCCTAGCATGTACAGACATGGTCTCGGAACACTGGAGACCGAAAGGTCGAACGTGAGTCATATAGTAGATATGATCAACATAGAGATGTTCACCATTGATGACTATCCCATCTCACGTGATGATCGGACATGGGTTAGTTGATTTGGATCACGTATCACTTAGATAACTTGAGGGATGTTTATTTAAGTGGGAGTTCATTAGTAATTTGATTAATTGAACTTAATTTATCATGAACTTAGTCTTATAGTTCTGCATATCTATGTTGTAGATTAATGGCCCGAGCTACCGTTCCCCTGAATTTTAATGCGTTCCTAGAGAAAGCTAAGTTGAAAGATGATGGTAGCAGCTACACGGATTGGGTCCGTAACTTGAGGATTATCCTCATTGCTGCACAGAAGAATTATGTCCTTGATGCACCGCTGGGTGACAGACCTGCTGTAGGAGCTGAAGCAGATGTTATGAACGTCTAGCAAGCTTGATCTGATGACTACTCGATAGTTCAGTGTGCCATGCTTTACGGCTTAGAACCGGGACTTCAAAGATGTTTTGAACATCATGGAGCATATGAGATGTTCTAAGAGTTGAAATTAATATTTCAAGCAAATGCCCGGGTTGAGATATATGAATTCTCCAACAAGTTCTATAGCTGCAAGATGGAGGAGAATAGTTCTGTTAGTGAACACATACTCAAAATGTCTGGGTATCATGACTCAGCTGGGAGTTGATCTTCCAGTTGATAGTGTTATTGATAGAGTTCTTCAATCACTGCCACCAAGCTACAAAGGCTTCGTGATGAACTATAATATGCAAGGGATGAATAAAACAATTCCTGAGCTCTTCGCAATGCTTAAGGCCGCGGAGGTAGAAATCAAGAAAGAGCATCAAGTGTTGATGGTCAACAAGACCACTAGTTTCAGGAAAAAGGGCAAGGGAAAGAAAGGGAACTTCAAGAAGAATGGCAAGCAAGTTGCCACTCCCGGGAAGAAGCCCAAAGCTGGACCCAAGCCTGAAACAGAGTGCTTCTACTACAAAGGGAATGGTCACTGGAAGCAGAACTGCCCCAAATACTTGGCGGATAAGAAGGATGGCAAAGTGAACAAAGGTATATTTGATATACATATTATTGATGTGTACCTTACTAATGCTCGTAGCGGTGCCTGGGTATTTGATACTGGTTCGGTTGCTCATATTTGTAACTCGAAACAGGAGCTGCGGAATAAACGAAGATTGGCTAAGGACGAGGTGACAATGCGCATCGGGAATGGTTCCAAGGTCGATGTGATCGCCGTAAGCACGCTACCTCTACATCTACCTCCGGGATTAGTTTTAGACCTCAATAATTGTTATTTGGTGCCCGCGTTGAGCATGAACATTATATCTGGATCTTGTTTATTGCGAGATAGTTATTCATTTAAATCAGAGAATAATGGTTGTTCTATTTATATGAGTAATATCTTTTATGGTCATGCACCCTTGATGAGTGGTCTATTCTTGTTGAATCTCAATCGTAGTGATACGCATATTCATAATATTGATGCCAAAAGATGCAAAGTTGATAATGATAGTGCAATATACTTGTGGCACTGCCATTTAGGTCATATTGGTGTAAAGCGCATGAAGAAACTCCATACGAATGGACTTTTGGAATCACTTGATTATGAATCATTTGATACTTGCGAACCATGCCTCATGGGCAAGATGACTCAAACTCCGTTCTCCGGAACAATGGAGCGAGCTAATGACTTATTGGAAATAATACATACCGATGTATGCGGTCCGATGAGTGTTGAGGCACGCGGCGGGTATCGTTATTTTCTGACCTTCACAGATGATTTGAGTAGGTATGGGTATATCTACTTGATGAAACACAAGTCCGAAACATTCGAAAAGTTCAAAGAATTTCAGAGTGAAGTGGAGAATCATCGTAACAAGAAAATAAAGTTTCTACGATCTGATCGTGGAGGCAAATATTTGAGTTACGAGTTTGGCCTTCATTTAAAACAATGTGGAATTGTTTCACAACTCACGCCACCTGGAACACCACAGCGTAATGGTGTGTCCGAACATCGTAACCGTACTTTATTAGATATGGTGCGGTCTATGATGTCTCTTACGGATTTACCACTATCGTTTTGGGGTTATGCATTAGAGACAACCGCATTCACATTAAATAGGGCACCATCTAAATCCGTTGAGACGACACCGTATGAACTGTGGTTTGGCAAGAAACCTAAGCTGTCATTTCTTAAAGTTTGGGGTTGCGACACTTATGTCAAAAGGCTTCAGCCTAATAAGCTCGAACCCAAATCGGAGAAGTGCGTCTTCATAGGATACCCTAAGGAAACAATTGGGTACACCTTCTACCACAGATCCGAAGGCAAGATCTTTGTTGCCAAGAATGGGTCCTTTCTAGAGAAGGAGTTTCTCTCGAAAGAAGTGAGTGGGAGGAAAGTAGAACTTGATGAGGTAATTGTACCTTCTCTCGAATTGGACAGTAGCACATCACAGAAAACTGTTCCAGTGATGCCTACACCAACTAGAGAGGAAGCAAATGATGATGATCATGAAACTTCAGATCAAGTTACTACTGAACCTCGTAGGTCGACCAGAGCACGATCCGCACCAGAGTGGTACGGTAATCCTGTCCTGGAAGTCATGTTATTAACCAAAGGAGAACCTACGAACTATGAATAATCTATGATGAGCCCAGGTTCCGACAGATGGCTTGAGGCCATGAAATCTGACATAGGATCCATGTATGAGAACAAAGTGTGGACTTTGGTGGACTTGCCTGATGATCGGCAAGCCATAGAAAATAAATGGATCTTCAAGAAGAAGACTGACGCTGATGGTAATGTTACCGTCTACAAAGCTCGACTTGTCGCGAAAGGTTTTCAACAAGTTCAAGGAGTTGACTACGATGAGACTTTCTCACCCGTAGCGATACTTAAGTCTGTCCGAATCATGTTAGCAATTGCCGCATTTTATGATTATGAAATCTGGCAAATGGAAATCAAAACTGCATTCCTTAATGGATATCTTAAAGAAGAGTTGTATATGATGCAACCAGAAGGTTTTGTCGATCCTAAAGGTGCTAACAAAGTGTGCAAGCTCCAGCGATCCATCTATGGACTAATGCAAGCATCTCGGAGTTGGAATATACGCTTTGATGAGGTGATCAAAGCATATGGTTTTATACAGACTTACAGTGAAGCCTGTATTTACAAGAAAGTGAGTGGGAGCTCTGTAGCATTTCTGATATTATATGTGGATGACATATTGTTGATTGGAAATGGTATAGAATTTCTGGATAGCATAAAAGTATACTTGAATAATAATTTTTCAATGAAAGACCTCGGTGAAGCTGCTTATATATTGGGCATTGGTACGTCTCCAACGTATCTATAATTTTTGCTTATTCCATGCTGTTATATTATCATTCTTGGATGTTTTACAATCATTTTATAGCAACTTTATATCATTTTTTGGGACTAACCAATTGACATAGTGCTCAGTGCCAGTTGTTGTTTTTTACTTCGCAGAAAATCAATACCAAACGGAGTCCAAACGCAGCGAAACTTTTTGGAGATTTTTTTGGACCAGAAGGAACAACTTGGGCCGAAGAAGTACCAGAGGGGTGCCCCAAGGGGGGCACAACCCACTTGGGCGCGCTTGGGGGCCCAGGCGCGCCCTGGTGGGTTGTTCCCACCTCGGTGGCATCCCGCACCGCCTCTTTGCTCTATAAATACCCTGAAAATCCAAAAGCCCTAGGGGAGTCGACGAAACACAATTCCAGCCACCGCAAGTTCCAGAACCACCAGATCCAATCTAGACACCATCACGGAGGGGTTCATCATCCTCATTGGTTCTCCGATGATGCGTGAGTAGTTCATTGTAGACCTACGGGTCCGTAGTTAGTAGCTAGATGGCTTCCTCTCTCTCTTTTGATTCTCAATACAATGGTCTCTGGGAGATCTATTTGATGTAACTCTTTTTGCGGTTTGTTTGTTGGGATCCGATGAACTTTGAGTTTATGATCAGATCTATTTTATCCATGAAAGTTATTTGAGTTTCTTTGATCTCTTATATTCATGATTACTTATAGCCTCGTATTTCTTTTCGAATCTTTAGTTTAATTAGGCCAACTAGATCGATTTTTCTTGCCATGGGAAGAGGTGCTTTGTGATGGGTTCGGTCGTGCGGTGTTCTTTCCCAGTGACAGAAGGGGCAGGGAGACACGTATTGATCGTTGCTATTAAGGATAACAAGATGGGGTCTATTTCTACATGAATAGATCTTGTCTACATCATGTCATCGTTCTTATTGCATTACTCCGTTTCTCCATGAACTTAATACACTAGATGCATGCTGGATAGCGGTCGATTTGTGGAGTAATAGTAGTAGATGCAGGCAGGAGTCGGTCTACTAATCTTGGACGTGATGCCTATATAATGATCATTGCCTGGATATCGTCATAATTATTTGAAGTTCTATCAATTACCCAACAGTAATTTGTTTACCCGCCGTATGCTATTTTTCTCGAGAGAAGCCACTAGTGAAATCTACGGCCCCCGGGTCTATTCTTTACCATATTTGCTTTCCGATCTATTATTTGCCTCTTTTATTTTCAGATCTATTATTCCAAAAACCCAAAAATACCTTGCTGCAACTTTTTGTTATTTATTTTATTTCGTGTTTCCGTGAGATCTATTTATCCAATCTACTACAAATTTATCTATCTTTTACCCGGGAGGGATTGACAACCCCTCTTACGCGGCGGGTTGCAAGTATTTGTTCTTTGTGTGCAGGTACCATTTACATAGTGTTGCGTGGTTCTCCTACTGGTTCGATAACCTTGGTCTCATCACTGAGGGAAATACCTACCATAGTTGTGCTGCATCATCCCTTCCTCTTTGGGGAAAATACTGACGCGGACACGAGCCATCAAGAAACTATTTCTGGCGCCGTTGCCGGGGAGACATCATCAACATCTAGCAGGTTCCTAATCACAAATCTCATCTCCTTGCAATTTACATTAATTGCCATTTGCCTCTCGTTTTCTTCTCCCCCACTTCACAAAAAAATTGCCGTTTTATTCGCCCTCTTTTTCGTTCGCCGTTTTCTCGTCAGATCTGTTTTTGTTTGTGTTCTTGTTTGCGTAGTTGTGATGTCACAAGAAAACACCAAGTTGTGTGATTTTTCCAATACCAATAATAATGATTTTGTTAGCACTCCGATTGCTCCTCCCCCCACTAGTGCGGAGTCTTGTGATATCAATGCCGCTTTGTTGAATCTTGTTATGAAAGATCAGTTTTCTGGTACTCCTAATGAGGATGCCGTGTCCCATCTTAACACATTCATAGAATTATACGATATGCAAAAGAAAAAGATGTGGACAATGATATTGTGAAGTTGAAATTATTTCCGTTTTCTTTGCGAGATCATGCAAAAATTTGGTTTTCTTCTTTGCCTCGCAATAGTATCGATTCTTGGGATAAATGCAAGGATGCTTTCATTGCCAAGTATTTTCCGCCCGCGAAAATTATTTCCCTTAGAACTCAAATCATGAATTTTAAGCAACTTGAGCATGAACATGTTGCACAATCTTGGGAAAGAATGAAATTGATGCTAAGAAATTGTCCTACACATGGTTTAAATCTTTGGATGATCATCCAAAAAATTTATGCGGGATTGAATTTTGTCTCTAGAAATCTTTTAGATTCCGCCGCGGGTGGTACTTTTATGGAAATTACTTTGGGTGAAGCTACTAATTTCTTGATAATATTATGGCAAATTATTCACAATGGCATACCGAAAGAGCACCTACTAGTAAAAAAGTTAATTCGTTTGAGGAAATAAATTCTTTGAGTGAAAAAGTTGATGCTCTTATGAAATTGGTTGCTAATAAAAGTGCTCCTATTGATCTTAATGATGTGCCTTTGTCTACTTTGATTGAGCAAATTAGTGATCCCGTAGATGTGAATTTTGTCTCGCGAAACAATTTTAATAACAATGCTTATAGAGGTAATTTTAATCCTAGGCCTTTTCCTGGAAATTCCTCTAATAATTATGGTAATTCCTATGGTAGTCCTTCTTATAATAATAATAATAGGAACACCTTTGATCTTGAGAATAATATTAAAGAATTTATCAATCCTCAAAAGGTTTTCAATAATACGATAGAAGAAAAGTTGAATAAGATTGATGATATGTCTAGAAGCATTGATAGAATTTCTCATGATGTAGAAAATCTCAAGTTGAAATTTTTTGTGCCTAAGGTTGAAGAATCAATTAAAGCTTTATATGTTTCTATGGATGAAAGTAAGAAAAGAACCGCTATGCTTAGAGCTAAAAGAGAATTTTTAGAAAAAGCATTTTCTAGCAATTGCTTTCATAAAAATGATGAAGACCTTAAAGTGATTGGTGTTTCTTCTATTGATTCTTTGTTTAGTAAAATTAAAATTGATGATAAAGGGGCTGAAGAAGAGTCAACTTTAGTTAGAAGGCGTCCCGATAATTCGGAGGGTGAAAATCTTGATGAAAAAATTGATAAAAGTGGGTTTGGAGAGGTCAAAACTTTAACTAGTGATGTGCCCACTCTTTTGGATTACAAAGACTTTAATTATGACAGTTGCTCTTTGATTGATTGTATTTCTTTGTTGCAATCCATGATAAATTCACCCCATGCCTATGAACAAAATAAAGCTTTTACTAAACATATCGTAGATGCCATGATGAAAGCTTTGGAAGAAAAGTTGGAATTAGAGATTTCAATTCCTAGAAAATTACATGATGAATGGGAACCTACCATCAAAGTCAAGATTAAAAATTATGAGTGTTTTGCTTTATGTGATTTGGGTGCTAGTGTTTCCACAATTCCGAAATCTTTATGTGATGTGCTTGGTCTTACTAATATTGAAGAGTGTTCTTTAAATTTGCACTTGGCGGATTCTACTATTAAAAAGCCTTTGGGAAGAATTAATGATTTTCTTATTCTTGCAAATAGAAATTATGTGCCCATAGATTTTATTGTTCTTGATATTGATTGCAATCCGTCTTGTCCAATTATACTTGGTAGACCGTTTTTACGTACTATTGGTGTCGTGATTGATATGAAACAAGGCAATATTAAATTTCAATTTCCACTAAGGAAGGGTATGGTACACTTCCCTAGAACAATAATCAATCCACCATATGAATCAATCATGAGGGCATACTATGGATCTAGAAATAAAGATGACAATACTTGAATCTATGCTTTATGCCTAGCTAGGGGCGTAAAACGATAGCCCTTGTTGGGAGGCAACCCAATGAATAAAATTTATTTTTACCTTTTTCTTTCTCTTCTTGAGTGTTTGCACAATTATGCCTCTGTTATTATTGTATTTTTTATGTTTTAATTAGTGTTTGTGCCAAGTAAAGCCTTTGGGATAGCTTTGGTGATAGTTGATTTGATCTTGTTGAAAAACAGAAACTTTTGCGTCCAGTAAAATAATTGTCCAGATTCATAGAAGTGACAAAAAAATCTTAATTTTTTACACAAGAATGATATATAAATTTCCTACGTTTTCCTAATTGTTTAGAATTTTTTATGTTACATAAGTATAAGAATAATTCGCATATTTACAGACTATTCTGTTTTTGACAGATTCTATTTTCTTTGCATTGTGTGCTTATTTTGATGAATCTATGGGTTGTATCGGGGGGTATAAGCCATGGCAAAGTTAGAATACAGTAGACATAATGCAATAACAAAATTTGAATGGGTTTTCTACAGTACATAAAGTAAAGATTGGTTTTCTTATACTAACGGATCTCACGAAGGTTTTGTTGAGTTTTGTGTGATTGAAGTTTTCAAGTTTTGGGTGAGATCACGATGGATGAAGGAATAAGGAGTAAGAAGAGCCTAAGCTTGGGGATGCCCCATGGCACCCCAAGATATTATCCAAATATAAACAAGCAACTAAGCTTGGGGATGCCCCCGAGTGGCATCCCCTCTTTCTTCTAACGACCATCGGTATTTTACTTGGAGCTATATTTTTATTCGTCACATATCATGAGTTTTGCTTGGAGCGTCTTGTGTTATATGAGTCTTTGATTATTTTGCTTTTTAGTTTGTGTCATCTATCCTTGCTAGACACACCTATTTGAGAGAGCCAAAATTATGCTATGATTTATTAGAATTGCTCTATGTGCTTCACTTAAAAATTTTGAGCTATGGAATTGCTCTAGTGCTTCACTTATATCTTTTTGAGCACGGTGTGCTTTAACATTTTTGAAGAAATGCTCTCATGCTTCACTTAGATTTATTTGAGAGTTAGTAATTTTGAAGAAATTCTCTCATGCTTCACTTATATTATTTTGAGAGAAGAATTTTTTTATGCTCATGTTCTTCACTTAGATTTGTTTGAGCTATCAAAAGCAACATATGAAACTAGCCCCAAAGTGATAGATATTCAAGAGGGATATAATAATAACTTTCATGAAGATCATTGGACAAAATAAACTTGATTGTTTGTAATAGTTTTGCGATATGATGATATAATATGTGAGTCATGTTGGTGAGTAATTATGCTTTAGTAAGAATATTGGTGTTAAGGTTTGTGATTCCCTAAGCAAGCACGAAAGTTAATAGTTATGCAATGAAATTATATCTTACTTATGGTGCATTATTCGGTGTTAGTTATGCTTAATGCTCGTTAATGAGATTTTTCGTCTTTTGGTTGGATGCTTCTCAATCTTTTTGCTAGCCTTCAGTTGTACTAAGTAGGAATACTACTTGTGCATCCAAAATCCTTAAACCCAGTTTTGCCATATGAGTCCACTATACCTACCTATATGCGGTATTTCCGTGCCGCTCTAAGCAAATTTGTATGTGCCATCTCTAATTTTCAAAATAAATTTCCTTTTTGTGTGCTTGTACCGCTCATGAAACGGTAGGGGGTGGATGATATTTTTCCATGCTAGATGTGTTATTCTCAAGATGAGTGTTTATTCACTTGTCATTGCACGAGAGTACGGCAAAGGTATTAGGGATGCGCAGTCCCAAAATGAAAAATGAATTTACTTGATGTTGTCAAATAATAAACTCCTTGGAAAGTGTTGGTATGGACGGCACCCGTGGATACGGCTAGCCGTGGAATGTGAAAGTATGGTGGAAAAAGGAATAAACTTTATTTTCTGTTTGGGAACCGCCTATGATATATCTAGCATGGAAAGTATTGGGAACTACTCGATCATTTTCGTTGACAGGAAAAGCATGCCACCCAAAATGTTTTATCTCTATCTTTTTCGCTTTGAGCTCTGGCACCTCTACAAATCCCTACTTCCCTCTGCGAAGGGCCTTTCTATTTACTTTACGCAATTTTTATTTGAGTCTCCATCTTCTCTTATAAAGCACTGATACGACTCCATCGTATCTATAATTTTTGATTGTTTCATGCCAATATTATACAACTTTCACATACATTTGGCAACATTTTATATGATTTATTGGACTAACCTATTGATCCAGTGCCCAGTGCTAGTTCCTGTTTGTTGCATGTTTTTTGTTTCGCAGAATATCCATATCAAACGAAGTCCAAACGCGATAAAAATTTACGGAGAATTATTTTGGAATATTTATGATTTTTGGGAGGTGGAATCAACGCTAACGGAGGCCCACGGCCTCCACAACCCACCAGGGCGCGTCGGGCACCCCCTGGCGCGCCCAGGTGTATTATGCCCTCCCCGTAATTCGGTTGGGGCCCTTCTTTGGTCGCAAGAAAGATAATTTATGGGAAAAAATCGTGTAAAAATTTCAGCGCAATCAGAGTTACAGATCTCCGGGAATTTAAGAAACGGTGATGGGCCAGAAAACAGGAACGCGAAACAGAAGAGAACAAAGAGACAGATCCAATCTCGGAGGGGCTCTCGCCTCTCCGCCGCCATGGAGGCCATGGACTAGAGGGGGAACCCTCCTCCCACCTAGGGGGGAGGCCAAGGAAGAAGAAGAAGAAGGAGGGGGCTCTCTCCCCCTCTCTCCCGGTGGCGCCGGAACGCCGCCGGGGAAATCATCGTTTGACGGCGATCTACTCCAACAACTCCGTCGTCTTCACCAACAACTCCATCACCTTCCCCCATCTATATTCAGAGGTCCACTCTCCCGCAACCCGCTATACCCTCTACTTGAACATGGTGCTTTATGCTTCATACTATTATCCAATGATATGTTGCCATCCTATGATGTCTGAGTAGATTTTTGTTGTCCTATCGGTAATTGGTGAATTGCTATGGTTGGTTTAATTTGCTTGTGGTTATGTTGCTGTCCTTTGGTGCCCATCATATGAGCGCGCGTGTGGATCACACCATGGGGTTAGTTGTATGTTGATAGGACTATACATTGGAGGGGAGGGGGACATCAGCTTCAGCCTAAACATAGAAATTGATACGTACGGGATTGAAGGGGGACCAATGTATATCTTAATGCTATGGGTGGGTGTTTTACCTTAATGAACGTTAGTAGTTGCGGATGCTTGCTAATAGTTCCAATCATAAGTGCATAGAATTCCAAGTAAGGGACGACATGCTAGCAGTGGCCTCTCCCACATAAAAACATGCTATCGGTCTAGTAACGTAGTCAATTGCTAAGGGACAATTTCGCAATCCTACCACCACTAATCCACACTCGTTTTACTAAACTTAATTGTTTCTTTATCTAAACATCACCTAACTTTTATTTTCACATTCTTTATTATCTTGCAAACCTATCCATACCTACAAAGTACTTCTAGTTTTATTATTGTTCTAGGTAAAGCAAACGTTAAGTGTGCGTAGAGTTGTATCGGTGGTCGATAGAACTTGAGGGAATATTTGTTCTACCTTAAGCTCCTTATTGGGTTCGACAGTCTTATTTATCGAAGAAGGCTACAAACGATCCCCTATACTTGTGGGTTATCAAGACCTTTTTCTGGCGCCGTTGCCGGGGAGCTATAGCATGGGGTGAATATTATCGTGTGTGCTTGTTTGCTTTATCACTAAGTAGTTTTTTATTTTGTGCTCTTGTTTTCTATCTTTAGTTATGGGTAGGAAATGCAAAATACCAAAAAAAATAGTTATACCTACTAAGCCAATGGTTGAAGAACCACCCAAAATCTATCATACTACTGAAGCTTTCTACTTGGATCATCTTTGATCCATTTGTGCTCGTGCTGAAAACCCAACTAGCTTAGTTGAGGGAAAATCATTAGATGAGCATGGTTGTTTTGTGCGACACCGTTTATCTCAAAAATGGAAACTTTTACAGCATCAAATTAATACTATGCAATGCTATGCTTGGAATTTATGTGAAATACATGATTTTACTTGTTGCTCTGAAGACCCTAAGAAACACCTTCCTTATCAATGTGAGTTTAGAGATAATGGAATTCTATCTTCTTATGCTAAGGGTGTTTATAATTAGTATGATGTTGAACAAATTGAAGAATTTGTTGCTTTTAAGGGTGCTTATGAAATTGCTTCTTTAATTGAAAATTATTATACTACTCTTTATGAATCTGGAAATTTTGCCATACTTAAATATTGCTATGAAAACTATGCTTCTAATGCTTATATTAATGAGTTTATTCAGAAAGTCTCCGCTGTCCAAGAAGAGACTAATATTTTGCAGGAGTCTATGGAAGAAGAAATTGATGAAACTGTGAGCTCATTGGATGAAAAATATGATGAGGAGAGCGAAGAACAAAAGGAGGAAGAGCGGATTAGCTACCCGTGTCCACCTTCTAATGAGAGTAACTCTTCAACTCATACATTGTTTAATGTCCCTTCGTTCTTACCGAAGGATGAATGCTATGATAATTGCTATGATCCTGTTGATTCATTTGAAATATCCCTTTTTGATGAAATTGATGCTTGCTATGCTTGTGGCCAAGATGCCAATATGAATTATGCTTATGGAGATGAATTTGCTATAGTTCCTTATGTTAAGAATGAAATTGTTGCTATTGCACCCACACATGATAGTCCTATTATCTTTTTGAATTCTCCAAACTACACTATATCAGAGAAGTTTGCGCTTATTAAGGATTATATTGATGGGTTGCCTTTTACCATTGCACATGATGATTTTGATGAATATAATATGCATGTGCTTGCTGCTCCTACTTGCAATTATTATGGGAGAGGAACTACATCTCCGCCTCTCTATGTTTCCAACACGATAAAATTGCAAGAAACTACTTATGCTATGTATTGGCCTTTACTTGATGTGCATGAATTGTTCTTGTATGACATGCTGATGCATAGGAAGAGAGTTAGAATTCGTCATTGCATGATATATGTTGCTTTGTGCTCACTACTAAATGCCAAATCATTGTTAATTAAAATTGGCTTTGATATACCTTGGGATCCAGGTGGATCCATTACTTGAGCACTTTATGCCTAGCTTAATGGCTTTAAAGAAAGCGCTGCCAGGGAGACAACCCGGAAGTTTTAGAGAGTCATTTATTTCTGTTGAGTGCTTTTATAAAGTTTAACAACAAAAAAATATAGAGGGGAACTTAAAAACTTTTCAACAAAAGAGAAGCGATTGGAAGTTATGCATTGGAGAAGTGAGGGTCGACCTTGAACACTTGTGTTCATGCTCATGGAAAGAATGTAGAATTTTTCATGAAGATTCTCACAAAAATAATTATGCCCTTGTACAAATCCATTGTATTATAAAAATAATGTGCAAAAATTTGCCTTTAGGGTGATTAGATTGCTTGTTGGTATGTGCGGTGCAAAAACAGAAACTTTGGCTGTAGTGTCTGATTTTACATTTCTTACTGGAACTTCAAAAGTTTCTGAAACTTGTTTCACAGTATTTATATACAATTTTTTTATTTTTTCCTAATTTTTCAGAACTTTTGGAATTACAGAAGTATGGTGAATGTTCAGATTACTACAGACTGTCCTGTTTAAGACAAATTCTGTTTTTGATGCATTGTTTTGCTTGTTTTGATGAAACTATCGATTTTTATCGGTGGTATAAGCCATGGAAAAGTTATAATACAGTAGATACAATGCAAAAACAAAATATGAATGGGTTTGCAACAGTACTTAAAGTACTGATTTGCATTATTATACTAACGGATCTCACGAGGTTTCTGTTGAGTTTTGTGTGGATGAAGTGATCAAAGATCGAGGAGGTCTCGATATGAGGAGAAGGAGGAGAGGCAAGAGCTCAAGCTTGGGGATGAACAAGGCACCCCAAGTAAATATTCAAGGAGACTCAAGCGTCTAAGCTTGGGGAAGCCCCGGAAGGCATCCCATCTTTCTTCAACAAGTATCGGTATGCTTTCGTTCTCGTTTCGTTCATGTGATATGTGTAAATCTTGGAGCGTCTTTTGCGTTTAGTTTTCATTTTTGTTTTATGCACCATGCTGGTATGAGATAGTCCATGGTTGATTTATAGAATGCTCATTGCACTTCACTTATATCTTTTGAGTATGGCTTTATAGAATGCTTCATGTGTTTCACTTATATCATTTGAAGTTTGGATTGCCTATTTCTCTTCACATAGAAAACCGTTACTTGTAGAATGCTATTTTGCTTCAATAATACTTATTAGAGCATGATCTTTTATAGAAAGAATTAAACTCTCATGCTTCACTTATATCTATTTAGAGAGTCAACAGGAATTGGTCATTTGCATGGTTAGTCATAAAATCCTACATAAAACTTGTGGATCACTGAATATGATATGTTTGATTCCTTGCAATAGTTTTGCGATATAGAGATGGAATATGTGGGAGGTACTAGTAAACGGTTGTGGTTAGTAAGAATCTTGGTGTTAAGGTTTGTGATTCCCGAAGCATGCACGTATAGTCTCTCGTTATGCTATGAAGTTGGAGCATGATTTATTATTGATTGTCTTCCTTATGAGTGGCGGTCGGGGACGAGCGATGGTCTTTTCCTACCAATCTATCCCCCTAGGGTCATGCGTAGTAGTACTTTGCTTCAAGGGCTAATAAACTTTTGCAATAAGTATATGAGTTCTTTATGACTAATGTGGGTCCATGGATTATACGCACTCTTACCTTTCCGCAATTTGCTAGCCTCTACGGTACTGTGCATTGCCCTTTCTCACCTCGAGAGTCGGTGCAAACTTTGCTGGTGCATCCAAACCCCGTGATATGATACGCTCTATCACACATAAGCCTTATTATATCTTCCTCAAAACAGCCACCATACCTACCTATTATGGCCCTTCCATAGCCATTCCGAGATATATTGCCATGCAACTTCCACCGCTTCCGTTTTGATGACTTGAGCATTCATTGTCATATTGCTTTGCATGATCATAAGATAGCTAGCATGATATTTCCATAGCTTGTCCATTTTTTGATATCGTTGTTATGCTAGATCATTGCACATCCTGGTACACTGCCAGAGGCATTCATATAGAGTCATACTTTGTTATTGGTATCGAGTTGTAATTTTTATTTCTTTTGAGTTATAAGTAAATAGAAGTGTGATGATCATCATTATTCATTTTTAGAGCATTGCCCCAGTGAGGAAAGGATGATGGAGACTATGATTCCCCCACAAGTCGGGATGAGACTCCAGACAAAGAGAGAGAAATAAAAGAAAAAGAAAAAACATAAAAAAAGGAAAAGAAAAAAAAACAAAGAGAGAAGGGGCATGCTAATTCCACACTTGTGCTTCAAAGTAGCACCATGTTTTTCATATAGAGAGTCTCCTATGTTGTCACTTTCATATACTAGTGGGAATTTTTCATGATATGATTAGATGCACACCCACTTAGTTTTCATTTTGAGCTTTCATACACTTATAGCTCTTAGTGCATTCGTTGCATGGCAATCCCTACTCCTCGCATTGATATTAATTGATGGGCATCTCCATAGCCCGTTGGTTAGCCGCGTCGATGTGAGACTTTCTTACTTTTTTGTCTTCTCTATATTTACCCCTATCATCATACTCTATTCCACCCATAGTGCTATATCCATGTCTCGCGCTCATGTATTGCGTGAGGGTTGAAAAAGCTGAAGCGCGTTAAAAAGTATGAACCAATTGCTCGGCTTGTCATCGGGGTTGTGCATGATATATACTTTGTGTTAAGAAGACAGAGCATGACAAGACTATATGATTTTGTAGGGATAACTTTCTTTAGCGTTGATATTTTGAAAGACACGATTGTTTGTTGGGATGCCTGAGTATTGATGTCTTTATGTCAAATTATAGACTATTGCTTTGAATCATTCATGTCTTAATATTCATGCCATGATTAGATATAAGATCAAGATTATGCTAGGTAGCATTCCACATCAAAAATTATCTTTTTTATCATTTACCTACTCGAGGATGAGCAGGAATTAAGCTTGCGGATGTTGATATGTCTCCATCGTATCTATAATTTTTGATTGTTTCATGCCAATATTATACAACTTTCACATACTTTTGGCAACATTTTATATGATTTATTAGACTAACCTATTGATCCAGTGCCCAGTGCCAGTTCCTGTTTGTTGCATGTTTTTTGTTTCGCAGAATATCCATATCAAACGAAGTCCAAACGTGATAAAAATTTACGGAGAATTATTTTGGAATATTTATGATTTTTGGGGGATGGAATCAACGCTAACAGAGGCCCACGGCTCCACAACCCACCAGGGCGCGTCGGGCACCCCCTGGTGTGCCCAGGTGTCTTGTGCCCTCCCCATAAGTCGGTTGGGGCCCTTCTTCGGGCGCAAGAAAGATAATTTATGGAAAAAATCGTGTAAAATTTTTAGCGCAATCGGAGTTACGGATCTCCAGGAATTTAAGAAACGGTGATGGGCCAGAAAACAGGAACGCGAAACAGAAGAGAACAAAGAGACAGATCCAATCTCGGAGGGGCTCTCGCCCCTCCGCCGCCATGGAGGCCATGGACTAGAGGGGGAACCCTCCTCCCACCTAGGGTGGAGGCCAAGGAAGAAGAAGAAGAAGGAGGGGGCTCTCTCCCCCTCTCTCCCGGTGGCGCCGGAACGCCTCCGGGGAAATCATCATGTGACGGCGATCTACTCCAACAACTCCGTCGTCTTCACCAACAACTCCATCACCTTCCCCCATCTATATTCAGCGGTCCACTCTCCCGCAACCCACTATACCCTCTACTTGAACATGGTGCTTTATGCTTCATACTATTATCCAATGATATGTTGCCATCCTATGATGTCTGAGTAGATTTTTGTTGTCCTATCAGTAATTGGTGAATTGCTATGGTTGGTTTAATTTGCTTGTGGTTATGTTGCTGTCCTTTGGTGCCCATCATATGAGCGCGTGTGTGGATCACACCATGGGGTTAGTTGTATGTTGATAGGACTATGCATTGGAGGGCAAGGGTGACAACAGCTTCAGCCTAAACATAGAAATTGATACGTACGGGATTGAAGGGGGACCAATATATATCTTAATGCTATGGTTAGGTATTTTACCTTAATGAACGTTAGTAGTTGCGGATGCTTGCTAATAGTTCCAATCATAAGTGCATAGAATTCCAAGTAAGGGACGACATGCTAGCAGTGGCCTCTCCCACATAAAAACTTGCTATCGGTCTAGTAACGTAGTCAATTGCTAAGGGACAATTTCGCAATCCTACCACCACTAATCCACACTCGTTTTCCTAAACTTAATTGTTTCTTTATCTAAACATCACCTAACTTTTATTTTCACGTTCTTTATTATCTTGCAAACCTATCCATACCTACAAAGTACTTCTAGTTTTATTATTGTTCTAGGTAAAGCAAACGTTAAGTGTGCGTAGAGTTGTATCGGTGGTCGATAGAACTTGAGGGAATATTTGTTCTACCTTGAGCTCCTTATTGGGTTCGACACTCTTATTTATCGAAGAAGGCTACAAACGATCCTTTATACTTGTGGGTTATCAAGCACCAACTAAGGGGCACTATGATCGTACTTGAGCATTGGGTATAGCTAATATGCGAGTGTGTTTCATGAATGGATCAATGATTAAGCATAATGGGCTAGGGATAACTTGCTTTAGTGTTGATATTTTGGAAGGGATGGTTGCTTGTTGATATGCTTGAGTATTGAAATCTTCATGTCAAAACTAGACTATTGCTTTGAATCATATAAAAGTCCAAATGTCCATGCTACAAAAAAAAGAATATGTGATGAACATGTTAGGCAGCATTCCACATCAAAAATTCTGTTTTTATCATTTACCTACTCGAGGACGAGTAGGAATTAAGCTTGGGGATGCTGATACGTCTCCAATGTATCTATAATTTTTGCTTGTTCCATGCTATTATATTATCATTCTTGGATGTTTTACAATCATTTTATAGCAACTTTATATCATTTTTTGGGACTAACCTATTGACATAGTGCCCAGTGCCAGTTGTTGTTTTTTGCTTGTTTTTTACTTCGCAGAAAATCAATACCAAACGGAGTCCAAACACAGCGAAACTTTTTGGAGATTTTTTTGGACCAGAAGGAACAACTTGGGCCGAAGAAGTACCAGAGGGGTGCCCCGAGGGGGGCACAACCCACCTGGGCGCGCCTGGGGGGGCCAGGCGTGCCCTGGTGTGTTGTGCCCACCTCGGTGGCCTCCCGCACCACCTCTATGCTCTATAAATATCCCAAAAATTCAAAAACCCTAGGGGAGTCGACGAAACGCAATTCCAGCCGCCGCAAGTTCCAGAACCACCAGATCCAATCTAGACACCATCACGGAGGGGTTCATCATCCTCATTGGTGCCTCTCCGATGATGCATGAGTAGTTCATTGTAGACCTACGGGTTCATAGTTAGTAGCTAGATGGCTTCCTCTATCTCTTTTGATTCTCAATACAATGGTCTCTGGGAGATCTATTTGATGTAACTCTTTTTGCGGTGTGTTTGTTGGGATCCGATGAACTTTGAGTTTATGATCAGATCTATTTTATCCATGAAAGTTATTTGAGTTTCTTTGATCTCTTATATGCATGATTACTTATAGCCTCGTATTTCTTCTTTGAATCTTTGGTTTAGTTAGGCCAACTAGATCGTTTCTTGCCATGGGAAGAGGTGCTTTGTGATGGGTTCGGTCGTGCGATGTTCTTTCCCAGTGACAGAAGGGGCAGCAAGACACGTATTGATCGTTGCTATTAAGGATAACAAGATGGGGTCTATTCCTACATGAATAGACCTTGTCTACATCATGTCATCGTTCTTATTGCATTACTCCGTTTCTCCATGAACTTAATACACTAGATGCATGCTGGATAGCGGTCGATGTGTGGAGTAATAGTAGTAGATGCAGGCAGGAGTCGGTCTACTAATCTTGGACGTGATGCCTATATAATGATCATTGCCTCGATATCGTCATAATTATTTGAAGTTCTATCAATTACCCAACAGTAATTTGTTTACCCGTCGTATGCTATTTTTCTCGAGAGAAGCCACTAGTGAAATCTACGGCCCCCGGGTCTATTCTTTATCATATTTGCTTTCTGATCTATTATTTGCCTCTTTTATTTTCAGATCTGTTATTCCAAAAACCCAAAAATACCTTGCTGCAATTTTTTGTTATTTATTTTATTTCGCGTTTTCGCGAGATCTATTTATCCAATCTACTACAAAATTATCTATCTTTTACCCGGGAGGGATTGACAACCCCTCTTATGCGTCAGGTTGCATGTATTTGTTCTTTGTGTGCAAGTACCATTTACATAGTGTTGTGTGGTTCTCCTACTGGTTCGATAACCTTGGTCTCATCACTGAGGGAAATACCTACCGTAGTTGTGCTGCATCATCCCTTCCTCTTCGGGGAAAATACTGACGCGGACACGAGCCATCAGGCATCAAGATCTATAGAGATAGATCGAGACGCTTAATAGGACTTTCACAAAGCACATACCTTGATAATGTTTTGAAGAAGTTCAAAATGGATCAGTCAAAGAAAGGGTTCTTGCCTGTGTTACAAGGTGTGAACTTGAGTCAGACTCAAAGCCCGACCACTGCAGAAGATAGAGAGAAAATGAAAGTCATTCCCTGTGCCTCAGCCATAGGTTCTATCATGTATGCTATGCTGTGTACCAGACCTGATGTGTGCCTTTCCATAAGTTTGGCAGGGAGGTACCAAAGTAATCCAGGAGTGGATCATTGGACAGCGGTCAAGAACATCCTGAAGTACCTGAAAAGGACCAAGGTTATGTTTCTCGTTTATGGAGGTGATGAAGAGCTTGTCGTAAATGGTTACGTCGATGCTAGCTTCGACACTGATCTAGATGACTCTAAGTCACAAACTGGATATGTATTTATATTGAATGGTGGAGCTGTCAGTTGGTGCAATTCCAAGCAGAGCGTCGTGGCGGGATCTACGTGTGAAGCGGAGTACATAGCTGCTTCAGAAGCAGCGCATGAAGGAGTCTGGATGAAAGAGTTCATATCCGATCTGGGTGTAATACCCAGTGCATCGGGTCCAATGAAAATATTTTGTGACAACACTGGAGCAATTGCCTTGGCGAAGGAATCCAGGTTTCACAAGAGAACCAAACACATCAAGAGACGCTTCAACTCCATTCGTGAAAAGGTCAAGGATGGAGACATAGAGATTTGCAAAATACATACAGATCTGAATGTGGCAGACCCGTTGACTAAGCCTCTTCCCCGAGCAAAAACATGATCAGCACCAAGACTCCATGGGTGTTAGATTCATTACAATGTAATATAGATTATTGACTCTAGTGCAAGTGGGAGACTGAAGGAAATATGCCCTAGAGGCAATAATAAAGTTGTTATTTTATATTTCCTTATTCATGATAAAGGTTTATTATTCATGCTAGAATTGTATTGATCGGAAACTTAAATACATGTGTGAATACATAAACAAATACCGTGTCCCTAGTAAGCCTCTACTAGACTAGCTCATTGATCAAAGATGGTTAAGGTTTCCTAACCATGGACATGTGTTGTCATTTGATAACGGGATCACATCATTAGGAGAATGATGTGATGGACAAGACCCATCAGTTAGCTTAGCATATTGATCGTTCAGTTTATTGCTATTACTTTCTTGATGACAAATACATATTCCTTCGACTATGAGATTATGCAACTCCCGAATACCGGAGGAATACCTTGTGTGCTATCAAACGTCACAACATAACTGGGTGATCATAAAGATGCTCTACAGGTATCTCCGAAGGTGTTTGTTGAGTTGGCATAGATTGAGATTTGGATTTGTCACTCCGAGTATCGGATAGGTATCTCTGGGCCCTCTCGGTAATACACATCATAAGAAGCCTTGCAAGCAAAGTGACTAAGGTGTTAGTTGCAAGATGATGTATTACGGAACGAGTAAAGAGACTTGCCGGTAACGAGATTGAACTAGGTATGAAGATACCGACGATCGAATCTCGGGCAAGTAACATACCGATAGACAAAGGGAATTACGTATGTTGTCATAAGGTTCGACCGATAAAGATCTTCGTAGAATATGTAGGAGCCAACATGGGCATCCAGGTTCCACTATTGGTTATTGACCGGAGAGGTGTCTCGGTCATGTCTACATAGTTCTCGAACCCATAGGGTCAGCACGCTTAACGTTCATTGACGATATAGTATTATATGAGTTATATGATTTGGTGACCGAATGTTGTTTGGAGTCCCGGATGAGATCACGGACATGACGAGGAGTCTCAAAATGGTCGAGAGGTAAAGATTGATATATAGGACGATGGTATTCGGACACCGGAAGTGTTTCGGAGTGTACCGGATAGTCATCGGAGTACCGGAGGGGTTACCGGACACCCCCAGGAGGGTAATGGGCCTATTGGGCCATTAGAGGGGAGCACACCAGCCCACAAGGGGCTGGCGCACCCCCTATGGCAGCCGCCAAAGTGGGGGAAAGGAAAGAGGGGGGATTCGGCCTCCCCCTTCCTTCTCTCTTCCCCCTTTCCTTTCCCCCTCCGATAAATATGGTAAGGGGGCGCCACTTGGGAGGTACCCCAAGTAGGATTCGGCCTACTTGAGGGCGCCTCCTGGCTGCTCCCACCTCCCCCCCCACATATATATATGTGGGAGGGGGGCGCCTAGCATAACAACAACAATTGCTTAGCCGTGTGCGGCGCCCCCTCCACCGTTTACACCCCCGGTCATATTTTCGTAGTGCTTAGGCGAAGCCCTGCGGAGATAGCTTCACCATCACCGTCACCACGCCATCGTGCTGCTGGAACTCATCCACTACCTTGCCATCTTGCTGGATGAAGAAGGCGGAGGACGTCACCAAGTTGAATGTGTGCTGAACACGGAGGTGCCGTACGTTTGGTACTCGATCGATTGGAGCACGAAGAAGTTCAACTACATCAACCGCGTTAACAAACGCTTCCGCTTACGGTCTACGAGGGTACGTAGACACACTCTCCCCTCTTGTTGCTATGCATCTCCATGGATAGATCTTGCGTGTGCGTAGATTTTTTGTTTGTTTTCCATGCAACGTTTCCCAACAGTCATTGCATTTAGAAGAACAACATATACTTTATAAGGACATGATTGCATAACCAAATTAAACATCCAATTACATAGGTGGCTAGTACACACAGGACATTTGCACACACCAAAGTAAACTAGTACATGCATAATTAACTAGGATAAATGATCATCTTATCATCATCTACTTCTTCTTGTGAAGCTTCCCGCCACTGGTCTGCTGGAGGCTCGATCTCTCATCGAGTACGGGGAGTAGGCACTCCCTGATGTCAATGATCCGCCTGTGCATCTCGTAGCATGTGTACACGTTCTTGGCCGCGAACTTGAGGTGAGCTTCATCCAGTTTTTGCATCCAGGCCCCGTGCCAGGATACGGGATTTCTCTTGGCATCCTCCTTCATCTTTTCGTAGTAGGGGTCGATGATGGCCGAGTCGAGTTCAATAGGGAGTCCTTCTTCGTGCTGCCCCAGACCTTGTAGTGGCCATGGATTTCGAAAAGGTTCTTGCAGGCCAAGCCCGTAACCTTGAGTGCTTTTGCATCATCGGTTGTTTCCACCGTAGCGAACTTCTAGTCGGTGCTGATGACAAACCTGGCGAAACGGCCGCAAGGCTTTGTGGCCATGCAGTAGTATGATGGCTCGTGTCTGCGTTAGTATTTTCCCCGAAGAGGAAGGGATGATGTAGCACAGCTACGGTAGGTATTTCCCTCAGTGATGAGACTAAGGTTATCGAACACGTAGGAGAACCACGCAACACTATGTAAACGGTACCTGCGCACAAAGAACAAATACTTGCAACCCGACGCGTAAGAGGGGTTGTCAATTCCTCCCGGGTAAAAGATAGATAAATTTGTAGTAGATTGGATAAATAGATTTCGCGGAAACGCGAAATAAAATAAATAACAAAAAAAATGCAGCAAGGTATTTTTGGGTTTTTGGAATAATAGATCTGAAAATAAAAGAGGCAAATAATAGATCGGAAAGCAAATATGATAAATAATAGACCCGGGGGCCGTAGATTTCACTAGTGGCTTCTCTCGAGAAAATAGCATACGGCGGGTAAACAAATTACTGTTGGGCAATTAATAGAACTTCAAATAATTATGACGATATCCAGGCAATGATCATTATATAGGCATCACATCCAAGATTAGTAGACCGACTCCTGCCTGCATCTACTACTATTACTCCACACATCGACCGCTATCCAGCATGCATCTAGTGTATTAAGTTCATGGAAAAACGGAGTAATGCAATAAGAACGATGACATGATGTAGGCAAGATCTATTCATGTAGGAATAGACCCCATATTGTTATCCTTAATAGCAACGATCAATACGTGTCTTGCTGCCCCTTCTGTCACTGGGAAAGAACACCTCACGACCAAACCCATCACAAAGCACCTCTTCCCATGGCAAGAAAAATCGGTCTAGTTGGCCTAACTAAACCAAAGATTCAAAGAAGAAATACGAGGCTATAAGTAATCATGCATATAAGAGATCAAAGAAACTCAAATAACTTTCATGGATAAAATAGATCTGATCATAAACTCAAAGTTCATCGGATCCCAACAAACACACCGCAAAAAGAGTTATATCAAATAGATCTCCAAGAGACCATTGTATTGAGAATCAAAAGAGAGAGAGGAAGCCATCTAGCTACTAACTACAAACCCATAGGTCTACAATGAACTACTCACGCATCATCGAAGAGGCACCAATGAGGATGATGAACCCCTCCGTGATGGTGTCTAGATTGGATCTGGTGTTTCTGGAACTTGCGGCGGCTGGAATTGTGTTTCGTCGAATCCCCTAGGGTTTTTGGATTTTCGGGGTATTTATAGAGCAAAGAGGCGGTGCGGGAGGTTACCGAGGTGGGCACAACCCACCAGGGCACGCCTGGGCCCCCAGGCGCGCACTGGTGGGTTGTGCCCCCCTCGGGGCACCCCTCTGGTAGTTCTTCGGCCCAAGTTGTTCCTTCTGGTCCAAAAAAATCTCCAAAAAGTTTTGCTGCATTTGGACTCCGTTTGGTATTGATTTTCTGCGAAGTAAAAAACAAGCAAAAAACAGCAACTGGCATTGGGCACTATGTCAATAGGTTAGTCCCAAAAAATGATATAAAGTTGCTATAAAATGATTGTAAAACATCCAAGAATGATAATATAACAACATGGAACAAGCAAAAATTATAGATACGTTGGAGACGTATCAGCATCCCCAAGCTTAATTCCTACTCGTCCCCGAGTAGGTAAATGATAAAAACAGAATTTTTGATGTGGAATGCTGCCTAACATGTTCATCACATATTCTTTTCTTTTGTAGCATGGACATTTGGACTTTTATATGATTCAAAGCAATAGTCTAGTTTTAACATGAAGATTTCAATACTCAAGCATATCAACAAGCAACCATGTCTTTCAAAATATCAACACTAAAGCAAGTTATCCATAGCCCATTATGCTCAATCATTGATCCATTCATGAAACACACTCGCATATTAGCTATACCCAATGCTCAAGTACGATCATAGTACCCCTTAGTTGGTGCTTTATAGGAGAAGATGGAGACTCAAATAAAAATTGCATAAAGTAAATAGAAAGGCCCTTCGCAGAGGGAAGTAGGGATTTGTAGAGGTGCCAGAGCTCAAAGCAAAAAAGATAGAGATAAAACATTTTGGGTCGCATGCTTTTCCTTTCAAGAAAAACGATCGAGTAGTTCCCAATACTTTCCATGCTAGATATATCATAGGCGGTCCCCAAACAGAAAATAAAGTTTATTCCTTTTTCCACCATAGTTTCACATTCCACGGCTAGCCGTATCCACGGGTGCCGTCCATACCAACACTTTCCAAGAAATTTATTATTTGACAACATAAAGTAAATTCATTTTTCATTTCGGGACTGGGCATCCCTAATACCTTTGCTGTACTCTCGTGCAATGACAAGTGAATAAACACTCATCTTGAGAATAACACATCTAGCATGGAAAAATATCAGCCACCCCCTACCGTTTCATGAGCGGTACAAGCACACAAAAAGGAAATTTATTTTGAAAATTAGAGATGGCACATACAAATTTGCTTAGAGCGGCACGAAAATACCGCATATAGGTAGGTATAGTGGACTCATATGGCAAAACTGGGTTTAAGGATTTTGGATGCACAAGTAGTATTCCTACTTAGTACAAGTGAAGGCTAGCAAAAAGATTGAGAAGCATCCAACCAAAAGACGAAAAATCTCATTAACGAGCATTAAGCATAACTAACACCGAATAATGCACCACAAGTAAGATATAATTTCATTGCATAACTATTAACTTTCGTGCTTGCTTAGGGAATCACAAACCTTAACACCAATATTCTTACTAAAGCATAATTACTCACCAACATGACTCACATATTATATCATCATATCGCAAAACTATTACAAAGAATCATGTTTATTTTGTCCAATGATCTTCATGAAAGTTTTTATTATATCCCTCTTAAATATCTATCACTTTGGGGCTAGTTTCATATGTTGCTTTTGATAGCTCAAACAAATCTAAGTGAAGAACATGAGCATAAAAAAAAATCTTCTCTCAAAATAATATAAGTGAAGCATGAGAGAATTTGTTCAAAATTTGTAACTCTCAAATAAATCTAAGTGAAGCATGAGAGCATTTCTTCAAAAATATTAAAGCACACCGTGCTCAAAAAGATATAAGTGAAGCACTAGAGCAATTCCATAGCTCAAAAAATTTAAGTGAAGCACATAGAGCAATTCTAATAAATCATAGCATAATTTTGGCTCTCTCAAATAGGTGTGTCTAGCAAGGATAGATGACACAAACTAAAAAGCAAAACAAGCAAAGACTCGTATAACACAAGACGCTCCAAGCAAAACTCATGATATGTGATGAATAAAAATATAGCTCCAAGTAAAATACCGATGGTCGTTAGAAGAAAGAGGTGATGCCACTCAGGGGCATCCCCAAGCTTAGTTGCTTGTTTATCTTTGGATAATAGATTGTGGTGCCATGGGGCATCCCCAAGCTTAGGCTCTTCTTACTCCTTATTCCTTCATCCATCGTGATCTCACCCAAAACTTGAAAACTTCAATCACACAAAACTCAACAAAACCTTCGTGAGATCCGTTAGTATAAGAAAACCAATCTTTACTTTAAGTACTGTAGAAAACCCATTAAAATTTTATTATTGCATTATATCTACTGTATTCTAACTTTGCCATGGCTTATACCCCCGGATACAACCCATAGATTCATCAAAATAAGCACACAATGCAAAGAAAACAGAATCTATCAAAAAACAGAATAGTATTTAAAGATGCGAATTGTTCTCATACTTAGGTAACTCAAAAAATTCTGAAAAATTAGGACAACATAGGAAACTTGTATATTAATCTTGTGTAAAAATTTCAGAATGTTTCGTCGCTTCTGTGAATCTGGACAATTATTTTACTGGATGCAAAAGTTTCTATTTTTCAACAAGATCAAATCAACTATCACCAAAGCTATCCCAAAGGATTTACTTGGCACAAACACTAATTAAAACATAAAAAACACAATCATAACAGAGGAATAATTGTGCAAACACTCAAGAACAGAAAGAAAAAGGCAAAAATAAATTTTATTCATTGGGTTGCATCCCAACAAGCGCTATCGTTTTACGCCGTTAGCTAGGCATTGATAATTTTAATGATGCTCACATGAAAGACAAAAAATTGAAGTACAAAGAGAGCATCATAATACATGTGACAAACTCATTTATGTCTAACATACTTCTGATGCGTATGGATTTTATAAGCAAACAAATTATCAAGACAAGAAATATATAGCATATGCAAGGAAGAAGAAAGAAACAATAGCAATCTCAACATAACGAGAGGTAAATAAGTAACATGAAAATTTCTACAACCATATTTTCCTCTCTCATAATAATTACATGTAGGATCATAATCAAATTCCACAATATATCTATCATATAAAATTTTCTCTTCATGATCCACATGCATAAAAAATTTATAATCTTCCAAGATAGTGGGATTAACATCAACTAAAGTCATGACCTCTCCAAACCCACTTTCATTAAAAATTTCGTAAGATTGAACACTCTCCAAATATGTGGGATTATTTTTACCTAAAGTTGACGCTCTTCCAAACCCACTTTCAATATTATTGCAAACATTATTATCAATATCATATTCATCATGAGGCTTAAAATAAATTTTCAAGATCATAAGAAGAATCACCCCAATCATGATCATTGCAATAAATAGTGGACATAGCAAAGTTAGCATCCCCAAGCTTGGATTTTTGCATATTATTAGCACAATTGACATTAATAGAATTTATAGTAAAATCATTGCAATCATGCTTTTCACTCAAGGAGCTATCATGAATCACTTCATAAATTTCTTCATCACAATTTTCAGATTAACGAATCTCAAGCAAAACTTCATAAACATAATCTAGTGCACTCAACTCACTAGCAATTGGTTCACCATGATTGGATCTTTTAAGAAGATTAGCAAGTGGATGGGGATCCATATCAATAGATTTTTAGCAAGCGAATATGCAAGCATATAGAAGGCACATGACAACACAAGCAAACAAAAGATCAAACAAGAAAAAGGCAAACAAAAAGAAGGCGAATAAAAAGGAAAATATTTTTGTGAAGTGGGGGAGATGAAAACGAGAGGCAAATGGCAAATAATGTAAATTGCAAGGAGATGAGATTTGTGATTAGGAACCTGATAGATGTTGATGATGTCTCCCCGGCAACGGCGCCAGATCCTTTCTTGATGGCTCGTGTCCATGCAGGAAGGGATGATGCAGCACAGCTACGGTAGGTATTTCCCTCAATGATGAGACTAAGGTTATCGAACACGTAGGAGAACCACGCAACACTATGTAAACGGTACCTACACACAAAGAACAAATACTTGCAACCCGACGCGTAAGAGGGGTTGTCAATCCCTCCCGGGTAAAAGATAGATAAATTTGTAGTAGATTGGATAAATAGATCTCGCGGAAATGCGAAATAAAATAAATAACAAAAAAAATGCAGCAAGGTATTTTTGGGTTTTTGGAATAATAGATCTGAAAATAAAAGAGGCAAATAATAGATCGGAAAGCAAATATGATAAATAATAGACCCGAGGGCCGTAGATTTCACTAGTGGCTTCTCTCGAGAAAATAGCATACGGCGGGTAAACAAATTACTGTTGGGCAATTGATAGAACTTCAAATAATTATGACGATATCCAGGCAATGATCATTATATAGGCATCACGTCCAACATTAGTAGACCGACTCCTGCCTGCATCTACTACTATTACTCCACACATCGACCGCTATCCAGCATGCATCTAGTGTATTAAGTTCATGAAAAACGGAGTAATGCAATAAGAACGATGACATGATGTCGACAAGATCTATTCATGTAGGTATAGGCCCCATCTTGTTATCCTTAATAGCAACGATCAATACGTGTCTTGCTGCCCCTTCTGTCACTGGGAAAGAACACCGCACGACCAAACCCATCACAAAGCACCTCTTCCCATGGCAAGAAAAATTGATCTAGTTGGCCTAACTAAACCAAAGATTTGAAAAAGAAATGTGAGGCTATAAGTAATCATGCATATAAGAGATCAAAGAAACTCAAATAACTTTCATGGATAAAATATATCTGATCATAAACTCAAAGTTCATTGGATCCCAACAAACACACCGCAAAAAGAGTTACATCAAATAGATCTCCAAAAGGCCATTGTATTGAGAATCAAAAGAGAGAGAGAGGAAGCCATCTAGCTACTAACTACGAACCCGTAGGTCTACAGTGAACTACTCATGCATCATCGGAGAGGTACCAATGAGGATGATGAACCCCTCCGTGATGGTGTCTAGATTGGATCTGGTGTTTCTGGAACTTGCGGCGGCTGGAATTGTGTTTCGTCGACTCCCCTAGGGTTTTTGTGTTTTCGGGGTATTTATAGAGCAAAGAGGCGGTGCGGGAGGCCACCGAGGTGGGCACAACCCACTAGGGCGCACCTGGGCCCCCAGGCGCGCCCAGGTGGGTTGTGCCCCCCTCGGGGCACCCTTCTAGTACTTCTTCGGCCCAAGTTATTCCTTCTGGTCCAAAAAAATCTCCAAAAAGTTTCGCTGCGTTTGGACTCCGTTTGGTATTGATTTTCTGCGAAGTAAAAAACAAGCAAAAAACAGCAACTGGCATTGGGCACTATGTCAATAGGTTAGTCCCAAAAAATGATATAAAGTTGCTATAAAATGATTGTAAAACATCCAAGAATGATAATATAACAGCATGGAACAAGCAAAAATTATAGATATGTTGGAGACGTATCATAATGGTAGATGAGGACATGATAGCACACGCACAACTGGGCAATGACAACCTTCTCATCTTTCCCGGGATGACCGCTGGTGTACTGGAGGTCGATGCTGAGCACTTTGTATTTGTTCCGAGCAAGCAAGTGCTCCACGGAGTTGATGTAGTCCTCCAGGCCGGGTTGATGGTGTACACCACTGAGAGATCTGTCTCCCTCGCGTGGGTCTCCACTTGATGCACGCTGAACTCCATTGGAGCGCCGCAAGATATCTTCTTTGTATGTGTCGTCGTGGGTGTGCTTGTTGTGTTGTGGGGCGCGATCAAAAGGTTGAAGAGACTAAGGTTATAATGGCCGGGGGAATTAATGGGGAAGCCGGACGGCTTGGAATATCGGCACGCTTGGATGGCAGTTTTTGCAGCGCGTAATGATGCGTCTCCAACGTATCTATAATTTTTTATTGTTCCATGCTATTATATTATCCATCTTGGATGTTTCATATGCATTATTATGCTATTTTCTATCATTTTTTGGATATAACCTATTAACCTAGTGCCAGTGCCAGTTGCTGTTTTTTGCTTGTTTTTGTCTTTTATAGAAAATCAATACCAAACAGAGTCCAAACAGAACAAAACTTTTTGACAATTTTTCTTGGACTAGAAGACACCTAGGAAGCTTCGGGAGGAGGCCAGAAGGGCCACGGATGATCCACAAACTCGGGAGGCGCGCCCTAGGAGGGTCCCCCAAGCTTGTGGGTCATCTGTGGCACCCCTAACTCTAATCTTAGCTCCATAAATACCCAAATATTCCCCGTATACTAGAGGACACACCAAAACTACTTTTCCTCCGCCGCAAGTTTCTGTCCTCGTGAGATCCCATCTGGAGACCTGTTCCGGTACTCTGCCGGAGGGGGATTCGATCACGGAGGGCCTCCACATCAATCTTGCTACCCTTCCGATGATGTGTGAGTAGTTTACCGCAGACCTACGGGTCCATAGCTAGTAGCTAGATGGCTTCTTCTCTCTCTTTGATCTTCAATACAATGTTCTCCTCGATGTTCTTGGAGTTCTATTTGATGTAATCTTCTTTTGCGGTGCGTTTGTTGAGATCCGATGAATTGTGGATTTATGGTCAGATTATCTATGAATATTATTTGAGTCTTCTCTGAACTCTTTTATGCATGATTAAGATAGCTTTGTATTTCTCTCCGATCTATTGATTTGGTTTGGCCAACTAGATTGATCTTTCTTGCAATGGGAGAGGTGCTTTGTTTTGGGTTCAATCTTGCGGTGTCCTCACCCAGTGACAGAAGGGGTAGCGAGGCACGTATTTGTATTATTGCCATTAAGGATAAAAGGATGGGGTTTATACCATATTGATTGGATCTATCCCTCTACATCATGCCATCTTGCTTAATGCGTTACTCCGTTCTTGTTAACTTAATACACTAGATGCATGCTGGATAGCGGTCGATGTGTGGAGTAATAGTAGTAGATGCAGGCAGGAGTCGGTCTACTTGTCACGGACGTGATGCCTGTATTCATGATCATTGCCTTAGATATCATCATAACTTTGCGCTTTTCTATCAATTGCTCAACAATAATTTGTTTACCCACCGTATGTGTTCTTTCAAGAGAGAAGCCTCTAGTGAAAACTATGGCCCCGGGGTCTATTCTTATCATATTATTTTCAGATCTATAAAACCCAAAACCCAAAAATACCTTGCTGCAATTTATTGCCTTTACTTTATTTATCAATTTTATTTATCTTTTATACCTATCTCTATCAGATCTCATCCTTGCAAGTAATCGTGAAGGGATTGACAACCCCTTTATCGCGTTGGGTGCAAGTATTTGTTTGTTTGTGTAGGTGCAACCATTGGTGACTTGTGTGTTCCTCCTACTGGATTGATACCTTGGTTCTCAAACTGAGGGAAATACTTATCTCTACTTTGCTGCATCACCCTTTCCTCTTCAAGGGAAAAACCAACGCAAGCTCAAGAAGTAGCACGAAGAATTTCTGGCGCCGTTGTCGGGGAGGATCTACGTCAAGCCTACCAAGTACCCATCATAAACTCTCATCTCTAGCATTTACATTGTTCACCATTTTCCTCTCGTTTTCCTCTCCCCCACTTCTAAAACATTTCCAGAAAAACACAAAAATATCTGCCTTTTTCCGTTTGCCTTTATGTCTTACTTGGTTTGTTTGCTTGTTTGCTTGGTATAATTGTATGTTTATTGAAAATTAGAAAACAAAAAGCTTATGGATCCTCATCCACTTGCTAATATTTTTAAAAGATCCAATTATTATGAACCAATTGCTAGTGAGTTGAGTGCACTAGATTATCTTTATTAAGTTTTGCTTGAAACTCGTGAATCTGAAAATTGTGATGAAGTGCTAAAAGAAGAAATTTATAAAGTGATTCACGATAGCTCCTTGGATGAAAAGCATGATTGCAATGATGTTATTATAAATTGTATTAATGTCAATTGTGCTAATAATATGCAAAACCCCAAGCTTGGGGATGCTAATTTTGCTATGTCCACTACTTATTGCAATGATCATGATTGGCGTGATAATGCTTCTTATGATCTTGCAAATTTATTTAAGCCTCATGATGAATATGTTTGCCATAATATTGAAAGTGGGCTTGGAAGAATGTTAACTTTAGATAAAAATAAACCCACATATTTGGAGAATGTTCAATCTTATGAAATTTTTGATAAAAGTGGGCTTGGAGAGGTCATGACTTTATTTGATAATAATCCCACTATTTTGGAAGAGTGTCAACTTTGCATGCATGTGGATCATGTAGAGAAAATTTTATATGATAGCTATATTGTTGAAATTGATTATGATCCTACATGTAATTATTATGAGAGAGGAAAATATGGTTGTAGAAATTTTCATGTTATTAAATTACCTCTCGTTATGTTGAGATTGCTATTGTTTCTCTCTTCTTCCTTGCATATGCTAGTTTTTGCTTGTCTTGATAAATATTTTCCCTATAAAATGCCTATGCATAGGAAGTATGTTAGACTTAAACTTGTTTTTCACATGCTATATGATGCTCTCTTTTTGCTTCAATTTTTGTCTTTTATGTGAGCATCATTAGAATTATCAACGCCTAGCTAAAAGGCTTTAAAGAAAAGCGGTTGTTGGGAGACAACCCAATATTTTTCCTTTATATTTTTATGAGTTTATGCAATTATACCTCTATTATGATTGTGTTTTAATGTTTTAATTAGTGTTTGAGCCAAGTAAGACCTTTAGGATGATTTGGAAGATCGTTGATTTGATTTTGCTGAAAAACAGAAACTTTTGCGTCCAGTAGAAGAATTGTTAAAATTTTCTGGAACGTGGAAAAACTCTGAATTTTTTACACAAGATTGATAAACGAATTTCCTCTGTTTTCCAAATTGTTCAGAAATTTTAGAGTTACATAAGTATGACTATAATTTGGATCTTTACAGACTGTTCTGTTTTTGACAGATTCTGTTTTCGTTGTGTTGTTTGCTTATTTTGATGGATCTATGGGTAGTATCCGGGGGTATGAGCCATGGAGAAGTTAGAATACAGTAGATATAATGCAAATATAAAATTGTAATGAGTTTACAACAGTACCTAAAAGTGGAGATTTGTTTTATCATACTAACGGATCTTACGAGTTTTTGTTGAGTTTTGTGTTGTGAAGTTTTCATGTTTTGGGTGAAGTTTCGATGGACTATGGAATAAGGAGTGGCAAGAGCCTAAGCTTGGGGATGCCCAAGGCACCCCAAGGTAATATTCAAGGACAACCAATCATCTAAGCTTGGGGATGCCCCGGATGGTATCCCCTCTTTTGTCTTCAATCCATCGGTAAATTACTTGAGGCTATATTTTTATTCACCACATGATATGTGTTTTGCTTGGAGTGTCTTGTATTATATGAGTCTTTGCTTTTTAGTTTGCCACAATCATCCTTGCTGTACACACCTTTTGAGAGGGACACACATTAATCGTGAATTTATTATAATACTCTATGTGCTTCACTTATATCTTTTGGGCTAGGTAGTTGCTCTAGTACTTCATTTATATCTTTTTAGATCACGGTGGTGGTTTTATTTTGAAGAAATTGATGAACTATCATGCTTCACTTATATTATTTTGAGAGTCTTAAAAATAGTATGGCAATTTGCTTAGGTTATGAATTTAGTCCTAATATGATGGGTATTCAAGAGGGATATAGTAAACACTTTCATGAAGATCATTGAATATATGAGAAGTATGATTCCTTGCATTTGTTTTGAGATATAAAGATGGTGATATTAGAGTCATGCTAGTGAGTAATTGTGGTTTAGTAAGAATATTTGTGTTAAGGTTTGTGATTCCCGAAGCATGCACGTATGGTCTCTTGTTATGCGATGAAATTGGAGCATGATTTATTTTTTATTGTCTTCCTTATGAGTGGCGGTCGGGGATGAGCGATGGTATTTTCCTACCAATCTATCCCCCTAGGAGCATGTGTATCAGTACTTTGCTTCAATGGCTAATAAACTTTTTCAATAAGTATGTGAGTTCTTTATGATGTTGAGTCCATGGATTATACGCACTCTCACCCTTCCACCATTGCTAGCCTCTTCGGTACCATGCATTGCCCTTTCTCACCTTGAGAGTTGGTGCAAACTTTGTCGGTGCATCCAAATCCCGTGATATGATACGCTCTTTCACACATAAGCCACTTTATATCTTCCTCAAAGCAGCCACCATACCTACCTATTATGGCATTTCCATAGCCATTCCGAGATATATTGCCATGCAACTTCCACCGTTCCGTTTTATTATGACACACACCATCATTGTCATATTGCTTTGCATGATCATATAGTTGGCATAGTATTTGTGGCTTGGCCACCGTTCATATTTTTATACATGTCACGCTAGATCATTGCACATCCTAGTACACCGCCGGAGGCATTCATATAGAGTCATATTTGTTCTAGTATCGAGTTGTAATTCTTGAGTTGTAAGTAAATAAAAGTGTGATAATCATCATTATTAGAGCATTGTCCCATGTGAGGAAAGGATGATGGAGACTATGATTGCCCCACAAGTCGGGATGAGACTCCGGACTTAAAATAAAGAAGAGGCCAAAGAGCCCAAAATAAAAAAAGAGGCCAAAGGGCCCAAAATAAAAAAAAGGAAAAAGATAAAATGAGAGAAACAGAGAGAAGGGACAATGTTACTATCATTTTCCACACTTGTGCTTCAAAGTAGCAGCATGTTCTTCATGATAGAGAGTCTCCTATTTTGTCACTTTCATATATTACTAGTGGGAATTTTTCATTATAGAACTTGGCTTGTATATTCCAATGATGGGCTTCCTCAAATTGCCCTAGGTCTTCGTGAGCAAGCGAGTTGGATACACACCCAATTAGTTTTCTTTTGATCTTTCATACGCTTATAGCTCTAGTGCATCCGTTGCATGGCAATCCCTACTCCTTGCATTGACATCAATTGATGGGCATCTCCATAGCCTATTGATTAGCCTCGTCAATGTGAGACTTTCTCCTTTTTTGTCTTCTCCACACAACCTCCACCATCATATTCTATTCCACCTATAGTGCTATATCCATGGCTCACGCTCGTGTATTGCGTGAGAGTTGAAAAAGCTTGAGAGCGCTAAAAGTATGAACCAATTGCTTGGCTTGTCATCGGGGTTGTGCATGATAAATACTTTGTGTTATGAAGATTGAGCATGACAAGATTATATTATTTTGTACGGATAACTTTCTTTAGCCATAATATTTTGAGAAGACATGATTGCTTTATTAGTATGTTTGATGTATTATTGTTTTTATGTCAATATTAAACTTTTGTTTTGAATCTTATGGATCTGAATATTCATGCCACATAAAGAAAAGATTTCATGATAAACATGTTAGGTAGCATTCCACATCAAAAATTATGTTTTTATCACTTACCTACTCGAGGACGAGTAGGAATTAAGCTTGGGGATGCTTGATACGTCTCCAACATATCTATAATTTTTTATTCTTCCATGCTATTATATTATCCATCTTGGATGTTTTATATGCATTATTATGCTATTTTATATCATTTTTTGGGACTAACCTATTAATCTAGTGCCCAGTACCAGTTGCTGTTTTTTCCTTGTTTTTGTCTTTTATAGAAAATCAATACCAAACGGAACGAAACTTTTTGACGATTTTTCTTGGACCAGAAGACACCTAGGAAGCTTCGGGAGGAGGCCAGAAGGGCCACAGATGAGCCACAAGCTCGGGAGGCGCACCCTAGGGGGGTGCCCCCAAGCTTGTGGGCCATCTGTGGCACCCCTAACCCTAATCTGAGCTCCATAAATACCCAAATATTCCCCGTATACCAGAGGTCACACCAAAAATACTTTTCAGCCGTCGCAAGTTTCTATCCTCGTGAGATCCCATCTGGAGACCTGTTCCGGTACTTTGCCGGAGGGGGATTCGATCACGGAGGGCCTCTACATCAACCTTGTTGCCCTTCCGATGATGTGTGAGTAGTTTACCACAGACCTACGGGTCCATAGCTAGTAGCTAGATGGCTTCTTCTCTCTCTTTGATCTTCGATTCTTGGAGTTCTATTCGATGTAATCTTCTTTTGCGGTGCATTTGTTGAGATCCGATGAATTGTGGATTTATGGTCAGATTATCTATGAATATTATTTGAGTCTTCTCTGAACTCTTTTATGCATGATTAAGATAGCTTTGTATTTCTCTCCGATCTATTGATTTGGTTTGGCCAACTAGATTGATCTTTCTTGCAATGGGAGAGGTGCTTTGTTTTGGGTTCAATCTTGCGGTGTCCTCACCCAGTGACAAAAGGGGTAGCGAGTCACGTATTTGTATTGTTGCCATTAAGGATAAAAGGATGGGGTTTATACCATATTGATTGGATCTATCCCTCTACATCATGCCATCTTGCTCAAGGCGTTACTCCGTTCTTGTTAACTTAATACACTAGATGCATGCTGGATAGCGGTCGATGTGTGGAGTAATAGTAGTAGATGCAGGCAGGAGACGGTCTACTTGTCACGGATGTGATGCCTATATTCATAATCATTGCCTTAGATATCGTCATAACTTTGCGCTTTTCTATCAATTGCTCAACAGTAATTTGTTTACCCACCCTATGTGTTCTTTCAAGAGAGAAGCCTCTAGTGAAAACTATGGCCCCGGGGTCTATTCTTATCATATTATTTTCAGATCTATAAAACCAAAAACCCAAAAATACCTTGCTGCAATTTATTTACTGTTACTTTATTTTGCAATTTTATTTATCTTTTATACCTATCTCTATCATATCTCATCCTTGCAAGTAACCGTGAAGGGATTGACAACCCCTTTATCGCGTTGGGTGCAAGTATTTGTTTGTTTGTGTAGGTGTAACCATTGGTGACTTGTGTGTTCCTCCTACTGGATTGATACCTTGGTTCTCAAACTAAGGGAAATACTTATCTCTACTTTGCTGCATCACCCTTTTCTCTTCAAGGAAAAACCAACGCAAGCTCAAGAAGTAGCATGTAACTCCATCGTGTCGCACGTAACTGCATCATGGTGATGCACGCGGTGCAACCGCATGCATATGGGGCCCCCAACATGATCATGCACTGGCCCTAACCGCTGGCAGAGCGCGCGTGGAGGGACGCGAGCAGAGTGCTCTGCGGCCACCTCAACGGCGAGCAACCATATGCATATAGCAGTTGAACACGCAGGGAAAAGCCGGCCACAAGCTAAGCGCGTGGAGGGATGCGAGCAGAGGCCGGCACGATGAGGTGAACGCGGGCAACGGACAAGGGTGCACCGGCTAATTGTGTGGGAAGGCCGATAATAACAAAGACATTTCCTGCTAATAAATTGTGTTTGTTCTTGGCAAACAACGCTTGCTGGTAAATTATTGTCTGCCATTCTTGAAATCATCATCGACCCGTTCCTTAGTTTAATTATTTGCCATGATTTGCTCAGTCTGCACAACATCTATGCTCTTCATGTACAGAACATTATTCTTTACTATGAATAGTGTGCTCTGTTGGGCACACAAGTACATATGGATCATAGCCTTGGGCGAGCAATGTGCTCGCACGCGTCGTGCTAGCTCGGGGTACCTTCTATGCTAAGTTTCCATTAATTGATGGTGTTTTATGAACACGCCACCGTTTCCCGCCATTTCCTCATCGGTTTCCCACCGCCACCCAACGATATTGCGCACTAAACCTAGGAGGCGTGTGACACACCGAGGCAACACGTGCAGCCTATAGCCCCTCTACCTTTTCCAAGCATGCCAACCCACCGAAGCGCCACCTCTTCCATCAACCTCCTCGACGAGGAAAATGAGAAGGCGCCACGGTCCGTCGAGGTTGAGGGTGTCCCCGGGAATGCGATGGACGACACCGTGCTGTGCGTCATTGCCAAGGTTGAGCAGACCCTTGGAGCACGGCGCTTCAGCACCGTGGATCAAGATTGGCATGTCAGCACCGAGAGGCTACAACTCGCCACACAACATGATCGGTGGTGTGCCGCAGAGCAAGCTAGGCACGTCCGCGCTGATAGGCTGCGGCTCGCCGCACAGCGAGACCGTTGGAGCGCCGCAAAGCGAGAGGCGCGGCGCGCCGCACAGCAAGAGCGGATTCATCGGCGCTTGCCTGCTATCGACAGAGCATCGCCGCTGGGTACACGGCCCATCAGTAGCCCCATTCCTCGCCAGGAGTGGGCAGAGGCCGTCTGTGCCATACTTGCACCAGAGGCCGGCCGCACCGTACTTGCACCGGACGCCCGCCACGCCGTTCACATGGGTCGCGCTGTTCGCCTTGTCCGTGGCCCGCTTGATGCCAACACGCTGGTCGCTAGGCTTGACCATCTCCTTGGCCCAGGTGTCCACCTAGGCACAGTAGAGTAACATGGCCGTCGCATCCTCGAGCTGGTGATCTCCGATGAAATAGCCAACTTGGACCTTGAGATCACGCTCCAGATGTACCGCGAGCGTGTCGACCGCTTGGACGAACACCTGCACGAGTTCAGGCAGAGCCAAGAGCTACCTTAGGCAAGGCTGCTGGTCATGGGCGCATTTTATTTTGTTGAGTCATTTCGACGTGGATCGCTATGTATTCATAACAATCATAATATTGCTCTGTTTCAATGTGTGTACTCTGTTTTCCGTTCTTATGTATTGTTCTGTTTCAGTGTGTATATATATGCTTTCCATTCTGTATATGTGGATGATAACAACTAGATACAAATTAGTATACGAAAACAGATAGAAAAATGGAATTCATAATATATATTAATTGTTCATTAGTTCATCACAGAATATATATAATATCATCACATATACATGATGATACTTAACTACTATGTACAATGCATAAAATTGAAAACGAACAAATACTAAAACTAATAATCCCTCCTTAGGGGGGCAGTATTCCGGCAGCCCCTCGCTAGCAGCTCCCTAGTGCGCAGTGTCTTCCTAGCGCGGAGGCAGTACTCCATCTCACAGCGCTTGACGTGCCGATCTGCCTCTTGCTAGCGGACGCGCGCAAACGATCTTGCCATTTCGTTGGGCGCCCACCGGAGCTCCTCGTCGGTGGCGTGCTTGAGCTTATCGGCCCACCTCCGCACAACGATGAGGCGCCTAACACCTTTGGCCTTCCTGGCGAAGTATCGACCGTCTTCGTACACCTCCTCCACACGTCGATGCGCCGGCCCCAAAGCTCCACATCCTTCTTTTTCTAGGCGGCTTCATGGGCTTCACGAGCCGCCTGGTACCTGGCTTCCTCCTCTGCCATCTCCTTCTTGAATGCCACTTGCCTGGCTTTCTCAGCTGGTGGTAGTGACTTCCACAGACAAAGATTGTACTGGCCCCAAAACCACTCCAAAGTTGGGGGGTCCGACACAACCTCGACCGGCAACGCGTAGGGATCCTCCTCGTCGCTGCTCTGTGACTGAACGTCCTCGGGGGGCGGCGCCTCCTCGTTGGTGCGTGGGCAGATCGGTGGCGCCATGGCAGAGTTTTGTGAGAGAGAGAGAGGGGGGGGGGGGGGGCGGGGGCAAGGAGAGGATGTAGATGAGAATGCAGGTGGGACGACATGAGAAAGGTAGTATTTATTGGCTGTCGGAATCTAGATCGATGGGAACAATACACACGCCAGTCGCCGGAATTTACGAGTACTGTAGCTTGAATTGCACACGATTTCCGCAGCAAAAGCCGTGTGTGAAATTAATCGCTAATGGTTTCAAATACAGAACCGTGTTTGATTAATAACCCACGCCACTCACCTTCCAAACCTCGAGGCACGAAATAGAGTGCCAATCATGTGGGGCCCGGTTGTCTTGCCAGATATTTACATTTTCTTTTCACATGTAAGGCACAAATGCTTATTTTGTGTTACCATGATATTATTGTATAATGTATTGTAATACATAAATGATTTTTCCAACCCATGATGGTTTGCTGTTGCATGTACATGTGGTTCAATTTGAATTACGACCATTAAATGGCTAGAAAATCACTTAACTGTCTTAAAAAGGTCAAATGCCCCCTGAAAATTTCCAAATTTTAACATGATAGTTGTATTATTGCATGTTAACAGTAGAAAAGTTTCGAGGCCATACGAGGAAGCTATCGCCGGTTTGTCATCAAACATGCATTGTTCCCTCTCGGAACCACGAGCCTTCTGGTGAGATGCTCCGATTTGTGAGGGGTGTGTGTCCAAACTTTTGTCTAACAGGACATTTTTTTAGCAAGACATCTTGGTGCCATGCCATTACATCAAGCAAGGTTCCATGTATTTCTGATCATTTTTGAATTTTTGGGAATTTAAAAGCCATGGCACTCGATGTTTCTGTCCAAGCCATGACACCATTATGCTTGTAAATTCCTTCCAATTTACTGCACATGGAATTAACTCGCACACGAGGACACAAATGTGATTTTCCAAACCATTATGGTTAGCTATTGCATGTACATGTAGTTCTATTTTGAATTACGGTCATTAAATGGCTAGAAAATCACTTAAATGTCTTAAAAATGTCAAATGCCCCCTGAAAATTTCCAAAATTTAACATGACAGTTGTATTAGTGCATGTTAATAGTATAAAAAGTCGAGGCCATACGAGGAAGCTACCGCCGGTTCGTCATTAAACATGCATTATTCCCTCTCAGAAGCACGAGCCTTCTCGTGAGTCACTCCGGTTTATGAGGGGTGTGTGTCCAAACTTTCGCCGAACATGCCAATTTTTTAACCACGACATCTTGGTGCCATGCCATTACATCAAGCAAGGTTCCATGTATTTCTCATCATTTTTGTATTTTTGGGAATTTAAAAGCCATGGCACTCAATGTTTCTGTCCGAGCCGTGACACCAATATATTTTAAAATTCCTTCCAATTTACTGCATAGGGCATTAACTCCCACACGAGGACACAAATATGATTTTCCAAACCATTATGGTTAGCTGTTGCATGTACATGTAGTTCAAATTTGAATTGCCGTCATTAAATGGCTAGAAAATCACTTAAATGTCTTAAAAATGTCAAATGCCCCTTGAAAATTTCCAAGTTTTAACATGATAATTGTATCAATGCATGTTAATAGTAGAAAAAGTTTCAAGGCCATACGAGGAAGATACCGCCGGTTCATCATCAAACATGCATTGTTCCCACTCGGAACCACGAGCCTTCTCGTGAGTTGCTCCAGTTTGTGAGGGGTGTGTGTCCAAACTTTCGCCGAACATGCCAATTTTTTTACCACAACATCTTGGTGCCATGCCATTATATCAAGCAAGGTTACATGTATTGCTGATCATTTTTGAATTTTTGGGAATTTAAAAGCCACGGCACTCAATGTTTCTGTCCAAGCTGTGACACCAATATGTTTTAAAATTCCTTCCAATTTACTACACAGGGCATTAACTTGCACACGAGGACACAAATATGATATTCCAAACCATTATGATTAGCTGTTGCATGTGCATGTAGTTGAAATTTGAATTACGGTCATTAAATGGCTAGAGAATCACTTAAATGTCTTAAAAAGGTCAAATGACCCCTGAAAATTTCCAAATTTTAACATGACAGTTGTATTAGGGCACATTAACGGTAGAAAAAGTTTCAAGTCCATAAGAGGAAGCTACCACCGGTTCGTCATCAAACATGCATTGTTCCCTCTCGGAACCACAAATCTTCTAGTGAGATGCTCCGGTTTGTGAGGGGTGTGTGTCCAAACTTTCGTCAAACAGGCCAATTTTTTTTACCAAAGCATCTTGGTGCCATGCCATCATGTCAAGCAAGGTTTCACATATTTCTGATCATTTTTGAATTTTTTGGAATTTAAAAGCCATGGTGACGGTGTCCTGGACTAGGGGGTACTCACCATGTCAGGTGGATCGGGACAAGGACCCCCATGGCAGTTCACTATTGGGCCACTTCGGGCAGCCCATGGCATGTACGAGGAAGGTTCCACAAGACTTGGTGATCAAGACAAGGACTCCTCTCCACGACGTATCCGACTAGGACTCTTGTTATCCTAGGCATCCGGTACATTATATAAGCCAAGGCCAGGCTAGTCGACAGATTATTATCATATTCATCCATCATACTGCTACTTGTAATCTGCGTTGGTATTTCCCCGAAGGGGAGAGGATGATGCAACACAACAGAGGCAAGTATTTCCCTCAGTTATGAAACCAAGGTTATCAATCCAGTAGGAGAACCAAGCAACACTATGTAAATAGCACCTGCACACAAACAACAAATACTTGCAACCAAACATGTGAAGGGGTTGTCAATCCCTCAACGGTATTGAGATAGATTAAATTTTATAGGTTTTGATAAATAGATCTAACAAAAATACAAAAAAAATTAGACCCGGGGCCATAGTTTTCACTAGAGGCTTCTCTCGAGAAAATATCATATGGTGGGTAAACAAATTACTGTTGGGCAATTGATAGAAAAGCAAATAATTATGATGATATGCAAGGCAATGATCATGTATATAGGCATCACATCCAAAATTAGTAGACCGAAATGATTCCGCATCTACTACTATTACTCCACACATCGACCGCCATCCAGGATGCATCTAGTGTATTAAGTTCATGGAAAAAAGGAGTAATGCATTAAGAAGTATGACATGATGTAGACAAAATAAACTCACGTATGAATAAACCCCATCTTGTTACCCTTAATAGCAACGATACATGCATGTCATGTCTATTTCTGTCACTGAGATTGAGCACCGCAAGATCGAACCCATCACAAAGCACCTCTTCCCATGGCAAGATAAATCAATCTAGTTGGCCAAACCAAACCAATAAATCAGAGAAGAAATACGAGGCTATAACAATCATGCATAAAAGAGTTCAGAGAAGACTCAAATAATATTCATGGATAGATTTGATCATAAACTCACAATTCATCGGATCCCAACAAACACACAGCAAAAAAGAGTTACATCAAAATTGATCTCCAAGAACATTGAGGAGAACATTGTATTGAAGATCAAAAAGAGAGAAGAAGCCATCTAGCTACTAACTACGGACCCATAGGTCTATGGTAAACTACTCACGCATCATCCGAGGGGCAGCAAGGATGATGAAGAACCCCTCCATGATTGTTGCCCCCTCTGGCAGAGTGCCGGAAAGGCCTCTAGATTGGATCTCGTGGTTCTGGAACTTGTGGCAACGGAAAAAGTATTTCGTCGACTCCCCTAGGGTTTTTGGGATTTTAGAGTATTTATAGAGGCGGAGGTAGGTCAAGGCGGTGCCCGAGGGCCCCACCACCCACCAGGGCGTGCCGGGGGCCTCTGGCGCGCCCTGGTGCCTAGTGGCCCCCTCGGGCCTCTTCTCGTGGCCTCCAAAAGCTTCCAGGGTCTCTTCCTGCCAGAAAAAAATCTCTAAAAAGTTTCGTGGCATTTGGACTTCATTTGGTATTGATATTCTGCAAAGTAAAAAACAAGCAAAAAAACAACAACTGGCACTGGGCACTAAGTTAATAGGTTAGCCCTAAAAAATGATATAAAGTTGCTAGTAAATATATATAGAACATCCAAGATTGATAATATAACAGCATGGAACAATTAAAAATTATAGATATGTTGGAGACGTATCAGCATCCCCAAGTTTAATTCCTGCTCGTCCTCGAGTAGGTAAATGATAAAAACAGAATTTTTGATGTGGAATCCTGCCTATCATGTTCATCACATATTCTTTTCTTTTATAATGGACATTTGGACTCTAAATGATTCAAAGAAATAGTCTATAATTTGACATGAAGACATCAATACTCAAGCATATCAACAAGCAACCATGTCTTTCAAAATATCAACGCTAAGAAAAGCTATCCCTAGCCCATTATGCTCAGTCATTGACCCATTCATGAAACACACTCAGATATTAGCTACATCCAATGGACAAGTATGATAATAGTGTTCCCTAGTTGGTGCTTTATAAGAGAGGATGGAGACTCAATAAAAATAAAAATTGCATAAAAGTAAATAGATAGGCCCATCACATAGGAAAGGAGAGATTTGTAGAGGTGCCATAGCTCAAAGCTTAAATTGAGAGATAAAATTGTTTAGAGAGGCATGCTTTTCCTGTCAACGAAAACAACAAAGAATTCCCAATATCTTCCATGCTAGATAAATCATAGGCGGTTCCCAAACATAAAATAAAGTTTATTTCCTTTCCACCATTCTCACACAATCCATGGCTAGTTGTATCCACGGGTGCCTTTCATACCAATACTTTCCAAGGAATTTATTATTGACAACATATAAGTAAAAAAATCATTTTGGGACTGGGCATCCCTATTACCTGCCACACTCTCGTGCAAATAACATACCTAGCATGGAAAATATTGGCCAACCCCTGCCGCTTCATGAGCGGTACGGGCACACAAAAAAGAAATTAATTTTGAAAATTAGAGTTGTCACATACAAATTTACTTGGAACGACATGGAAATACCACATATAGGTAGGTATGGTGAACTCATTTGGCACAACTTTGGGTTTAAGGAGTTGGATGCACAAGCAATATTTCCGCTTAGTACAAATGGAGGCTAGCAAATAGATTGAGAAGCGACCAAGCAAGAAACGAAAACGATCATAAACGAGCATTAAACATAACTAACACTGAATAATGCACCACAAGTAGGATATAACTTCATTGCATAACTATTGACTTTCGTGCTTGCATAGGGAATCACAAACCTTAACACCAATATTCTTACTAAAGCATAATTACTCACCAACTTGACTCACATATTACTATCTCCATATCGAAAAACTATTGCAAGGAATCAAGTTTATAATATCCAATGATCTTCATGAAAGTTTTTATTATATCCCTCTTGAATATCTATCACTTTGGGAACAAATACACATATTGTGCATATTACCATTATTGTTCTTAACTCTCAAAAAGATTTAAGTGAAGCATGAGAGCATAAATATTTCTTCAAAAATTTCCAACTCTCAAAATAATATAAGTGAAGCATGAGAGCATATTTCTTCAAAATTTTGCTAACTCTCAAAATAATATAAGTGAAGCATGAGAGTATTTCTTCAAAAATTAAACCACCACCGTGCTCAAAAAGATATAAGTGAAGCACTAGAGCAATTCCCTAGCTCAAAAAATTTAAGTGAAGCACATATAGCAATTCTAACAAATCATAATATCATTATGGCTCTCTCAAATAGGTGTGTCCAGCAAGGATGATTGTGACAAACCAAAAAGGAAAACAAGCAAAGACTCATATAATACAAGACGCTCCAAGCAAAACTCATGCTATGTGACGAATAAAAATATAGCTGCAAGTAAAATTACCGATGGTCGTTAGAAGAAAGAGGGGATGCCTTCCGGGGCATCCCCAAGCTTAGTTGCTTGGGAGTCCTTGAATATTACCTTGGGGTGCCTCGGGCATCCTCAATCTTAGGCTCTTGCCACTCCTTATTCCTTCATCCATCGTGATCTCACCCAAAACTTGAAAACTTCAATCACACAAAACTTAACAAAACCTTCGTGAGATCCGTTAGTATAAGAAAACAATTCACTACTTTAAGTATTGTTGCAACCTATTCATATTTTGTTATTGCATTATACCTACTTTATTCTAACTTTACCATGGCTTATACCCCCGATACAATCCATAGATTCATCAAAATAAGCACACAATGCAACAAATACAGAATCTGTAAAAAACAGAACAACCTATAGAAAACTGAATTAAGCTCATACTTCTGTAACTCCAAAAATTCTGACAGATTAGGATGAAGTGGGAAATTTGTATATCAATCATGTGTAAAAAGTTCAGAATTTTTCCACTCTCCAGCAAATTTTAACAATTCTTCTACTGGTCGCAAAACCTTCTGTTTTCCAACAGGATCAAGTCAACTATCATCCAACATAATCCTAAAGGCTTTACTTGGCACAAACACTAATTAAAACATAAAAGCACAAACAAAACAGTAGCATAAATGTAAATTTATTGAAAAATAGAAAAGAAACAAAAAATTTTAGGATAACTATTGGGTGGCCTCCCAACAAGCGCTATTGTTTTACGCCCCTAGCTAGGCATAATGCATAGTTCAAGTATTGTCTTCTTTGGTTTTTACTCCATAGGTTGCCCTCATGATTGATTCATATTGTCAGGACCCCGATCCTAAGTCACACCGATCTAGCATGTAACACATCATATCACTTTGTGGCCTCACGCACGATATTCCCACGGCTGTAGCCTTACCTAGGCCGGGACCGTTTGCACCTTTTGGCTCACGTATATGATTGTGTCGCTAGCATCCAGATGATAGAGAACCCGGGCCGACATGACTTGTCATAAACCCAAGGTGGCACAAACTTACAGGGACAGGCATACATGACCCATCAATGCACGTGTCGGTCAGCAGCAAGTGTAACCGGGCTGTAGCAAGCTATCGGGACTCCGGTAAACACCGCGTGTCATTTCCCCGAAGGGACAAACACAGGAGCAAAGAAGGACACATGCTGGTCAATCCATGTGTTTCGGATGGAAGCACTAGGAGGCATTTCCCCATAAGGAAGGCTACCAAGAATAAACAACTAGGTGTCGGATCCCACACTCTGAAGCATTTCAATAACATACACACAATATGCTCGATATGTGTAGATGCAACATGGCATCACAACATAACTCTACGACTCAAAGAATTTGTTTGAAAGGCTCCGAGGAGCCATACATAGTATGATATTACAAACATGGGTCTCATGACCCAACATACAAAGTCATACAAGCAACAAGCACATGTGGAAGCTTATCCTGTCTGAGTACAGACAGCTGAAAAGAAAGAAGGCTAGAAAGACTGTCTATCTACAAGACCCTCCAAAGGAACCAGACCTCTGTCTGAGATTCCCAAGCTAATCGGTCAACATCGAACTCATCGTTGGAACCACTAGTGAGACTAATGTCTCCTCTGCAAAAACATAAATTAAGTAAATGTGAGTACAAATGTACTCAGCAAGACTTACATCAGAACTAACTACATATGCATCAGTATCAACAAAGGGGGTGGTGGAGTTGAACTGCAGCAAGCCAGCTTTGACTCAGTGGCTATCCTGTACTACGACTAGCAGTGTCTTCTTTGAGGTGAAAGTTCGCACACGAGTCCACATATTCACCATATCAATAGACCACTATGGATCCGCTCCCATCTCCCTACGGGAAGGCTTTCATAGCACTCACACTTATCTAGCACATTTTAGAGTATCCACTTCTAGTTATCTATGAACCACATAAGCTTTCCAAGCAGTCCATATCCGAGGACGCGGCTATTCGAATAGATCATTTATAACCCTGCAGGGGTGTACTTCTTCACACACGCTCTCACCACTTATCACCGTTTACACGACATGTACTCGGCAACCTTGAAGCCGAAGCCCAGCGAGGGTGTTGGCCACGACCTGACTAACCACACAAGTCTCTAGTCCAGGTTTATCGCCTATTTGAGTTCCATCCGCAAGGAAGTCGGCCGAGGTTTCCACTACGGTCCCAAACGGTGTGTGCAGGGTTCCCAAGTCCACCATCCAGGTGACACTTGGTACACCGGGCCATGGTGCCTAGTCTGTCCCAAGCCCACCTATACCAGGTGCCACTTGGTAGACTACTAACACAACCTACAAACACCAGAAACTAGTTGCAACTGCTGGACAGAGATCGAGGCGATTAATAAGTTGAGAGGGGCACTTAAGCATTCCAATGTGTGGTAGTAACTGTCTTGGATCACAAACACATAACTCAGTTCCTGAGGACGATTTCAATGAGACAACCCACCATGTACTCCTACATGGCCTCTCATCGCTACCTTTACCAAATCGTGTTCACACACTTAGCTCTCGACAGTAGGACATGTTCACTACCATCCCAATCCATCCCAGATGAATCAGACCTGACATAACTCTAAGCATAGCAGGCATAACAAGGAAGCATGAATGAGTAGGCACATCATGGCTCAAACAACTCCTCATGCTAGTGGGTTTCAACTATTTACTGTGGCAAAGACAGGTCATGCAGAGGAATGGGTTCAACTACCGCAACATATAACAGTTGAATCGTTGTTGTCCTAATGCAGTAAAAGAGAGCAGGAGTGAGGGAGTAGGATTGTATCGGAATGCTCAAGGGGGTTTGCTTGCCTGGCACTTCTGAAGATAATATTGTGTCATCATCAGTGACATCGATCTCAACGTCGGAAAATGTCTACCGAGAGGGAACAAACACCGGCAACAGAGAAGGAACACAATCAATGCAATGCAACAATATGATGCATGATCATGACATGGCAATATGCTAGTGTTTGAGCTAATGCAAAATGCTACCATGTTAGTTGAAGTTCATTTGAATCAAAGATTCAAATTCAAACTCCAAAAGAAGCATTTAAAATGCCCTTTAATTGATTTGACCTGATCAGAAGTTATAAGTTGTTCAAACATGCATGAAAATGCCATAAACAGATTCTTTGGATTTTTTTGATAATTTTTCATATATAAATTATTTTCATTGGAGTTACGGTTTAATTTCTATGATTTTTAGAAGTTTAGGACATTTTTTGAAAATAACAAATCATTTCTGATTTATTTTAAAATCCAGAAAAGCATTACTGCATCAGCAATACATCATGCTGACATCAGCTGGTCAACAGACCATGCCAGGTCAAACTTGACGTGGGTGTCCCTGCAGTCAGTGGCACAGTACTAATTAAGTTAATATTTAAACTAAAACTATGGTTAACAAGGGCTGGCCCCACCTATCAATGACCCAGGGGTCATTAGCACTAATTAAATGGTGTTTTCGCCGGAGTTAGGCTGCCGGCGAGGTGCCCTGGCAGCGGGGTGCTTCGGAAATGCTCCACAGGGCACCATTCGGTGTGCGGTTTGCGGCTATGGCGAGCTAGCAGTGCGGCGCATCCAGCAGGGCAAACGCCGGAGGCTGGGATGGCCTGTGGTGGTGACGACAATGACAAAGGCGGCGGCTGGAGTGCGGGCCCGGTCGTGCACGAGGCTGTGGTGCACAGGAGAGCGGCTAAGTGGCTAGTTAGCCTCCTGGAGGTTCCAAGAGCACGCTGACGCGCTCAGCAGCAACGAGCAGGAGCTGCAGCGGGGCATGCGACATGGTAGGAGGCGGTGGAGCTCGGCCGTGGTAGAAACGGCGGCTAGAGGATGAATTCATCGATGGGGAAAGGGGCAAGGGGCGCAAGAGATCACAGCGAAGAGGACGAGGTGGTCAGCAAGCTCGGAGACGGCCGGAGTGCCGCAAATCAATGGACGGCATCCGCCGGCTGTGGTGAAGAAGACGACTGCGATGGCAGGGTTGTAGGATGTCCGGGGTCGCGGGCGTCATCTTGGTGAAGCTCTGCTCGTCGTAGGAGCTTTGGGACATGGAGATGCGGTGTCTTGCCATTGGTGGCCACCTGGACGACGAACGGCAGCGAGGCAGGGCTCTCGGTTCTCTCGAGGACGGGTGCTAGGGAGAGGGAGGCGTCCATAGGAGAGATGGGAGAGGGAGAGAGAGTTGTGGGCATCTCCCTGGCGAGGGGAGAGGGATGGGGACGCGCGGGCCAGTGCGATGCAGGAGGTGGCGTCGACGCGCGCACGTCCAGCACGCAGTTGCTTCGGTTCGCGGGGGTTGAAGATGACTGGCAAGCTGGTGGTGGGCTGGGCCAGCCAGGTAAGTTGGCCTAGGTGGGTTTGTGCCCCTTTTTAAAATTCTGTTCTATTTTCTATTTTTGCTTCTATTTTGAATTTGGTTTGCTAACCAAACTATTTTTGCAGCTTCTGGAAATTATTGTGGATGCAATATGGTTTATCCCAGAGCTCCACAAAATGTTTCAGAATCATTGGAGCAATAAAAAAAATATTTATAGGATTTATTTGCTCCAACTCAAATACGATATGAGTTAATTCAAAAATCCAAAAATGTCCTAGAAATATATTCATCATTTTTGGCAGAGGTTTCCACCATAACTAGAAATCATGAACTTTTCTTAAGGGCATTTTGGGTTGAACTTATTTGATTTGATCTGGTGCTAGGGTTTGATCAATCCCCAATTCAAATTTCAAACAAATCTAGACATGATGCATGGATGCTTATGCAACTAATTGCGATCAAAATCTAGGGCTGTGACACATATGGTGGTTTAATTCTAGTTCTAGGGAAGTGTTCCATACCCTTTCTTAGCGGAAACTAAAATTTAATATTCCCTTCTTTCATATCAATCACGGCACCTATAGTTCATAAAAACGGTCTACCAAGTATTATGGGACAAGGCGAATTGCAATCAATATCAAGCACAAAAAAGTCTATGGGCATATAATTCCTATTTGCAAGAGTAAGAACATCATTAATTCTTCCCAAAGACTTTTTAATAGTAGAGTCCGCCAAGTGCAAATTAAGAGAACATTCCTCCATATTTGTAAAACCTAGCACATCACATAGAGATTTCGGAATTGTGGAAACACTAGCACCCAAATCACATAAAACATTGCACTCATAATTTTTAATCTTGACTTTAATGGTGGGTTCCCATTCATCATACAATTTTCTAGGAATTGAAATCTCTAATTCTAACTTTTCTTCTAGAGCTTTCATCATTGCTTCTACAATATGTTTAGTAAAAGCTTTATTTTGTTCATATGCATTGGGTGATTTTAGCATGGATTGCAACAAAGAAATACACTCAATCAAAGAACAACTATCATAATTAAAATCTTTGTAATCCAAAAGAGTGGGCACATCACTAGTTAAAGTTTTTAGCTCTCCAAACCCACTTTTATCAATTTTTTCAACAAGATTTTCACCCTCCGAGTTATGAGGACACCTTCTAGCTAAAGTTGGCTCTTCTTCAGTCCTCTTTTCTTCAATTTTAATATTACTAAACAAGGAATCAATAGAAGAAACACCAATCATTTTAATATCTTGATCATTGCTACAAAAAAATTGGGCGGGATCACTTTTTATAAAAATTCTCTTTTAGCTCTTAGCATAGCGGTTTTATTCTTACTCTCATCCATGGAAACATATAGAGCTTTAATTGATTCATTAACATCAACCTTGGGTGGAAAAATTTTAATCTTGAGATTTTCTACATCATGTGTAATTCTATCAATGCTCCTAGACATATCATCAATCTTATTCAATTTTTCTTCTATCGTAGTGTTGAAAACTTTTTGAGCATTAATAAATTCTTTAATATTATTCTCAAGATCAGAGGGCATACTATTATTATTATAAGAATTACCATAGGAATTGCCATAATTATTAGAGGAATTTCCAGGAAACGGCCTAGGATTAAAATTACCCCTATAAGCATTATTATTAAAATTGTTTCGTGAGACAAAATTCACATCTACGGGATCACTATTTTTCTCAATCAAAGTAGACAAAGGCACATCATTAAGATCAATAGGAGCATTTTTACTAGCAACGAATTTCATAAGTGCATCAACTTTTTCACTCAAAGTACTAATTTCTTCAACAGAATTAACCTTTTTACTAGTAGGTGCTCTTTCGGTATGCCATTGTGAATAATTTTGCCATGATATTATCAATTAATTTAGTGGCTTCACCCAAAGTAATCTCCATGAAAGTACCACCCGCGGCGGAATCTAAAAGATTTCTAGAAACAAAATTCAATCCCGCATAAAAGTTTTGTATAATCATCCATTGATTTAAACCATGAATTAGGACAATTTCTTAGCATTAATTTCATTCTTTCCCAAGATTGCGCAACATGTTCATGATCAAGTTGCTTAAAATTCATAATTTGATTCCTAAGGGAAATAATTTTCGCGGGAGGAAAATACTTAGTAATAAAAGCATCTGTGCACTTATCCCAAGAATCAATACTATTTCGTGGCAAAGATGAAAACCAAATTTTTGCACGATCCCGCAAAGAGAACAGGAATAATTTTAATTTCACAATATCATTGTCCACATCTTTTTTCTTTTGCATATCACACAATTCTACGAAAGTGTTTAGATGGGACGCGACATCCTCATTAGGATTACCACAAAATTGCTCTTTCTTAACAAGATTCAACAAAGCGACATTAATGTCGTAAGACTCCGCACTAGAGGCGGGAGGAGCAATAGGATTACTAATAAAATCATTATTATTAGTATTGGAAAAATCACATAATTTGGTATTTTCTTGAGACATCATGACTACGCAAACAAGATCACAAGCAAGCAAAAGATCAAACAAGAAAAAGGCAAACGAAAAATATTTTTGTATTTTTGTAAAAACTTTTTAGAAGTGGGGAGATGAAAATGAGAGGCAAATGGCAAATAAAGTAATTGCAAGGAGATAAGAGTTTATGCGTAGGTACTTGATAGATGTTAATGATGTCTCCCCGGCAATGGCGCCAGAAATTCTTCCTGCTACTTGTAATCTACGTTGGTATTTCCCCGAAGAGGAGAGCATGATGCAGCACAACAGAGGCAAGTATTTCCCTTAGTTATGAAACCAAGGTTATCAATCTAGTAGGAGAACCAAGCAACACTATATAAATAGCACTTGCACACAAACAACAAATACGCAACCCAACACGTGAAGGGGTTGTCAATCCCTCAACTGTATTGAGATAGATTAAATTGTATAGGTTTTGATAAATAGATCTAACAAAAATACAAAATAAAAAAAATAAAAGAAAATTGCAGCAAGGTATTTTTGGTTTTAGTATATGATAGGAAATAGACCCGGGGCCATAGTTTTCACTAGAGGCTTCTCTCGAAAAAATAGCATAAGGTGGGTAAACAAATTACTGTTGGGCAATTGATAGAAAAACAAATAATTATGACGATATCCAAGGCAATGATCATGTATATAGGCATCAAGTCCAAGATTAGTAGACCGAAATGATTCTACATCTACTACTATTACTCCACACATCGACCGCTATCCAGCATGCATCTAGTGTATTAAGTTCATGGAAAAACGGAGTAATGCATTAAGAAAGATGACATGATGTAGACAAGATAAACTCATGTATGAATAAACCTCATCTTGTTACCCTTAATAGCAACGATACATGCGTGTCATGTCTCTTTCTGTCACTGAGATTGAGCACCGCAAGATCGAACCCATCACAAAGCACCTCTTCCCATGGCAAGATAAATCAATCTAGTTGGCCAAACCAAACCAATAAATCGAAGAAGAAATACGAGGCTATACCAATCATGCATAAAAGAGCTCAGAGAAGACTCAAATAATATTCATGGATAGATCTGATCATAAACTCACAATTCATCGGATCCGAACAAACACACCGCAAAAAGAGTTACATCAAATAGATCTCCAAGAACATCAAGGAGAACATTGTATTGAAGATCAAAAAGAGAGAAGAAGCCATCTAGCTACTAACTATGGACATGTAGGTCTATGGTAAACTACTCACGCATCATCTGAGGGGCAGCAAGGATGATGAAGAACCCCTCCGTGATCGTTGCCCCTTTCGGCAGAGTGCCGGAAAAGGCCTCTAGATTGGATCTCGTGGTTCTGGAACTTGCGGCGGTGGAAAAAGTATTTCATCGACTCCCCTAGGGTTTTTGGGATTTTAGAGTATTTATAGAGGCGGAGGTAGGTCAAGGCGGTGCCTGATAACCCACAAGTATAGGGGATCGCAATAGTTTTCGAGGGTAGAGTATTCAACTCAAATTTATATATTCGACACAAGGGGAGCCAAAGAATATTTGTAAGTATTAGCAGTTGAGTTGTCAATTCAACCACACATGGAGATTAAATATCTGCAACAAATTGATCAGTAGCATAGTAATATGATAGTTTGATAGCAGTGGTAACAGTAGTAGTAACGGTAACAGTGATAGTAACGATTTTGTAGCAGTTGTAACAGTAGCAATAGTAATAGTAACTTAGCTAGAACAATGTGTGTAAAACTCATAGGCATTGGATCGGTGAATTCGTTGGATGATATTCATCATATAACGGTCATAACCTAGGGCGACACAGAACTAGCTCCAGTTCATAAATATAATGTAGGCATGTATTCCGTAAATAGTCATACATGCTTATGGAAAAGAACTTTCATGACATCTTTTGTCCTACCCTCCCGTGGCAGCGGGGTCCATAAGGAAACTAAGGGATATTAAGGCCTCCTTTTAATAGAGAACCGAAACAAAGCATTAACACATAGTGAATACATGAAGTCCTCAAACTACGGTCATCACCGGAAAGTATCCCAATTACTGTCACCCTGGGGTTTACGGATCATAACACGTAATAGGTGCTTATGACTTGCAAGAACGGATCTAGAACATAGATATAATGGTGAAAACATAAACGGTTCAAATCTAAAATCATGGCACTCGGGCCCTAGTGACAAGCATTAAGCATGGCAAAGTCATAGCGACATCAATCTCAGAACATAGTGGATACTAGGGATCAAGCCCTAAAAAAACTAACTCGATTACATGATGAATCTCATCCAACTCCTCACCGACCAGCGAGCCTACGAAAGAATTACTCACTACTGGTGGGGAGCATCATGGAATTGGTGATGAAGGATGGTTGGTGATGACGAAGACCGAAGATTCCCCTCTCCAGAGCCCCGAACGGGCTCCAGATCTGGCCTCCCGATGAAGAACAGGAGGTGGCGGTGGCTCCGTGTCGTAAAACGCGATGAAACTTCCTCTCTTATTTTTTTCTAAAAAATAGGATTTTATAGCGTCGGAATTAGGGTCAGTGGAGCCCCGAGGGCCCACCACCCACCAGGGCGCGCCAGGGGGGTGGCGCACCCTGGTGTCTTGTGGGCAGCCAGGGCACCCCCCGGTGGCTCTTGGTTCCAGTATTTTTTATTTATTCTGAAATAATTCTCCAAAAAGTTTCGTCCAATTCCGAGAACTTCTATTTCTGCACAAAAACAACACCATGGTAGTTCTGCTGAAAACAACGTTAGTCCGGGTTAGTTTCACTCAAATCATGCAAATTAGAGTCCAAAACAAGAGCAAAATCGTTAGGAAAAGTAGATACGACGGAGACGTATCAACTCCCCCAAGCTTAACCCATTGCTCTTCCTCAAGCAATTCAGTTGACAAACTATAAAGAAAAACTTTTACGAACTCTTTTGTTCTTGTTTACATATATATGCTTAAATAGCACCCAGGTTTTCAGCAAAGATCATGACTAACCATGTCAACAATAATTCTTAAAGATTATATTAACTCATATCAATGGCATAATCAACTAGCGAGCAATAATAAGATATATCAAATGCCAACACTTTGTCAAAACAATCATGATATAATATGACAATAGTGGTAACTCGCTTGCCCTTTCTGAGACCGCAAAATATAAATGCAGAGCACCTCCAAAGTTCAAGCAGTGACTAAACATTGTAATTCATGGTAGAAGAGATCCAGTCATGATGCATTCAACATTAACTAAACACAATGCATGAGGATGACAATAGTGCTCTCAGGTCTGGCGCTTGTTTGAGAAGGTGATGACTCAACATAAAAGTAAATAGATAGAACCTTCGTAGAGGGAAGCAGGGATTTGTAGAGGTGCCAGAGCTCAAAGCTTAAATCAGAGATAAATATAATTTTGGGAGGTGCACCCTTCGTGTCAACGTTACAACCAAGAGTTTTCAATATCTTCCATGCTAAACAAATTAGCAGCGGTTCCCAAGCGATAAAAGGAAAGTTTACTCCCCTCCACCAATAAACACAATCCACGGCTAGCCGAATCCACGGGTGTCGTCCATACCAACAACAGTCCTGGGGGAGTTTTGTTTAATTATTTGCAATTTTTTTGATTTCGGGACTGGGCATCCCTATTACCAGCCCCTCTCGTGCAAGGACGAGTGAATAAACACTCATCATGAGAATAACCCGCTTAGCATGGAAGATACTAACCACCCCCTGTTGCTCCATGAGTGGTCCAGGCACACAAAACAGATGTTCATTTGAAATTTTAGAGGTGGCACATGCAAATTTACTTGGAACAGCAGGGTAATACCGCATATAGGTAGATATAGTGGACTCATCTAGAATAACTTTGGTTTAAGGATTTTGAAGCACAAGCAGTTTTCCCGCTTAGTACAGGCGAAGGCTAGCAAATAGATTGAGAAGCGGCCAGCTAGAGAGCGAAAACGGTCATGAACATGCATTATGAATAATCGACATTGAACACTAGCATGAGTAGGATATAAACACGATGAACATAAATATTGTGGAGGCTATGTTGGTTTTGATTCAACTACATGTGTGAACATGTGCCAAGTCAAGCCACTTGAAACATTTAGAGGAGGATACCATATCATCATACTACATCACAATCATTTTAATGCATGTTGACACCCAAGATAAATCATTATCCACTCCTAGCTACTTAAGCATGGCATGAGCAACTATAATCTCTAATTGTCATTGCAAACATGTTCGATCATAATATGCTGAATCATGGATACTGAGTTAAACATATTTACAAAAACAAGAACAAGTTGAGTTCATACCCGATTTTCCTTGTCACAGTCACTTCATCAAATATCGTCATTATTGCCTTTCACTTGCACGACCGAATGATGTGAAAATAATAATAGTGCAAGAGTATCGTGGACTAAGCTAGAATCTGCAACATTTTATTCAGAGGGAAAGACAAAACAATACGGGCTCTTTGTTGGATCATCAATAATGCATATGTGAGCCACTCAACATTTTCATCATGGTCTTCTCCTCAGTACGACTCAACAAAAGAAAAGAATTTCAGAGAAACACACTGAAATATTTTTGGAGTTTTTAGTTTTTCTTGAAGAAAGCAATTTGAAGAAGGAAAAACAAAAAATGAGAAAACTATTTACACGGGAAAGCTCCCAACAAACAAAAGAAGAAATGAGAAATCTTTTTGGGTTTTCTTTTAATACTACAACTAAATTAAACTAGAAAGAAAAACCAAAAATAAGCAAGAAATATTTTTGGATTTTCTCAAAGTTTTTCAAACACACACGAAGAAAGCGAGAAAATAAATCTAGAAGGAATAATACAATGAAAAAGTGTGGACACCGATAACCGGAATGCGATGTGTGAACATGAATATAATGTCGGTGGAAATACGTACTCCCCCAAGCTTAGGCTTTTAGCCTAGCTTGGTAGTTACCATCCGAAGTAGCCATCCAGTCCCACGTGAAAGTGTTGTGGCGGCGGCACCTGAGCGTCCCACTCCTGGGGCTCCTCCTCTGCAGCTACCTGGTTGTTCCGGTAGGCAATAATGTCCTCGGGCATGACCCTATATCCTAGCCTGGCAAAAGAATCAAACAAAGCAGGTGCAGGCAACGGGATAATATCACGGGTTTCCACACTGAAAACCAAGTTGTAACGAATGTTATGAAAAGAATCAGCGGTATCCATAAACTGGTGAGCCTCCATTGCCTGGTGATCTAGATAAACTCGGGGCAAAAAATAATCATGTTGGCGTATCTAAATATTAAAATGACTCGCTAGGCGAGTGGCATAAATGCCACCATGAATTTTGCCCTTAGTTCTGTTGAGGTGCAGACGGCGTGCAAAAATAGCCCCTAGGCTAAAGGTGTGATCATTGTGTAGTGCACGGCGTAAAATGGCGAGGTCGGGAGCACTAAGTGCACCGACCTTCTCCCTAGCAGTTAAACACTTCGCGTTGAATAAAGCAAAGTAATGCAGAGAGGGAAACTGCAAACTAGTGGCGGTGGCTTTCGACACGCCTCTTTCATCACCCACTATCAAAGTGAGGAGAAAGTCCTCAAACTCCGTCGGTCTAGGCTCTCGTAATTCCCCGTCAGAGGGAATCAAACATATGTCACAAATGTCAGTGAGCGGTATCTGATGAGTTTCAGAATATAAATTAAACCGCACCTCAGGAGGATTGTTCCTATTTAAGAAATAGAAATTTTGCACAAAGGAATTTGTGAGGAGGTGATGTTGGTCACACTCATCTGCGAGGAAGTCGGTCAGCCCGGCATTTGCAACGAATTGGGCAAACTCTTGATGGAACCCGGCCTCATCCATGAAAGCATTATGTGGCCATTCGCACGGCCGCACCTCCGCCATTCTCAGAGTGTTGAGGTCATTGTCCGATGACTCCCTAATGACTCCCTTAGCATTATTTTTGGAAGAAAACTTCTTGAAGATACTCATCTTATTCCTATGAATAAAATTCTGAAAATTTTGGTCCACAAAATTTTTGTCAATAAAACTTCACAAGATTGATAGCAACTAGTCATATGGGTGCCTAGAGGCTATATCAAGCATTTAAACTACATAGAACTCTAAGAATTCAACATGCAAGCCCATTTATAGCAGCACCAAGAGTAGCTAATTATTCAAAATATAAACCACTAGAGCAAAAACTAATTGGAGCAATGGTGGAGTCACATACCAAGTAGCAATCCCCCAAAACAGTTTCGGAAATGGATCTTCGAGCAAAGAGATCGAAATCCGTGGGTTTGAGAGCAAGAGCACGAGGGAGAGAGCTATGGTGATTTTTTTTCCGGAGGTAGGAGATAACATGGGCTAAAGGGATAAGTGAGGGGACCCACAGGGGGCCCACCACCCACCAGGGCGCGCCCTGGTGTCTTGTGGGCACCAGGGGCACCCCCTCATGTGGTTATTTGTTCCAGAAATTCTTAAATATTCAGAAAAAACCGTGTTAAAATTTCAGGTCATTCTGAGCACTTTTATTTTTGACCACTTTTTTATTGCACGAAAAATTCAAAAAACAGACTAAACATGGCATTTTATTTTATTTAACTAAGAAAAACAGAAAACAAAAGGTAGGGATGAAAGGTTGTGCTTACTAAATTCATCGACCACATGCCTCTCGAAAACAATCCATTAATAAGGTTGGTCAAGTCTTATTAACAATCACTTTCGATTAACATGAACCCGAAGAACTTTCATAAAACACTAAGTTACCTCAACGGGGATATGCATATCCCCAACAAAAAGTATTTCATATTTCTTTTTGGTAGTAGGCAAAGGGAGTTGAAAACTTCCAATAGTGATTGTTGGAGATTTTTCAATGACATTAATACCATTCACTTGGAATTGTTTCTTCGGAAAGTGCACCGTATGCTCATTACCATTGATATGAACTGTGACTTTGCTTTTATTGCAATCAATAACAGCCCCTACAGTATTCAAAAAGGGTCTACCAAGGATAATCGACATGTTGTTGTCCTCGGACATCTCAAGTATAACAAAGTCTGTTAAGATAGTAACATTTGCAACAACAACTGGCACATCCTCACAGATACTGATATGTCTCCAACGTATCTATAACTTTTGATTGTTCCATGCTGTTATATTACCATTCTTGGATGTTTTATATTCATTTATAGCAACTTTATATCGTTTTTTGGGACTAACCTATTGACATAGTGCCCAGTGCCAGTTGCTGTTTTTTGCTTGTTTTTTTTACTTCGCAGAATATCAGTACCAAACAAAGTCCAAATGCCACGAAACTTTTTGGAGATTTTTTCTGGACCAGAAGACACCTTGTGGGCCAAGAAAGCACCAGAGGGGAGGCCCGTGGGGAGCACAACCCACTAGGGCGCGCCAGTGTAGCGACCCGACCCGAATGGATCAAAATCTCTGTGCTTAAGTGTCATCCCTGGATCGGTATGCTGACACACACAGTACTCGAGGATTTATAACAGAGGTAAATCACATGTATAAAGTAACGTAAATACTATTACCTCAATCCATATAGCGGAAGTAACAACAAGGTTGTGGATTCCCATCAACACCAACGACAAAGTTGAGTGTAGAAATCGTAACCCTAACGTATCACTTACTCGTCGTAAGAATCCTGCAACATGAGACGTTGCAGCCCGAAACGGGTCAGTACATTGAATATACTGGCAAGATAACACAATAGAGCAATGAACAGAATAAATGCTATCACTACATGCATATATGGCTGGTGGAGGCTCTACGGTTAATATGTTTTGCGAAAAGCCAATTTTTCCCTACATCAAAGGAATATATTTTGTTTAACTACAAAGTTGGTTGAAAATATTGAGAAGGTAAAACCCCCTCTCAATCCCAATTAAAAGTAATCATTAATCCCAACAAATTAATTTAGAGTGATGGGATTCAATATGATGATCCAAGAACCAGATACTCAAGATGTCCATAACCGGGGACACGGCTAATCATGATTAGTTTGTACACTCTGCAGAGGTTTGTGCACTTTTCCCCACAAGACTCGATCTCCTCCGTTGGATTTCTCGCACTACATGGTGTTTGAGAAACGGATGACCGAGACACAGTCTTTCAGAAACATTTACTCTTTACTCTGGGTAGACAGTTACACCTACTTTCCCCTACATCTGCTAGCCTACCACTAAAAGAGGTCATGTAACATACTCAACTATGCTAGAGCCCATAATAGCTTGTGGCTGCACACGGAAGTTTCTAGCATGAATAATCTTATGATCCCTTTGAGCCTGGGTGGCGGACCGTAGGAGGATCACACGGTATATCCCCGGGATCTCCTAGGACAACACTGGTATATCCCCAGGTGCCCAAACAAGCAATCCACCCAGATGTGTATTAAAGTTGCCACCTTAAGTTGAACCATTAATTAAAAATCTCACATCTGTCATGGATACACTCAAACCCAATCCACGTCTACGAGCATAGCATGGCAACATAAGCATAGCGTAGAAGTAACTCCCAAGGGTTTTATAATAAAAGGGCAATAGGTTCTACCTCATCATCTACTTCCCAATACCCACAAGTTAATCACATCCTAATCATGCAATATTTGAGGGTCGAAACTAATGCATAAAAACTGGGTAACGAAGAGTATGATCAAAGTGTTACTTGCCTTGTACTGTTGATGAAGATCCTTCGCACTCATAATTCCTGATAGTTCTACTCGTCACACTCCGTTCAATCTAACGTGAGCAAGCAATTGCATACATAAGCACTCATGCAAAAGAATCGAAGAAAAGATCTCGAAAAACTTCGAAAACTAGCAATTAACTCTTGCAACAGAAAACAATTTCTAACAGTACCAAAATTGGGTGGATTTGGTCTTATCAGAAAGTTTAGGTCAAGAGCTTCAATTAGCAAAAAGAATCAATTAAATCGGAGTTACGAAACTCAAGTTATAGCCAAAACAAGTTTGAATATGAATCTGAACAAATTTCGAAATTTGAAAGTTGCAAAAAGTTTATTTGATAGATTCACTAGAAAGGTGGAATCAAGACAAAAATATTGGCGTTGGTCTCGTCTAATTTGGATGAACGAGTAAAAAGTTATGGCTATTTGAAAAATCAGGGCCAAGCTGTTTTACGGAAGAAAAAGAGTTATGGCTAAAAGAATTCTAGTCCTAAAATGTAAATACAAGGACTAATTTATAAATCTAATTATTCTACCGTACTAGTCTAGAAATAATAAGCTACGGGAGTATATAAAAAAATACGAAGAAAGATACCTTTATAAGGTAGAGAAAAGATGACTTCCGAGAGAGAAGACAACTTTCAGAAGTCCCGCCGGAGAGAAGAAAAATATTTTTATTTAGTGAATCTAGTCAAACCAAAATATATTGATTTAACCCGAATCGGATGATTTTTGGAGGCTCTATGGGTCTATATTTATAGGTGGAAAGGAGGCTTAGAGGTCAAAAGTTAGGCAATGTGGGACTAAACGTAAACAAAAGGCAGACGAAAGATATAGGAAAAACAAAGAAAAGAAACGACGCCGCATGGGCCTTCGGCCGGCCTGCGCGTGTGCGCGCATGTGTGCGTGCGCGGAGTTTTTTTTTTTAACAGAAAATAAATAAATTAAAGGACAACTGGAAAAATAATATAGTCCGACCTGCTAGCTATGTTGCGCACGCTGGCGAAGGATAGCAGTCGGTCGCTCGTACAGTTTTTTTTTTAGAATAAAAACAAAAAAAGGTAAACGGAAAATAAGAAAATTTCCATAGGCATATTATATATCAAAATTTTCAGAAAAAGATTTCCTAAAAGATGAACATATTTTCAGCGGCAAATAAATTTCACAAAAATTTAAATAAAGCAAACAGTGCTACTGCTGCAATAAAACCTAATAAAAATCATTTTAAAAATACCAAAATGATTTCAAATTTATTTCCCTCTAATTTTATATTGAAGGGAATCATTTTACCCTAATTTCCATATATTTTATTTTTGGATAAAAACAATTTGAATAAAAACCAAATAACTCCAAATTGAAAATAATTTCAAAGGGACTTTAAATTCGATTGTTTTAAACTTCCAACTCATATTTCATATAATTTGAAGAAGTCATTTTATCTCCTCTCATGAAAATCATTGAGTTGTATAAAGTTTTCGAATTTGGAATATTTCCAAATGGAATTCAAATCTTTTCAAAAACCCCTTTTAAAATAGAAGAAGTCATGTTATCTTCACTCTAGGGTTTGTGATGAAATGAATATGAATTCATGGAGATCATAAATGCAAGGTGAAAGTTTTGGGAAAGTCATTTTATTCCCTCTCATTCAACTTTCAAAAAGTTTCCAAATTTCACTCAATTTCACACAAGCAACCACACCACAATCAAACAATCAATCAAAACTATTTATTTAATATAACATTCCAAAATTTAGAATTTTGGGATGTTACAAACCTACCACCCTTAAAATGAATCTCGTCCTCGAGATTCGGAGGGGCTAGAAAGAAATAGGTTAGGTTTGGGGTCTTCTCAAAATCCATCGATCGTCACAGGGGGTCTTGGGTGCTACCACCCTTAGAAGCATTGTTACGGTTCCATCAAAACTTATATACTCCATCCTTATTGTTGACAGGGTCAGTCCTCTGAGATCCTCGGGAAAAATCCTACTCTGGCTCTTCCGATAGGGGCATAACTATTTTCCTCAATTCCCGTGTCCTTTCATCTTGGTAAGGTTCTTCTGTTACCGGGTCTTCTTAGCTGACGGGTCTGGCGCCAATACTAAACAACTATCGATATCTCATGGTGGTCAACAATTTATGGTTTCTCCTGCAGGAAATGGGTCTGGGTTGAACCTCACCGCATAACCTACGGTTGGCAACAACTGCCGTGTACAAGGGGAAAAATTGTCACACCATTCTATGGTTTAAACAAGGTTTTGATCGTCGTCGCTCTACTATGGGTAAGTCACTCAGATTTACCATCCCATATAGCAAGGCGAATAATAAGAGTAAGTCGGTATGGTGATCAATCCATCCCGCACCCAAATCATTACCTTGTATATGGTTTAGCGAATCTCGCATTCTAACACTTGGTCATCCTCACAAGCATTGCAGAATTTCTCTTGTCGACGAACTAAGTTCGGATAAATCCATTGATTCTGCAAGCCAAACGAACATCTATCGTTTCTTCACCTCTCTCAGGTTTTGCGTTAACTCCTATAAGATCGTCTGTTGATAAAGTCGTATCTTCTTCCAGGGTTTTTCCTTCAGCAAGAGTGTGCTTGCTTCTTGGTAGGTCCTGGAGCCTGTGGGTTATGGCCCATATCATCACTTGTAAACCTTGAACTCATCATCGGGGGCAACTGATCATTATTCCAACATCCAGCTTCCTAGCATTCTTAAATCCATCCCATTGTACTGTCTCCCTTCCTTCTATCGGTACCAAACTAAGAAGGGATTACACAGACTCATCAGGGAGTTACAATTGCTCCATATTGCCAACCTTCTACCTCCTTTATATCCAATAGTACTTCATCCCATCATATTCTTGGGGTATCCCACATATCGAGATAAAACTCGTACTTATTTTGTCCGAAGTCCACTCCGTGGAATATCATTATCTTTTCCAGAGGTCAAGTGTCCTCACAGGGTACTACCACCCTTGAACTGCACAAATTCATCCGTAGACCATATTTCTCATATCCTCGAAAATGGTCAAAATCTTTCTTCATAGAGTAACAACTCATATAATCCAAATCAGTACCAACAATAATGCTAACTTTATTGATTCTCAAATTTTTACAATCTCCTGCATTTCCATTACAGGCCTCAACTCAATACCTCAAAAAGAATTGTTCCCACTACTACTACTATATTTCTTTTTTTTGACACAACTATTTAGTACAAGTCTCCTTCTCATTGGGACAATCTCTGGCAAAGTGACATGCTTCATTACAGCAGAAACATATTACTTCTGACAAGTCTCGTGGTTTCCTAGTGATTACATAGCCTCCTTGGGTCCTCGGCTTCCTTTTTGGGCATTCGCTAAAGTAGTGTCCTGAATCTTTGCACCTAAAACATATGATATGACTCAGGCACTTCTTTGTAGAAATTTGGTTGTTCTTGGAATCCAATCTATTTCTCTTTCTGGACTTTTCCATTCCAAACAGGGCTTCTATTTCCTGTGGGTCATACTCTACTTCCTTCGTCGGGAATGCTACTAGATCCCCCTTCAGACAATTCTGGGAGATGTGTCCTTCTTCTCCACATGAATAGCATGACTAGGTGCAGAGTTTAATTGGGTCTTCTTCGGGTGTGTCCTCCACCTCTTCCTTCATCACAGGTTCTTCTAAAATTTCCATGAGGGCTCCTTTCATTTCTTCTTTCTTCTGCTGGATGGTTCTTTGTACTATGGGGTAAATGTGAACTGAGCAGGGTAGTGGGTAGTCCCTTCACACAAGAAACAAGTAATCTGCCTAGTTGGGCATTCTTCAGCTGGGTGACTCTCTTCACAATGAGGGCATTCATCCTTGTGTTCTTTATGGTTGTGTCCTATTTCTCCACAGAGCTTGCATGCACAAGGTTTCTTCACATCATTTCCATAAGGCTTCATCTTCTGGGACACAAGCCGAGACCTTTGCAGAGTCAACTTAAATTCTTCCCAAGTGGTTACTCTTTGCCATCCATTGATGGTTTGGTACATCCTCCACCAAGTAGCAGCACCTCTTTCAAAGCACTGAAGAGCATGCTGGGCCATATCCTTTCCGGCTATAGTGTTATTCTTCATGTGATCTTCCATGTTTTGAATCCATCGGTCCGTCTCCAATTGAGTCATCGGTCCATAAAATATGAGTTCATCTCCATTCATCCTCTATTGGTTCCTAGGGATTCGGGGTGAGATAAGAGAGATAGAGAGGGATACACACAATACAAACAATAGATTTGAAGAGGCAAATTTTATTTTGTGGCTGTCGAAAAAACATCAAACAAATGACAGCTCACAATCGTCGCATCTAACGTAGGTATAACAGGGGTTTGGTCTTCTAAAGGTCAATAAATCTTCAAAGTCGCCAAACTCTTCAAGTCTTGTTCATGTCTCCGATGGGCTTCTTCCGATCGTGCTTGACCTTCTCAAGTTCTTTTGCCAAATCATCTCTGTTGACGCGAAGTCTCTCGTGACGTCCTTTAATATTCTAGAGTTGCATTCCAAACTTCTGGGTTTCAACATCCTTGGCAATGAACCATGGTCCTACTGTCCTTCAGTTCCTGACGAATCTCTGGTATCTCAAGGTTTTTCTCCTCCAGCTTGGCTACTTTCAGCTTCTGGGTCCTGAGTTCTTCACGAAATGCTTCCTTGTCAAATACGGCTTCCTGAAGGTCCATCTTAAAATTCTCGATGTAATACTCCAGATCCTGTCGATACACCAGCTAAGGTTAAACTTCATCTTTTGCTGATAGATGCTCCATTAGCCCTTTTGTCATCCAATCCTTCCGACGAAATGCATGCTTAACTCAGCACGACGACAATAGCATAAGCGGGCGATAACATCATGGATAGCAGTGTTTCTGCCCTTGTCATTGCCATGAGCTATCATTCCATAGTTGATATCTCCTGCCTTAGGGTTTTCTTGACAAAAACTTTGAGTTTTAACGCTCCATGTTCCGGTCTTTCTCCGACACACCTTGATCTCGGGTATTGACAGCTTCAATAGTCTGACAAATTCCATAAGGATAGCCTTCCTAGGTCATACCAATCTGGAAATTCTTCAGAAACTTCAAATTCTCCTAGTCTTCGGAGTCTTCAACTGTTGTAGTTTCCATTATTATAATGCACGGTAAAATCCTCTTCATTCCGAAGTGGTCTTAGTTGTCCGATATCTTGTACTTCTTGGATTGGTCTCATCAGTTGAACCTTCGAGTGGTCAAAAGGGCAAAGGGGTATAGTCTAACTAAAAGGAAATTTGATAAAGCTTAGAAAAGAAGAGAGGTAAGAGATCCTTTTGAAAAGAAAGTTGTAGAGAAAAATCTTTCCTATGGGCTCGCCAGTTTCTAGGGTCACGTCCTACAGTCAACATGTGCTCTGATACCATCTTGTAGCGACCCGACCCGAATGGATCAAAGTCTCTGTGCTTAAGTGTCATCCCTGGATCGGTATGCTGACACACACAGTACTCGAGGATTTATAACAGAGGTAAATCACATGTATAAAGTAACGTAAATACTATTACCTCAATCCAAATAGCGGAAGTAACAACAAGGTTGTGGATTCCCATCAACACCAACGGCAAAGTTGAGTGTAGAAATCGTAACCCTAACGTATCACTTACTCGTCGTAAGAATCCTGCAACATGAGACGTTGCAGCCCGAAATGGGTCAGTACATTGAATGTACTGGCAAGATAACACAGTAGAGCAATGGACAGAATAAATGCTATCACTACATGCATATATGGCTGGTGGAGGCTCTACGGTTAATATGTTTTGCGAAAAGCCAATTTTTCCCTACATCAAAGGAATATATTTTGTTTAACTACAAAGTTGGTTGAAAATATTGAGAAGGTAAAACCCCCTCTCAATCCCAATTAAAAGTAATCATTAATCCCAACAAATTAATTTAGAGTGATGGGATTCAATATGATGATCCAAGAACCAGATACTCAAGATGTCCATAACCGGGGACACGGCTAATCATGATTAGTTTGTACACTCTGCAGAGGTTTGTGCACTTTTCCCCACAAGACTCGATCTCCTCTGTTGGATTTCTCGCACTACATGGTGTTTGAGAAACGGATGACCGAGACACAGTCTTTCAGAAACATTTACTCTTTACTCTGGGTAGACCGTTACACCTACTTTCCCCTACATCTGCTAGCCTACCACTGAAAGAGGTCATGTAACATACTCAACTATGCTAGAGCCCATAATAGCTTGTGGCTGCATACGGAAGTTTCTAGCATGAATAATCTTATGATCCCTTTGAGCCTGGGTGGCGGACCGTAGGAGGATCACACGGTATATCCCCGGGATCTCCTAGGACAACACTGGTATATCCCCAGGTGCCCAAACAAGCAATCCACCCAGATGTGTATTAAAGTTGCCACCTTAAGTTGAACCATTCATTAAAAATCTCACATCTGTCATGGAATACACTCAAAACCCAATCCACGTCTACGAGCATAGCATGGCAACATAAGCATAGCGTGGAAGTAACTCCCAAGGGTTTTATAATAAAAGGGCAATAGGTTCTACCTCATCATCTACTTCCCAATACCCACAAGTTAATCACATCCTAGTCATGTAGTGTTTGAGGATAAAACTAATGCATAAAAACTGGGTATAGAAGAGTATGATCAAAGTGTGAACTTGCCTTGTACTGTTGATGAAGATCCTTCGCACTCATAATTCCTGATAGTTCTACTCGTCACACTCCGTTCAATCTAACGTGAGTAAGCAATTGCATACATAAGCACTCATGCAAAAGAATCAAAGAAAAGATCTCGAAAAACTTCGAAAACTAGCAATTAACTCTTGCAACAGAAAACAATTTCTAACAGTACCAAAATTGGGTGGATTTGGTCTTATCAGAAAGTTTAGGTCAAGAGCTTCAATTAGCAAAAAGAATCAATTAAATCGGAGTTACGAAACTCAAGTTATAGCCAAAACAAGTTTGAATATGAATCTGAACAAATTTCGAAATTTGAAAGTTGCAAAAAGTTTATTTGATAGATTCACTAGAAAGGTGGAATCAAGACAAAAATATTGGCGTTGGTTTCGTCTAATTTGGATGAACGAGTAAAAAGTTATGGCTATTTGAAAAATCAGGGCCAAGCTGTTTTACGGAAGAAAAAGAGTTATGGCTAAAAGAATTCTAGTCCTAAAATGTAAATACAAGGACTAATTTATAAATCTAATCATTCTACCGTACTAGTCTAGAAATAATAAGCTACGGGAGTATATAAAAAAAATACGAAGAAAGATACCTTTATAAGGTAGAGAAAAGATGACTTCCGAGAGAGAAGACAACTTTCAGAAGTCCCGCCGGAGAGAAGAAAAATATTTTTATTTAGTGAATCTAGTCAAACCAAAATATATTGATTTAACCCGAATCGGATGATTTTTGGAGGCTCTATGGGTCTATATTTATAGGTGGAAAGGAGGCTTAGAGGTCAAAAGCTAGGCAATGTGGGACTAAACGTAAACAAAAGGCAGACGAAAGAAAAGAAACGACGCCGCATGGGCCTTCGGCCGGCCTGCGCGTGTGCGCGCATGTGTGCGTGCGTTTTTTTTTTAACAGAAAATAAATAAATTAAAGGACAACTGGAAAAATAATATAGTCCGACCTGCTAGCTATGATGCGCACGTTGGCGAAGGATAGCAGTCGGTCGCTCGTACAGTTTTTTTTTTTAGAATAAAAACAAAAAAAGGTAAACGGAAAATAAGAAAAATTTCCATAGGCATATTATATATCAAAATTTTCAGAAAAAGATTTCCTAAAAGATGAACATATTTTCAGCGGCAAATAAATTTCACAAAAATTTAAATAAAGCAAACAGTGCTACTGCTGCAATAAAACCTAATAAAAATCATTTTAAAAATACCAAAATGATTTCAAATTTATTTCCCTCTAATTTTATATTGAAGGGAATCATTTTACCCTAATTTCCATATATTTTATTTTTGGATAAAAACAATTTGAATAAAAACCAAATAACTCCAAATTGAAAATAATTTCAAAGGGACTTTAAATTCGATTGTTTTAAACTTCCAACTCATATTTCATATAATTTGAAGAAGTCATTTTATCTCCTCTCATGAAAATCATTGAGTTGCCTAAAGTTTTCGAATTTGGAATATTTCCAAATGGAATTCAAATCTTTTCAAAAACCCCTTTTAAAATAGAAGAAGTCATGTTATCTTCACTCTAGGGTTTGTGATGAAATGAATATGAATTCATGAAGATCATAAATGCAAGGTGAAAGTTTTGGGAAAGTCATTTTATTCCCTCTCATTCAACTTTCAAAAAGTTTCCAAATTTCACTCAATTTCACACAAGCAACCACACCACAATCAAACAATCAATCAAAACTATTTATTTAATATAACATTCCAAAATTTAGAATTTTGGGATGTTACAGCCAGAGGCCCCTAGCGCACTCAGGGGGGTTGTGGGCCCCATGGAGGTCTCCTGCACCGCCTCTTCGCCCTATAAATTCCCAAATATTCCACAAACCCTAGGGGAGTCGACAAAACACAATTCCAGCTGCCGCAAGTTCCAGAACCATGAGATCCAATCTAACACCATCACAGAGGGGTTCATCATCCTCATTGGTGCCTCTCCGATGATGCGTGAGTAGTCCACCATAGGCCTAAGGGTCGGTAGGCAGTAGCTAGATGGCTTTCTCTCTCTCTTTTGATTCTCAATACAATGGTCTCTTGGAGATCTATTTGATGTAACTCTTTTGTGGTGTGTTTGTTGGGATCCGATGAACTTTGAGTTTATGATCAGATTTATATCCATGAATATTATTTGAGTCTTCTTTGATCTTTTATATGCATGATTATTTATAGCCTCATATTTCTTCTTCGAATCTTTGGTTTAGTTAGGCCAACTAGATCATTTTTTCTTGCCATGGGAAGAGGTGCTATGTGATGGGTTCGATCTTGCGGTGTTCTTTCCCAGTGACAGAAGGGGCAGCAAGACACACATGTATCGTTGCTATTAAGGATAACAAGATGGGGGCTATTCCTACATGAATAGATCTTGTCTACATCATGTCATCATTCTTTTTGCATTACTCCGTTTCTCCATGAACTTAATACACTAGATGCATGCTGGATAGTAGTCGATGTGTGGAGTAATAGTAGTAGATGCAGAATCGTTTTGGTCTACTAATATTGGATGTGATGCCTATATATTGATCATTGCCTTGGATATCGTCATAATTATTTGATCTTCTATCAATTGCCCAAGAGTAATTTGTTTACCCACCGTATGCTATTTCTCAAGAGTAGCCACTAGTGAAATCTACGGCCCCTGGGTCTATTCTTTATCATATTTGCTTTGAGATCTATTTTTATTCGCTTTTATTTTCAGATCTATTATTCTAAAAACCCAAAAATACCTTGCTGCACTTTTTTATTACTTATTTTATTTCACATTTTATCAAGAGCTATTTACCCAATCTACCACAAATTTATCTATCATTTTACCGTGGATTGATTGACAACCCCTCTTACGTGTCGGGTTGCAAGTATTTGTTCTTTGTGTGTAGGTACCGTTTACATAGTGTTGCTTGGTTCTCCTACTGGATTGATACCTTGGTTTCACAACTGAGGGAAATACCTACCGTAGCTGTACTGCATCATCCCTTCCTCTTTGGGGAAATACCGACGCAGTTTCAAGCGACATCAAAAGGAATTTCTGGCGCCGTTGCCTGGGAGGATCAAGTCAAGATAGTCTCCCGTCAACTTGCCAATTTCTGGTGCCGTTGCCAGGGAGACATCATCAACATCTATCAGGTTCCTAATCACAAATCTCATCTCCTTGCAATTTACATTATTTGCCATTAGCATCTCCCCCACTTCACAAAAATATGCCTTTTTATTCGCCTTCTTTTCGTTTGCCTTTTTCTTGTTTGATCGTTTGTTTGCTTGTGTTGCCATGTGCCTTCTACATGCTTGCATCTTCGCTTGCTAAAAATCTATTGATATGGATCCCCATCCACTTGCTAATCTTTTTAAAAGATCCAATCATGATGAACCAATTGCCTGTGAGTTGAGTGCACTAGATTATCTTTATGAAGTTTTGCTTGAGATTTGTGAATCTGAAAATTGTGATGAAGAAATTTATGAAGTGATTCATGATAGCTCCTTGAATGAAAAGCATGATTGCAATGATTTTACTATAAATTCTATTAATGTCAATTGTGCTAATAATATGCAAAACCCCAAGCTTGGGTATGCTAATTTTGCTATGTCCACTACTTATTGCGATGATCATGATTGGGTGATTCTTTTTATGATATTGAAAATTTATTTAAGCCTCATCATGAATATGATATTGATAATAATGTTTGGAATAATATCGAAAGTGGGGTTGGAAGAGCATCAACTTTAGGTAAAAATAATCCCACATATTTGGAGAGTGTTCAATCTTATGATTTTTTTTTGATGAAAGTGGGTTTGGAGAGGTCATGACTTTAGTTGATGTTAATCCCACTATCTTGGAAGATTATAAAACTTTTATGCATGTGGATCATGAAGAGAAAATTTTATATGATAGCTATATTGTTGAATTTGAATATGATCCCACATGTAATTATTATGAGATAGGGAAATATGGTTGTAGATATTTTCATGTTACTATATTACCTCTCGTTATGTTGAAATTGCTATTGTTTCTTTCTTTTTCCTTGCATATGCTAGTTTTTGCTTGTCTTGATAAATCTTTTCCTATAAAATGCCTATGCATAGGAAATATGTTAGACTTAAATGTGATTTTCACATGCTATATGATGCTCTCTTTGTGTTTCAATTATTATCTTTCTTGAGCATCAATAAAATTTTATGCCTAGCTAGGGGCATAAAATGATAGCGCTTGTTGGGAGGCAACCCAATGAATAAAATTTATTTTTGCCTTGTTCTTTCTATTCTTGAGTGTTTGCACATTTATGCCTCTTTTATGATTGTGTTTTTTATGTTTTAATTAAAATTTGTGCCAAGTAAAGCCTTTGGGATAGCTTTGGTGATAGTTGATTTGATCCTGTTGAAAAATAGAAACTTTTGCGTCCAGTAATAGAATTGTTTAAATTCACATAAATGACAAAAATTCTGAATTTTTTTACACAAGATTGATATACAATTTTCCTCTGTTTTCCTAATGTTTCAGAAATTTTGGAGTTACATAATTATGAGAACAATTCACATCTTTACAGACTGTTCTGTTTTCGATAGATTCTGTTTTCTTTGCATTGCGTGCTTATTTTGGTGAATCTATGGATTGTATTGGGGGGGGGGGGTATAAGCCATGGCAAAGTTAGAATATAGTAGATATAATGCAATAACAAAATTTGAATGTGTTTGAAACAATACTTAAAGTAAAGATTGGTTTTCTTATACTAACGCATCTCACGAAGGTTTTGTTAAGTTTTGTGTGATTGAAGTTTTCAAGTTTTGGGTGAGATCACGATGGATGAAGGAATAAGGAGTGAAAAGAGCCTAAGCTTTGGGATGCCCATGGCACCCCAAGTTAATATTGAAGGAGAACTAAGCAACTAAGCTTGGGGATGCCCCGGAAGGCATCCCCTCTTTCTTCTAACGACCATCGGTATTTTACTTGGAGCTATATTTTTATTCGTCACATATCATGAGTTTTGCTTGGAGCATCTTGTAGTATATGAGTCTTTGCTTGTTTTGCTTTTTAGTTTGTCACAAGTATCCTTGCTGGACACACCTATTTGAGAGAGCCAAAATTATGCTATGATTTGTTAGAATTGCTCTTTATGCTTCACTTAAAAATTTTGAGCTATGTAATTGCTCTAGTGCTTGACTTATATCTTTTTGAGCACGGTGTGCTTTAATATTTTTGAAGAAATGCACTCATGCTTAACTTAGATTTATTTGAGAGTTAGTAAATTTTTGAAGAAATTCTCTCATGCTTCACTTATATTATTTTGAGAGAAGAAAATTTTATGCTCATGTTCTTTACTTAGATTTATTTGAGGTTGTCAAAAGCAATTGCAACATATGAAACTAGTCCCAAAGTGATAGATATTCAAGAGGGATATAATAAAAACTTTCATGAAGATCATTGGACAAAATAAACTTGATTCTTTGTGATAGTTTTGAGATATGATGATAGTACTATGAGAGTCATGTTGGTGAGTAATTATGCTTTAGTAAGAATATTGGTGTTAAGGTTTGTGATTCCCTATGCAAGCATGAAAGTTAATAGTTATGCAATGAAATTACATCCTACTTATGGTGCATTATTTGGTGTTAGTTATGCTTAATGCTCGCTTCTGTGAATTTTCGTTTCTTGGTTGGTTGCTTCTCAATCTTTTTGCTAGCCTCCACTTGTACTAAGTAGAAATACTACTTGTGCATCCAAAATCCTTAAAACAAGTTTTGCCACATGAGTCCACCATACCTACTTATATGCGGTATTTCCGTGCCGTTCTAAGCAAATTTGTATGTGCCATCTCTAATTTTCAAAATGAATTTCCTTTTTGTGTGCCCGTACCGCTCATGAAGCGGCAGGGGGTGGCCAATATTTTCCATGCTAGATGTGTTATTCTTAAGATGAGTGTTTATTTACTTGTCATTGCACGAGAGTACGGCGGTAATAGGGATGCCCAGTCCGTAAATGAAAAAGAAATTTACTTTATGTTGTCAAATAATAAATTCCTTGTAAAGTGTTGGTATGGAAGGCACCCGTGGATACGGCTAGCCATGGATTGTGAAAGAATGGTGGAAAAAGGAATAAACTTTATTTTATGTTTGGGAACCGCCTATGATATATCTAGCATGGAAAGTGTTGGGAATTACTCGGTCGTTTTTGTTGACGGGAAAAGTATGCCTCTCAAATTTTTTTGTCTCTCAATTTAAGCTTTGAGCTCTGGCACCTCTACAAATCCCTACTTCCCTCTGCAAAGGGCCTATCTATTTACTTTATGCAATTTTCATTTTTATTTGAGTCTCCATCTTCTCTTATAAAGAACCAACTAGGGAGCACTATGATCGTACTTGAGCATTGGATGTAGCTAATATGCGAGTGTGTTTCATGAATGGATCAATGATTGAGCATGATGGGCTAGGGATAACTTTCTTTAGTGTTGATATTTTGAAAGACATGGTTGTTTGTTGATATGCTTGAGTATTGAAATATTCATGTCAAAACTAGACTATTGCTTTGAACCATATAAAAGTCGAAATGTCCATGCTACAAAAGAAAAGAATATGTGATGAACATGTTAGGCAGCATTCCACATCAAAAATTCTGTTTTTATCATTTACCTACTCGAGGACGAGCATGAATTAAGCTTGGGGATGCTGATACGTCTCCAACGTATCTATACTTTTTTATTGTTCCATGCTATTATATTATCATTCTTGGATGTTTTATATTCATTTTATAGCAACTTTATATCATTTTTTGGCACTAACCTATTGACATAGTGCCCAGTGCCAGTTGCTGTTTTTTGCTTTTTTTTACTTCGCAGAATATCATTACCAAATGAAGTCCAAATGCCACGAAACTTTTTGGAGATTTTTTCCTGGACCAGAAGATACCTTGTGGGCCAAGAAAGCACCAGAGGGGAGGCCCGTGGGGAGCACAACCCACCAGGGCGTGCCAGAGGCCCCTGGCACTCCCAGGGGTGTTGTCTGCCGCACGGAGGTCTCCTGCATCGCCTCTTCGCCCTATAAATTCCCAAATATCGCTATGCATTAGCAATAGTTGTAGAAGCAATAGTTGGCGAGATGACCCCGACGCAACGATGGAGATCAAGGTGTCGTGCCGGTGACGATGGAGATCATGCCGATGCTTTGGAGATGGAGATAAAAAAGCACAAGATGATGATGGCCATATCATGTCACATATTTTTGATTGCATGTGATGTTTATCCTTTATGCAACTTATTTTGCTTGGAATGATGGTAGCATTATAAGATGATCCCTTCACTTAATTTCAAGATAGAAGTGTTCTCCCCGAGTATGCACCGTTGCTAAAGTTCATCGTTTCGAAGCACCTCGTGATGATCAGGTGTGATAGACTCTACATTCACATACAATGGGTGTAAGCCAGTTTTGCACATGCATAATATATGGGTTAAACTTGAAGAGCCTAGCATGTACATACATGGTCTCGGAACATTGGAGACCGAAAGGTCGAAAGTGAGTCATATAGTAGATATGATCAACATAGAGATGTTCACCATTGAAGACTACCCCATCTCACATGATGATCGGACATGGGTTAGTTGATTTGGATCATGTATCACTTAGACAACTTGAGGGATGTTGATTTAAGTGGGAGTTCATTATTAATTTGATTATTTGAACTAAAATTTATCATGAACTTAGTCTTAATAGTTCTTGCATATCTATGTTGTAGATCAATGGCCCGTGCTACCGTTCCCTTGAATTTTATGCATTCCTAGAGAAAGCTAAGTTGAAAGATGATGGTAGCAACTACACGGACTGGGTCCGTAACTTGAGGATTATCCTCATTGCTGCACAGAAGAATTATGTCCTTGATGCACCGCTAGGTGACAGACCTGCTGCAGGAGCTGCTGCAGATGTTATGAACGTCTGGTAGGCTCGATCTGATGACTACTCAATAGTTTAGTGTGCCATGCTTTACGGCTTAGAACCGGGACTTCCAAGATGTTTTGAATGCCACGGAGCATATGAGATGTTCCAAGAGCTGAAGTTGATATTTCAAGCTAATGCCCGGGTTGAAAGATATGAAGTCTCCAACAAGTTCTATAGCTGTAAGATGGAGGAGAACAGTTCTGTCAGTGAACACATACTCAAAAATGTCTGGGTATCATAACCGCTTGACTCAGGTGGGAATTGATCTTCCAGTTGAGAGTGTTATTGACAGAGTTCTTCAGTCACTGCCACCAAGCTACAAAGGCTTTTTGATGAACTATAATATGCAAGGGATGGCGAAAATGATTCTTGAGCTCTTCGCGATGCTAAAATTGGCGGAGGTAGAAATCAACAAGGAGCATCAAGTTTTGATGGTTAACAAGACCACTAGTTTCAAGAAAAAGGGCAAGGGAAAGAAATGGAACTTCAAGAAGAATGACAAGCAAGTTGCCGCTCCCGTGAAGAAGCCCAAAGCTAGACCCAAGCCTGAAACTGAGTGCTTCTACTGCAAAGGAAATGGTCAATGGAAGTAGAACTGCCCAAAATACTTAGCGGATAAGAAGGATGGCAAAGTGAAGAAAGGTATATTTGATATACATGTTATTGATGTGTTCCTTACTAATGCTCGTAGTAGCGCCCGGGTATTTGATACTGGTTCGGTTGCTCATATCTATAACTCGAAACTGGAGCTGCGGAATAAATGAAGATTGGCTAAGGACAAGGTGACGATGCACGTCGGGAATGGTTCCAAGGTCGATGTCGTCGTCGTCGGCACGCTACATCTACATCTACCTTCAGGATTAGTTTTAGACCTCAATAATTGTTATTTGGTGCCAGTGTTGAGCATGAACATTATATCTGGATCTTGTTTATTGTGAGACGGTGTTGGAAATATGCCCTAAAGGCAATAATAAATTGGTTATTATCATATTTCCTTGTTCATGATAATCGTTTATTATCCATGCTAGAATTGTATTGATTGGAAACTCAAGTACATGCGTGGATACATAGAAAACAACGTGTCCCTAGTGAGCCTCTACTAGACTAGCTCGTTGATCAAAAGATGGCTATGGTTTCCTAGTCATAGACATGAGTTGTCATTTGATAACGGGATCACATCATTAGGAGAATGATGTGATGGACAAGACCCAAACTATAAACGTAGCATATGATCGTTTCAAGTTTATCGCTATCGTTTTCTGCATGTCAAGTATATGTTCCTATGACCATGAGATCATGCAACTCACTGACACCGGAGGAGTACCTTGTGTGTACCAAATGTTGCAACGTAACTGGGTGACTATAAAGGTGCTCTATAGGTATATCTGAGGGTGTCTGTTGAGTTGGCATGGATCAAGACTGGGATTTGTCACTCCGTATGACGGAGAGGTATCTCAGGGCCCACTCGGTAATACAACATCACAAGAAGCTTGCAAGCAATGTGACTAATGGTTTAGCCACGGGATCTTGTATTACGGAACGAGTAAAGAGACTTGCCGATAACGAGATTGAACTAGGTATGGAGATACCGACGATCGAATCTCGGGCAAGTAACATACCGACAGACAAAGGGAACTACATATGGGATTGTCTGAATCCTTGACATCGAGGTTTGACCGATAAGATCTTTGTAGAATATGTAGGAACCAATATGGGCATCCAGGTCCCGCTATTGGTTATTGACCATAGAGGTGTCTCGGTCATGTCTGCATAGTTCTCGAACCCGCAGGGTCTACACACTTAACGTTTGGTGACGATATAAGTACAGTTGAGTCATTATGGTGGTTATCGAAGGTTGTTCGGAGTCCCTGATGAGATCCCAGACATGACGAGGAACTTCAGAATGGTCTGGAGGTGAAGATTGATATATTGGACAAAGGGTATTGGAGTCCGGAATTGTTCCGGGGGTACCGGGTGATGACCAGCATGACCGAAAGTGGTTTCGGGGGGTCCCGGCAAGTGTTGGGGGGCCTCATCAGCCAAGGGGAGGGGGAAAACCAGCCCACTAAGGGGCTGAGCGCCCCACTTACCCCATCCCACGTGACCAGGGGAGGTGGGGCACCTCCTGGCTTGGGAGGCAAGCCTCCACCTGGCTTGGGGGGCAAGTCACCCTAGGGTTTCCCTAGGGGCGATCCCATCTGCCCTGGCCGCCTCCCCCTAGGGGAAACCCTAGGGGCGCCACCCCCTCCTCCCTTCTCCTATATATAGAGGTAGAGAGAGGGCAGCCACACCCATATACAGATCTATTTGTGCCACGGCGCTGCCCTTCCTCTCCCTCATAGCCATCTTCTTCTCCGTAGTGCTTAGCGAAGCTCTGCTGAGATTTCTCCACCACCACCGCCACCACGCCATCGTGCTGTCGGAGGACTCGACCTACTACTTCACCATCGTTCGCTGGATCGAGGAGGTGAAGGTGTCATCAAGCCGTACGTGTGTTGAACACGGAGGTGCCGTCTGTTCGGCACTAGATCGGAGTTCGCGGGACGGATCATGATTGGATCGTGAAGACGTTCGACTACATCAACTACGTTTCTTAACGCTTCCTCTTAGCGATCTACAAGGGTATGTAGATGCAATCTCTCCTCTCGTAGATTGTCATCTCCTAGATTGGATCTTGGTGAGCGTAGGAAATTTTTTGTTTCCCATGCAACGTTCCCCTACAGTGGTATCAGAGCTAGGTCTATGCGTAGATGACATCACGAGTAGAACACAAAGGAGTTTGTGGGCGTTAATATTCAGATTGCTTCCTTCCTTGGTCTTTTCTTGATTCGGCGGTATTGTGGGATGAAGCGGCCCGGACCAACCTTACATGTCCACGTACATGAGACCGGTTCCATCGACAGACATGCAACTTGATTGCATAAAGATGGCTGGCGGGTGTCTGTCTCTCCCACCTTAGTTGAATCGGATTCAACAAAGGCGGTCCTTGTAGAAGGTTAAATAGCAACTTGCATATCACCGTTGTGGCTTTGCGTAGGTAAGAATCATTCTTGCTAGATACCCATAGCAGCCACGTAAAACATGCAACAACAATTAGAGGATGTCTAACTTGTTTTTGCAGGGTATGTTGTGATATGATATGGCCAAAGACATGATGAAATATATTTGATGTATGAGATGATCATGTTTGTAATAGTTTATATCGACTTGCATGTCGATGCATACGGCAACCGGCAGGAGCCATAGGGTTGTCTTTAATTATTGTATGACCTACGTGTCAATCATTAAGCGCTATGTAATGCTTTACTTTATCGCTAAGCGGTAGCAATAGTAGTAGAAGCATGGTTGGCGTGACAACCCCGATGGAGACACGATGATGGAGATCATGGTGTCATGCCGGTGACGATGGAGATCATGCCGGTGCTTTGGAGATGGAGATCAAAAGCACGAGTTGATGGCCATATCATGTCACTTATGATTTGCATGTGATGTTAATCCTTTTATGCATCTTATTTTGCTTAGGACGATGGTAGCATTATAAGGTGATCCCTCACTAAAATTTCAAGATAAAATTGTGTTCTCCCCAAGTGTGCACCGTTGCGAAAGTTCGTCGTTTCGAGGCACCACGTGATGATCGGGTGTGATAGACTCTATGTTCACGTACAACGGGTGCAAGCCAGTTTTGCACATGCGGAACACTTGGGTTAAACTTGACGAGCCTAGCATGTACAGACATGGCCTCAGAACACAAGAGACCAAAAGGTCAAGCATGAGTCATATAGTAGATATGATCAACATGGAGATGTTCACCATTGAAACCACCTCATCTCACGTGATGATCGGACTTGGGTTGGTGAATTTGGATCATGCTACACTCGGACAACCGGAGGGATGTTGATTTGAGTGGGAGTTCTTAAGTAATATGATTAATTGAACTCCTTATCATGAATAATAGTCTAAGTTCCCTTTGCAATTTATGTTGTAGATCAATAGCTCACGCTGTAGCTCCCTGTTTTAATACGTTCCTAGAGAAAGACTAAGTTGAAAGATATTGTAAGCAATTATGCGGACTAGGTCCGTAGTTTGAGGATTGTCCTCACTGCTACACAGAAGGCTTATGTCCTTGTTGCACCGCTCGGTGTGCCAACCCCTTTAGCGTTGTCTGTGGATGTTGTGAACATCTGGCATACACGTTCTGATGACTACTTGATAGTTTACTGCACCATGCTTTATAGCTTAGAATCGGGGCTCCAAAGACGTTTTGAACGCCATGGAACATATGAGATGTTCCAAGAGCTGAAATTGGTATTTCAGGCTCATGCCCGTGTTGAGAGGTATGAGACCTCTGACAAGTTCTTTGCCTACAAGATGGAGGAGAATAGTTCAGCCAGTGAGCATGTGCTCAGAATGTCTGGGTTCTACAATCGCTTGAATCAAGTGGGAGTTAATCTTCCAGATAAGATAGTGATTGACAGAGTTCTCCAGACACTATCACCAAGCTAGTAGAACTTCATGATAAACTATAACATGCAAGGGATGGAGATGATCCTGGAGCTGTTCGCGGTAGGCCGCGGAGGTAGAAATCAAGAAGGAGCATCAAGTGTTGATGGTTAACAAGACCACTGGTTTTAAGTAGGGCAAGGGCAAGAAGGGAAACTTCATGAATGGCAAGCCAGTTGCCGCTCCAGTGAAGAAAACCAAGGTTGAACCCAAACCCGAGACTAAGTGCTTCTATTGTAAGGGGAACGGTCACTGGTAGCGGAACTACCCCAAATACTTGGTAGATAAGAAGGCTGGCAACTTCAACAAAAGTATATTTGATGTACATGTTATTGATGTGTACCTTACTAGTACTCCTAGTAGCACCTGGGTATTAGATACCGGTTTAGTTGCTAATATTGGTAACTCGAAACAAAAGCTACGAAATAAACGGAGACTAGCTAAGGGCGAGGTGACGATGTGTGTTGGAAGTGTTTCCAAGGTTGATGTGATCACCATCGCACGCTTCCTCTACCTTCGGGATTAGTGTTGAACCTAGATAAATGTTATCTAGTGTCTGTGTTGAGCATGAACATGATTAGATCGTGTTTATTGCAATACGTTTGTTCATTTAAATCAGATAATAATGGTTATTCTGTTTACATGAATAATACCTTCTATGGTCATGCACCCAATTTGAATGGTTTATTTGAATCTCGATCATAGTGATACACATGTTCATAATATTGAGGCCAAAAGATGTTGAGTTGATAATGATAATACCACTTTCTTGTGGCGCTGCGCTTAGGTCATATTGGTGTAAAGCACATGAAGAAACTCCATGCTGATGGACTTTTGGAGTCACTTGATTTTGAATCACTTGACACATGCGAACCATGCCTCATGGGCAAGATGACTAAAACCCCGTTTTCTAGAACAATGGAACGGGCAATTGACTTGTTGGAAATCATACATACTGATGTGTGCGGCCCGATCAGTGTTGACGCGCGCAGTGGATATTGTTACTTTCTCACCTTCACCAATGATTTGAGTAGATATGGGTATATTTACTTGATGAAGCATAAGTCTGAAACATTTGAAAAGTTCAAACAATTTCAGAGTGAAGTTGAGAATCATTGTAACAAGAAGATCAAATTCCTACGATCTGATTGAAAGGAGAATATCTGAGTTATGAGTTTGGCAATCACTCAAGAAAATGTGGAATTGTTTCACAGTTGACGCCACCTGGAACACCACAGCGTAATGGTGTGTCCGAATGTCGTAATTGTACCTTATTGGATATGGTGCGTTCTATGATGTCTCTTGTCGATCTGCCACTATCGTTTTGGGGTTATGCATAATAGACAATTACATTCACTTTGAATAGGGCACCATCTAAGTCCGTGGAGATGACACCGTACGAACTGTGGTTTGGCAAGAAACCTAAGTTATCGTTTCTTAAGGTTTGGGGCTACGATGCTTATGTCAAAAGGCTTCAGCCGGAAAAGCTCGAACCCAAAGCAGACAAATGCGTCTTCATAGGATACCCAAAAGAGACGGTTGGGTATACCTTCTATCTCGGATCCAAGGGCAAAGTGTTTGTCGCTAAGAACGGGTCCTTTCTTGAGAAAGAGTTTCTCTCGAAAGAATTGAGTGGGAGGAAGATAGAACTTGATGAGGTTGTTGAACCTTTACTTCAACCAGAAAGTAGCATAGCATAGAAAGATGTTTCTGTGGCACCTACGACAATTGAAGAGGAAGCTGATGATAGTGATCATGAAGTTTCGGATCAAGTTACTATCAAACCTCGTAGGTCGACAAGGATACATACTCCTGAGTGGTACGGTAACCCTGTCTTAGAGGTCATGTTGTTGGACAACGGTGAACCTACGAGCTATGGAGAGGCGATGGTGGTCCCGGATTCCAACAAATGGCTAGGAGCCATGAAATCTGAGATAGGATCCATTTATGAGAACAAAGTATGGACTTTGGTGGACTTGCCCGATGATCGGCAAGCCATTGAGAATAAATGGATCTTTAAGAAGAAGACAGACGTTGATGATAATGTCACCATTTATGAAGCTCGACTTGTCGCAAAGAAGCTTCCGACAAGTTCAAGGAGTTGGCTATGATGAGACTTTCTCACTCATAGCGATGCTAAAGTCTGTTGGAATTATGTTAGCAATTTCTGCATTTTCAATTACAAAATCTAGCAGATGGATGTCAAAACAAAGTTTCCTTGATGGTTTCCGTGAGGAAGGGTTGTATGTGATACAGCCAGAAGGTTTTGTCGATCCTAAGGATGCTAAAAGGTATGCAAGCTCCAGCGATCCTTCTATGGACTGGAGCAAGCATCTCGGAGTTGGAACATTTGCTTTGATGAGGTGATCAAAGCGTTTGGGTTTATACAAAGTTTGCAAGAAACTTGTATTTACAAGAAAGTGAGTGGGAGCACTACAACATTTTTGATAAGTATATGTGGATGACATATTGTTGATCGAAAATGATGTAGAATTTCTGGAAAGCATAAATGGTTGTTTGAAAGAAGTTTTTCAAAGGAAGACCTGGATAAAGCTGCCTACATATTGGGCAACAAGATCTATAAAGATATATCAAGACGCCTGAGAAGACTTTCACAGAGCACATACCTTAACATGATTTTGAAGAAGTTCAAATTGGATCAGTCAAAGAAGGAGTTCTTTCCTGAGTTGTAAGGTGTGAAGTTGAGTAAGACTCAAAGCTCGACCACGGTAGAAGAAAGAGAAAGGACAAAGGTCATCCCCTATGCCTTAGCCATAGGCTCTATACGATATGCTATGCTGTATACCACACCTGATATGTGCCTTGCCACGTGTCTGACAAGGGGGTACAAGAGTGATCCCGGAGTGGATCACTGGACAGCGGTCAAAATTATCCTTGGAGGAATAAGGAAATGTTTCTCGGTTATGGAGGTGATAAAGAGTTCGGCATAAAGGGTTATGTCGATGCAAGCTTTAACACCAATCTGGATGAGTCTCAGTAGCAAACCGGATACGTATAGTGGAGCAACCATTTGGAATAGCTCCAAGTGGAGTGTGGTAGCAGCATCTACAATATGACATAGAGATTTGCGAAGTACACACGGATCTGAATGTTGCAGACCCGTTGACTAAAACCTCTCTCACAAGCATAACATGATCAAACCCTAGAACTCATTGAGTGTTAATCACATGGTGATGTGAACTAGATTAGTAACTCTAGTAAACTCTTTGGGTGTTAGTCACATGGCGATGTGAACTATGAGCGTTAATCACATGGCAATGTGAACTAGATTATTGACTCTAGTGCAAGTGGGAGACTGTTGGAAATATGCCCTAGAGGCAATAATAAATTAGTTATTATCATATTTCCCTGTTCATGATAATCATTTATTATCCATGCTAGAATTGTATTGATTGGAAACTCAAATACATGTGTGGATACATAGACAACAATATGTCCCTAGTAAGCCTCTACCGGACTAGCTCGTTGATCAAAGATGGCTATGGTTTCCTAGCCATGGAAATGAGTTGTCATTTGATAATGGGATCACATCATTAGGAGAATGATGTGATGGACAAGACCCAAACTATAAACATAGCATATGATCGTGTCAAGTTTATTGCTATCGTTTTCTGCATGTCAAGTATATGTTCCTATGACCATGAGATCATGCAACTCACTGACACCGGAGGAGTACCTTGTGTGTACCAAATGTCACAACGTAACTGGGTGACTATAAAGGTGCTCTACAGGTATCTCTGAGGGTGTCTGTTGAGTTGGCATGGATCAAGACTGGGATTTGTCACTTCGTATGACGGAGAGGTATCTCAGGGCCCACTCGGTAATACAACATCACAAGAAGCTTGCAAGCAATGTGACTAATGAGTTAGCCACGGGATCTTGTATTACAGAATGAGTAAAGAGATTTGCCGGTAATGAGATTGCACTAGGTATGGAGATACCGACGATCGAATCTCGGGCAAGTAACATACCGACAGACAAAGTGAACTACATACGAGATTGTCTGAATCCTTAACATCGAGGTTCAACCGATAAGATCTTCGTAGAATATGTAGGAACTAATATGGGCATCCAGGTCCCGCTATTGGTTATTGACTGTAGAGGTGTCTCGGTCATGTCTGCATAGTTCTCGAACCCGCAGGGTCTACACACTTAACGTTTGGTGACGATATAAGTATAGTTGAGTCATTATGTTGGTTACCGAAGGTTGTTCGGAGTCCCGGATGAGATCCTGGACATGACGAGGAACTCCGGAATGGTCCGGAGGTGAAGATTGATATATTGGACGAAGGGTATTGGAGTCCGGAATTGTTCCGGGGGTACCGGGTGATGACCAGCATGACCGAAGGGGTTTCGGGGGTCCCGGCAAGTGTTGGGGGGCCTCATGGGCCAAGGGGAGGGGGCAAACTAGCCCACTAAGGGGCTGAGCGCCCCTCTTACCCCATCCCATGTGACCAGGGGAGGTGGGGCGCCTCCTGGCTTGGGAGGCAAGCCTCCACCTGGCTTGGGAGGCAAGCCTCCACCTGGCTTGGGGGGCAAGTCACCCTAGGGTTTCCCTAGGGGAGATCCCATCTGCCCTGGCCGCCGCCCCCCTAGGGGAAGCCCTAGGGGCGCCACCCTCCTCCCTTCTCCTATATATAGAGAGGTAGAGAGAGGGCAGCCGAACCCATATGGATCTATTCGTGCCACGGCGCTACTCCTCCTCTCCCTCATAGCCATCTTCTTCTCCGTAGCACTTAGCGAAGCTCTGCTGAGATTCCGCCACCACCACCGCCACCACGCCGTCGTGCTATCAGAGGACTCGAGCTACTACTTCACCATCACTTGCTGGATCAAGGAGGTGAAGGCGTCATCAAGCCGTACGTGTGTTGAACGCGGAGGTTATGTGAATTTTCATTTCTTGGTTGGTTGCTTCTCAATATTTTTGCTAGCCTCCACTTGTATTAAGTAGAAATACTACTTGTGCATCCAAAATCCTTAAAACCAGTTTTGCCACATGAGTCCACCATACCTACCTATATGCGGCATTTTCGTGCCGTTCTAAGCAAATTTTTATGTGCCATCTCTAATTTTCAAAATGAATTTCCTTTTTGTGTGCCCGTACCGCTCATGAAGCGGCAGGGGGTGGCCAATATTTTCCATGCTAGATGTGTTATTCTTAAGATGAGTGTTTATTTACTTGTCATTGCACGAGAGTACGACGGTAATAGGGATGCCCAGTCCCTAAATGAAAAAGAAATTTACTTTATGTTGTCAAATAATAAATTCCTTGTAAAGTGTTGGTATGGAAGGCACCCGTGGATACGGCTAGCCATGGATTGTGAAAGAATGGTGGAAAAAGGAATAAACTTTATTTTCTGTTTGGGAACCGCCTATGATATATCTAGCATGGAAAGTGTTGGGAATTACTCGGTCGTTTTCGTTGACGGGAAAAGTATGCCTCTCAAATTTTTTTGTCTCTCAATTTAAGCTTTGAGCTCTGGCACCTCTACAAATCCCTACTTCCCTCTGCGAAGGGCCTATCTATTTACTTTATGCAATTTTCATTTTTATTTGAGTCTCCATCTTCTCTTATAAAGAACCAACTAGGGAGCACTATGATCGTACTTGAGCATTGGATGTAGCTAATATGCGAGTGTGTTTCATGAATGGATCAATGATTGAGCATGATGGGCTAGGGATAACTTTCTTTAGTGTTGATATTTTGAAAGACATGGTTGTTTGTTGATATGCTTGAGTATTGAAATATTCATGTCAAAACTAGATTATTTCTTTGAACCATATAAAATTCAAAATGTCCATGCTACAAAAGAAAAGAATATGTGATGAACATGTTAGGCAGCATTCCACATCAAAAATTCTGTTTTTATCATTTACCTACTCGAGGACGAGCATGAATTAAGCTTGGGGATGCTGTACGTCTCCAACGTATCTATAATTTTTTATTGTTCCATGCTATTATATTATCATTCTTGGATGTTTTATATTCATTTTATAGCAACTTTATATCATTTTTGGAACTAACCTATTGACATAGTGCCCAGTGCGAGTTGCTGTTTTTTGCTTTTTTTTACTTCGCAGAATATCAGTACCAAACGAAGTCCAAATGCCACGAAACTTTTTGGAGATTTTTTTCTAGACCAGAAGACACCTTGTGGGCCAAGAAAGCACCAGAGGGGAGGCCCGTGGGGAGCACAACCCACCAGGGCGTGCCAGAGGCCCCTGGCGCGCCCAGGGGTGTTGTGGGCCCCACGGAGGTCTCCTGCACCGCCTCTTCGCCCTATAAATTACCAAATATCGCTATGCGTTAGCAATAGTTGTAGAAGCAATAGTTGGTGAGATGACCCCGACGCAACGATGGAGATCAAGTTGTCGTGCCGGTGATGATGGAGATCATGCCGATGCTTTGGAGATGGAGATAGAAAAGCACAAGATGATGATGGCCATATCATGTCACATATTTTTGATTGCATGTGATGTTTATCCTTTATGCATCTTATTTTGCGTGGAATGATGGTAGCATTATAAGATGATCCCTTCACTTAATTTCAAGATAGAAGTGTTCTCCCTGAGTATGCACCGTTGCTAAAGTTCATCGTTTCGAAGCACCTCGTGATGATCGGGTGTGATAGACTCTACATTCACATACAACGGGTGTAAGCCAGTTTTGCACATGCAGAATATATGGGTTAAACTTGAAGAGCCTAGCATGTACATACATGGTCTCAGAACATTGGAGACCGAAAGGTCAAAAGTGAGTCATATAGTAGATATGATCAACATAGAGATGTTCACCATTGAAGACTACCCCATCTCACGTGATGATCGGACATGGGTTAGTTGATTTGGATCATGTATAATTAGACAACTTGAGGGATCTTGATTTAAGTGGGAGTTCATTAGTAATTTGATTATTTGAACTAAAATTTATCATGAACTTAGTCTCAATAGTTCTTGCATATCTATGTTGTAGAACAATGGCCCGTGCTACCATTCCCTTGAATTTTATGCGTTCCTAGAGAAAGCTAAGTTGAAAGATCATGGTAGCAACTACACGGACTGGGCCGGTAACTTGAGGATTATCCTAATTGCTACACAGAAGAATTATGTGCTTGATGCACCGCTAGGTGACAGACCAGCTGCAGGAGCTGCTGCAGATGTTATGTACGTCTGGCAGGCTCGATCTGATGACTACTCAATAGTTCAGTGTGCCATGCTTTACGGCTTAGAACCGGGACTTAAAAGACATTTTGAATGCCACGGAGCATATGAGATGTTCCAAGATCTGAAGTTGATATTTCAAGCTAATGCCCGGGTTGAGAGATATGAAGTCTCCAACAAGTTCTATAGATGTAAGATGGAGGAGAACAGTTCTGTCAGTGAACACATACTCAAAAATGTCTGGGTATCATAACCGCTTGTCTCAGGTGGGAATTGATCTTCTAGTTGAGAGTGTTATTGACAGAGTTCTTCAGTCACTGCCACCAAGCTACAAAGGCTTTGTGATGAACTATAATATGCAAGGGATGACGAAAATGATTCTCGAGCTCTTCGCGATGCTAAAATTGGCGGAGGTAGAAATCAACAAGGAGCATCAAGTGTTGATGGTTAACAAGACCACTAGTTTCAAGAAAAAGGGCAAGGGAAAGAAATGGAACTTCAAGAAGAATGGCAAGCAAGTTGCCGCTCCCATGAAGAAGCCCAAAGCTGGACCCAAGCCTGAAACTGAGTGCTTCTACTGCAAAGGAAATGGTCACTGGAAGCGGAACTGCCCAAAATACTTAGCGGATAAGAAGGATGGCA